>VMYD01000002.1:3700500-4934000 GCA_007663325.1 Eucalyptus pauciflora | reverse complement strand
ATTCGTTGTTTCCTGTGGTTTTTGACACCGACCATCAACAAACGAACGGTGGAAAGTGTCAACGACTTGGATACCTCTTTTTGCCGGATTTCTCCGAAGAAACAACCGACTGCGACGATACTGCGGTTCGATTAACTTAAACTAATCGATACTCCTGGCCACTTGCAAAAAAATTTGATAATGAATTTTATGAACTAGGCTTAAATGTTTAAATACATATGTCCTGATTAAGATTATTCAGCTTGCAAATACACGTTCTGTGGGAGCTCTATGTTGGTTTACCGTGGAAGAAGAAAGACTTGCGTGGATTGGGTGGATGGAAGACCGCTGTGATAATTCCCCGCGCATGTCCATAGCGAATTGAATCTAGACAAATTATTCACTTTTGACTTGAGAAATTGATTGAGACAGCTCAAGAAATGCATAGAAATCAATGTGTCATCTAAAATTTAGGAAATCTTTATCAATGCATTCGGTTCATGTGAGCTCCTCATATTAATATACACGAAAATATAGTGCAAAATATGACTTGCCACATGCCAAATACGTAGACAATGTCCTTTTCGATTTACTTCGTGCAAAGTACGTCACCGACTCATAGTGCTGCCAGTTCTCGCCCAACGAGAAGGTTACGAAATCGGTGCACAGGTCAAATCGCTTTCTCCTTTCGTTCAAAAATAGGGGTCTTAGCTTTTTGACCGTATTTTGTTGTTTTCTGTTCCTTCGCTAGCAGATTTCTTGCAAAGAAGTTACTAGCCATTCAAATTATTTTGTTTTATTCGCAAGATGACCTCAAAATTCCAAAGCCCACAATTTATCTTGTGTGGTTCCATCCAAATGCCAAACGTGCAATTCTTTTCTAGTTCTTACCATGATCCCTCACAAAATAGAAGGAAGTAAACAACATAATTTCATCTTAATTTTTGTCTCATTTCTTTTCAATTCTTTACATTTTCCCAGTTTTATACACTGTTGTGGTCGAAAATGGCCCTAATGATAAACCCAATATGTGTCGTCCCCTTAAATCAAGTCCGATTGAAAGCATGACGGTCTTATTATCTTGACATGAGTCGATAACAAATGCTAAATCCTTCATTTCCCTCTATAAAATCATTCTTGGGGTACATAATTTAGTTTAGAAAACAAGGGGAGTGTAAATAAAAAGACCATAAAAATGACAAAATCTCAAATACAACCACATTTCTTCCCACTATGATTAATCCCTCCTAAGATAAAATCCTCCAAATTAGGCAGCCGCTTTGGTGAGCTCGCGCTCTACTGCTTTCTTCAAGAAGCTGTCCTCTTCCAACACCATCTGGATCGGCAAGAACCCCAAGTCGTCGGCCATGGCGAGCATCATCCTCCTCGTCTCCACCTTGAACTCCTCCAGGTCCACCGACCCATTGGCGTCGTGGTCAAATTGCATGAACAGAGAGCCGTACACGCGGGCCAGCTCGTCAGGGTCCGGCCTCACGTCGACCCCGAAGTGGGTCTCGAGCACCCGCAGGCCCTGCAGATCCCGCAGCATCTCTGCATAGGAGAGGCAGCCGTCGCGGTCGATGTCGAGGCGAGAGAAGCGGTCGCCTATGAAGGCATTGAAGGCCTCCTCGTCCTCCACAAAGCCGATGATGGTAGCCGAATCCAACACTTCCACGCTCATGTTTTTTTTTTTGTCTCGAGGTGTCTGGTGAATGATGAATGAATGAAATGAGTAAAGGGTCGGTGCAAGAGAGAGAGAGAGAAAGATGAGAAGGTTGCTTTCGGTTCTTTATGTGATGTTCGTTGTTGGTCTGTACGTGTTGAAGAGGCTATTTATAAAGCTCGCCGAACAGTTAAAGAAGTGATATTTGGTTCAGCTGAGTTCGAAACGTATGCCTTCGAAGCGCCAATGGAATGTTTCTGCCCGTTGTATCACGGCCTCGGTTTGTACTTTCTTCTGAGCCAACCTTTTCAGGTCGTCCTAGAAAGTGCTCTTTGATTGTTCCGAGACGCGTGCTCACATGCACATAGCCTAACGGTAGGATTTTCCTTTTGAATTTCTCCAATTTTGTTTTAACTTTTGTAACATTTGAATTTGTAATGTCGTGGGACAATAATAATGGACATTTCAGTAGTTTCTCGAAATAAGAAATTATGTTGCATGGTCTATAAACCGTGTAAATCTAACCCATCTCATCCGTTGATTATACGGAGTTCAAAATAGAGAGCATTAATGGTTGAGATAATAATTGATCTTGCAATAATATTTTTAATTGTTGTCCCTCAATGTGTGCTGAGCAATAAAGAAGTCCCACCTTTTGAATTTCCTAGTTCTAATTGGCGACCTATGACCGGGCCTAAAACATTGTACAACTGACACATCAAGAAAATAATACAGCATAGCTATGAGACATGACTAAGGCCCAACCGGGTCAAGCCAGTCTTATGTCCATGCCTTTGTTCATGCGCACCCCAAAGCGTTTTTAGGCCTTTGTGGGGGCACGTCGATATAAGCAAGCACACGAGTTTTGTTGTAGATAGTTTACTTTTGATTGAATCGAAAAGATAGACTTAATCTGTTGCATGAAAACTAGACACCACACGGAAGAGAAACGGTGTGCTAATGTTATAACAACATGCCAATGGAATCTTTTAGTTTACACGATCCATTTCATTGTTTGTCAGTAGATGCACAATGAATAATTAAAATCTCCTAAAACGGTGTGTAAACATATATTGGGGTTGTCCTATTTTCCCTAATTAAAGTCAAACATGCATCATCGAAAGTCATCATGAAGTAAATAAATGAGGTGTCGGTCACCAATTGTCGTTGTTGACGAATTGATGGTTTTTTTCACAAGAGGGTAATTGAAATTTCTTTAATTGGTAGGTAAATGAAAATAGTGAAATTGACTCATATAGTAGCCGACGAGTCGCCTTCCCACCGGCATCTCATTGGCTTTGGTATGTGAACGCATTTTATTGAACGAAAATGCCCCTTATTGGCCGGAAATGATACATGCAGCATGCACAATGACATGCATGTGTGCACCATGTCTGGTCACTTTTCTTTTAATTACTAATCTTGTGACGTGTTTTCTTTAGAATTACAAAAAATTATTCCTTTTGAAGAATGCACTTTTCAAAAGATATAAGACATCATTTGTTTAATTAATAAAGCTTGACGCTCCAACAATCTCCACAGTGAGTTGTTTACTGCTTCGCATGACTTTCATTATGATTTAACTACTAATCTCACAAGAATTTCTTCATAACTACAAATGTTGATTTATGGTGTATGAACACGGGCAAGATTAATGGGCATCAAAACTCATTGATGGGCGACCGTCTATTTGGCGTTGGAACAAGAAAGAGTTGCATAAAACGGCATGGAAGTCTGCCATTACAACTGCACTTACGGCTGTGAATTCGTTAGTATAGAACTGAGTCTAGACAAATATTCAACTGTTAACTCGAGGACTTGAATAAGAGCTGAAGAAATTTATAGAAATCAAGGTGAAACTTAGGGCAATCTTGTCAAATGCGTCCGTTTTGTGTGAGCTCTGTGCACATTGGTACATGAAAGAAAAATGCGAAATACGACTTCCCACGTGTCGAATATTTAGACATAATGTCCCTTCTGGTTTACTTTGTCTGAAAAAGTCAGAAACAATTGACAAGGCACCTAGAGAAGGAATAAGACAACGTCGTTGCACAGGTCAAATCGCGTTTCTTCCTATGTTCAAAAACGCGGGTCTCGGCTTTTTGACCTTATTTTCCATTCCTTCGGTGGCAGATCTCTCACACTGAAGTAACTTGGCATTTACGTTAACTTTATTTAATTCGAAAGATGATGACCTCAAAATTTCGAATATCACAATTTTTGGTATGTTTATATTTAGGAATCGTTCAATTAATCTTTCAGACATAATTCAATATTGGTGGATCTCATCGCATAATTTGGTTTGTCATATTGAAACAGAAATAGTGCCGGGAGAGAGAGAGAGAGGGGCCACAGAGGGACACAGTCTGGTCGAGCATTGCTCGCTCGGACTAGTACGAGTATGGAGAGATACTCCCGGCTAGGAAGGAGAGAGAAGGTGGCGTTGCTCGCTCGGACTCGTACTCGTACGGAGAAATACTCCCGGCTAGAAAGGAGAGAGAAGGTGGCACAAAGCGGCGCAGAGACAGGGAGAGGGGGAGGGGGATGCACAGTCTCCCCACCCCAAGCCACCACGCGATAGCAAGCATAATTAATCAGAATGAGAAACTATCTTCTAAAGCCCTTTTCAGGAGAGGCATGGTCATAGACTCATAGCTTGAGGTTTCAAGCTGCTCCTGCAGCTGCTCAAGCCTCGCGTGGGTGGAGCCGGTCTAGCCGGTCTGGGAGAGTGGGAGGTCGAGAGAGCAATAAGGCATTGTGGGTTCAAAAATCGGTTGGACTTTGCCGAGTACCGTCTGTTTTTTCCAAGAGCCACGATGGAGAGGGAGGCTATCTCCCACCAGCTACCGAAGAAGAAGAAGGAGACCTTTGCGTTTTAAAGACAAAAGGGAGAAGAGCTCTGGTCAAGTTTCTTGAAAGTCTCCAACTTGTTGATAATCTTTTTTGGCTTGTTTGACTGATTGATGGGTTCATAATTACTTCTACTTCTTGTCATGTATTAGCCCCTAAAATGATACATATGTCATTTGATATGAATTACCGTCCAATATAGTATCACCATCTATCAATCCAATTCCCAAATTTTCACAATATAGAGAGGCAAAAGTGACAATTAGCTAATGTATCTCTTCCACTCCAATTCCAATAAATCAATGCGAAGATACTTAATTATAAAAAATTTGCAATTTCAATGACCACATGAGAAAGACAATACATTGGACTACCTATTATCATAATAAAATTCATATCATTTATAAAAGCTCAAATATCGTAAACACTAATGTTGGCAACATTAAATCTGATCATGTTCGAGAGTTTTTTTTCTTTCTTTGTTGAAAAAGAAAAGAAAAGCAAAACCAGAAAGTGCCTAGGCTCTTTGGGTTCTTATCTAAAACCCAACAAAGTTCGGATTTTTGTATTTTCAATTAATTAAGCATTTCATCAAGCTCATCCATCACATCCATCACATTAATAAAAAAATGAACTCTTTAGTTCTATGAATCCCATATTAAAGTTCAAGTGGGGCTTAAAATTCATATTATATTATTTATAATTGCTAGTGATCACATGCGTGTTCGAGGACTGCAGGGACAACCAGTGGACGTACGTGTACGTGCTTCGGAGGAAACAGGGGTCTGGAGCGAGTGCTGCAAAGAGTGTTGCAAAGGTTAGGGCTGCAAAGGTTCGAGTTCTAAAGTTTGTTGGAACGAATTCTGAAGATTGTTTGGGATAAGGAAAATGAAGGGAAAAGGAAATGAGACTTGGAAAATTGAGTTACTTGCATTTGGGCTTGATCATCTGTTTGGTTGCCCACAAAGAAAGAGAATCGACCATAGTTTATATTGTCAGATTATGTTTAATGTTCCTGCCGTGAATGTAATAAGATGGCTTTGGTGGCAGGAATCATGTAGAGAAATATAAGTAGAGCTTGCTATGACTTACTCGCTCCAACTGAAGGTGTTTCTTTGTTCATGCTAATTTAAGATGGATCATATGTTGTGGGGGTTTGCTTGCACTGTGCATTGTTCTATGCTTGAGTCCTTGATTGCGGTTCCTGTTTTGAGTGCAGGTGGTAGGTGCTCATTGGCCTGGCATAAATGGAAGGTGTGTCTTATATAAATGTTCGGCTTGTTTCTTTACAAAAATTTATCTCACAAGCAAAAAGTTTGGTGATCACAAGCATTGGTCCACATGATGGTTTTCAATAGGTCTTGTGGTGCTTGTTTTGTTTCTTGTTTTGTTTCGCCTTCACAATATCCTACCTTTTTATCCCATAGATTTTCTAGCTTAACACTCTAATTCTAATTCACATCTTGTGGGTTTTCCTTTTGAAGAAGCACCATGAAGAGTATTTTGACATATTTTGTGGCAAATTTTTTTCATGGGAGAGGATGTCTTCAGTGTACATCACATGCTCTTTTGATGGGTATCATTTGATACAAATCTAAAGGATCAATTTGATTTCATCTCCATCCCTGGGTGATTTCTAATGGTCAATCCAACGGGTTGCTTGGCATGTTGTTCTACAATCTGTTTCCAACTTTGATAGCTATAAAGACCAAATTTTATGTCACCATTCGGTCTGCTAGATCTTTTGTATCTCCTTTAACTCGACTGTTATTTATTAGGTTGTTAATTTGTATCTCAAGATATATCCTTTTGGATCTCACTTCTTTTATTTGTTAGGTTGTTAATAAGTTTGAGTTCTCGAGCCAAGATGACGATGATTTTGGTGTAGCCAAAGAAGAAGCAAGGAAGTACGCTGGCTGGGATTGCCCAGAACAAGTATTTAATGAATTTTTCATAGAACAGTAAACTAGTTTTGTAAATTTAACAAGAATGGCATGGATAGATTTATCAACCTAATCATTATTATTATTATTATTATTATTAATTTTTTTTTTTGAGGATTGAATCCATTCCGAGCTTGGTGGAGTGGTGGAGTTGGGTTGGTCAGGTACAAGAAATCTCATTTTTGTATAGTTTCTTGTTAATTATTTTATTTTTTATTTGATGAATTTATTTTGATTTAAAATTAAGTTAATAATTTTGAATTATTTTTTTTTGATAAATTGCCGTACCCAATGTTCTACCTCACTTGGGATAAAACTCAAAAACTCAAATTCCTTTTAAACATGGCTTTTATGCCTTTTATGCCCTACCCTAGAATATTTTATTTGTAGAGCTCACTTGGGATAAACTCAAATCTCTCCCTAAACATGTCTTTTGCGAAGCTATGCCGTACCCTACCCGTACCCGTACCGTACCGTAGCCAATGTTCTACGAGCTCGGTTGGGATAAAACTTCTTAAGTTTGTTTTTAGAATAAATTAAATTCTTTATGAATTTATTTAGTAATGTCTTTTGCCATGCGGCCAATGTAAACGTTAATTCAAATCTTCTTCTTTATAGTTCAAATCTCAAAATGAAAAAAGAAAAAGAAAAAAAGAAATAAAAGTTCCGAGAATGGCTTGCTTAAATCCATAATTATTTTGTTTTATTTTCATAACTTATTTTTTTTGTAAGTAATGACATCCCCCACTATGTTGGCTCCTCCTTGCCTCCTTAGCTTGCTTCGCTTCCTCAAGGTAAGTTACTCTTCCGTAACGGTAAGCCATTAAATCCATAATTTTTTTTTTTTGTTTCAACAAATGATTTCCATAAGTAAAGAAGAAGAAATGTGTAATTAGTTATTATATTTGTTATATTTAATGAATTTTTCATAGAAGAGTAAACTAGTTTTGTAACTTTCCATAAGCCAAAATGCCAAGCCAAGTTAAGTTGTTCCTTATTCTATCTCCCCTCATAAGGGGCAAGCCAAGAGCTTTGCTTGGTGAAATAGAAGTTACATGCGAAATAGAAGGAACATGTGTATGGCATCGCCACTCCTTTGGCAACATCCACTAATTCACTAATTCACTAATTCGGAACTTAATTTGAAAGCCATAACAAACTAATAACCAACTTTGAAAGCCATAACCAACTAATAACCATAACCAACGAATGGCAAGTAAGCTACTCTAGGAGGAATGTGTCGAGGAGGAATGTGGGATGTGAATGTTTTTATGCGGTGATTTAATAACTATTTTTCTAGCTCTAGAATGTCTTCGAAGCTCATATTGGTTTGGTTATTGGTTTGGTTATGAGCTGAGAACTGGAATTGAACTCTATGAGAACCGTTGGCGAGATTTGATTCATTTGGAATTAAATGAATTCAATTCAATTTAGAATGAAAGGGTTCGACCGTTAAGACCGTTAAGAGTAGGTTAAGAGTAGGTCGTAACGTTCTAAAATAAATAAAAAAAACAAGGTAAGGTTGTTTTGTATTCTCTTAATATCGTTTCAATGAAAAATTTATTAATGGAACATTTCTTCTTTTGAATTTCTTTAATTTCTTAATCGATATTGAATCAAACACTTGTTCCAAAAGCTTTTGGAAACTTTGAATGGGTAAATCAATCATTTGTTTGTTTTCTTGAGGATTAATCCTCTCATACCTACTACCTACTAATTACTAATTACTAATTGGTGTACTTGATATGCATTTCTTCTGGCGAAAAAGACATTTGACATTATATGGACTGGATTGCAAAAGAGGGGAAATTTTTAATTACCTTCTGAGGAGGTCCAAAAACTGCTCAGCAACACCTCAGAAAATTCATTTCTAAAACTCATTTCTAATAAATAATGCTATGCCCCAATGGGATAGGATGGCGGGTAACAGATCGATTCTTCCAAACGCGCGCCGCTGGCAACGTTCCAATTAGTTCTCATCAACCTCTTGGCACACTTGCCTTGACTTGCCTTGACGCTTGAAGGTAAGGTGGCATCTAAATATGATTAAAGAATGATGAAAGGGGATTAAAGAAATAACAAAGAAAATAATATAAAAAATACAATGATATGCCGCAATATGGACAGGATATCCAAAGAGTGGTCTATGTGAGTTATGGTCCAAATGATACTCGTTCGGGTTTGTTCGGGTTTGACGGGAGGTTGTATGTGAGCATGTATAAAAGCAATCCAATCCATTCATTCCATACATCAACCTGCAAAATAAAAGTACATCCCTTATTACTCCAATGCTAGGCCAACATTGTCAACATTTAACACTAACAAAAATACATTAAATAATAATTAAGGTTTAAAAACAAAACTCAAAGGCCTTCCATCAATTAAGCCAGCCTATGTAAATTTTAACAATCAAAAACCAAGTATGGGAAGATATCTATAAATAATATTTATGCAACTAGAGATCTAGACTCGAGAACTCTAGCCCTAATATCAAACTCTTTTTTGGGTGCCTATTTGATTATATGCTATCCAAAGGAAACTTAAAGTTTGCAAAACATCATAATGTCATCCTAAAAAAAAAGATGCAACATAAAACAAAGGATCCTATTGTAAAGCTTCAATTTTAGATTTTAATTTTTTAGCGATTTTCTAATTTATTTATTTATTTATTTTTGATTTTTTTTTCTAAATTAAAATTTTTAAAATTATTTTTTGAGTTTCTGGATTTTCCAATTTTTAAGGATTTTTCTGAATCTTCTAAAATTTTTAATGATTTTTCGAATTTTCTAAATTTTTAAGAATTTTCTGATTTTTCAAATTTTTAATTTCTTCCGAATTTTTAAATTTTAAATGCGCTTTCCATTTAAAAATAATAATTTTAATTTTTTTAAAGCTTTTCTAGAAATCTAAATATTTATTGATTTTTCGAATTTTCTAAAATTTATATTATTTCCTAAAATTTTCTGACCCAGTGACCCCATCCGTGTAAAAAAAAAAGACCAAAAAATTTCAACCTTTTTAATTTTTTGTTAATGTTTTTCGTAATTTCTTTTATTCTCTCCTTTTGCCTTCCTCACTTTTTGTCTTTTTCTGCTGCATTCTCTTTTTCTTCCTACTTCTTCCCCGATGGGCTCTCTCTTCCCTGCGACTTGTTTCTTTTTCTTCGGAGTACGTTAGCGAGACTTATGGTGATCATAGGAGCCCTAAACGACATGTTTCGTGCCAGAAGTTACTTCGCGTCCATTCACTTAAAATTTTCAAAGATTTTGGGAAGAGTGTTTTGTACCTCTTCGCTAAAAATCAACCAACGGTGATTGGGTTCCAAGGCTCTAGGAAGATCACGGGCTTTTCTCCTCTGAGCGGGGCGAGATGCTCATTCTGCAACAATGCAACAATGACCGAACCTCCTTTTGGTGCATTTTTTTATGGTCGTGCGTTTAGCATTTTGAAAGCTTTTGGGTAATTAATATTAGTTTTTTAATTTTATTTATTTAAAATTGAAAAATAATGTATACATTACGGAAATGAAAAAAGCTCCAGTGGACTCAGAAGTAGAGGGACGTGCTCCAACTTTATTATCATCATTGTTAATGGGAAGGGACTAGGTTTTCATCTTCGCCAAAGCTGTCTCTTCCCCAGTTTGGACAGGTTTTTCATGTGTTGTGCTCCGTTCCGTCCTGTTCTGCTGCGTGAAGTCAAACACAATTCTCCCCTTATTAGTTAAATTCATACTAGAGTAAATGCCACGAAACTTAATTCCGGCAGTCATTAACAAATGATGCTTATGGCATGATTAAACAGAAAATAAGAAAAAGAGAGTGAGGAAAAAGATGCAAGGCAATTATTATGCAATTCAGATACCAATTCAGCAATTATTTGCCATGCTGTACCCAATGTAGACCTCACTTGGTATAAAACTCAAGTTTGTTTTTTTCTAAGTAAACTAAATTCAAATCTTCTTCTTTATAGTTCAAATCTTAAAATGAAAAAAGAAAAAAGAAAAAAAAGTTCCGAGAATGGCTTGCTTGGCGTCTAGTGAAGGTAAGTTACTTTAGTCTAGCCATTAAATCCATAATTATTTTGTTTTCTTTCAAGAAATGATTTTCATAGTTTATTTTTTTTGTAAGTAATGACAACCCCACTATGTTGGCTCCTTGGCTTGCTTGGCTTGCTTCGTTGCTTAGCTTAGCTTGCTTGGGTTCCTCAAGGTAAGTTACTCTTCAGTAACTGTAGCCATTAAATCCATAATTTTTTTTTTGTTTCAACAAATGATTTCCATAAGTAAAGAAGAAATGTGTAATTAATTATTTTATTTGTTATATTTAATGAATTTTTCATAGAAGAGTAAACTAGTTTTGTAAATTTAACAAGAAAGAAACATGCCATGTGATGCCGGGATAGATTTATCAACCTAAACTTATGGATCATTATTATTATTTTTTATTTTTTTTAGGATTGAATCCACTTATTTGTGGGAGCTGGTGGAGTTGGGTTGGTGAGGTATGTACGTACGAGAAATCTAATTTTTGTATAGTTTCTTGTTAATTATTTTATTTTTTATTTGATAAATTTATTTTGATTTAAAACCAAAAGTAAAAGGTTAATAATTTTGAATTAATTTTTTTGGATAAAGTGCCGTACCCAATGTTCTACCTTCGTAGAGCTCACTTGGGATAAAACTCAAAAACTCAAAAACTCAAATTCTCCCCCTAAACATGTCTTTTGCCTACCAACCATTCACATTCGTAGAGCTCACTTCGGATAAAACTCAAGTTTTTTTTTCTAAGTAAACTAAATTCTTTATGAATTTATTTTCATTATTAAACATGTCATTTGCAACGCTGTACCCAATGTTTTACATTCGTAGTCACTTCGGATAAAACTCAAGTTTGTTTTTTTTCATATGCAATTCTATTTTATTAGGAATAATTTTTTTTTTCAGGAAGCATGCCTTTTTTTTTGTCAGAAAATTATGAGTAGTCTTTTTTTTTTTTTTGTCGAATAAGATGCGCACAAATCTCATAAGGAATAGAAATCTCACGTAGAAAATCTTTAAATACAAAATAATAGTCAAAATAATAATAAAACAAGATAAAACACAAAGCGTGAATATGGTCAAATAATGTAAAGGAATATATGAGAATTGTAACTTGAAGTAACTTGAAGTAATATTTATGGTTAGCAACCAATCCGGGTGTGGATTTGATTTATTTTGATTCTCAATGAAATGCCTTGCATAGCAAAGAGAGAATTGAAGAGAATCTTAAATTTGTAAGAACTTTTCTTGAATTGGCAACTTTTTAAGAGCCCATTGTTTTTAAGTAAGGGTCATTTTTTAAAATTGGGACATTATAAAAAAAAAAAAACATGAAAATATTTGTGAAGTTGTGATTACCGGTTAAAAAATATAAGGAAAAAAAAGGAATAAAACCAAAAATTGAAAGAAAAAAGGGCGGAGAGGGTACATGCCCTTTGTTCGGAGCGCTCTCTCTCCTCTCTTTCTTACTGTCGATCACATCCACAACAAAGAAAATAAACAACATCCGCAACAAAGCAACAAAGAAAAAAGACAATAAGGGAGGAGGGGAAGAAAATTAAAAAAGAGAGAGGCAGAGAGAAGCCTTCCTCTCCCCCGCCCCAATCTTTTCGTCTCTCAGAGTCGGTCTCCCTCTAGGCAACCAGGCAGCCAATCCTCTTCTTCTTCCCTATGATCTCCGCTTGTCTCCCTACCACTCATTTTTTTTTCCCAAAATTAGGGATTAAATAGCCTTAGGTGTGTTTTACATTGAAGGCCAAATCAAATTTCGGATAAGGATAATGATGGCCATGGTCTCAATTTTTTAAATAAATAAAAAAGATTCCGAATGCAATGTAAATGAGGCGATTCCTTAAGTCTATTGAAGTTAATGAAACTTTGAATTTGATCTTGTCTCCTCTCTTTCTTACCATCCAAAACAAAGAAAAGAGAAAACAAGGGAAGAGGGGAAGAAAATTAAAAAAGAGAGAGGAGAGAGAAGCCTTCCTCTCCCCCCGCCCCAATCTTTTCGTCTCTCAAAGTCGGTCTCCCTCTGGGCAGCCAGTCTTCTTCTTCTTCCCTATGACCTCCGCTTGTCTCCCTACCACTCATTTTTTCCCAAAATTAGGGATCAAGTAGCCTTAGGTGTGTTTAGGTGTGTTTTACATTGAAGGCCAAATCAAATTTCGGATAAGGATAAGGAGGGCCATGGTCTCAATATTTTAAATAAATTAAAAAGATTCCAAATGCAATGAGGCGATTCCTTAAGTCTATTGAAGTTAATGAAACTTTGAATTTGATCTTGTCTCCTCTCTTTCTTACCATCCAAAACAAAGAAAAGAGAAAACAAGGGAAGAGGGGAAGAAAATTAAAAAAGAGAGAGGAGAGAGAAGCCTTCCTCTCCCCCCGCCCCAATATTTTCGTCTCTCAGAGTCGGTCTCCCTTTAGGCAGCCAGTCTTCTTCTTCTTCCCTATGACCTCCGCTTGTCTCCCTACCACTCATTTTTTCCCAAAATTAGGGATCAAGTAGCCTTAGGTGTGTTTAGGTGTGTTTTACATTGAAGGCCAAATCAAATTTCGGATAAGGATAAGGAGGGCCATGATCTCAATATTTTAAATAAATTAAAAAGATTCCAAATGCAATGAGGCGATTCCTTAAGTCTATTGAAGTTAATGAAACTTTGAATTTGATCTTGTCTCCTCTCTTTCTTACCATCCAAAACAAAGAAAAGAGAAAACAAGGGAAGAGGGGAAGAAAATTAAAAAAGAGAGAGGAGAGAGAAGCCTTCCTCTCCCCCGCCCCAATATTTTCGTCTCTCAGAGTCGGTCTCCCTTTAGGCAGCCAGTCTTCTTCTTCTTCCCTATGACCTCCGCTTGTCTCCCTACCACTCATTTTTTCCCAAAATTAGGGATCAAGTAGCCTTAGGTGTGTTTAGGTGTGTTTTACATTGAAGGCCAAATCAAATTTCGGATAAGGATAAGGAGGGCCATGGTCTCAATATTTTAAATAAATTAAAAAGATTTCAAATACAATGTAAATGAGGCGATTCCTTAAGTCTATTGAAGTTAATGAAACTTTGAATTTGATCTTGTCTCCTCTCTTTCTTACCATCCAAAACAAAAAAAAAGAGAAAACAAGGGAGGAGGGGAAGAAAATTAAAAAAGAGAGAGGAGAGAGAAGCCTTCATCTCCCCCCGCCCCAATCTTTTCATCTCTCAGAGTCGGTCTCCCTCTGGGCAGCCAAGCAACCAGTCTTCTTCTTCTTCCCTATGACCTCCGCTTGTCTCCCTACCACTCATTTTTTCCCAAAATTAGGAATCAAGTAGCCTTATGTGTGTTTAGGTGTGTTTTATATTGAAAGCCAAATCAAATTTCGGATAAGCATAAGGAGGTCCATGGTCTCAATATTTTAAATAAATAAAAAAGATTCCGAATGCAATGTAAATGAGGCGATTCCTTAAGTCTATTGAAGTTAATGAAACTTTGAATTTGATCTTGTCTCCTCTCTTTCTTACCATCCAAAACAAAGAAAAGAGAAAACAAGGGAGGAGGGGAAGAAAATTAAAAAAGAGAGAGGAGAGAGAAGCCTTCCTCTTCCCCCGCCCCAATCTTTTCGTCTCTTAGAGTCGGTCTCCCTCTAGGTAGCCAGTCTTCTTCTTCTTCCCTATGACCTCCGCTTGTCTCCCTACCACTCATTTTTTCCCAAAATTAGGGATCAAGTAGCCTTATGTGTGTTTATGTGTGTTTTATATTGAAGGCCAAATCAAATTTCGGATAAGCATAAGGAGGGCCATGGTCTCAATATTTTAAATAAATAAAAAAGATTCCAAATGCAATGTAAATGAGGCGATTCCTTAAGTCTATTGAAGTTAATGAAACTTTGAATTTGATCTTGTCTCCTCTCTTTCTTACCATCCAAAACAAAGAAAAGAGAAAACAATGGAGGAGGGGAAGAAAATTAAAAAAGAGAGAGGAGAGAGAAGCCTTCCTCTCCCCCCGCCCCAATCTTTTCGTCTCTCAGAGTCGGTCTCCCTCTAGGCAGCCAGTCTTCTTCTTCTTCCCTATGACCTACGCTTGTCTCCCTACCACTTATTTTTTCCGAAAATTAGGGATCAAGTAGCCTTAGGTGTGTTTAGGTGTGTTTTACATTGAAGGCCAAATCAAATTTCGGATAAGCATAAGGAGGGCCATGGTCTCAATATTTTAAATAAATAAAAAGATTCCAAATGCAATGTAAATGAGGCGATTCCTTAAGTTTATTGAAGTTAATGAAACTTTAAATTTGATCTTGTCTCCTCTCTTTCTTACCATCCAAAACAAAGAAAAGAGAAAACAATGGAGGAGGGGAAGAAAATTAAAAAAGAGAGAGGAGAGAGAAGCCTTCCTGTCCCCTGCCCCCAATCTTTTCCTCTCTCGTCGATCTTCCCTCCTAGGTCTCTCCTCAATCTCCTCCTCTTCTGGTCTCTCTCTCGGTCTCTCTAGCTAGTCTTCTTCTTCAGTCTTCTTCTTCTTCCCTCTCTGGCTATCATTGTCAGCAGATAGCATCCATTATGAGATGCCTCGAGATTCCAGGGATGTGGTTGGCGCCAACGACCACGACCAGTGAAGGATGATGTTTGGCAGCTTTTAGCAATTCGTCCGACATGAATCTAACTAGGAAAAAAGGAAAAACTTCCTTGAGATTTATCTCAATCATAATAGGAAAAAAAAAGGAAAAACCAACTCACTTGTCTCTTGCGCCACGGACGACCTTTCAGGTAGATACGGGAAATAAGTCAAGATTGTCAAATATTAAGTGAAAATTCTTAATGATAATATCAACTTCCTCGTCGCGGGTTGACACCTTCACGTTCGTCAACACGCTCAACGCTTGAATCTCTTGGGATGGCATAATCTGCACTAAAGCTTTAACGAAATCCTGAAAAAAGAAAATGTCACCAAAACATTCTTTAGTAACAACATTTAACATTTAATAACAAGGGCAAACAATAAAACAAGTTTTATTACTTCTGTTTTCATATCTCCTAATATAAGCTCGGCTCCACATTTTTTGACCTTTTGGACAGCCACATAAAATTCACTAGAAGGATCATGCATTATATTCTCTCCATAATCCAGCGCCAACTCAATAAATACACCGGTAGGTTTTATTGCAGTAATAATCTCTTTCACCTCTTCCATTGACGTCTGAAAATGAAAATAAAATGTATATGATGTTCGAATCAATTTATTACTTGAATCAATCTATGTCAAGTAAGTAGGAGTAGCCTTACCTCAGTGTCATGTTCTGTTCCTAAGACATGATATTGCACCACCCGGTGATCCCATTCCCGTTCCCTTTCCCCCCAGTGATTGCTTTGCCAGTGATTGATGATATCCACATGTTAGATGATATCCAGACGTTAAAAATCGGCTTCCGACTATAGAATGTGTAGAATGGGGGACCGAAGAATGGGGGTATCCCACTGGCCTCACCCCCTGATGTGTTTGTGAAATGAGGTGCAAGAGGAAAGGTGGGAGATCTAGGAAAGAGCAGCGAAGAAGGATGAGGAGGAAAGGGATGGCTGATCAGCTGAGTAATTCTTCGAGTCATGCAGGAGAAGAAAGACATTTTTTAGGGGATTCAGAGGAAGAAAGTTTGAGGAATAGGACGAGCAAGAAGAGAGCAAGAAAATCCCAATATAAGCTCGGCTCCATATTTTTTGGCCTCTTGGACAACCACATAAAATTCACTAGAAGGATCCTGCATTGTATTCTCTCCATAATCCAGCGCCAACTCAATAAATACACCGGTAGGTTTTATTGTAGTAATAATCTCTTTCATCTCTTCCCTTGATGTCTGAAAATGAAAATAAAATGTATATGATGTTCGAATCAATTTATTACTTGAATCAATTTATGTCAAGTAAGTAGGAGTAGCCTTACCTCAGTGTCATGTTCTGTTTCTAAGATATGGATATTGCACCACCCGGTTATCACATTCCCGTTCCCTTTCCCCCCAATGATTGCTTTGCTAGTGATTGATGATATGCACATGTTAGATGATATCCAGATGTTAAAAATCGGCTTCCGACTATAGAATGTGTAGAATGGGGGATCGAAGAATGGGGGTATCCCACTAGCCTCACCCCCTGATGTGTTTGTGAAATGAGGCGCAAGAGGAAAGGTGGGAGATCTAGGAAAGAGCAGCGAAGAAGGATGAGGAGGAAATAGATGGCTGATCAGCCGAGTCATTCTCCGAGTCATGCAGAAGAAGAAAGACATTTTTTAGGGAGATTCTGCGGAAGAGAGTTTGAGCAATAGGACGAGCAAGAAGAGAGCAAGAAAATCCCAATATAAGCTCGGCTCCACATTTTTTGGCCTCTTGGACAGCCACATAAAATTCACTAGAAGGATCCTGTATTATATTCTCTCCATAATCCAGCGCCAACTCAATAAATACACCGGTAGGTTTTATTGCAGTAATAATCTCTTTCACCTCTTCCATTGACGTCTGAAAATGAAAATAAAATGTATATGATGTTCGAATCAATTTATTACTTGAATCAATTTATGTCAAGTAAGTAGGAGTAGCCTTACCTCAGTGTCATGTTCTGTTCCTAAGACATGGATATTGCACCACCCGGTGATCCCATTCCCGTTCCCTTTCCCTCAAATGATTGCTTTGCTAGTAATTGATGATATGCACATGTTAGATGATATCCAGACGTTAAAAATCGACTTCGACTATAGAATATGTAGAATAGGGGACCGAAGAATGGGGGTATCCCACTGGCCTCACCCCCTGATGTGTTTATGAAATGAGGTGCAAGAGGAAAGGTGGGAGATCTAGGAATGAGCAACGAAGAAGGATGAGGAGGAAAGGGATGGCTGATCAACCGAGTCATTCTCCGAGTCATGCAGGAGAAGAAAGACATTTTTTAGGGGGATTTTGAGGAAGAGAGTTTGAGGAATAGGATGAGGAAGAAGAGAGCAAGAAAATCCCAATATAAGTTTGGCTGCACATTTTTTGGCCTCTTGGACAGCCACATAAAATTCACTAGAAGGATCCTGCATTATATTATCTCCATAATCCAGCGCCAACTCAATAAATACACCGGTAGGTTTTATTGCAGTAATAATCTCTTTCACCTCTTCCCTTGACGTCTGAAAATGAAAATAAAATGTATATGATGTTCGAATCAATTTATTACTTGAATCAATTTATGTCAGGTAAGTAGGAGTAGCCTTACCTCAGTGTCATGTTCTGTTCCTAAGACATGGATATTGCACCACCCGGTGATCCCATTCCCGTTCCCTTTCCCTCCAGTGATTGATTTGCTAGTAATTGATGATATGCACATGTTAGATGATATCCAGACGTTAAAAATCGACTTCGACTATAGAATGTGTAGAATGGGGGACCGAAGAATGGGGGTATCCCACTGGCCTCACCCCCTGATGTGTTTATGAAATGAGGTGCAAGAGGAAAGGTGGGAGATCTAGGAATGAGCAACGAAGAAGGATGAGGAGGAAAGGGATGGCTGATCAACCGAGTCATTCTCCGAGTCATGCAGGAGAAGAAAGACATTTTTTAGGGGGATTCTGAGGAAGAGAGTTTGAGGAATAGGATGAGGAAGAAGAGAGCAAGAAAATCCCAATATAAGCTTGGCTGCACATTTTTTGGCCTCTTGGACAGCCACATAAAATTCACTAGAAGGATCCTGCATTATATTATCTCCATAATCCAGCGTCAACTCAATAAATACACCGGTAGGTTTTATTGCAGTAATAATCTCTTTCACCTCTTCCCTTGACGTCTGAAAATGAAAATAAAATGTATATGATGTTCGAATCAATTTATTACTTGAATCAATTTATGTCAGGTAAGTAGGAGTAGCCTTACCTCAGTGTCATGTTCTGTTCCTAAGACATGGATATTGCACCACCCGGTGATCCCATTCCCGTTCCCTTTCCCTCCAGTGATTGATTTGCTAGTAATTGATGATATGCACATGTTAGATGATATCCAGACGTTAAAAATCGACTTCGACTATAGAATGTGTAGAATGGGGGACCGAAGAATGGGGGTATCCCACTGGCCTCACCCCCTGATGTGTTTATGAAATGAGGTGCAAGAGGAAAGGTGGGAGATCTAGGAATGAGCAACGAAGAAGGATGAGGAGGAAAGGGATGGCTGATCAACCGAGTCATTCTCCGAGTCATGCAGGAGAAGAACGACGTTTTTTAGGAGGATTCTGAGGAAGAGAGTTTGAGGAATAGGACGAGCAAGAAGAGAGCAAGAAAATTCCAATATAAGCTCGGCTCTACATTTTTTGGCCTCTTGGACAGCCACATAAAATTCACTAGAAGGATCCTGCATTATATTCTCTCAATAATCCAGCGCTAACTCAATAAATACATCGGTAGGTTTTATTGCAGTAATAATCTCTTTCACCTCGTCCCTTGACGTCTGAAAATGAAAATAAAATGTATATGATGTTCGAATCAATTTATTACTTGAATCAATTTATGTCAAGTAAGTAGGAGTAGCCTTACCTCAGTGTCATGTTCTGTTCCTAAGATATGGATATTGCACCACCTGGTGATCCCATTCCCGTTCCCTTTCCCCCCAATGCTTGTTTTCCCAGTGATTGATGATATCCACATGTTATATGATATCCAGACGTTAAAAATCGGCTTCCGACTATAGAATGGGTAGAATGGGGGACCGAAGAATGGGGGTATCCCTCTAGCCTCACCCCCTGATGTGTTTGTGAAATGAGGTGCAAGAGGAAAGGTGGGAGATCTAGGAAAGAGCAGCGAAGAAGGATGAGAAGGAAAGGGATGGCTGATCAGCCGAGTCATTCTCCGAGTCATGCAGAAGAAGAAAAACATTTTTTAGGGAGATTCTGAGTAAGAGAGTTTGAGGAGAGTACGAGCAAGAAGAGAGCAAGAAAATCTCTTGAGCAAGAGGATTCTGAGGAAGAGAGTTTGAGGAAGATGACGAGCAAGAAGAGAGCAAGAAACTCTCTTGAGCAAGAGGATTTTTCTTTTCTGAGCAGAGCAAGAGAGAGCAAGAGAGAGCCCTTAAAAGCCCTAAAAATTGGGTCCAATCTGTATCGTCCTTGAACCTAGACCATGACCATGGAAGTGTGGTTATAGTCTCATTCCATTAGTGGGATCCATAGCCCCAACCTAGTAGTAAAAGAAGAAGGTTGTCGAGGACTACCTAAGCCTACAAGTGGGCAGGACTTTTACACCATTGAATTTGAACCCGAGCTCGACAAGAAAATTAATAAAAAAAAAATACAACTACTTGTAAGTAAATAAGCTCTTCAATGAGTATTAATAGTGTTAAATGAATATACCCGCCTCCTACTTTTTAGTTGTTAGGATGGATTATAGGTCAATCTTCATAAGCAAATTTACCTCTAATTTTGGTGGTGAAATGGTGGCTCTGTTGGTTTGGGTACCACAAGCACCAGACCTCCATCACCCCTTCCACCACCACAACTTCCAACCTCCGCTGCCACGGTCGCCTCTCGGTCTAAGCCTCATCCATGGGGTCGCGAGATTAACCACCTAGTTCAGTCCATTAACTTAATGATTTTGTAAAGTCAATGTGGGCAAACCTACAATTAAACATCACTATTCGCACATTCACACATTAATCACACAACCAGGATTAGGCAAGCAAAGAATCAAACCAGCATCCATCCCATTTTCACAGCTTCTTCTTCAAAGATAAGTTCAAATGAAATATATCTCGTGCTTATAATAATAAAAATAAAACTTAAGCGTCGCATATCGTATGGTCAAATACAAAAAGTGAGGATATAGGATTGGAAAAGTTAGAAAATATAACTAAAATGAAACGTCATTCAAACTATATTTGAATTAGGTAAGAGAGTTAAATTCAAACTATATTTCTAAGAGAAAGAGAGTTAAGTGCTTGCTTTATATAAAATAAATAAATGATTAAATTGACAGGTGGTTTTTAAATGTTTTTGTCCGCATAATAGGCATTCGCTTGCTTTTGATTGCTCGCTTTTGATCTGCTCGAACACGAGAGTGGAGGGACGAGAGAGAGAAAGGAGGAACTTCAAGGTTAGGAGTAACTTGCCTATTTTAGTAATATCATACATCCATCCATCCATCCATGGCGCAGTCAAGATAGTTGTTTTAAATTTGAAATAATGTGATTTTTTGGAATTATTAATTCTAAACTCCATGCACCCAAATCTATACCAACCTTTAACCTTTTTTTATGTAAGCATTAAATAGTTATTTTTTATTCCACGCCTTTGTGAATATAAGTTTGTGAAGATAATGAATCTATTTGGTTATAATTCAAATGGGAATTATAGATAATGAACAATTTGTCCCAAAAGATTCCATCCTATATAAGTTTTCTCCTAAATATCCATTCTTTTTTACTTTTTTTCTTTTGATGCTTGGTTACCGACCTTTGCAAACCTAGAATTTTCTTCATGAATTCACAACTTTTAGCTCTTCTTTAATCCTTACAAGTCAGGCATGTGAATGGATGGCCCTTGTATTCTTTTGTTTGGATCAAGCAAATATTCAAATAAACTACCGCCACAAAAGAATTATTATGGTTGTAGGCATACATACATACATACATATATCTTCTAGGCAGATTACTAAGGAGGAGCCCACTCGTGAGGCAAATCACCAAGGAGCTCCTGGTCAATGAGTCTTGACCCACCTTTATTAAAAAACTGAAGTGACATATCAATTCTTCAATACAATTTCCTCCTTACTCATGAATCATGATGGCTCTTGCTACACTATAACACCCACATGCCTAAAACAGTGACCATGCGATACCATCTTCGGAGGAGAATGCCAAGTAGGAGCTCTTCTTTTTCAAAAAAAAAAAAAACTTTTCATGATGATTTTATTTTGATTAAACTCAGAATTATGAAGTATATTTTGGAGACTAAACTACCATGCCCATGCCCATTGGCATAAATTTTTTATGATTTTTTTTTATTAAACTGAATTTGAGAAAAACAAGAGACTATAATGTCCAGATTTAATTTTTAATTAATGATAAGATAAGCATTAGCATGCATTCTTTGACATTATTACAGTTCCTTTAACTTGGATAATGACTAAGCATGGTCACTTGGGCTCGCCATTACCCTAGCATGGCCACTTGGGCTCGCTCATTGATTACCGTGTACCTAGGATGCCATCCCAATGATCGCAATAATGGGTATATGGCTGCATGGGAAATACACCCACCAGAAAAAATTGGGGAGTGAAATTCTCAATGAATGGGGTTATGCAAATTCTTCCTGCCAATTTTAGTTCGCTAATGACCCGACCCCCCGAAACTTGCTGTCACAGCCATGCCCTTACTTAGGATTCCCATCTACGCTAAGAGAATTACCAAAAAAATCATAAACCTATTGCAATTGTGCCAATTCAATCTTAAACTTTTTTTTTTTTATCTAATTTAGTCTTAAACCTTTTACAATTGTGCCAATTTAGTCTATTCGGCCAAAATTGGCCGGCCGACGCTGACGTGGACGCCGGCTGGCCGGCGAAGGATTTTTTAATAATTTTTTAATTTTTTTTTAAATTTTTGTATTCTTTTTTTTCCTATCTTCTTCTTCCTCTGGCTGGCGCCGGCCAGAGGCAAGGGCCAGGGAGGTTAGCCTCGCCGGCCATTGGCGAAGGCGAGCCTCGCCCAGCGACGGCGAGGCCGTCGTCGCCCAGCCAAGGCGAGGCTCGGCCTTGCCAGATCTAGCGACGGCGGCCTCGCCGGCCACTGGCGAGGCTTGACCTCGCCATGGCTGGGTGAGGCCAAGCCTCGCCTTGGCTGGATGGCGGCCTCGCTGTCGCTGGGCGAGGCTCGCCTTCGCTAGTGGCCGGCGGGGGCGAGCCTTGCCAGTGGTGCAGTTTTTGGCTTCAAGTCACCAATTTTCTCTCGACTTGGTTTTCTCAGATAACCTGATCCCTGATCCTTTGTTCATGTGGATGCATGGCTTATTGGTGGCATGATAAGTATCAAATCGAGAAAACCAAAATATTTCTAACCCTTGTCCACAGTGGGGATATGAGTGGAGTAAGCATGTAAGCATGTGCGACATTGTCCAAGTACTAAGGCCCAACGTAAGAACATTACTTTTACCCAAGCATAAATACAAACATTTAAGTTCAACAAGCATAATAATTATCATAAATGAACATGAGATTGCTTGGTGATAAGAGGTTGGTGATAAGAGCTTCGCTAAGCGGCTTGATGATAAGTGGCTTGGTGATAATTATGGCTTCCGTTGAGTTGATGATTCGTTTGCGACAGGAGGAGGAGGCAGAAATGCTTTGAGGAAACTTTTCTCGTTTTTGAAATCATTATCCTAGAATAATTTTTGCAATATAGTTCCCCTAAAACTGCTGGATCTTTCTTCTTCAAGCTCGGTTCTCCTCCATCTTTTATCTTCAAGCTCCTCCATTCAATGCTAGCCCTTACCTTATATGTAGATAAGGTAAAAATTTGGAGAAGTGATACCTTGATTAGTGAGATAATGAAAAGATTTATTACCTTAATGTCTCTTCTTCTGAAAGTCGGTTCTTGGCAAAATCCTCCAATAGAGATTTCTCGTCAGGAAAGTGATTATCATTGAAAAATTCTTGCATCATCCTATCGCATGCATCCTTCCGAAGGATATGATAACCATTCCACAGGAACTTTCTATCTTTCGCCTTAAAACTTGCATTTTTTTTTCATTCTTTGGAGGCGTGTTGATGAACGGAGAGGAAAGGAGAGACGATTGGATGAACTTGGATGAAGTGAGAGGAAAAGATAGGAGAGGAAGTGAGACCAGTGGGAGTTAAAAAAGAGGAAGAGTTTTTATGATCAACGTCCCACTAGAGGGAGCCACTCGAGCAATGAAACCGATCAAGAGGAAGAGTTTTTACAATTAATATCATCAACGTCCCACTCGAGCAATGAAACTGGCATTAATGGTGAAAAAGACAATGTGGATACGGATGTGCATGGGAGACTGGAAGGGAAAAAAAAGTTTAAAATTGCAGGAAGAAAGAAAGAAGACGTCGCATAATAAAGACTACCTTGTTGTAAAATATTGCGTTGTGGTGAATATATAATAGAAAGAATATAGAGATTGAGTAGAGAAAATGGAACACCAAAGATCGTAGAGAAAGTTAGAGGAGAGAGTTTTATTTCCAGTGACTGTTTATTTTGATGGTTGTTATTGTATATCAAAACTAAACTCCTATTTATAGGAGAACAAGAATGTATTTATCATTAATATTAATGTATTGAATGATACATGTACTGGATAATGGAGATGAACATTCATTGTATATCCGGATGTTAAATATAGGATTCTCACTTTAGAATGGGCATAATGGGCCACGGAAGAATGGGGGTATCCCATTGGCCTCACCCCCATTTGACGGTGGGAGTGGGGGTGGGGGTATCCCATTCGCCTCATCCGCATTTGATGATGTGGGTGTGGGGGTCGGCTTTGTGATTGTGAAATGAGGTGGAGGAGGGAATGTGGGAGATCTGCTAGAGAGCAGCCAAGAAGGATGAAGAGGAAAGGGATGGCTGATCAGTCTGTGAGTCATTCTCCTGAGAGTCATGTAGAAGAAAAAAGACATTTCTGAGGAAAAGGAAGAGAGTTTCTTGAGTAAGCAAGGGAATATTGTCAAAGATTAAGTCAAAATACTTAAAGATATGATCAGCTTCCTCCCGGCGGGTTGACACCTTCACGTTGCTCAACTCGCTCAATTTTTGGATTTCTTGGGATGGCATAACCCACACTAAAAGTTTTAGGAAACGCAGAAAGAAGAAAATGTCACAAAATCATTTTTCATAACAATATTTAATAACGATAACAACATTTAATAACAATGGGCAAACAATAAAACATGTTTTATTACTTGTTCTTCCATATCTCCACATAAAAGGTGTGCACCACATTTTTTAGCCTCATGGGCAGCCACATAAAATTCACTATAGGGATCGTGGATTATATGCTCTCCATCTGGAAGCGCCAACTCAATAAATACATCACTAGGTTTGATAGCAACAATAATATTTTTCACCTCTTCCCTTGCTGTCTGAAAAATATTTTGGAGCAAGTATGATGTTAGTTAGACTCACTTCTCTCAAATCAATTTATGTCAAGTAAGTAGCCTTACTTGAGTGTCATTTATTGTTCATAAGATATGGATATTGCAACACCCAGTGATTCCATTCTCATTCCTTTTCCCCCAAGTGTAATATCCGGATGTTAAATATATGGTTCCCACTATAGAATGGGTCACGAAAGAATGGGGGTATCCCATTGGCCTCACCCCCATTTGACGGTGGGGGTGGGGGTATCCCATTCGTCTCACCCACATTTGATGATGTGGGTGTGGGGGTCAGCTTTGTAATTGTGAAATGAGGTGGAGGAAAGTTGGGAGATCTGCGAGAGAGCAGCCAAGAAGGATGTGAAGGAAAGGGATGGCTGATCAGTCTGTGAGTCATTCTCCTGAGAGTCATGCAGAAGAAGAAAGACATTTCTGAGGAAGAGGAAGAGAGTTTCTTGAGTGAGCAATGTAATATTGTCAAAGATTAAGTCAAAATACTTAAAGATAAGATCAGCTTCCTCCCGGCGGGTTGACTCCTTCACGTCGCTCAACTTCTGGATCTCTTAGGATGGCATAACCCGCACTAAAAGTTTCAGGAAACGTTGAAAGAAGAAAATGTCACAAAATCATTCTTCATAACAATATTTAATAGGGATAAGTGTTCCAGAAGTCCTAAAACTTGTAGCGAAAATGCATTTTAGTCCTAAAACTTGCAAAAAGTGCATTTAAGTCCTATAACTTGTCAAATTGTTTCAAACGAGTCCTAAAATCAACGCCGTTAGCATTTTCCGTTAAAAATGCTGACGTGGCATTTTAAATAATTTTTTATTTTCCACGTGGATTTTTTAAATTATTTTTTAAAAAAAAATATTTAAAAACTAAAAAAATTAAATTTATTCATTTTATCTTATTTTCACAAAAAATTTTAAAAGTCAAATATTTATTTTTTTAAAAAAATGTCTCCTCTCCCTCGTTGCCGCCGCCCATCGCCGGAGGGGTCGGGCGACGGTCGCCGGCCCTGGGCGGGGGTGGCCGGGCCTCGCCGGCCCCTGGCGAGGGCCGGCGAGCTCCGCCCGCCCTGGGCGAGGCCTCGTCGGCCCTCGCTCGGGGCCGACGAGGCTCGCCAGAGGGCGGGCGACGCTCATCGCTGTGAGGGCCGCGCATGACGACCACCTGAGCGATGGTCGCCGGCTCCCTCGCGAGGGTCGACAAGCCTCAGCGAGGGGACGGCGGCCGTCACTTCGCTAGTCATCGCTATTCCCTCACGGGGTCGACGACTGTTGCTCACATGGCGAGCTGCCAGGTCGGCCAGGCTCGCCCGTGACCGGCGAAGCTCGGGCCGCCCTCGAGCTTAGGTCGACATGAGGCCTGCTCAGCGTGCAGTGCCGCCGCCCCTCGCCTGGGGTCGTGAGGTCGGCCACCTTGGCACTAGGGTCGGGCGACGTCGCCCCTCCCGCCATGGGCGGCGCGGCGGGAGAGAGGAGCTCTGCTGGTTTTTTTTTTTTTTTAATATGAATTTTTTAACTTTTCTTTTTTAGTTTTTGAAAATAATATAAGAATAAATTTATTTTTTTAGTTTTTAAATCTAATTTTAAAAAAAATGAATAAAAAATAATTTAAAAAATACACCTGGAAAATAAAATATTATTTAAAATGCCACGTCAGCATTTTTAACGGAAAAGGCTAACGGCGTCGATTTTAGGACTCATTTGAAACAATTTGACAAGTTTTAGGACTTAAATGCACTTTTTGCAAGTTTTAGGACTAAAATGCATTTTCGCTACAAGTTTTAGGACTTCTGGAACACTTATCCCTATTTAATAACAATAACAACATTTAATAACAATGGGCAAACAATAAAACAAGTTTTATTACTTGTTCTTCCATATTTCCACATACAAGCTATGCACCACATGTTTTGGCCTCCTGTGCAGCCACATAAAATTCACTATAGAGATCGTGGATTATATGCTCTCCATCTGGAAGCGCCAACTCAATAAATATACCGTTAGGTTTGGTAGCAGCAATAATATCTTTCACCTTTTCCCTTGCTCTTTGAGTTGAAGAATCGGTGCTTTTTCATTTTGGTTCACGTAATAAGTTAGAAAGTGTGGAGGCAAGGACTGAGGATTTTTTTTTTAAATTAAATTTCTAATCTTTAGGTCTTAGCCAAATATGTTTAGGATTAATGCATGGATGCATTAACCTTCTTGATCAACGTGTGCATGAGTATATCTATAATTGCTCACAATAGGACTTTTGCGCATCATTTTATTAAGATTCTAGTTCTCCAATTAATTACATTGGAGTATAGCAAAAAATAATTAATGATATTGCTAGGACTCTTGTCAATGTAAGAATTCTCAGTTGCCAATGGTATGAGGTAATGGAAATTATACATTAAGACAGATTAAATACCTTAATATAGATCTTTAGTCATTAATCAAGTCAGTACACATTATATTTTTGTGTCGACCCTGCTGGCCTTGATAAAATTTTAGGCCCCATCGTAGGTAGGACTAAGACATTTACAAGAAATATGTTACTCTTATTATTGCTACACCAACAAACAACCAAAAAGATATTTCAAGATCAATATCATCTCAAGCATTGATTATCAAATCCCATCTTGAGTCTCACATGATCAACAGATGAGAAGGCATTCAGTCTAAGACAATGCAATATATTTTCCTATTTTGAGGAACAGCTAAAAAGTCTTATGAATAACCCTGATGTGTCATGTATGATGGCTAGTATCCATGTCAACAATTTCTAGCAAAAATAGGTCAAATTAACTTAATTGGCAAAATTTGAAAGTGTTTATGACTCAATTAGCAAAATTAACCATAACCGCACCAACACCCTTAAGAGCCAAAAATTATTTTCTCTCCCTCTCTCTTTTCTCTCCATCGGTATCTTCAACTTTCAACCATGGAAGAGGGTTTGAACTAGTCTTACCCTCCCCTCCCCCTTTTGTTGATTTTGTTTGCATTTTATAATTATTTTCTTGCTTTTTTCTCTCTTGATTTAGATTTGGGAGCTTTCTTCTCCTAGATTAGTACTTGATTTGAGAGTTTGAGCTCTCTCGATCTAGTTCTAGATTTGGGTGTTATCCTCTCTCGATCTAGATTTGGGAGTTTAATGAATATACTATTGGAGATTTGATATTCCTTTGTTCTGTTCATGTATAGGTTTTTTGTCTCCAACTTCAATGTTGAATGCAAGAGTTTTTGCATTTCTTTGAAACACGAAGATTTGCTCATTCACATGTTAGATCTGTGTTTGTTTAACTTATTTTCGTTATCTTTGTACGGCCATGGTGTAGAGGAAGCTAAAACTAGGTGCAGTAATATCGTAATTATTGGAGAAGGAATTTCTAGCATGTGCTTATCACTAATAAAGACACGAGAGATTGACTACCGATTATTTTGCTTGACAAATCTATTCTTGTGGAGCGAGTATGTGCTTAACTTTGCTAGTAGTTTGTTGATCCTCATTGTTTTCTAGATTTGACTTTGCTTTTTAGTATTCTTGCTCTAGTTCAATTTGTTTTGTCATGAAGATTACGAACTTGTTCTTATATACCATCTTAAGCAATGGATACAATTTTTTCAACAAAAAAAATTGGCAAAATAGAAAGATTTGTGATTGAATTGGCAAAAGTGAAATAAGTTTAGGACTTTCCAGATAATTTTTCCCATTGAAAAATTTCGTTGTTAGGAAATTCAATTTCAAGAGAAGCGAATCATTTTTCAATGTTTGTTTGTGTTAAAACTAGTTGATAAAATTTTAATTTTTATGGTACTATACACGGAATCCACAAAAAACAGCTTGTATGTTAAAAATAACTACAAGCTGGAATCGATGTCTCTTTGTTAATTCTGCAATGCATCAAAGTAACAAGAGTTTACAAAGAAATTAAGAAAGGAATAATGAAATTTTAGTTGTAAAATACTAGAAGAACATGAATATTAATGAAGAATATTCAAGAGATGGTCGATGAGATTGGTGAAAAAAACTGATGAGATTGATCAAAGAAAGAAAACTAGTGAGAGTTAGAAAGCCGAGAAGACATGTAATAGATGGAGAGGGACTAATTCTTTTTACTTGGACGTGCAACAACAAATCAGAGAAAATAATTTCCTTCTTCCCAGAAGGGAAAACTGTAAGAAGGAAAATTTGTTTTTTCCAATCTAAGTTTGGTGTTTTCAATCCCTGAACAACACTTTCCGTCAATCGAGTAGTTCTTTGTCATTCAAAACAGACCCATAGTTGCTAATACTTAATCAACATTCATCCATTTCATTGCTTGTGGGCACGTTGTTCTTAATCTCGCAGCTAAGTGCCCTAACGAGATGAATACCATCATCTAGATAACCAGGCAGCGGATACGGCAGATCCCTCGTCGGTGGATGTGGAGGATACCCGGGCAGTGATGGTTATCGTAGTTACGAGGGCCGTGGCGGCTGCGGAGGAGGAGGGTTATTGCCGTTTCGGTTGCTGCGGCTGCGGATACTACGGATGATGCAGGGCGCTGTTCCTTTGCCGGTGAGGCAATCGACAAGATGCCCGAAGCCAAGCCTCGGAACCAGTTAACAACCACGCATCCGCGTGGATTATGGAATTAGCAACAAAAAGGATTCGGGGAGAGTTATTTATTCGCTAAAGCGTTTTGAATTTGAAAATCATGGAATTACGTGTGATGATAACTTTACTGTTTTTTTCTCTTTTTCTTTTCTTTCAATTTGGTCGAATAGTGAGATGTCGGGGACGAGGACAAGACAAATTAGGACAAAGGCAATTAAGCGACGAAACCCGATAAAATAATTGAAGAGGTTTGGTGGCGCTAATGACGTCTTGGGCATTACCTCGAAGGAGGTTCCGCGTCTTGCCTCCTTGCGTTCCGGTCCAGCTGGGGCAATCACCTAACCTAACCCTCTCTCTCTCTCTCTCTCTCTCTAAAAAGAGCCACGATACTGTTTTGACTACGGTCCGATTCTCAAGTCAACGCTTCTTATGCAAGCATGATCGCCCCATGACGGACGAAATCAGAAAGAGCCCAAGACTCGTTTCGGCGATTGATTGGAAATTGCCCCCCACCTAATTAGTCTGACAACTTTTTGAGTCATACATTTTTATTAAATCCATCTGACTTTATTTAGGAGAATGAATTTGAATAATCCAACTAAATCGAGAAAAAAAAAAGACACATAATGTGAGATACATCAGTCTTTGTCATGGACATCAAGGCAAATTCATAGATGTAGCACGGGGAGACGCTACACTCTTGCCTAACTTATTTAATTTTTATTCATTCTTTTTCTTTAAGAAAATTTCAATATAAACAACATTGTCTCCTTTCGTTATTCCTTTTTAAATTGTCAACCCCATAATCGTATTATTTCATCGAGAATGTAATTCTCACATGTTGAGTTATATTTCATGTGGAAGCATGGGAAAGGTTTTCTCAATATTTTCTCATTTTCCAATCGCGATTTTCTCTTCGATAAAAATGTTTCCATCATACTTAGCAGGCATTGATTCAAATTTGAATATTCAATTTTTTGACATTATTATGTCATTATTGTCAACGAGTCTCATGCTTATAATTTCAAAGTTAATTAATTGCTCATATTATTTATAATAAGCACGTCCCAAAAAAGTACGGATGAATTGGTAATTTATTTCTAATCAAGACATGATTCGTTCCCCCATATCGAGGCATCTAGAAATGTTGCGAAAAGGTTAAACTAGTCGCAAGAAAAAAAGGGTCATTAGGGACACTGAAGGGCCCTGAAATCATGGACTCTTAGACACAGGACGACCCCAACGTGCGAAACAAGAACGGTCTGTTCTATTCTTGGCCCACACTTAGACAAAATATAATTAAATAATTTCCCTTTTGATTTAGGGCAAGAAAACAAAGATTAAATTACTCAAGACACCCTCGTGAAAGCAACATTAACGGGAAACCCTCGTCATCTTCTTGGGAACAGTCCCTCTCTCTCCCTCTCTCTCCCTTTATATATACATCTTTTGTTTCTCGCTTTGATTCTCACTCTCTTGTGGCTGTCTTATCGCGTGTTCTGGCTGGAAGAAGAAGAAAAAGAAGAAGAAGAAGCAGCAGCAGCGGCAGCAGCAGTGCCGAAGATATGAAGAAGAGAAAGAAGATGTATTGCCTCGTCATCAGCGCATGCCCACTTTGTACAGTATCATCACCATATGGAGTTTGATTGAACTTGTTGTCGCTGTTCGAAAGAAGTTCAGCGTGGGATCGATTGTTTGCAGAGAAGGGACTTTGATTTTTCCGTGAAGAATTCAATGTATTCGCAACGGCGTACATGGAAAGGCCAGGCAATTTTTCTTTTCTTTTTCTCTTTTCTCTCTGCCGAATTCTCTTGAGAAACCTTGTTTCCTTTTCTCTGTATTTTTTATTTCGGTTCCTTCCTTTACTTGTTTCTTCTTGACTATCGAATACAAGTGACGGGATTGGTGCCAACATTTGTATACAGTAAAACTACCGTTGAATAAGCTTTTAGCTAGATCTTCAAGTCATTTTGGTAGCAATGAAATAACGTTTCAATTCTCTCTCTCTCTCTCTCTCTCTCTCGTATGATGATGGAAACGGAAAACCTAATTTTGTTTTGTGATATATAAACACAGCATGTTGATTTTATTTATTTATTAATATGCCGAATCAAAAGAGTTAGTAACAAAGAGTGTTGCTAATGAGTGTCGGACAGCCACCGATCAATTACTCTTTCTCGTCATTCGGACAGTGCTTATATTTTTGAAAGAAATTGTGCTAACATTAATTAGGCGTATCTTCATTTTCGTTCCAAGAAAGAGAAATATAGATAATTTAGAGTGTTTTGTGCATTTTTAGGTTTCAATACCATATCAAACAAAATGCAAAAACCATGCCAACATATCGATAGCTGTCTTCACTTTTCATTTTTTAGTCACATTTTTTGGGATTGTTCTAAACTTCTAACTTAGTTTGGTCTTATATAGTACATACATGTCCTACGCTGTTGGTTGGTACAGTAGCAGACAGGCTGATGAGATAAACACATAAGGAGCATTACAAAAGCAGGGGCCACTTTCATGTTCTAACCTATTTGTTGTAATTAACCACCATCATAATCAAATAACTAACATCCACACCTATCTGGAAATGAAATAACCTATATATAAAATAGGACAACGAGAATAATGCAATACCCTGTTTTTCTGCTCTTTTATGTCCTTTTCTTGTCCTAGTTGGTAAGCGGCACGACCCGTGAACGCATGAAAACATTGGGGAATCATAGTACCAAAGCCAATTATCAAAAGAAGCCATTAATGAAATGGGTAAGCAACTTCTGTTTTTGCAATATAAATATGTTGTTGTTCGTACCAGAACCCAGAACCCACATTTTATCAGAATTTTAGAAAGAAGGAAAAGGAAAACGAGAGCTTTGTTATCTCATGGAGAAGAGGAAGGAGGGGGGGCGGGCGGGGTTGGGTGGGGGGCGAGATACATCCAACCCTAATATTTTGAGAAAATCCCAATTTAACAATTATTATTTCTTTTTCTTTTTTGCATGGACCCATTCAGTAAATGGCTTCAAAGTAAGTGATAGCTGTATCGAGATGAATAGTGTTTATCGCCAACTAAACGTTTATAAATGTTCACAAAAGATAGGGAAACCTCACATAAAGCAGAAAAGAGAACAAACTAGACGTAACCCTAGCCATGTCGTGCTTCAAAGTCAATATGTTTGACTTCATGGAGCAAGGGTGACATATTTCTTGAGTTCGCGGCAATGTTTAACCTTAATATCTTCGCCCTTTTACGAGGTTTAGGGGGTCAGTTCGCATCAACTGTAAACTATTTTACGTGATTAAAATTATGGGTATTATTAATTTATGGAATTAGATAGAATAGAGTGTATGGACGGAGAGAGAGAGAGAGAGAAGGATGGCGGGGTTTGGGGAAATGTTGCTCTTTGTAGACCGTGTCCGAGAGTGAAAGCGATTTGGTTTCAAAATTACGCGGCTTGCATCGCGCTCGAGGGCAAGTTGTTCTTTGACTTTCGTTTTTCCGATTTCCTTTTTCTCTTAATCATCAAAGTAGAAAGGTAATATTTTGTTCCTCCTCCAACGCCGATCAAGGTTTATATATATAGATGTTAAATCAGATTCCAGCATCTCCGCTTTGAATTCCTACTCTTTATTGTTATATACAGGTTAATATCCTAAAAAACTCCAAACTGATACATATGTGACAAATTTACTCCAAATTATTTTTTTGACTACCAAAAACCACAAATTGGTAAACCTTTGATAAATTTACCCCAAACTGGTATACTTGTGACAAATTTACCCTCTGTTAGTTTTCGTTAAATTTTACTGTCAAATTATTAAATTAAATGATATGTGACAGTTAACTAATATATTAATTTTGAGATTTTATGTTCCGTTTGTCACAGTTTACAATTTTTGTGAATTTTTTATGGTATCAATCCAATTTAGCTGAGGGTATATTTGCCACAAATTTACCAGTTTTGGGTTTTTTGCGGTCGAATAAATTAGTTTAGGGTAAATTTATCATAAATGTACCAATTTATGATTTTTTATGGTCAATCGGGGTAAATTTGTCATAAGTTTCAGTTTTGGATTTTTCATGATCAAAAAAATAATTTAAGGTAATTTGTCACATGTATACTAGTTTGGGGTTTTTCAGGGTATTAACCCATAAAAAAAAGTAACTCATACTTTAAGAAGATCTCAATCTTTGTTTTTTTCTTTTTCTAAGCATTATTACTTATTTTACATATGTTGTGTACATGGGCAAATGCGAATACAAAAATATTGGAAAAAATTATTCAAAAAATTATAAACCTATTCTACTTTTGCTAATATAATCATAAACCTTTTAATTATATCAATTAAATCTTAAACATTTTCATGTTTTACCTATTAAGTGCGTTTGGCCAATTTCAGCTGGAAATCCCTGAAATAAACGCCGACCGTCCTACGTGGCATGGTTGTTGCTTTTAATAGTATTTTAATATTTTTGATTATTTATTTATTGATTTTCTTTTTCTTTTTCTCTTTTTCCTTTTGTGGGCCTCAACGACCATTGATGAGTCCCGATGGAGGGGGAAAAAAGAAACAAAGAAAGTAAAGAAGAAAAATAAAGGTAAAGAATTTTAAAAAAAATATTATAAATTGTTTACGTCAATGTTAGCCACACCATATAGGATGATTGATGTTCATGTCAGTAATTTTTGACAAAAATTGACCAGATGAAGTCAATTGGTAAAACATGAAAACATATAGAATTTAACTAGCACAATTAAAAAGTTTAGGATAAATTAGCAAAAATAGAATAGATTTATGATTTTTTAGATAATTTTCCCCATAAATACTATATGATCGCTCACATCTTTCACCACTAAAATTTGGATCGTACTATAAATTTCCTAAAAGGATTTCACATCTTGAAATGTTCTCTTTACCATATATGTTGATACGATTTTGTTCTTTATTGTGTATTCATATCACTAGTGAGGGTATTAACAATTGTCCCCGCAGCACGAGTTGGACTAACTAAAAGTTGAAATATTTTCAAGATATATTGAAAATGGAAGAATTATAGATTTTAATGAAACCATTTACTTCAAATAGGTAATACTTCTCGAAAGCACGTTTAATTATTTTTCTTTCTTTCTGTTCTCTCCATCTAATTTTTCCAATAAGCTTCACTATTATGTTAAAAGTCACGATGGGATGCAATGCAATGACGGGAAGAAAGCTCAGATAGAGAGGTATTGGGCGTAGAATTATAAATCTCATGGTCCTTGTTTCTGGACCATGGGTTCAAAACTTTCTACAATCGAGCGATATGTGAACATTCTCCTCATGAATAATACAGCCGTTCAATCGCACTACGAATTATTTGAGCGTTATCCAATACTTTCAAGACTCAAAAATGAACTATGCCCCATTCTTTTTCTCCCCTTTTCAACAATTTCATCTTACTCAATGTAAAATGTCACGCAAGCGACAAATCAAATGCTAGGTTTGTTAGAAATCCGGCACCGGAGCATGATTATGGATTGTGTCGACGTTCCCGAGGCCGGCCCCAAGATCGTAAAATAAGCACGACCCTTGTCTTTATTAGCTATGACGTACATCAGTGTACCAAAGCGCCTCAATCTTTTCTTTTGATAATCCCACGAACAAGCATACGCAAGTAATGTGGACATTGAGGTGTAAGCTAAAAACAACGTGTGCATCAGCATACGTGTAAAATATAGTCTTTTGCTATTACTAAAACACATCATGCTGAGAGCAAGTAGGGTTGAGTAAAAGGAATCACTCGGGCCGAATTGGACCTTAGGATAGCTATCATCATACTCTCATCATCCTCAGGATTAGGTTTGGGCGTAAGGAGGAATACGCCGCTCGCGAAGGAGTTGCCACTATCACGCATTGAGCCCGATGAGTGTGTAAAAATTCGAGCCTTAAATTTGTTAAGTTATCATCTATGCACATTTAATATTTGTGCCATAAATGAAATGTGGTTGTAGCAAGCACGGAAAAGAGTGAAAGAAAAAATCAATTCCCGAAAATCATCAGTTTCACTTGCATTGTGCATTTTTTTTTAATGATTCTTGTTGCAGATAGTATTCGTGCAAAAGACCGAATACATATGCTTAAAAATCCGAAAAGTGAGTTTTGTGTTGCTCGTGAGGAAGCTAAAGAATGGCAGCGAGTTACTACTACACGATTTACCAATTCAGGTATTTGCCTTCCTTCCTTCCTTCCTTCCCGAACGTGATATGTGGCTTGCTGTTGTGATGGTTGCAAGAGGTGCATGTAATGGTTAGGGTGTAATTCATTCTTCATGCATTTATTTCCAAGTAAATGCAGCACGACTTTGCTCTATAATTACCACAGTTAACCGGGGAAAAGGTGCTCACAAATTTGATGCCCTTGGAAAGGTTCAAGTTCCTTGTTTTAGCACGTGATAGAAATGTAAGATTTACTGGTTAGATCTCGTTCTTTTTGCATGTTGATGGATTTAACAAATGGGCCTAAGTTGGCCCGGCTACGATGGGCCTAAAGGCCCGGCCCACGGGAATAAGGCCCGTGGAAAGGGGAACCTATTTAAGGAAATAGAGAGAGAGAGGAACGAACCTCTTGGCATTTTGTGCAAGAACGTTCTTCTTCCTCTTAAAGAATTCTCTCTCTCCAAGGCTAGGAAAGCGACGCCATCTTCCCTTCACGACGAATCTTCGACATCGGATCGAACGGAACTAAAATCTCTTCTTCAATACGGCATCGGTGTCTAATCTGTGGCCAACAAGGTACGCTCGAATCCGTGGTGTGCTTTTGATCGGTGATACGTGACATTCCCGGGCTTATCTTCCGCATATGATTTAGGGGTTCGGTTTAGGTGCCGAATCCGGGTTTTCGGGGATCAATCGATCCCAACACATGTGGTGTCAGCCATCGGTCGATGATAGTTCCGTTTTTTGCATTAGGTGGACCCTTTGTAAGTTTTCGGGAGATGACAAAAGAAATTTCCAATCGCAAGAAAAACAATAATGCACCAAAGAGATTTGTGAGTATCCTTTCTTTTCTTTTTGTTTTTTTTTTCAAGGTTTTGTGGAAAAAATCCACCGAGCATGAATCATAAATTGCCGATGATCGTACTTCCAGTGTTGCCATAGTAGGTAGAACGGATTAAGGCAATCTGGAGGAAGATGGACAATGATTATGGGTAGGAAGTTGAGAATGAGATGGATCTTGTTCTTTGAGGTTTGATGTATACTCCCCGAGGACGTGGTCGCTATCATTTATACTCTCATCATCCTCAGGATTAGGGTCGAGTGCACGGAGGAGTACGCGGTGGTGGAGAGGGGCCTAGTGGCGAAGGAACCGTCGAGACTCCTAGAAAGAGGCAATGGAAGAAGAGAGGGCGAGATGAGAGAGTGGGCTACGTGGAATGGGAAGTGAAGGCATGCGGACCGCTGTCAATTTTCGGATGATCCTTCTTCGCAACATTGTTTGATGAGAGAGCCTTTCAGCTCTAGCGAATCGGCTCCGAATCAACTCCGGCGACGAGAAATAGTGCAAAGGTAAGGTAGAGTGCTCTACATAGTCCGGCCAGATGTGAATGGAGACCCGTTCGTCGTAAAAAGGCCCCGCTTCTTTTTTGACGACCATTTTCAACGATGCGGAATGGAGATGTCTTTGGTATTAAGAGCTCATATTGTGGGTTTTCGTGCTTTTAAGAAATAGGGTCTTTGTATAGTGCCATATTGCCTAATTACATGGATGTTATTGCTATCGATCGTTTGCCTCTATACAGTTCCCCTTAATGTCGATACAAAAGGTTTCTTTTCTTGACGTGGTTGTTGTAGGCGAGAGTGAGATGCAAGTGTCATGCGCCGATCATTTGGGATTGAGACTGTGCGTTGACCCAGGCTCTCTAGGATCGTTTGGATTGTTGGAGCGCCTAAGTTAAGCCTTTCTTGGGACCGATTGTTCACTCGTTTACTCGAATCGTAGATAGACAAAGTTCTAGAAAGCAAAACTTTTGAAGAGAAGGAACATGCTTAGTGATATGGTTGGATGGATATAAAGAGAGGGGAGGCACACATTATTATATTAATGACCTTGATTACAATAATTGATCATATTTTCGATTTGACGGATGAGATTGCATCAGTTTCCGCCATTTATGTTAAGAGAATTTTAGAACCTAGGGCAATTACTATATTGTCCATCCTCGAGAACAAATCTTATTAATACAAAGAAAATGAAACACTTTTATAATTTACCTCTCAATATGACCTTACACTTAACCCTCCATTAAGTGGTGAATGTTACCAAAAATAAAAAAGAAAAATAACACACCACCATTTTTATTAGCCCACTCGAGAACAAAATTGGACTGATCTAATCTGATCCCCAATTCGAGAAATGAGGAATCGGTCTCTCTGGTCTAGTTCCTAGCCCTCAAGTGGGAATTGGACTGCTCGGGGACCGATCACTTAGGAGGGACCAAAACTCACTTTGAAGAAATTGATGGGGAAAGAAGACTTCCAAATCTTACCAGGACAAGAGAAATACGACATGCCGTTGCCTCAAGTGGCCATGGCAGTTACTCACCGGAACTTCACATCCCTCTTATAACCCTACCTATATAACCCCAAAAGACCAAATTCTCCCTCCCCTATCTTCTTCCTCCTTCTCCCCCGCCGCCGCCGCCGCCTCCTCGTACCCGGACACCGCCATTGAAATCCACCCAAGAAAAAATGAACGCCTCCTCCCTCACTCCACCATGTTCGCACCACTCGATTCTCGCTGTAACTCCATAATTGAAGCCACCCCATTTCCCTCCATCATCGCTGAATTGTTGGGTCGCCTAATTTCAAGGGAAGAATGCCCCAAAAGCGCCCTTCTTGGACGCTCGACCCCGACATGGAGGGCATCGACCTCGACCCGTCCGACTTCGGCTGCTCCGTCGCCCTCAAGAGGGTCCCCAACGGCGACATCTTCTCGGCCTCCCGCGCCGGCGACGTCGACCGCCTCCGGTACCTCCTCGAGACCGGCGTCAACGTCAACGCCCGCGACCAGTGGGACTCCGTGGCCCTTTACTACGCGTGCCTGGCGGGCCACCTGGACGCCGCGAGGATGCTGCTCGAGAGCGGCGCGATTTGCTCCGAGCACACGTTCGACGGCGACCGGTGCCACTACGCGGCGCTCAACCTGAAGGTGAGGAAGCTGCTGAAGGCTTTCGAGGCCAGGCCGCCGCCGCTCGGTCCGCTGCAGGGGGAATTGAGGGAGACGTTCTTGAATTGCGAGGCGAATCGAGCGTTCTTGGAGCAATCGGGGAATCTTTTTACGGGATCAGGTAATTTGTTTTAGTGTTTGTAGTGTAATTAATATATTTTTGGTGTAAAATAGTTGAGATATTCACTTGATCATCGAACTCCAGTCAATTCTTATTGACTATGAATTGAGTTTGAGTGGATTCATTACCTATGTTGAAGTCTTGTCCGAGCTTAATGACGCTCGACTTGGCAATTGAAGGTTTTTGGAGTAATTTCAGGTTCTGGTCGAAGTAGCAGGCACTGTCAAGTACTTTTATTTCATTGGAACAGTAGGAATTTGGAGTTGGTCTGTTATTGGGATTTTGCAAGTAGTGGAGTTTGATGATTCGGTCATCTGTGATGTCTGTGTGCTGAAAGTGTCCTATATAGATAGAGGTGTTGGGCTTTACTGGTGAATTACCTAGAAAATTCCTCATTGCACAGAGAAAGTGCCATTTAATGTATTTGTACTTTATAGACTCGTGGTGTAGAACCTATATGAAATCCCGTTAGTTAACTATCTGAGCATGGTGGTTCTAGTTGCTCTGTACTTTAGCTGGATAATTATCAATTTATCGTGGCTCTTAGTACCCTACAAGGAAGTAACCATCTAATGCCTGATATGGTTGTTGATTAGGTATTGGTTCTTCTGAGGCTTCAAATTATGACCATTTTCCTCCGGATGTAGTATTTTTCATACATGGTAGACCTATTGAAGCACACAGAGTCATCTTAAGTGCTCGGTCACCCTTCTTCAAGAAAAAGTTTGAATCAGATTGGAAAGATCGCAGAGAAGTCAGATTTTCCAGGGAAAAGTTGTCATATCCCGCGCTTTACAGCCTTATTCACTTTTTCTATTCAGACAGACTAGAGATCTCTGTAGAGGACATGGAAGATCTTGTTAGGATCTGCAAGGTCTGCAAATGTGCATCATTGGAAACAACTCTTGAGAAGGAATTGATCCACCAAAAGTATGCGGAGTACAAGTCGTTGAGGAATGCAGATAACTCTCAAAAGCGATTCATCTTACAGGGTTTGTCCCTTCCTGAGGAGGATCGCCTTCCTGCTGCCATGAATCGGATTCTTAAGATTTGTCTCGCCAATTCTTCGTCGGAGCACAACATGCAGAATGGTGTCCATAACTTAGTTGCTTCTATTGGTGCATTGAAGATAAATGATTTTGTAGACGATCTTGCAGATGTTTGTGTTAGAGTTGATAAAAAGATTTTTCGTTGCCATCAGGTGGTTTTAGCATCGAGGTCAGAATATTTTAGAGCAAGATTATCCCATATGAGGGATTTACAAGATGAGAAAGATATGTCGTCTGCAGCTACACTTCCATGTCTTGAAGAACATGACTTAAGCATGGAAATTTTTGAGAAAATGATTGAATATATGTAAGTGTTGGGCAACATGTTTCAGTGGTCTCTGTTTGCATCCAGTCTGTATTTAGATTGGGTTTATGGTAGTGGTCTCAATAGTTCTCCAAATTTTAGTCACAGTCCAATTCGGTGCACTGATAAGAGTTAGGACCCCATATTGTCTTTAGGAGTACTATGCATGAAATCTTAACTTGAACAATTTTATTCTCTCATTGATTTTCAGCTTCAAGTTTCACCATAGTGAAACTTATACATGCTCATTGATGGTTCAGGTACACTGATAGTTTAAAGGAAGTAGATCCAGATGAGGTAATCTATGTACTAGATGGTTGAAGGTAGATGGTCCTATTTTGTGGTGCTGCAACTCACTGAACTAATTTTCAGGCAGAGGAAATGTTTGATGCTGCTTCTAGATACCTATTGTTCCCTCTGAGGCGTGCTGTGGCTGATGTATTGCTGCCGCACTTGGAAATGGCCTCGCCAGCTGAATTGTGCCATTGGTTGTTACTATCAGACATGTAAGTTTAGCATGGATATACCTCCAGATTCTATTATTTTCTTGATCGCTTGCTCTATATGATTTCATATATGCCAAGGCACAATTTTCTTTTGGCTGTGCTCAAGGCACAGATACTGAAGTGTACTAGTGTCAGGCATATTGACTAAATCAATTAGTTAGTTAGATCCCTGAATATTGCTAATAAATTTGAAATTCATTAGAGTTGGGCATTTTTTTTCTATTTAAACAGTGAAGTTGCTGAATAAATCCCTTTCTGGTTTTCATTGTCTGTCTAGTGAAAGAGGATGTTTAGTAGTGGTCAGTTTAAACTGAACAAGAAAAGAAATGTGTCTGATGCTGGAATAGGTGGCTGAAACTATGTAGTCAGTCCTGTTTAATATGTTGAATAAGTGTTGAAAATTTATACATTCAGCACTTCAATAAAATTAAGCACATTTAACAACCATAATTAGTCTTGATTTAAAGGATTCAATTAAGTAAAAATATCTCTTAATTTGCTAAGTAAGGTTGGTGTTACTTGATTACTTCGATGAATATACACATTTTAAGGAATTAAAATCTTGCTTATGACATTGCTAAAAGTCTAAAGAGTTAATACCACGAAAAACCCTATACACTTATTACAAATTTACTCCAAACTAATTTTTTTGATCACCAAAAAAATTAAACCGGTACACTTATAATAAATTCACCCTTTATTAGTTTTCATTAAATTTTACTGCTAAATTGCTAAATTGAATGACACGAGACAGTTGATAGGTTTGTTAGTTTGGAGTTTTACTCTCCATTTGTCATATGTGTACTAATTTGTGGTTTTTTGTGGTATTACTTAAATTTTACGGAAATTAACAGAGAGTAAATTTGTCACAAATTAATCAATTTAGGTTTTTGGTGGTGAAAAAATTGGTTTAGGGTGAATTTGTACTTGTTTGGGGTTTTTCATGATATAAAAATTAGTTTGAAGTAAATTTATCACAAGTATACCAGTTTAGGGTTTTTCGTGATATTAACCTAAGTCTAAGACCTACCAATAATATTCATCATTCTATATGTGGTTACATAGTATTCAATACTCTGTATTCAGCTATAATCTAATAATATTCTGATTTATTTTCTGCACTTAAAATTCAATATTTAAATTTTCAGTACTTGGTCTTCAGTTTTATCAAATAGGCTTGAGTCTTGGATGAGAGTTCTCGTTTGACATTTATGCTGCACATGTAGGTACGGAGTTTTGAAGATGCGAGAGCATTGTCTAGATACAATGGCTTGTAACTTTGAGACATTTGCAGACACTCGCGAGTTCCGTGCAATGTTATTGACTTTGCCACCTCCCTCTGGGGATTCTTCGCTTCGAACCACGGTTCCAAGTGCCCCTGGAGCTGTGGCAAATACTGATCAAGCCAATCTTCTAGATGACCTACGTGAGAAGTGGCTTGAAGCTGAAGCTGCTGAACTAGACAAGAGAGATGAGAGCGCATTGCTCTTTGATAAGCGCCTTGAGATCCTCATGCTTGTGGCTGAACAGGAAAAGTCTGAAACTTTAAGCGACGATGATCATGGTTGTCTTGCATAATGAAGTCCTTTCTCCTAAAACATCAAACAAATAGAAAACCAAAATGTAGATTGTAATAATTTTTTTCTACAATATAAATAAAAGACGTTGGGTAGAGTGGAAATTTTGTAACTGGAGTGATATTTTAGTTCACGTTTTTAATACATCTTTGACTCTTCTTAGACTACAATGTGAGAACTGCATTTCCCTTCTGAATTTCCTGAGCGAGGATTGCTTTGGATGAATTTTGACGACGAATTTGTGTATGATTATTCCAGTTAGGTACGTATTGTGCATGTAAGTGCTGGAACAGCTTTGCATGTCTCCAAATGCATAAGCATGCAAAGAGAATTGTTAAAACAATAGAATTGAGCGTGCATGCAGAGACTGAAGGAGGCAAAGGCCTCTGAATTTCGAATGGTTTGTATTTCAAGTTACCAAGTTACCAGTTAGTTTTTGTGAACATCAACGTTTGTTAGTTATTTTGCTGATAAATGCGTCCACGGACGGATATGCCCACACCATGTGGGCAAATCGGACTTCCTTGTATCGCCCTTTAATGTGTCCAACTACCTGCGTTGCTTGAAACTGCAGACTGTTGAAAGCTGCAAGAATGTTTCTCCCAATCATGTTAAGTACGCCATGAAACCAGAGCAGCGTTCCATAAAGAGATTAGCTGAGCACGGATGCATCCCCAGACAGGTGGAAAGGAACTGTCAAACTGTCATGTTGAGATACACAGAGAAAGCAGGAACAAATTACATTCAGTTCTCTAACTGATCCGGAAGCATCAAATATGGCTTCAGTGCGATCAGAGAAGTAATGTAAAGAAAATCGTCACATGAGCAGGATACAAGCAGGACCCCTCCACCTTCTGCATTTTACAAGTATGAATGAATTGAGCAATTCCTATTGTGTAAATTAAAACTCAACTGTAAATTGATTTTCTCTTTTGAAAAAACAAAAAAAAAAACCAAGAAGAAGAAGAAGAAGAAGAAGAAGAAAATAACAGTCACAGCTATCATCATTCTGTATCACGTCCTCCCCCTTCCACATGAGTCGAGGCCTTTTCATTTTCGGTTGAAGGGGATCCCTCAATAGTAACCCCATTTTCGCTATTTGATGATGCTTCTGTGTTTTCAACCTCTAGAGAAGATTCATCTTTTCCAAGTTGTAGGGAAGGTGTGCCATCTGAAGCAGCATCATTGATGGACAAATCGGAGATCTCACTGGCCAGAACCTTGTCATTCTCACCATTTGCAGAACCCACTGGTGATGCATCTAGATCAGTGGATTCACCGGTCTCTGAGTCACCTGCCTGTTGCTGCAGGCTCCAATACATGATGCTCGCTGTTAAAGTGAGGATCATCTTCTGGTTTACCTGTCCTCATGGCAAATTGAAAATAACATCAAGAAATGCGAACCAGCAGTTTTTTCAACATGCAAGTCCAAAGCAGCTGTATTATATATGATGTGGGGGAAACTTAGGAAGATCAGCTGCCAATTTTCAGTTTTCAGGCAAAGTAAGATCAGCCACTTTGTCTAAATGATGAAGCGAAAAACAAAGAAGCCCTTCTGTTTAATCAAAGCTCAACTAATAACAAATTGTAAACAAGCATTTTAAATGGTATCATCATGTGCCGTGGAACTTCCAAGAGTTCTTCTAAGCACACTGTAAGAATATAAATGAGGTATTTAAAACCAGTTGCCACCAGAGACATACAAACTAACCAAATGAAAAACTAAAAGGGAAGGGGAGACAAATGATTCACCTTCAGGGTAGTGTCATGTCATATGATCAACAAATCGTTTTCCAGCACAAATAAATAAAGAACCACATCATAGCAAATCAGGAGACACAGGTAAGGAGAAGAAGCAAAATTAGCACTGAACCATAACTAGTACTGAAAGTGAACAACTTTTTTCCTGGACAAGTAATGTGAGCTGCATATCTATCAAAGTGAAAGTACCTCTATAATGTCCTCAGGTAACAAGAAGATGGAACATCCGAGCTTTCTAGCAACACTGATTATATATGTGGCATTTAACTTCTTATCCTCATCTGCAGATAAAGTGTGAAATATCATTACCGCGGTCCACAGGAAACACACTAGTGTGGTTGATGAAGTAGGATAATGTGACTCTCAAGTAATCCATTCCATTATTTTTATCACCAAGAAAATAGCAGCTTCAACCTTCAAGTTGGCAAAATACAATGTGCAAATGTAAATATATAATATCTAAATGAAGAATGAGAATGACCGACCAGTTTCCCCTTTCGTGACAAGACTCCAGTTGACCACCCTTGGCTCCACACTACTAAGAAGCTCGAGAAAGAAAATCCCAGTCGAAAGGTTCTTGTCCTAATAAAGACAAAAGAGATAAGAGAATTTCAAACTTTGAATTATGATTATTTCGATTCTAATGCAAGCTGTCGTCTGGTTTTATTACCTTAAAGCTCTCCATTTGGGATGATCTACCTGCCTTCTTAACTTTTCTGTTTGCCCAATTCAAAATGTCGGCATCAGTTATTTCCTTACCTTGCGCGTGATATCTAAGGTTCTTCAGAAGCTGGAGCATAGTAAACCTCATCAATTGCCATAAGTATGCTGCAGATACCAAGAACAAGGAGTTGTCAATGCCTCCTAGTTTATAGGTCAAGAAACACTTCCTTTTTGGAGAAAAGATGAGAGCACTCATTAAAACTTAAGTATTCTGGTGAAGGAATGCAGCTGCTTCTGCAACATAATGGGAGCATCTAGATTCAACGCAAAAAATGGAGACAAAAATTGCAAATTGGATAACAAGAACACCTGTAAAGCAATCAGGAGAAAAGACATTTCGGAGAAAGTATTTTTTCCCTCTGAGGAAGAACAAATTGACTAAATAAGCCAGTTTAGCTAGGGCCAACTAGAAAAGGAAGATTCTAATTTTAACTCCCGAAGAGGTTCAAAAAGGATGAAGCAATAATACGAGTCTTCACCGACGTGATTTTATCAGACTGTGATATGCTGAAGTAGTGAGGAAAGAATACTTACAAACAGAAAAATGAAGAAATATTGAAAGATGCTCCCCCTAATCCAAAATTTCGCTAAGAATCTTCCTTAGGTTCACCTCATGTTTTGTGGCTAAAAGAATTCACGAAAACAATGCATGGCCCATATATATTTCTTTCTGCTCCACCAACGACAATCCATGTACTACTAAGAGTTATTTTACGAACACCAACCAGCAGAACATCATGTGAACTACAACCTAAAGACCAAAATGTGCCTGAAATGTTGAAAAGATAATTCAGTTGATAAGAAAAAGAAAATCAAAAGTTGGAAATAACCTAGTATGAGCTTCTTATTTCCTTGCACAATATCATTGCCAGCTACATTCACTAGGGAGAATTTCAACTGCTTTCCAATCTTGATAACTTGGTTGCAGTTCTCAACTTTTCTAAAGGGCATCTTTATAGGAGGCTTGCTGGCATGCTTCCAATTAACCGATCCTGGCGAAATCTTGTCGAGCACCTCCAACAGAACCCATCTGAATGAAATTTTAGACATTACTGAAGGTTCCGCATGCAGATAACATGGAGAAGAAAATGTGAAATCTCACCCATTCCTAAGGTCCTCAAAAACATTATTGACGTATGTGGCAGTACCAAGACTATTGATCCACAAGCGGAAGCATCTCTCTTCACGAGAAGTTTGTGTGTCGTCAGTCATCATCTCAGCAAAGGAAATCTTCTTGGTATCAGCAGACAAGCCATTCCTGCAAAGTTAAAAATTAATTTTGTAGTGTAGTACCATCTCAAAAGGTGAATATTCCTCTCAGTCTTAATATCAATTTTGAACTCACGTTCTCACCTTTTCATATAGAATTGGCAAAATGACAAAATAAATCCCAACCTTTTAAGGATTTTTAGTTTTATCCTAACCTTTAAATCCTGTATGAAAAATACTAAACCTTTCAAATTCATTTCAAATCTATCCCAGGTCTACAAGCACCACTTATGACAGGAAATATTAAGATCATTCCTTCCCAAATTTCGATTTTGCCACTAAAGGAAGAAGAAAGATCTAGTTTTATTATTCAAGGGAGAATATCTTACGAAGAATAATTCGAAATATGAACAATTCCAGAAAGAATATTTATTGGGCTTGATATCAACCATAATCTAAATATTTCTGAAAAATTTGGTACAAAACCATTTTTTCTTTTTTGATAGGAAAGATTGGAGCTAAATAGCTATAAATTAATAAAATTAAAACATGATTTTAGTTTACTAGAAGCATTGACATATTATAATATTTTGCTCGGTGGAAACAAAATACTTTTCCTAAGGATTGAAAATTAGATTTCTCTACAAAAATATAGTCGTAATTGCAATGCAATAATAAATACTAAAGGCAGAAGAGGGCAAAAAGGTATTGACAGACAATTTTTGGATGGAGTCTAGTCTTGGGATAGAATTGATATGATTTCAAATAGTGAGGATTTATTGCAATTTGATTCATAAGATTAACACATGGTGGAGCCGGGAAATACAAGTTTAATAATCTTTCCATAGGCAGATAAAATTCAAAGTTGGTATTTTTCTACACTCAGCTATATAACCAAAGTAACTCAAACTACCACAAGGCTCAGTAAGTGACACAGCAAAATCTTGGAGAAATTGGAATAGAAGATCCAGCACAGGTGAAAGTGAAGAGGGAAATGTAAACATCTAGTTGTGCTGACCACAGGGAAGCAAAGAAAGCACACGTTACACAATGGAATCTTGGAGAAATGGAATAGAAGATCCAGCGGCAAAAAAAGCAGAAAGGTAAGTAAACATTTCATTATATTAACTAAGGGGTAGCAAAGAAAGCACAATTTTCAATTATCAAAAGGCCTCTGGTAAACCACAATCACAATATTATGTTATTCCCCAAACACTGCTTAAGACCCGATCCAATCAATTATCAAAACCTTGTCATCCCCACCAATTCCTACTCCATTATCCATAGGTTTGTGCAATCTCACCGTTTCTAAATAATTGAAAAAGAGCACGATGTATACAAGAAAGTGACATATAAGGCACCTGTGTTGGAATATTTGTGCCACAAATGCAAGATTAAGATTTGGTGAACCCTCCACAATATCAGAGGGTGTGAGATATCTTTTGCAATCCAATTTCTCCGCTTGCTCAAGTACCATGTTTGCTCTTTCCTTGGGATCCTTTGCATCCAAGGTGGAGGGGCTAGCATGTTCTGGAGCAAGAGCATTGAGCAGGTAAGCATAAGCCTCACCATCCTGAAATATTAGGGGTTCAAAGAGTCAGACAAGCATATAAACAAGACCAACTTTAAAACATGCTTTGTGAGAACCAGAAAATACAAATATGAGCACACAGCTCATTTCTGGCGGTGATCTTTTCTTGTTACCAGGTCTGCAGTCTACTTACCAGTTGTGCCAACATGAGCAGAAGAAGCTCGGAAAAGAACACTATAAGCAACTCATGGGACCTCTACTGTAGCAATTTCTAGTAAAGATGCAGAAATCCAAGATCATTTGTAATTTTAAGCTGATGAAATAATAACGTTTGTGATGATGCTCCAATCTTAGGGTTATCAGTTTCTATTCTACACATAAAAAGTACTAGTAAACTCCTGCTTACCTTCACATCTGAGGAAAAGTTTGTAACCTGCTTTTCATACCCAGCTTTCTTTAGATGAAAATTCATCCATTTCAATAAAACTTTCTCAGGTGGTAAACCCAATAGCTCCTCTACATCCTGCAACAATTTGAATGCACCAACAAAATGATAATTTCAGAACACTGAGCTTCCTGATCGATATATTTAAAAGGAATCTTGAACTTCAATCACCTGGCTGTCATCCACCAATTCCACAAGTTGAGGAGTTTTCTTCAGGTTGAGATCAGCCAACAATTGGATCTGATATAGCCACGGAGAAAATGACCAACTTGAGAATCAATTACTTGGACTATTGAATAAGTTCACTTTACGATAAATAAACAAATAACATCCAGTTAATTACCTTTATAATTTGAGAAATTAAACCAAGAACCAGATGGGGCTGGAAAATCCAGACAGAAAAGAAGAATAAGATTTCAAAAGTAAAAAAGATCTACACTACAAACAAAATTAGAATCTTCTCTAAGTTTAACTTACTCTTGCTTCAACCAGATCCTGTGTACCAATATTTACAACTGTGCAGCCAATGGCCTTTGCAGAATTGAGACAAAGAGTATGGTTCTCATTCCTCTCCCATGGATTGAGGACACTTTTGGTGTTAATAGCTCTCTCGTCTATGGTTCCAGGGACAGCTACATTGATGAGCTTGCTGCATCATGAAACTTTAGGCATCAATGAAAAGTAGATCTTCTATGTATGAATACACAGTTGGAAGGTCAAAAAAGCGTGTACCAGAGAAGAACTCCATCTTTTGCTAGATCAAACAAAGCGTTTGTCCCTGGATCCATAGGAAGATACTTCTTTAAGAACAGATCTTCTCCCAGATAGCTGTTGATATGTGCCACATAAGAAGACTTTTCTGATACATTTATTGTGTGCTGGAAAGTGGTCGTGGCTGCCTTAAGAAAAGAAGATGCATGTTTCGAACTGCCAGATTTAGCTGTTGCTCGAGCTTGCAAATTCAAAAATGCCTGCCCAAAGGATGGGAATTCCACTATCATTCGTTTGACTCAACTAAAATTAATTTCTAAACAGTATGAATTTCAGATGTATGTGCTCTACTCTGCTATGCCAGTGAACTTTATAATCCCACCTTTAAGAGTGCTATTACATGCGTACTTTCAGTGTCTGCACAACTACTTACCATCACCAAAAACTATAACAGAATGTTGTGATCTTTTCAAACTCACCCGAAGGAAAGACTCGAAATCAATCTCTTCCTCCATGTTTGTACACGATTCCCCAAGAATAACCCTAATCTCATCCACATTGAGCATTTCACTGAAAGCTTTCAGCTTTGCAAACATGGGCGGCAAATCTCCGACAGTGACCCGGCCAGATTCATTTTTGATTGAGATATACTGAAACCGACAAAGACCATTTGATTAGCCACCAGAATGCAGCCAATTATAATGCAAATCAAAGATAACAAACGACATAGCCAACCCAACAGGAGGAGGACAATGTGCCCAACGGAAAAAAGAAAATGCTCACTCTGGATTTGAGGGTCCGAAGCTCGACTTGGGTGAATTGGCTCTGCAGCCATGGATCAGATACCAGAACGCCAACAAAACCAGCCATCTTAATGCCTTCCTCTGCTTCAAATCCTGAAACTAAACAACAACAATAATCGCCAGCGGAACACAAAAGCGCCAACACATCGCACCAAGGCAGTCGCTTGATAATGAACAACAAAAAGAGGAATTCTCAGATCAACATAGGATCGCGTAAAGCATGAAACCAAGCTGAGACGGTGGAAAACGTTTCCACGCCACGCAACACGTGAATAAAACAGTGCCCTTTCTTTTTCCCATTTCGAAAGATCAAATCAACCAAGATATCCAAACGAGCCACCCCCAAGAGCACCTCGATCGACGGCAACGCAATCTAAGCACTACCCATTACCGTCCGCGCCCCAAAAAGTTTCCACGCCACGCAGCACGTGAATAAAACAGAGCTCTTTTCTTCATCTCGAAGGATCAAATCAACCGAGTAATCCAAACAAGCCATCCCCAAGAGCACCTCGATCGATGGCAACGCAATCTAAGCACTACCCATTAACGTCCGCGCCCCGGAACACCAGATTCAGATTCGACAACGAACCTGGGAACGTCAAAAACAGACGGGAAACGAGGCGCCCATGAGAGTTGCTGCGTCAAGTTCGAATCTTTCGGGCGTTGGTGGCGTCGTCCGAATGAATCACTGATCGGATTGAAGGAACGAACGAACGTGCGAATTGCGTAAGGAGAGGGAGAGGGAGAGGGAGAGAGAGAGAGAGAGAGAGAGAGAAAAGCGTGTGGCCTTTGAGGAGCCGGGAAGAGAGACAGGAGTCATCAAAACAAGGATGTCGGAATGCCTAATATTAAGCACATCATTCCGCCCTTCTTTCTTCCTTCTGTTTCGTGGGGGGAACGTTGAGATTCGATTAAAAGTTCAGCTCATGATTCAATCCAATCGACGCCATAAAATGCCATTGCTATGTAATTATGTCTGTTATTGTGGTTATTATTATCACGTGGGATTTCTTACTCCATGAAATTAAGCGTATTTAATTATTACCATAATAATTGGATTTGGGAATTTCTTTTTTTATATTTAAAAGGTGGGATCTTGAGTCTGGAAGTGGAGTTTTCCTATGGCTAGTGCATTTGCCCAAGTTTCCTATCGGTTTACTATTTAAATACTCTGTTGCAAATTTATGTCTCTAAGCATGCGCATCCAATGCGATAGTCATTTTAGAGTTATAACCATGACAATAATCACGAAGCCTAACAAAACAATATTTATGAGTCAAATGCAAGCCCAGTTATTTGCCACGTGGCAGTCACGGGGCTAATGGAGGGCCACTTGGCGATCGCGAGAATGGCCGCTATCTCGATTCCGGTTTTAATTATTTGTAATAGAAAATACATATGGGGTGAATTGGATTTGGTCCAATGTTAAAGCTCGAAATTGCTTATGGATAGAGGAAGATAGAGGGTCGAAATCATTCAATCTTAGGACAACTTACTTTGAGTCCCAATGAATTTTGAGGTCATGAATAAAGTCATTTTCAAACATCATGATGTCTTGAATCATCAATCGATTAGGCAGCTTGTCATGAGACGAATTCAAGCCCGCAAACGATCATGACATGATCATAGTCAGTATGAAGTAATTGCAGTGGCAAGAAGTGATCATCGCCATGCGTTACTGCATGGGAAAATCTCCTCGACGAATCAGTGATTTCTGCGCGAGGAGTCGGTCGTTCTCGTTGGTGACAGGTTACCGAACTCGTGAATAATTTATTGCGGCTCAATGAATGGCTCATGTAAACTCCATGTCCCTTCGGAGCGTCGCAAAGCAGAACAATTTCAGAGGTTTTCCCAGATTTGCTGATCTGATAGCTTCTCACTAGAGTGTCGCAGTCGAAAACATGCCGATCGAGGTTAACAAGTTCCTCCATGACAACCTATTGCGGCTCTTTTACAAGCACAGTGCAGATCGAATCGACAATTTGGATTCACTGATGATTGAACCAGAAATTTTACTTCTGCTGGAGTAAAGGAGTTAGAATGACCAATTTCACCACAAGCGGTTGACTTCTGCAGTTCTCCAAGCTTTGAAGACTCGTGAAAACATCTGACATTTTCCGAAACTGAGCTCAACGTTTATTCGCGCTGGCCTCGCCGAAGAAGCACAGAATGGAACCCTGGTTTCTTGTGGAATCAAGAATGGAAAAGGTTTGTTGCACTTTACATCATCAAGAACAAACTAACTAAAATAAACAATATGGCATTGAAAAAACGTACTGATAGAATAGCACTATTCGAATTCACTCTCTCCTACACAACGTCAATAACATAAAATCCCCAAAAAATATGGTTTCAAATCAAGCAATTCAATCACATCCAATTCTACTGTCTTAATCTAAACCAAGAGCTCATTAATCAAACTCCATTGTCAACCTGACATCATAATCATCACGCTCGAAACAGCAACGAACAACTGGCTCCAAATTCCCAAACTGATAAGCTGCAGAGACGAATTCTGATTTTGTTCTGAAGAAGATGATGAAGAATTTGTAGTAACATTTACTCCACTCGGAGTATCAGCAGCCGGGGGAGTGTCAGCTACAGGACTCGGTGCTGGAGCTGGCATTGGTGGTATATCAGTACCAAAGATCGCCTCTGGGAGAAGTACGTGATCCACTTGGTACACTGCTACGGGGTCGGTGGAAAGGACGCTGCTACTGATCTTTGTGTTGGTCCACCCGGAATTGACGTGCACATCTCCAGACAAATCGGTGAAATTCAAAGTGTATTGGCCGCCGGCATATGTGCTGACGGGGCTCGATTGGCTCAGGTTCTTGAAATCAGCGAGACTGTAGTAACGCGACAGGGCGTGGAACAGGCAGAGCGACTTGAGCTGGTCTTGGGTGAGGTTGGAGAGGGATGGCTGCTTAAGCGATGAGAAGGCCTGGTCGGTTGGCACAAATATGGTGATGCCATCCTTGGAGTTGTTGGCCTGTTCTTGGAAGGTGTCGATGACTTTGGTGGACTGGAGATATCCAAGGAAGGTGTGGAACGAGCCCGCTACAGTGAGCAGGTGAGTGAGGTTCACGTGGTCAGGTGTCGGGGCTGGTGCTGGAGCCAGGCTTGGAGGGGGAGATTTGGTGGTCTGAGCTTTTGCTTCTGGAGAAGAGAGCAGCAGAATAGCTGTGGTAATCAAGAACACCGTTGTTGACTTCATTTCTTCAGAGAATTCGAGTTACTCTCTGCAGATTATAACTTCCAAAAATCAAAGTTCACTCTTATTCTCATATATAATGGGAATGTTGACAATATGACCACAAGTTTATGCAAACCAACTGCCGTCGATTTGTCAAAAGCAATAAAACATTTTTGTGTCTAGATTCTAGAAAGTTGCAGCCGAAATAATGAAATTTACAAACATGAAATTCCCAACCCATTTGGCAAAAAAAGCCCGTGTTTTCAGTTTACAGATTCTTAGGATTTTCACTTTGAACATGTAGAGTTTTCTCCTTTGGGTGGACTGAAAATTCAAATTAAGGTTGCAACAAAATCCAGATGACCTGCTTTTTCGGGGCAATCAAGAAGCTGTGGCAAGGCGGAAAAACCAGTTACAAAATGCAGGCCTAATTAGCTAATCCAACGGATTAGAAGTTCACGAAAAGAATGTTTATGAAGCAAATTGCAATTGTAAAAAGAGCATGCAATTGTGAGCAGGCAATTTGCATATTTGAAGGATCCACAAAACAGCAAATTTATAATGTTGTTTAGTAAGCAGCAAAGTCATAATGTTGGAGGACCCTCAAAACAGATCAATCCCAGGAGACGAGAAAACCATGGCCAAAACCCAGATCTGACACCTAACTTTGGGTGCTCCGAGCATCTTCTTTTCTTCCTATTAATTTGGTCTTTTCCCCCTGTTCCTGCTCAAATCAGGAGCTTCCCAGCAAAAACCAGCAGAGACCCAAGTCAACACTCTCTCACACATCCCCCCAAAATGCACAACAACTAACAAAGAAGCAGATCCAGATCAGCTCATTCAAAAGTTACCCACAACTTCCAAACGACAGAACTCAAAGAAGAGCTGTGGAAGCAGCACTGTCAAACCTCAGATTTCAGATGGACCATGGTAACACAAGAAGAGCATTAAAGAACAGAAGCAATAAGCCAAGAGGTCGAAGAACGAAACCTGAAGGATAAAGGAGGGCAGGACTTGAAAAGCAAAATGTGGCGTTGAACCTGGAGTGCGATGCTGCTGATGCTGATGCTCTGGAGTGGAAAGTCTGATAGTTAAGGACTTAAAAGTGGGTTTACTTGTTTCGGGGACACTGAGTGAAGTGAACAAAGATGGGGTGGCTCTTTATTATCGAACTGCAAGACAGGGGAAGCTTACTTGAGGTGGGTCATAGCTGGTGAAACTCACGTACTTTTTGGCCCTTGCACAGCTGGTGAAGAAAGAGCAGGAGAGAGAGAGAAGGAACATCAAAATGTCACTTTGATATATAAAATATATATTTACTATATATTATATAAATATATCGACAGCCCACGTTTGGTGGGCCCAAATCTCACTGTGCTGTACGGCCGAAGGCCCAAACAATTTGCCCCGAACATGCACATCATAAAACCATCCAGGCCACATTGACTAACGGGTCTCTATTTATATAGAATTTTTTTTTTCAAACTTATATATTCAAGTCGACCATGACGACTATTCAATAAGGGGTGCATGGCAGATAAAACAAGGCCTCTGAAAATAATTTTATTAAAGGTGGAACATGTGATGTTCGCTGAAAACCGGGAACCAATTGAGCCTAGCATCTTAAATTAGCCATAATCTCAGCTTTGACTTTTTCCAGACAATTTCTGTCTTGTTATGGGAGAAGGTGCAACTCACCCTTGTCTCTCCTTTTTCTTATTCTATTTTTTTTTTAGCTCTTACCGTTGGGGATTTGTATTTTCTCGCATGGAAATTGGTTTTAAATTCAAGAGGCATGCCGCAACTTGACAACCGTAGCACTAGTCATTCATAGATTCATTTATCACGTGAATCAAGCATGTGCTCTTACGAAAGATTATAGACTTTTTTTCTATGTGTGGAAAATGTAGGTTGTCAAGACCATGTGTGGTTCTTGTCCATCATGGAACATTGTGAAAGGGGTTGAGGTTTTTTCTTGTGAAAAGGACTCAAAGTTCAAGCCCAACTCGTTTCAGCTCCCCTCAGCTCAATTTTTCATCCATATAGCTTAATGTGGAATTAAGAATCAAGGCATTGATAGATGATCGATATTGTATTTGTTGTACTTGTATCGCCAACTTTATAGTTGTAACATTATTAATTGGGAGATCTACTAAGTAGCATCACTTTTCATCCTAGGCCTGGGCTGGGATGAAAGGGTGAGGGCAAGGGCTTGGGGTCGGCTATTGATGGGGCCTGGCAATGCCCGGTAGAGGGAAAAAAGGAAAAAAGAAAGAAGAAAAAGAAGAAGAGAAGAAGCGGAAGGAAAAAAAAAAGAGGAAAAAATGAAAATTAAAAATTAAAAAAAAAACTAAAATATCATTGAAAATTATCTATATTAGCGTCGGCCATATTATGTAGAATAGAGAATGTCTATATTAGCAATTTTAGGCCAAAATTGACCAGATTGATTTAATTGGTAAAGCGTGAAAAGATTTATAATTCAATTGGCAAAATTGAAAAATTTATAATTGAATTGATAAAAGTGCAATTGGTTTAAGATTTTTTAGCCAATTTTTTCCCTCCTATTATCATTTCCCCTATGTTTATTTGACAAAGAAGGAGCTGGAATACTTTCATCAAAATAACAAAAAAGAAAAAGAAAAAAGAAACGAAACGAAACGAAAGAAAGAGAGCACAGGTACCGCCATAGCTTAAGGATTCCCCACATCCTGGCGCCTTAGAACCACACATCAAACCCCAACCACTAGGATAATGACGATGCATTTTCTTTCAAACTATGCTGCGTGGATTAATCTGTAACTTAGAGTGTCTGGATGACCAATGAAACATTGACACGTGGCGTTCTCCGGTGGGCTAACCCTCTCCCCGGAATCCAGCTCGCTCATCTCCATCGCCCAAGGTGCTCATCCCTCATCCCTCTATCTTAGCTTCCACTGTCTGGCGCCATCGTGCCCGGCGACGACGCCGATGAGTTCCCTCCCTCTCTCTTTGTAAGACCCTTTTGTTGTCTTTGTTTGAGCACGACATCGCCATCGAGCTCGATGCATGCAGCGGAACTCGATGCGGCGTTGAGCTCTACCTCGAACTGCAACATCCATGGTCACGGAGGGCATCGAGCTTCCAAATCTAGCGCCATGCTCTAGGTATGATCGTGCAGCTGGTCCATCACCCAGAGCCTTAATGGGGAGGCCAATATTCTAGCTGCCATGGACAAGCCAACAAGATGGGCAACCACTCGATTACGTTTGGTCGTCTAAATTTCTAATTAGGATATGACTGGATAAGAAATAATATGAAATCTTGCGATTTTGCCATATTCTATCTGCTGCTTGATAAATTACAATAATAAAGTTCAATATGTTCACTTCGTATCATGTATATTTTTTGGTATAGATCAGTGTAAATAAATCTAAAAATTCATAAACAGAGATGCTATAAATCTCTCACGACACTATTCCCTAATTCATTTTGATTTGCTTTTTTTTTCCTCTCTTTTTTAATTATTTTGTTTATTATTTCTTTTTTCCCCTTCCATCATTCTCTAATACCTAAAATAAAAAGATACCTAAAATATGTAATGAATATAAATAAATATATATATATATATAGATATATTTATAGATTGAATGTATAATATGAGATAGAATTAAAGTCCAATATATAGATAGAAATAAGATTAAATTAAAAACAATTATTAATTTGAATTTCTTTTATTAGAATACAAATATTATTTTATTGAAAATATAATTTCAATTTTGTTAATTTAATAATTTTATTATTCGAGAAAAATTGGAATAGATATGAGCAGCTCTATTCATTGATTCTCACTACTCTACAATCAAAAAATTCTATCCAAAAAGGTCATTGGCGAGCACCAGTTCTGCATCAGAGAACTCTCTTCAAACCCTACTTCAGATATTTACGTTAATACTTCTTGCATTTTGACTACAAACCCCAATCCAAACAGGAAGTAAATCCTACATATGCACCAAAAAGCTTCCTTCAAACCATACTAGAGGCAGGTGGTTACCCAGGGAACTGTTATGCTAGTGCGTATAAAGATCTTCCAGTTATGTTTGGGAGAAAAGACTAATGCTTCAATTCATTGGTTAATCTATTTTGAGACGAGGAAAGGAAAAAATCTCAGGATTAATCTATATCAATTTCCAAAAGCTTATGTTAAAATGCTAATTCTTAAAATGATGAACCTTATGGAGAATGACCAGAAGCCAAACAGATGTGATTTGTAATATACATTCACAAATATCATGTTGCTCATAAAAGAATGTGCAATTATGCATGATATTTTTTAGTTACACTTATCTTAAGATGTACTATTCGCTACCATAGGTACAACCCATCCTGACATTTGAGTTGCACATCTAGCAATATCAGAAGAAAAAAAATAAATTCAATCTATGTTGAAGTGTTTAATTCAAAAGGTACTTTAAAATACAGTTTGCTAAACCACTTTTAGGCATTCTTAAAGATCTGATTTGAAGGTCTGCCTTTACAGCTTATCACCTATGTGCAACTTTCCAATTTCCTCAATTTGATGGGAATGCAAGAGATGCAACCATATATCTTACAACACTTAGCAACACCAAAGTGATTGCAATTATCTAAACTAAAAATACCAATAAAAAAACCCAAAAATGTCCATCACCTACGCATCGAAAGAATGCACATCACAAAAGAAAATGATTGTAATAGAGTTCCAGCGAGTGGGCTAACATTCCCTAATAGCAAGTTATGTCCATTTAAATAGCATCAAGGCATTGGAAATCATTTAAAAGGTTCCGCTAAGGGAATTCCCATAAGATGCCTGCATAACTCTAAGGTATGGCGAATTCAAAGGACGGATTTGCTCAAATCAGAAAGTAAACTCATATTTATGGTTGGAAAAGGCTACAAAGCTCCCATATAGTAAAAATCTAGAGTTACCTCCTCCAAGGTTGTGGACCATAGCAACTTCTTTTTCAAATTTTTTACTCGCTTCCTTTGTCTCTTACTTCTCCTCTCAAAATAGACAGGCCAATACCTACACACTGAAAAAATGCGCATCACAAAAGAAAATGATTATAATAGGCTGTGGAAAGAGAACTCTACCATGAAGCAATGCCAAAATGGAGATGTGTATAATTTGCAAATTTCCAAAGCAATAAAATCAGAGATATTGTTCAGGGAGCCCATATAAAGGCAAAACCAAAGAGGTTATCCCGGTTCCTATTGGCGTCCACTTGGAGCTCGTGGCCGTTCGGCTCATGCAAGCTCCGACCTCCATCCGTCTCTTGTTATATTGTTTTGCGCGTCCTAATTTGTCTGTCGAGATCTCGACTCGGGTCCCAATCCCGTTCGGGCTGGGAATTTCTCGTTTTGATAGTGCACTCTACCTATTCAGTAAAATGTTTGAATGAGATCCAATTTTGTTTCATTGTTTTGAGCCAGAATCGAGTCGTTCGGGCACTATCTTGCCTAGTCGAGGCTTGACTTTTCAACGTCCGAGGCATAACTAACACCACTCGACCTGCGGCTGCCCTCACGGTGACCCACAGAGGCTGCGGGTCTGTTTTGTTCCGGGGCACACGCGGTGGCCCTCGTGGCGATCAAGGAGCCGCTGCCACCAGACGGAGAAGGGTTGAGCATTAGGCTCGGCTTGGTTGAGGCGGCGCCGTTGTGCCTCGACTGGATTGAGAAGTGCACCACCCTGTTACTGCATTGCCTCCGTCACGGCAAGTTTGTCGCTAGGCAGTAGGTCGCGAGGAGGGTCAGTCATCTCTAATCCGAGGCGGGCCGATCCATGGGTCTGGCCGACCCGGGCTTGTTTGCTCTTCAAGCTGGCTGCGTCTGGGCTGAAGCAAGGCCATTGCGCCGGTCTAATCTTAGTTTTGGTTTTATTTTAGGTAGGCTTGTCATGGGCTTTAAGAATTGGGCCGAGTTTTAATTATAGGGCCAGCAAGTGTTGGGCTTAAGTTTCAGTTGGATAAGCTAGGCTTATTTAGGTTACACAAGTGTGAGCTTAGTTTTGTGTGGGTTGGGTTTATTTTAGTGAATGGTATAGAGAATTTGAGAGGGCCAGATGCAAGAGGCCCAATTGGTATCCGAGAGCCCAGATTCGTGTGACCAGCGATAGCCCATGATTGGACCGGGCCTGGAGGCCCGCTCGGGTCCCTATTTTTGGATTAAAAATATTTTTTTAAAATTAAATTAAAAAATTCAGGAAAAAATTATTTTTCAAAAATTAGGAAAAAGCTTAAAATTTAGTTTTTGAGTAGTTTTCATCTTAAAATGTGTGAAAATCCTTCATAAAAATTGTGTTCAAAATTAAAGAAGCTTTCAACGATTTACCATAGGATTTGAATGTTTTTAAAAGACAAATGTTAGGTCCTTATTTGCATATTTCCATTTCCATGCTTACCTGATTGCGCACTTTAAAAATGTTGATTGTTGTACCCCTTTACCTTAGTTAGGGATGGCATTTTTCTTATTTCTTAGCATTTGATTCTCACTTTTCCTTGCAATTTATTTAATGTTTTTTCTTGGTTGTTGATTGTTTTTTTAATAATCGTGTACCTATATAATCACTTCACATGTTAGTAGATAGGTTTGAAATCAATTCAAACTATTTGAAAAAATATTTTTCTAAAATGTATAAGATTAGGTATCAAGAGGATACTAGTTAGATAATAAGTGTAATCAAGTCTCTCACCTTGGATTTTTTGGTTGTGTGGTAAGTAAGGTACGTGCTCATACCTCACTTAGTTTCTAGTCGGTTCCAATAGGCTAGTAGTGACTCCCTATTAGAAATTCCTTATAGTGTCAATATAAAGCTAAATCTGAATATCCTAACGTTGCACGAGATATGGATTTGAAAGAGCCTACTCTTAATCGAGTGCTTTAAGCGTGCCTCTAGATAATACCCTTAAACCTATATGTCTTTTTTCCCTCTGGACGAAAAAGGTAGGTCGCAACAACATATAACCATGGTTTTTCTAAGACAATTATCAAAAAAGTCTTGAACCTATTGTTTAAATATTAATTCAGATTTAAAATTTTCAATTTATCAATTTAATCCTACAACTTTTGACAATATATCAATGTAGTCATTCTAACCATTTTTGTTAGCAATCGTTGATGTAGATGCCAAGCATCCTACATGGGTTTGTAATTTTCTAAATTTTTTTGAAAATTTTCCTTCTTTTCCCTTTTTCTTTCCTTTTCCCTTTTTTTATTTTTCTTTATGTCCCTCCGCTGGTTTGTGGCCTCAGCGAAGGCCCATAGAGGTTGTCAGCCATAGGCGAGGGTTGCAAAGTTGTCACCATATCTAGGCCAATCCCAGCCCTCACTGATGGCTGGTGAAGGGAAATAAGAAAAAGTAAAAAGGAAAATGAAAAAAGAAAAGAAAAGATAAAAATGAAAAAAAAAATTCATAAAATTTAAAAAATTACAAAAATTATTCACCTCAGTACGGACCATGTCACATAGGATGACCAACATTTATCTCAACAAGAAAGTGTTCATTTTTTTTTGCGATATAAGTAATCATTTTTAGGAAAATAATTATCATTTATTTTTGTAACGATGCAAATTATCATTTTTAAGAAAATATTTTTTAAATTATTTATTTTTCGTGAAATAATCACGTCCCTATTCTATATGTCAACAACAACCAGCATTGAAATAAAAGAGATCAGATGAAAAAAAGTCATATATTTGCAATGCCTTTTTATCTCAACCCTTGACTACATATCTGCGTCCGCTGCTCACTAAATTATATCTCGACGTGAATTGAACACCGGACTCATTTGCATGAATAGAAATTGGGTGCCTATTGCCAATGTCAATTCCATGGAACACATAAAACGACCACTCTTTCGATTTAGGGTGCGTTTGGTAACGTTTCTGTTTAAAAATTATTCTAGGGAACAAAAATAGAAAAAAGTGTTTCTGTTTCGGGGAACAATTTTTGAACAAAAAAACACGTTTGGTAAACTTGTTCCGGGAATAAAAAATGAACAGAAACACATTTGGTAAATTTGTATTCTTTTTTTATTTCTTTTAATTTTTTAATATTTTTATTTTTCTTTTCTTTTATTTTCTTTCTTTTTTCTTTTTTTCTTCTTTTGGCCGGTCGCCAGCCTTGGCCATGGCTGGCAATCGGCCGACGAGGGTCGGCGGCCTTGCCCAGCCACGGCGAGGCTCGCCGGCCCCCGGCCAGGTTGAGCCTCGCCAGGGGCCGGCGATGCTTGGCCTCGCTTGGGGCCCTCGACGACGTCGACGACGTCGTCGGCCCTCGACGACGTCGCCGGCCCTCTTTGGCTGGTCGCCGGCCATGGCCGAGGCCGGTGACCGGCCAAAGAAATAAAAATAAGAGAAGAAAAAGAGAGGAGAGAGAAAATCTGTTTTTTATTTTTGTTCCAGAAACAAGAAATAAGTTTTTCTTGTTTCTTGTTTCTGTTCCAAAAGTGTTCTTGGGAACAAAAAAATAGATTTGGAACAAAAATGCAAACAAACGCGTTTCTGTTCTTTTTTTGTTCCCTGGAACAAAAAAACAGAAAATTTGTTTAAAAACAAAAAAAAGAAGTGTTAACAAACACCCCCTTAGTGTTTCAATAGACTGCAACCAGAATCCTTTCACATCTCTCTAAGCTAGACTAAGAAGTTGATTCGACGTTCTTATACATGCACAAAAAGCTTGGTCTTTAAACTCTCGTCCAGTTACCAACCAAAAAAACACTCTCGTCAAATTCATTCAAGTTCCTCTACGGGGATTTTTTTTTCCCGGTTTGTTTGGAAAGGAGAGAAGTAATGAAATGAAAGGCCTTTTTTTTGGGAGGAGGGGGGGTTTAAATTTTTTTTTTTTTTTTTTTGTGAAGAGTGAAGAGAACTTTTTTGGGATAAATGCAACATAAGTCCTAAAACTTATAACGAAAGTGCAATCGAATCTTAAAATTTATAAAAAATGCAATCAAATCCTAAAAGTTGTTAAATTGGTGCAATCGAGTTCTTCAATTAATTTCATCCAACTTGCTAACGAAAAATGTTGACATTATTTTTTTATTTTATGTTTTCTCTCTCCTACGTGGCGATGACATAGCTAAAATATGAAACATATGGGTAAAACGACATTGCTTTGTTCCAAATCTGATTCTTAATGAAATATTTATTTAAATTAAATTAAAAATAAGCTAAATATGAGAGAGAGAGAGAGAGAGAGAGAGAGCAACCGGGCGACAAGGGTTGGGCTGGCGCTTGGCGATCCCCACTGGCCCTTCCCAATGATCGTGGGTCGGCCATGACCTCTCTCTCTCTCTCTCTTAAATTTAGCTTCTTAAATTTAATTTAAATAAATATTGTACTGAAATTTGGATTGAAATAATGTCATTTTAGCCACATCATTGCTGCATAGGATTGAAAAAAAAAAAAAAAACATGTCTACATTTTCTGTCAATCAAGCTAGACGGAGTTAAGGATTTCATTTTTGCAAATTTGAGGATTTAATTACACTTTCCTAAGAAGTTTTAGAACTTTTGGTACATTTATTCATTTTTTTTTTCCTAGTTTTCTTTGCCCAACATTCGACTCGTAGAGTAGGTGACGAGAATTTTTTTCTTTACACACCGGACATGTGAGTGCCTAGGATGTTGTGATTCAAGAGGGCCGTAAATTGGACTATTCCAAGGTAAATCATACATGGCCACTCTAGATGAGTGATTTTGTAAACCCATGAGCTTCTACTTGATCAAAACTAACAATTTGATTCTAGAGTGAGGGAACGGATGAAATGAGCCATTCATCCATTTAATTTAAACGTCGTGTGCATCACTATGGAACTTCATAAAACTATAATCAATTGTTCTAAAACTTAAATTATCAGACAATTGCGAGGCTTAATTCAAATACTTCAGTACAAGTACTTTAATACTCATCTTCACTCATAGACTCGGACTTTGCTCAAAGATAGAACTTATTAACAGATGAAGCAAATAAGACCAGAAATCAGTGATTTGGAGGATGTGGCGAATCCTTACATTTCGCTGTTGCCGAGTCGTCAGTCTTCAATTCACCAGCACCATCCGCAGGCCGACTAGCGAAGGTCTCGTTCACCCTTTTGTCATCTTCCGTGTCATCATAAATGTACGTCTCAACTCTCCACAAATTAATGTAAGCGAGAATAAGCCATAATGTCAGACGACGGATAGGACAGTTTTGGATCATGATAAAGACGGGAGGGTGCTCTAACAATATTGCACCTGAGATAATGAGGAGGAAAGGGAGTCCCAAATAAAATATGGTGTTGGCAAGCCAAGAGAGTTTGCCAACGGTCAAGGTCACACCAGTTAAGAAAGCAGTGGATATCGCCAAGAGTGCAATTTTTAGCGGCAGTGTTGTGTACTCGAATGCAGTTACCGCAATTTCGACGTCGACTAGCCGTGCCCAGATGAGGTTGACGACCACAGTCATTGAGCAGAACATCGCGATGGTGTTGCAAATCACGAAAGCCTGGAACATTCTCTTGTCTAGCATCGTAGCCATGCCCAAGTCATTTTTGGAGTCTGTGTCCGAGCTGTTAAATCCTCCAGGAACTGCAAAACCAGCTGCGAAAGTCACTGTGGCCACAAGCGTTGCCACCACCAGACGGGCACCGATGTAATCCTTGACGATGTCCCTGTCCGGCTTGTTTTTGCGTGAGCGGACTAATGATGGAAACTCTTTATCTCGAGCTTCTGGCCTAAGTATGAGTAACTCTGGGCTTACAGGTGGAACTTTTCCCGCAACCGAGCAAGCCAATGCTAGGAGTGCCAATTGCTGGGATCGGAAGCATGTAAAAAGGAAAAATGAACAGACTTATACCATATTGATAAGGGGAATGAACTCTGGAAACTTTTACTTCTAAAAATGCAGTTTCTGCTCTTTTTGAAGAATTAACACGAAAGTACCAAGCTCATTTTAGACGAGAAAAGAGGTATGAATAAAATGTATGTGGCCAATCATTTCACAGGTCAACATAATAATAATGACACGAGACTGTAATACATTTGGAGCGGTCAAATTTGCCACATTGACCCCTGGCTTTTTATGGAAAACAGAATGCAACCTTGACAACCTTGACCGTATGAATAGGCTCAATTAATCGAAATATATAAATTGTTATCTCCGTATTATCAAAGACACTTTACTTATTTCTAACTGCAGGGAAGCATGATCGCAAACTTTAAGTACCTCCTATTAAGACTAGATTATAGACCTGTAAAACATTTATCCGAGAGGAGTCTTGGCTGTTCTAGAAATTTGATCAATACTTCAAATGTCCAATTGGCTGGGAGACATAATGATTTGAATACAAGATCTGCCTTAAATAATGTTTTAGTCTACGAAATCTCTAGTAAGTTGATAAATAAAATAGTGATTGTTCATGTTACCTACCTGTCGTTTAGTATGCTCCATTGCCATGTGTCTTCGAGCAATGTCAAAAGCAGTCAAGCATTCGTTGTTGCAAATTCTGAGTTCAATTTTTTCACTCCACACAAGATGAATCAAAGCAGCGGGTTGTGAATGCATTGCAGTCAAGTGCAAAGCTGTATTTCCAGCATAATCTTGTCTATTTAACTCCTCCCTCAGTTTTGGATCTCTGAGTATATATCTCACCACGGAGGCTCTCCCATATTTTGCGGCGACATGAAGAATGGTTTGCCCTTGCCTATTTAGCCTCGTTGATACTGGTTTTAGCTTCTCGATTAGGTGAACACGACCCATCTTGCTCGCAATATGAATGGGAAGATCTCCATTCATGTCCCATTCTCGGGCCAAATATTTAGTTTCTGGTCGTAAGACTAATAAGTCGAATACCCAGGCCTGGTTTAGGAAAGCTGCTGTATGGAATACATTATTGTCTCCAGAGTCGGTCATTGCAAATAGCTTCATGTTTTTCTCGAGTATCAACGGAACTAAACCTGGGATCAGGAGCTTCAAATTAGGGTGGTCGGGGATCGGTTTATCTCGATATATTTAAACGCTTCCCTTCTTGGAATAAGGACATCTCAACGTAATCTTAATCACTACTAGAATTGATAGTCGACAATGACAGTTTAGATTGCAATTATGAAATTAGTTAATGACATCGACATGTACTTAAGATTTTATTATAAAAATCTTACTAAATGACATAGCAATTTATGTGGCATTTCCACGCCATGAAGTATCTAGAGTCGGCAGATATAATGCAAGCTAGGGCAAGATCAAGAAAAGGAAAATGATCTTTTCATATTATGTTCGTTGAATTCTAGCAAGTATCAAGCAGACTTATTCTATTGTCAAGAAAATTGCATTAGCCTCCACGCCACCGTATCGAAATCTCCCTTAAAATTGTTCCACCCTCTTCAGACCGAACGTCATCTTCTTCGTAAACGTATATGGCACTTTTTCAGCTCAATTAAGAAATCATCTATATAACGTGATGGTCTCGTTAGCGCCGATCATCCTATGTGGCACGACCAATGCTGACGTAGATAATTTTTATATTTTTAAAATTTTTTGAGTTTTTTTTTATTTTATTATTATTTTTCTTTTTCTATTTTCTGTTTTCCCAATTTCCCTCCACCAGCCATCAAAGGTTGATGCCCGACGAAGGTCGAGCAAGTTTTTTCTAATCAAAGGTCAACAGCACACGAGTTTTTATGTACTTGTAATATTTAAGCTGATCTATTATGCTCTAATGTTAATAATTTGTTTATCATGTGGCCAACTGATGGGTATCCAACTACTTTAATAAGCGGGGTAGGAAATTTTCAGTAAAAACCAGTAAGAGGTTCGGGTAAGTGCAAGAAGTTATTGCACAGATTTGGAACTAGTCAGCCAAGTACATACCGTGGTTGGAAGACATAATGGCACCATGAATGGGCGGCAAGCCTTTTATCCTTGATGGTTCCAACGAGAGCGAAAGTAAAGCCTCAAGCATTTTGGAGTCGTTGGTGTTGACGGCTAGGTACAGGGGAGATTTTTTAGCTTCGTTCTTCCAGTACACGGGCTCCAAATCTTCGCTCAACAAATAGCGCACCACGTCGGCGTGACGATTGAGCACGGCCTCGTGCAAAGCTGTGTTTCCACGTTTGTTCTTCATCCTCAGGATCCAGTTCTTGTCGTCCACGTTGGGGAGGTCTCTTGCCCGGCGAATCAACATCTCAGCAGCTCTAGTAGATCCCCCCGAAATAGCGACGAAGTGGAGTGGGGTATTTCCCCCATCATCTCGGGCGGCTATGAGTTTTTTTTTTTGGTCAAAATCTTGGGCGGCTATGAGTTGGCCACCAACAGAGTCAATCAAGAGCCTTAGAATATCGTCCTTGCCGTTGATTGCTGCCCTGTGGAGCAGTGAAAGTTTCCATTCCCATTGGGTAGTTAAAACGGCAGACAGATCGATTTGACCAGCAAAACTTTTGATCATGGAGAGGAACTCGTCAACATCGCCGTCCTCGACGACACGCACCAGTTTTCCAGCAGCTGCGGAAACTTCTGCTGGATCTTGTCCTGACACGTGTCGCGAATCCGCCAATGCTTTATTCATTTTCTGCTGTCGACTCCTCCAGATTTCTTCTTCCTTCGAAGAAATTATTTCATCCCCTGACACTTCATTGAAAGATCCTCTTTCATCCCTCTCGACCTCCTCTGCGGTCGGCCTGTTCATTCCTCCGTCCGCCACTTGTATAGATATCTCAACGTCCATTGAGCACAAGCTGTGCAAGTACTGTAGTTTATTAATTAAGTATTTAATAATGCATTCATCTAATTATCTAAACTCCTATAATAGCTAATAGTGCTCCTTCATAATCTCATATGGCATAAAAACAGAGTTTTGAGTTTTTGTATAATGGGATGAACAAAGAAAAACAAAGGCTACATCTCATATGCAACTCCCGGACTCCTAACACCCACTTTTATCTTCCAAAAAAACACAAATTGAAGCCCCGTAGATAAACTTAAGGGAATAACAAAATCTGGTCTCTGAAACATCGGCTTATCAATCGTCACACATTTAGCCTTCACGGGCTGACTTGGTTTTTCATTTCACCACTTAATCTGGCCTCAACGTTTCAATAATCTTGCCAACTAGTGGATCAACTGCTGTCCTAGTATCAATCTCTAGGATGATTCTTCAGATTTTGATAACTCATCAATGGAAGAAAAGCATGATGCTTTTTTCCAGTGGTGGTGCTAAAAGAGTTTCTCCGTGGAGGCGATGAGAGAAGGAATTCTTATTTTAACACCAAGAAATTTCATTCACGGTCCTAAAGTTTGATGTTTACTACAGTTATGCTATTTATCTATTGAAATTTACTGTTTGCACCACAAATCTAATGTCATTCAGTCTGTCCACAACTCCTATTTGTGTCAATTATCGACTGAAACTTTTTACATGTAATTGAATTAATTGAGAAAAGCATCCAAAAATTCCTAAACATATGGCATTTGTTCAATTTTAAACTTCTTAATTAGATTAATTTAGTCTTAAACATTTTCACAGTGGTACCAATTTAGTCATTCCGGCCAATTTTGGCCGGTTGGCATTGACGTTGACACCGACCAGTCGATAAACGTTGACATGACAATTTTTAAATAATTTATCATTTTTTCCTTTCTTTTTTTTTTGTCCTTTTTCCTTTTCCTCTTCTTCCTCTTGGCCTTCTTCTCTTGCAGTGGCTAGCAAGCCTTCGGCGGCTCGCCAACAGTGGGCAAGGGCCGGGACCCTCGCCAACAATCAGCCAGGCCCTCACCCATTGACTGGTGAGCCGCCAAAGACTTGCTGGCCACTGCAAGAGAAGAAGGCTAAGAGGAAGAAGAGGAAAGGGGAAAAAAAGGGAAAAAATAAAGGAGAAAAATTAATATAAAATTCAAGAAAATTAAAAAATTAAAAATTGCGATGTTAGTGTTTGACAATCAACCGGCATCCATGTCAATGTATGTTGGCCAGCCGATGTCACATCAGCGTGACAAACAAAAAATTGGATGGAATGATTAAATTGGTATCATTGTGAAAAGATTTACGATTATATTGATTCAATTAAAAAGTTTAGTATTGAATTGGTACTAATATCATGGGTTTAAGACTTTTTTTTGTACTTTTCCTTGAGTTAATTTACAACTTATTTATAGTCACATAATTGACAAGCCAAAACTGTCATGTTACATGAGTTTGAATCTTAGTTTGATGAGTATGGCATAGAACACAATTTTTTCCGTGCCTTACGCATAGCAGGTTATGGAGAAGCAGAATCTAGAGAAACTGGTCCTGGAAATGCAGGCCATGCAGAAGCCGACTCTACAGAAGCTGGCCATCCTACTAGTTTTACACCAAGTGCTTCTAAAAACACCAGCAGCCCAAGTCAACGCTAATTCACATATCCCCCAAAATGCGCATCAACTAGCAACGAAACAGCTTTAGATCAGCTCATCCAAAAGTTACCCGAACTGTCAATTTTGTTAGCTCTCTCGAGAATGCAAAGAAACATTTTATTGCTATTGGAATGCAAGGGAGTCCTTTAGCCGATAAATATGATGTAGTTCCTTTTATCACAAGAGATCATTTTCTTTTTCTTTATCCTTCGTGATCAAAAATGTTTTACTGATGGAGGTTTATAGGGGTTTGATTATTTGTGGCTTTTGTCCTTCAATATACAACTAATATCTATCACCATTGATCGGGTAGTCATGGTCTGAAAATTAACTAATTATCCATCTCGACGGTGGTATATATGTATTGCTCGATAGAGAGTACACAAATTACGTATTAAACTTTTTTCAAAACCACAATGACCAATTAAACAGCGAGGGAGAGAGAGGATGGGGGCTACGAGGAGGAATCTGCTCCGTTGGAGTGCAGAATCGCAGCTTTTAAGACTTTTCTCTCGGTCGGCCCAACTTGGTAGATTTGGCCAAGAATATCTACTGATGTTTTCTCGTGCTTTGACGTTGACGTTGACGCTGACGTGGAATAGTGAAGTCGGACAAGCAAATGAACAACGGTTTCTGTTTGTTTGATAAGTGAGAGATCGTGATGCTGGTGGGGTTGCTCTCTTTCTTTCATATATTTTCACTGTGCCGTCTTCTTCATTTGAGCTTTTGAGCTGGTTTAGCCTGTAGCTTGATGACCCAGCGACTTTAGGTGCATAATTGCTGGTGAAACTCAATTATTTTTTTTGGCCTTTTTTACAGCCGGTGAAGAAAGAGCAGCAGCAGAAGCAGAGAGAGAGAGAGAGAGAGAGAGGGAGACAGAAAACACGTCAATAAAAATGTCGCTTGGATGCCTTTATGTAGTGAAAATTTATCGCTGAAAAATATTTTCAAAAAATTTAATTCCAGATAAAGTAAATAAATTTCTGGTGTTTGTTCATGCAAAAACATGTTGAAGAAAAATTAATTTTATAATGTTTGATAACAAGTGAATCCACTAAAATGCGTCAGTAAAGTCTAATTTAGGCTAATTTAATCGGTAAGAAAAAAAATTAGAAAAATGATATCTTACCATAAACAGAATTTTTTTCCAAATATAAATTTATTTTTTTAATCCAGAGAAAATATTTTCGATAAATTGACTAATTTTCTGTCATCTAAATACTGAAAAATGAAAAACTTTTTCATAAACCGTTTTCCATCAAATAAATGGGCAATTGATCTATCTCTAAAAATTTGTGATTGTTTGTTTCTTGAAAAACAAAAGGCAAAGAAGTTTGCTTGACAGCTAATTGTACGACGTCGGAAAGATTCTGCCACGTAATTTTCCTAAATTGTTTTAGATGCTGTCTTTTTTGTCTACCCTTGTCATATATCAATGAGCTAAGGAGGATGTCATGTTCTGATATATTTAAAGGGCAACATCAACAATAATTTCGGATCAAAGAGGTGAATTGACAATAATAATTAATAAAAATAATTCCACTTTACTCGCACATAATATATGTAGCCGATACAAAGATGTTATTAAATAAGATTGACCATATGAGATACCGATTCCATAGTATTTGCTTCCAATTCATGCCATAAGTGTTGATTTCTCATTTTGGGATCAAATCCAATGTTGATGACTTCATGTCAACGAGGAAGATGGGATTAATGGGAGATGGAAAGTGGAGATTGAAGAATAGGATAGAGGCTCAAGAGGCCGAGACACAGACCAGGGTCCGCGCACACCTGGGATTAGGCCTGGCACATGCGGGCGTGGCCATAACCTTTTCTAGTTTCTATTATTAGCCACAAAATTGTCTATCCTAAAGTTTGAACTTTCTCTATATCCCAAGTAGCTCTTAACCAAGGTTTTTCACCACTTCAGTCCAAAAATCATCGTGATCAATTCCGTTTTTGGCCCGGGTGCTTTATTGGACGACAATTTTGAGATTGTCTTGTTAACATATGGTTTAAGAATTCCAGTTGGGAGCAATTCATTCATCAAAAGCAACTCCAGCAAGGTGGTTAACTTTACAGAGATCTTCGTTTGACCCGTTCTGATCGATAATACTCCTGATGACCCTTCCAAAACCTAACTTATTGAACCTTTGCTGATTAAACTTTAGGGTGTCAAGTACCAAGGGTTATCGTACATTTGGCCTTCAAAGGGATTTTTATCTAGGAAGAGTGAACGGCCAAAAATGCGTCTATCTGAATTGACGTTCTATATCGGTTTGATATGTTAGACCTAAACTATATCTGCATATGCAAAAGATCATAATAACATTAGATCTTAATTCATTGATTGCACAATAATTTATTTTTATCAAAAGAGAGAACAAAATTATATGGTCTTGTCCACCATAACATATATACAAATTGTCACGCCCTAAACCCCCAAGTGCACAAACATCCCACAACGGTCAATTAGCTGTGACATCCCAAGACACGTCACTAACCCATTCTTTTATTTTTCAATTAAATGCAAGCGGAAGCATTTAATATAAACATCATCCAGTCAATCATAACAAATTGGGATAGTATAAAGCAAACATTCCCAAAAGTAGCACTTTCTTTTATAAATTATTAACCCTAGGAAGTTTAATAAGTTTGCATTTCTATGGCCACTTTCGATTGACCATCTCAAAAGCCTACATGATCAAAATTAACCTAACTTCTCTAACGCAGGGACCAACCAAAAGTGACGCCACGCACACCCACATCTTTGTCCAACGAGGCCCCAAAGCATATGCGACGGTTCTCCATACTATGGGCCTAAAAATATTTAAACAATGATGGAGTGAGATATAAATTTCAACGAGTTAATAGCCTAAGCCTGGATTATGACACAAATTCATCTTAGAAGTAGCCTAAACATACAACGGCATACAATCTTACCTCGCCTTGGTACACTCATGCATATTAGAACATCACATATGCCAACACCGATGCAACAAGCATAATTAATAATCAGAACACATAACTCTCATGCACCAAGCATCTACACAGGTCCAAATTATAAGGCAAAACCCATTTTGACCCGTTTCATACTGTGCCTCATAGTTTTATCAGGTGCAATGCATCGCAATCATTCACACATATTTCGATTATTACAACCTCTCTGGCCACAACCAACACATGAGTTGGTGGTCTTTCGACATGACTGGGCATCGTCCCGCTTTATTGGGTACGGCATCATCTAGAACCCCCGTTTATATAGCATTCCATAAGGAGCATTGGTCCGGTCTCAACCGTGATTCAGTATCTGGACTCCCGCCAGACATTCGATAAACATCAGGCATCATCTCCAAACTTTCATTGGGTGACAAATTCAATTAAGTGACCACACAAGCATGCCAATACTCAAGCCAATTTTTATCTACCGTCAATTAGCCCAGTGTAAAAGAATTCGTGCTTAAATAACAAATCTCAGAAAATCTTTACATTTAAAATTCTAGTAAAAGAATTGCACGTGGTCATGTGCTTAAAATCAACCCACTAAATTTTGTACACTTTCATTTTAAAATCCCATTGCCCCATTTAGCACATAAAACATGGCGTCCAAACATAACACCTCAAAGTTTGCCATTTTCTTTTCAAATAAACATTCTTTGAAAATAGCATTTAAACTTATGATTTAGGCAATCAATAACATGGCATTACAAGCTCAGACAGTTATAATTATGCATGATTTCAGACAATAAATGAAGCATTAATTATATTTAACAGCTAATATGTCATTAATTCCCACTAATTGTGATTAATCAGCGCTAAATGTGATTAATTAAGCCAATGGCAATTAATTACAATAACTGTGGTTAATTAAGAATAATCACAATTAATCATCGTTAATTAATCTAACTACCATTAATTAAGATTAAATGTGATTAATTAAACGAACTACACTTAATTAATCTAATTAGGATTACTTAAAGTAATTACGGTTAATTAACCTAACCAAGGTTACTTAAAGTAACTACGGTTAATTAACCTAACCACAGTTATTTTGAACTAACTATGGTTACTTAACCTTATCATGGTTACTTAGGCCCTGTTTAGTAACCGACCAAATAGTAAAAATTTATATTCTTTTGTTCCTGGAGTAATTTTGGAACAAAATCGTGTTTGATAAAATTTTTGTTTGCAGGAAAAAATTACTGCGGGTTTTATGCAATCGATCGGATCATATAGATATCCCTTCAACACAACATAGGTCATCAAAAGGATTCTTTTTTTTGTTTTTGTTTTCAGAAGTAAATTTGGAACAGAATCAAGAATAAAAAAAAAATTGACTTTTGTTCTCGAGAACAATTCTAGAATCAAGCCCATATTTTCTCCTTTTATTTTCTTATTTTCTTGTTCTTCTTCTTCATTTATTGCCACCGCCGTAGTTGCCGTTCACCACCGTCTGCTGTCCACCATCCATTGCCCACCGTTGCCGGTTGCCAGCAATCGGCCAGGCAAGCCCAACCACCGGCGAGGCTCAACCGAGCCTCCCCCAGCTGCCGGCGAGGCTCGGCCAACGAGGGCTGGCCTACACTTCGATGAGGTCGTCGGCCCTCGTCTGGCCGATCGCCGGTCATCCCAAGGCCAATGATCGGCCACTTGAAGAAGAAGAAGAATAGGAGAAAGAAAGGAAAAAAAGAAAAGAAGAAAAAAGAAAAAAAAGGAAAAAAGTAATAAAATTATTTAAAAATTAAAAGAAAATGATTTGGAGTAGAAATTTTGAGCACAGTACCAAACGCAATTCTATTCCAGGAATTGAAATTTTGGATAGTTACCAAATGCTTAAAATGCTTAGAAATTGTTTTAGGGAATAGAATAAAAAAGAATAATTTCTGATAAGAAATTGTTCTCGGGAATAGAAGCGTTACCAAACACACCCTTAAAATAATCATCCTTATTTAAGACAAATCTCACTTAGCCATAATCTAATCCTACCCCTAAACGCAATTAACTTCCTAGTCAAGGATTATGAGTTAACTTATCATTTTACGGTGACGGCGAACTCACGGCAACAAGGGCGCAATGGCGTCGAGGATATGTTGTTCCCAACTCTAACGCGGATATGTACGGCAGCGGTTTGGCTCTTGATGCCCAGGGCCACCAAGGGTGGTTCGGGGGTGGCTTGCAGCGGTGGAGATGGCATGATGAATGGCGAACACGGTGTGGGTAGACGATAGTGAGGAACGGCCAAAGGTGGGCGAAAATGGAGGAAATCGAGAAGAAGAACAAGAACAAGAACAAGAAAAAGAAGAAGAAGAAAATGGAGGGGAGGGGCTACGGTCACTTGAGGGGAAGAACGAGGGGAGAGAGAGAGAGAGAGAGAGAGAGAGAGAGAGAGAGAGAGAGAGATTTCAAGATATATATATATATATATATTTGATGACCCAGGAATCGCCAAAAGCCGACAGCTGGCGACGCAAACTTGAAGCGATGCTAGCGCATGACCCACCACCACGATACCGCACTTAAGACCACTAGCGACATTGCTGGGATTCGAACTCCTTCCCTTTCGTGAGAGGGAGGGAGCTTGAGCCAACGCGGCCACCACATGGAGTGGTGAGATTTCAAGATTTTTTTTTTTTTTGTGACTCAGGAATCCCGTATAGCTGGCAGCCGGCGAGTAAACCTGGGGAGACACATAAGCGGGAGGACCCATCACCCCCGGCGTCCCACTTAAGACCCTAAGCGATCGTAAGGGGATTCGAACTCCTTCCTTTCGTGAGAGGGAGAGAGCCCAAACCATCACGGCCACCAAGGCGGTGGTGAGATTTCAAGATTTTCATCATTAGAAAATCTACAAAATCCCTTAAAACCCTCTCCTCATTTCCTTTACTTCATTTGTCCTCTAGCCTATAAATGTAAGGGCATTTTGGACATTTTACACACTTTTTGTCCAAACTTTCCATTTTTACCCTTGGGACTATTTGCTTGAATTGGGCTTGGTGGCTTGGTTTGGCCCATTTGGGCCTCCTTGGCCGGTCAACATGGGCGTGAGGCCCAACAGCCCTCATTTGGCCTAGCTTCTCTTCTCGACATTCAATTCTCAATTGATTAACCATTTTCCGCAATTTGTATGCTTGCCGATAAATTAATGGACGAATGAGTTGATGTCCAATAAATTAATCTTGACATTCTCAAAAGTTTGACACTCAAAATCAATTATAATTTTGTGGTTAAAATTGATCAAATGCGACTTTAGTACGAACTAAACTATTGGGTGGTTTTTAGGGATTTTGGCACAGTTGACCCGTGGTTAATAATTTTCGATCCACGTTTGTACATATTCGAATCGTGAACAACCCTTGGTTGTCATGTGAGAGTTCAATTACATACCTTGAGTATAAGATCAATAGAAAATTGGTTTATCGTCGTTCGACTTGAGTATCGTAATTGTACAGAATCACCCATGAACCGATTACGTATTTCCATCGAATCAATTTATATCTATTCATTAATTGACTTATAATTGTGTAGTATTGACCATTGTTGATCCTTATGGTCGAGCAATCGATCTCTGATCGAATTATTTGGTCTTTCGCGTTTTAACCATTTACGGCCTCGCTTAGTAGATTAGGCTTTCGAGTTTTAACCATTTACGATCTCGCTTAGTAGATTAGTTAACTCATGAGTGATTAGTTCATAGTAAATTAACTGTTAGTACATTGACGAGATAATCATTTTATATATTCCGAACGAGACCAAATTTCAGGATATCACAAAAATTTTGTCGATCATAACATATTAGCTTATGAGGCACAAGGGCAGTGTATCTCTCTCTTGGACTGATTAAATTAATTGAATCATGTGTTAAATGAAGAATTTTTCATCCAAGGAAAACCATTAAAACAAGGTTTGCAAAAATTGGTAGATCTCTACCCTACTAAATGATTTTCATTCTTATAAGCATGCACTCTCATCTTAGGATCATCCCGATGTATTGTGTAGCTCTTTATAATTCGCTGGGCCAAAAAAGCATTGTGTTCCTCTCAATTTCATATAATTACCATCATAATAATAGATTTACACTTAAAATTATGATTTGTATATAAACTCTCTCTCTCCCCCTTCCTCCCTCCCTCCATGCCTATGTCATTTATCGTGTAAATACCTAGCCCTATAGAAAGGTAGGAAGATCCTAGCTATGATTAATTTATATAGGTACCCCTTAATGCTTTCCTAGTCGGTAGTCCATAGGCAATTCGATATTGGTTTGAATGTTAGTGTGCTTTAAGTTTATGCGAGATCCAAATATGACTCTCGTGGTACTTAAATACATGGTTGCCTAGTAATGTAGTTTGATATTCCCAAAAAAACAAATCACACATATTTTTTGGATGTGGCTATAACACTAATGTACTTTTTTAGGTCGGGCATTTTCGATGAGCATGTATAGATTTTGCCAAATAAGATTCCAAGTAAATTCACAAAATCATAAAGCTGATGTCCAAAGCTAGCAGAGGTAGGCAAAAGGAGCTATTTTAGCCTATCTTTAGGTTGATTATTTAATCCAAGTCCTATTCATCACTAAAAGAAGATACTATAGGTTGATGTCCATGTTGATAAATAATATCAATACTCAATTCCAAATTTATTTTACTAAAAAATCTAGCTTTTCGCATTTGTTTATTATGTGTCAGGCCATATCATTAGTTGAGTACTCTTGGGTGACTTTTGATAATAAGATATAATAAGTGATTGAAAGACTACATCTAATATATACAAAATGATATATTCCAATGAATCTATAAAAGGGAACACGTCACCAAAACAAAAAAATAAGACATCATAAAAAAAGAGACAAGATCTTACCTTCAAAGATCTTGCCCTAATCAGAGATAATTGGTGATGTGGGCAAATTTGTCCCATCAAAAAAGCCATATTGCTTTAAGCATGTCACTACATATAACATATAGACAAATTTCAATTCATTCAAATATGTAACATCAAAGGATAACTTCAACGGTGGAGGCGTGGTGGAGAAATAAGACCAACAATAATTCAATTAAAGTTAGAGCACGTGATGTTCGTTGAATTTTTTATTTTGTATACAATTTTTGTTGCATCATGGGAGAAGGTGCAACCACCTTTGTCCCTCCTTTTATTCTTTTCTTTTTTTCTTTTTGCCTATTGTAGTTTGAGATTTGTATTTCAACTCTCTTTCATTTCACGAGATATGTTGAAATTAGACCAGGCTATTCAGAGATTTACTGATGAGAACTAGTAAAAATATTGACTATTTTACTCCGAGGCCAACCATCTTAGTCATATGAAAAAGGTAAGTCAACAATATCATATATGGTCTTGTCCATCATAAATCATGGTAAAATTGGTTGAAACTAAAAATTTCGCGCCCCACTCATTTTAGCTCACCTCGGCTCAATAATTTAACAAGGTATTTTTTTTTCTAGTTTTCTTCACCATATGCTTGACTTGGAGGATGATTGATGATAATTATTTTCTTTATGCGGGGGACTTGTGGGTGAGTGCTTGGGATGTCATGGCTCGAGAGTTTGGTAGATTGGATTGGTTTGGGGAAATCTTCAATGGTCGGTCTAGATGAGCGATTTCTCAAAATTGCAAGCTTCTACAAGCTCAAAGCTAACGATTTGATTCTAGAGCGGTGAAACAAATGAAATGCGCCACTCATCCATTCAAGTTGGCAAGGGAATTTTGATAGTAGAAATTTGGGTACAAGTCGAGATAGTTTTATACATGTTTAAAATGATATTTTTCGGGTTTAATCGAGTTAGAAGTGTATATAAACTTTTGATGGATTGTGGAAACCCTAATCCTTTAACCAATTATAGATGAAGATTTATATTTTGATAATAAGTTCTTGATTTATGTTGGAAATTGTGTCATTCGGATGAAAAAAATAACCCTGTCATCCCCTTATTCTAGTTGGAGTTGGGATGTGACAAGAGCTAAGAGATTTTCTCAGCAGGGCAACAAGAATAGGAAAATTACTTTTCAACATGGATAAATATGATCCTAAAGTTTGACATATACTTTTTACATCAAATCCATAGTTACGTTGTTTCAGTCCATAACTCTTGTTTGTGTGAAATATCGACTTTTCACTGAGTTAATACATAGCAAAAAATGTCATGTAAGAATATTGTTGGAGTCTAAATCATGTGCAATAGGAGTAACTTATATTCAAATATATGTGAGAAAACTAACATTGCACCATGGTTCTAGTCATAGCTATTGCACATGATTAAACCAAATTACACGATGTGGTTATGTAACTGACATAGATGGTCCAAAAATGCAAATGCATATTAGCAATCATAGTAACATTATGTAGAAGTTCACAAATAGTGTGGTTATAAATTAGATCCTTTTGTTCTAGAAGTTTGACCTTAGTTGGATGGTCAAACTAAGGTAATCCATTTCGCCCTCGGAGTGGAAGTGTTCCCTATTAACATTATATAGAAGAAGTTCACGGATAGAGTGTGTTTATAAGTTATATCCTTTGGTGAAAGGAGGTTGTGTCATCCCCCCATTCTAGTCTCTATTCTTGAAAATTGACCTTAGTTGGATGGAACTCTTTTTAATCTTATCTCTAATTGGTAGGTTACATAACCACAAACATCATCATGATCTAATTTTAGTTAGGATATGCATGTTGGTGATTCCCATACCTTGTGGCCTATGGGTTATAAGTTACATTGGATAAAATTATTACCAGTTGACAATATTGGCTCATAAAATGTGCTTAAATAGGTACTCATATTTCCAATAGCATAGCTATTAATTAAATCCATGATATTTCTATACCTAATCAAGCATCGGCCCTGAATATGGGCATCTTTTCCTCCATTAGTGGATGGAAAAACCTTTTGCTGTGATCAATCTTTTACCTGGCGGATTACAAACATATAGCTGATTGTATTCTGGCGGATTACAAACATATAGCTGATTGTATTGGGTTTTTTCTTCCCTATGAAACCCTAAATCGTCTCCTCTCATTTATTTATTTCTTGAGTAATCTTTAACTTAAACAATGAGGGGAAAATCCCATGGGCTTTTTGTGATTTCTTTTAGCCTTGGGCCCACCACTCGCTATAAGCTGTTGACCACACATATTTCTGCTTTGGTAGAGTCAACTTCAAGATAAACGCACTAATGTATTTATGATTGTATGTATATATAAATTTCTCATATTGCATCTCTTTTGCGCAACCTAATCTTCATCTTGTTCTTATTTATATAATTAGTAGCTAATTCTCTTTCACATTTTCATTCAGGTAAATTGTTGTCACAATTTCAGTAATTCAAACTCCATTCAATCAAATTTGTGTGTATCTAGTATTCAATATAATAAAATTCCTCAAGATAATATAGTCAATTGTATACTAAACCTCACGACATACATAATCAGCAAAAAGGCTAGAAAAAAGTTCCTTAGCTAATTTAATGGCCCTTGTTGGATTATAAGAACGTGTCATCCTTGAAAGAAGGATCTGAAGCTAAGTTTAATTACCACATTTTAGCATGATTAACACATTAAGTAATCAATAAGTCTTTCTTAATTCGTTGTTTTTTAGCTGACTACGGGCACAATTTGATGGTCACACTATCTGACAAATGGCCAAGTACTATGCAGTCAAAACTTTGGATTTCTAATAGTAGAAAGACTTTTCCTAATGAATAGGGGTAGCCTCTATTTTGCCCACTAAATTAGGACAAACTTCAAAAATAGAGACTCCTTCATATGATTTATTTTTTTTCTTTTTAATTATAGCAGTGGCAGCACATTATGAATCATGTTATGATTTGTTAACATCGATTTTTCAATTTGCCGATGTTCTCACTAAACCTATCGATAGCATTGGTGTTTGGGATCCCTTTGGTTTAAAAAGAAAAAAAAATACGAAAAGAAAGAAAGAAAGCAATCGTTCTACCATGGTTGGGAGATTCCTCATGACTTGGCACCTTAGAACCACACAACAAACCCTAAACACTAGGATAATGATACATTTTCTTTAAATATCCAGTGTGGATTTATCTATAATTTATCGGGGCTGGACAGCCAATGAAGTATCGACACATGGCATTCTCTGGTGGGCGCTAAAGGGATTTTCTCTTTAATATCCTACGTCAATAAATTGAAAGATTATGAAGTCTACTTTCTTTCAATTAGCTTGTCGATTATGGAAATCATGTTGCAATGACCACATTGCCACTATTTTGCATTGAAATTACAGTTTTGCTTGTAATGGGGCGCCATTTCTTTAATGCATACAAAATGTGGATTTCATTTGCCACTTCATCAGCTATTCAAAGCGCGTGCTCTTGGATTTAAGCAAAACTGATTATATTAAGCCTGCTTTAAAGAAAATATGACTCAATATTCAAAGCGCTTAATCCAAATATCTTACTAGAGAATATGAAAAAGCTGTAAATTTTTCAATAGGTTCTTTGGCTATTCTTAGCCCTCACTTTTTTAATTCGACGGAAATGCTAAATACTAATTAATCACTGTTCACCCCATGTTGGGAGACACTAATTAATCACTATTCACCCCATGCTAAGAAGTACTGATATTCTCTAGAAACTTTCGTATTGTGTCAGACAATTCGGCACGTGTCTGATACTTTCTGGCACTCTTTAACACTCTTCGACACTTGACCAATATGTGTTGAAAAATTCGACACTTGATCAACTTTCTCGATACTCTCCAACATTCAAGTTCGAAATTTCAGCATATAAATTCAGAATTCCAAAACATGATTCTAATATGCATGAGTCAATTTTTAAAATTTCCAATAAATGAGGATTCAAAATATAAATATGTAAAAAATAATATAAATAATAAAAAGAGGAAATAAAAAACTAGTATTCTTTTTTCTTCTGACTCTTATTTTTTGCGACACACAATTTATCTCAAGTTTGTTTTTTTTTTTTTATCTTTTCTTCCGACATGCTTTGACACATAAGTCTAGAGCATGTATTGCTTATTTTTCTTTTCTTCAAGTTTTATGGATTACTGGAATAGAATTGAATATGTCAAATTGAAATAATAAATTATATTAACAAATGGTTGATTAATGTTTTTAGCGTAAATTCATTCTAAACTCTTTTTTTTTATTATCTATTTATGTGTGAATTAATCAAATTAATGTGATTAAAATAATCATAAAAGTGATAATTTATCATGCATAAAAAAAATTATACATTTAATATACAACGTGTCCCAACGTGTTGAAATTCTCTATTTTTTGAGAAACGATGTGTTGGTATGTTGTACCGTATTGTGTCTTATCATGTCATGTCACATGTCACATGTCGATGTCGGTGCTACACAACCCTCATGCTAGGAGATGTTTTAGTTCATATTTTATACAAATGTTGTCTCAAATGGGGAATGAGATATGCCACACAATGCTTGGCGCAAGGTGTGCCATGTCCGTGTATCCGCAATGTTATTTCGATTGTACAATTTGTGTGATGATCTCTCAAACCGTGAAGGCCAGACTGGATTCGTAATCAGTGTCGAGTGAGGTTGTCAGGATATCATGTACATGGATGACCGACTTTTGACGGACTCTTAACGTCGGCTTCCTTGCCAAAATTTCGGTTTGAGGCGATACTTAGCACGGTCGACTTCGATCCAATGGGCCATCGGCCACCAATTATTGGTTGGGTGGTCCGAAAAGATGTGTAATTGAAAGACCTTTTTAGATCGGGTTAATACCCTGAAAAACTTCAAATTGGTACACTTGTGACAAATTTACCTCAAATTATTTTTTTGACCATGAAAAATCCCAAACTGGTACACTTATGACAAATCTATCCCGATTAACCATAAAAAAAACCATAAACTGGTACATTTATGACAAATTTACCAAAAAACTAATTTATTCAACTACCAAAAACCCCAAACTGGTGTACTTGTAACAAATATACCATTGCATTAAATTGGATTAATACTATAAAAAAATAAAAAAAAATTATAAACTGTGATAAACGGAGAGTAAAATCCCAAACTGGTATACCAATTAACTGTCACATGTCATTTAACTTAATAATTTGACGATAAAATTTAACAGAAACTAATAGATGGTAAATTTGTTATAAGTGTACCAGTTTGAGATAAATTTATCACAAATGTACTAGTTTGAGATTTTTCAGAGTATTAACCTTTTTAGATACAATCAAAGCCTAGTTATAGCCCAAATTTTGGTGGGTCTCTCGGCAACCTTACATGTGTCATTATTACTGCACGGTCCAAATTTGTAATTTCCCATGGGCCTAGGAGAGGCCCAAGTCTCTATCCTCAACCCAAAAGACATTTGTCAATGCAATTTGATATATTTGAATTCAATGCATATGAACTCCGCTTGTATAGCAAAAAATTTAACGTTTTTGGAAAATATTTTTGAAAAATATATTCTAAAAAAATCATTATTCAAGGAATGATGATATTTTTAGTATCTATTTATAAAATATAAAAGATGAACTAAAAATTATTTTTCGTTGCTTAAAAATGAAAACTTGATTCCTAGTTATTAGGGGTCTTGATCGTAGGAGCCGGGGTTTCTTGAGCCTAGCCACTGAGAACTCAAGCACAGTGTTGAAGACCCAGGCTTGAGCATCAATGACTCGGGCAAGAGAGCTAGGAGGGCGAGCAAGGGGACTGGTACGGACTTAACCCAGCCTTTGTGGACCCAAGCCGGAGCCCCAATGGCCTAGGGGTGGGAGACGAATACTCCGGTAAAATCACAAAGTTAATCCTTCTTCTCTCTCTATCTCACTCTTCAACCCTCTCTTTAGAATCCAGCTCTTTCATCTGCATCACGGTGCTCAACCTCTGTCTTAGCTAACACTATCGACATCCGTCGCCTCTCCGTCATGCCAACGATGAGTTCCCTCCCTCCACCTTTGTCCCCACAGGGCCCCCCGTCTCTCTCTCTCTCTCTCTCCATGTGAAACCCTCTGTTGTCTTTGCTTGAGCACAGCGCCGTCGAGCTCGTTGCATGCGGTTGAACTCTATGTGGCGTTGAGCTCTACCTCTACCTGCATTGCCACTGGTCTAGATCTGGAGGTGTGCCTTTAGATTAATAAGCTCGACAACATCCATGGTCATGGAGAGCGTTGAAATTCCAAATCTAGCGCCATGCTTTAGGTAGGACAGTGTGGCTAGTCCATCGCCATGAGGCTCAATGATGAGGTCGATATTCCAACCGCCATGGACGTGCCACCAAGATGGGCCACTACTGGGAGCTCAAAAAACAAAAAAGCAAAACAAAGGCATAGTGGTTGGGCTCGGCTTGGACGCATGGAAAGACATATCATACTAAAGGGACGACAGCGGACAGTGGCACATCTTGGATGGACAGCACTAGTCGGCCTGGACATGGTACCGGCAACTCTGCTGGTGCCTACGATTGGCGCAGGCATGTTTGGTCAGCTTCAAGGTGTCTGTGAATGCGGAGGAGGAATATAGAGAAAAAAGAAAGAGTGCTAGGTGCGCTGCTAGGTTTGGTGGTATTTACATTAAGTGTAGTGAGGACTGGAATTGAATGAACGTGTGGTGATCTAAAGATAGAGAACAGATGGAATCCACAATATGGATAACTGATTTGCATCCGTGGAACGGAGCCCAGCCGTGTTCCTCATTTTTTCGCAATGATGAGCAAGCAATGCCACTGCAGGCTGATGAGATTGTTGTCTTAAGGACGAAGGAAGGAATGTAAATCAGACATTTTTTGCACGACATATACCGATATTTCACTACGTTTACTATTGAATACATCAGACAAAAATAACATTAAAGTTCCATTCTACATGTTGATACCAGGCAACATTAAAATAAAAGCAGAGGTTAGAGGAGAAAGATTACATATCTTGTTACGTTTCCAGAATTTCCCCATTCCCTGAATTAGGTATTACAATCCTTTTTATCTCGCCCTCTAACTATATTTCAGTGTCCGCTGCTCACTAGATCATGCCGTTTGATTTGGTGTTTCGATAGATCGTCAGCAAAACGCTCACATCGCTCCGCAGCCAGATGAAGAAGTCGATTTGTGGTTCGTATGTTCGCACAAAAACACTCGTCAAGGTCATTGAAGTTCCACCATGCAGAAGTTCCTCGTGGTTTGTTTGGGAAGGAGAGAAGTGGTCAAATGAAAGTGGTGTGAAGAATGTGCCAAAGAATTGAGTTTCTGTTAGGAGTAAAGAGAATTTTCAAAATAAAAATTTCTGGTTTTCTTTGCCAAAAGCTCAACTTGGAGGAATAGTTTATGAGGATCATTTTATTTACATGCGGGGCATGTGAATGAGTCGCTGCTACGTGCTCAATTGGTTTGATTCCATAGTAGGAAAATAGACGAAATGAGCCACTCATCCATTTAGTTGACATAGCATGTTGCAGTACGCATATATGACCATGAAATTTCAAAGAACGTCTAAGAACTTCAATTATTAGATGAAGGTGTTATTTAACTCAAAATACTTTAATACTCATTTTCAAGCGTAGGCTAGACTCTGCTCTAAAACTAAAGTAGGAGAATATATAACCAAGGAGGCAAATAAGGTCTCGGAAGATTTGGAATTAGAAGGTTTTTGTTCTGATATAATGTGAAATTTGGTGGGACTCCATCCAAGGAATAAAAGTTCAAGCTATTTGATAAAGACAGGGTTTTATTTAGATACCTTGACAATCACCATTAAAATAAGCAACAAGAAAGCAATTGTAGAATGGACGAAATACACCAAAGCGAATTTATGATTATTTATTGCAATCATAAATAATATCAAATAATATCAAATAATCAACTGAAATTAGTTACTGGAGGATGTGTCGCGTCCTCACATTTTACTGTCGTCGAGTCGTTAGTCATTTGATTTCCAACACCATTTGGAGGCTGAGTAGCTGAGGTCCTGCTCACCTTTCCATCGTCTTCCAAGTCATCCAATAGGTGCATCCCAACTCCCCACAAATAAATGTAAGCGAGAATAAGCCAGAATATCAAACGACGGATAGGACGAAGATGACTTTGAAGGAAGGGAGAGTACAACATCACTGTAGCACCTGAGACAATTAGGAAAAAAACGAGCCCAAATAAAATATGGTGTTAGCAAGCCAAGAGAGTTTGCCAATGGTCAAGATGACGCCAGTTAAGAAAGCGATCGACATTGCCAGGAGTGCAATTGTTAACGGTAGCCTTGAGTGCCGCCACGCAGCCAACGCAGCCAACGCAGCTTTGAAGTCGTGTCCCTCCACATAGATGAGGTTGATGATCACGGTCATTGAGCAGAACATCACGATGGTGTTGCAAATTGCGAAGGCCTGCAACAATCTCTTGTCCAGCATGGTAGCCCTGCCCTGGCCATCTTTCGAGGCCATGTCCGAGCCATTAATTTCTCCAGGAACTGCGAATCCAGCTGTGCAAGTCACAGTGGACACAAGCGTCGCCACCAGCAGATGGGTATTAACCAATCATTCAGGTCATTTATGGTGTATGAAAACGACTCATCTCGAGCTTCTGGCCTTAGTAAGTCCCCACCTACAGCTGCAGTTTTATCAATTGTGGAAGATATAGCAACACCATGAACGTCAATCTTTGTGATCGGGACCATATAGGAAGGAAAAAAAAAAAAACAATCCATGTCAATAACGGGAAAGAATTTTGGAGTACTCATTTAAGGGGAAACTTTTACTTCTAAAGATTCAGTGTCCACTCTTTTTAAAGAATTAACACTAGAGCACAAGTTCTTTTTAGATGAAAGAAAAAGGCAAGAATTAAACGTATATTGTTTGTCGTGTCATAGGTTGACTTTATGAGACCGAGATTATGACATATGTAGAGTGGTCAAAATTTGCCACATTGACCCCTGGATTTTATATCAAGATATATAACTATTTATCTATGCATTTGTCGGAGATATTTAACTTGTTTCCACCTGCGGACATATTCATGCCCACAAGTTTTAACTAGCTCCTAGTAAGACTATAGTTGATTTTTGCAGAACATTAATCCTATAAGAGTCTCGGCCATCCTAGAAAATCGATCAATGCTTCAATAATGCTATTAACTGAGGGACATAATGATTTGAATATGAGATCTGTGCTTAATCAAGGTATTAGTCTATGGAAATTTCCAGCACGTCAATAAATAAAATAGTGACTATTCATGTTACCTACCTTCCGTAATGTAGGCTCCCTTATGGAGAGATTCCGAGCAATGGTAAGAGCACTCGAGCTTTTGTGATCGACATGGGCGGGATTAATTCTTTTATCCAGCACGAGGAATCAAAGCAGCAGGTTGTGAATACTTCGCTGCCAAAGTGTAAAGGTGTATTTCCAGCATTATCTCTATCATGCATCATCATCCATCCACCGTTCTGGATGTCCAAGTACATATCTCACTACATGAATTCTTCCATATTTTGCTGCCAAATGAAGAATGGCTTGTCCTCGCCTTTTATATGGAGATGATATCAGAGGTAGCTTCTCAATTAGACGTAACCCCTCTTCCTCGCAATATGAATGGGAAGATCCCCATTCATGTCTTGTTCTCAGGTCCGATATTCAGTTTCTGGTCCTAAGAGTTTGAATACTTGGGCAATATTCAAGAAAGCTGCTAGATGGAACACATTACCGTCTCTGGAGCCGGTCATTCAAATAGCTTCACATTTTTCTTGAGTATCCTTGTGGCTAAATCAGGGATCAGAAGCTACGTACTAGGGACCACATCTGCATAAACATTTTGGGGTGGTTGGGGCTTGGTTGGTCTCAATATATTTAAACTCATTTTTGAATAAGGACATCTTCTACGTAACCTTAGGGTGCGCATGGTAACGCTTCTTGGCTGGGGAAGAGTTTTTTTTCAGAAATAGTTCTTTTCTATTTCTATTCCGGGGAACAATTTCTGAGTAAAAAAACCCGTTTGGTAACGCACAAAATTTCTATTTCTGGAACAAAAAAAGAACAGAAACACGTTTGGTAACGCACAAATTTTTTATTTCTGGAACAAAAAAAAGAACAGAAACACGTTTGGTAACTGCACAAAATTTCTATTTCAAAATTTAATTTTTTTAAAAAAATTTAAAATAAGAAAAAGGAATAGATTAGAGATTACATAAAATTGACAAGATAAAAATATTATTACATTAATAATACATTTGCTTAGGTGTAAGAATTCTAACTTTAATGAAGGGAGGTGTTTGAGATTCTATGCCAATTTATTTGAGATTTTATGCCAATTTATTCCAATTATGTAAGATGAAAAAGAAAAAGAAAAAGGATGGAAAATCAAAGATTTTCAATTTGTCATGCGAAAAAAGAGTTTCCGAAGATGAATATGTAGGAAACATAGGAACAGGAACCTTTCAATAAATTTTGTTAAAGCTGCTGTTTTGTAATACTCATTTGTTTTTTAGTCAATTATTGCCTTAAGTTTGATTAACCTTTGAAGGCGATTGGTCATTCTTCACTATTAAAACATAACGGCCACCGTTTTGCTAGCAACGCTTATTTTTAATTATAACAATTAGATCCAACGTAGAAGTTGAAAAAATAAAATAAATGATTGAATTTGGGATCCACCAATTTAAATTTCAATACGTTAATAATGGGCAAATTTATCTCCCAGTAAAAATGAGTGGATGCAACCGGATAGGGTTAAAAAAAAAGCCGGATGAGGTAAACTCACCAAGAAATTGTCTTGAGTTGATCTATCCAAGAATTTGCTTAGGTGTAATACATTTGGCTAATTTTAATGAAGGGAGGTGTTTTTCCTCTCCTCTTTTGCTTTTTTTCTTTCTTGACTAGGATGCAAGCTTCGGACGGCGGTTTGTAGATCCTGAAGTGTCAACTATACAATAGCTTACAATCTGTTTATCTTCTGTTTGTCCACATTTATGATGCATTCAATGGCATTTGTGCTCATGGAGATAGAATTGGATATTAATAGAAATGTATTCATAATAGTTTACAAACACATCGCAAAAGTATTCACCAAAAAACAAAAACACATCGCAAAAGTCGGAAATAAAAAGTCATGGAATCTCTTGCATATTGTGATCCAAAGAGAACTGCGACCGGAGACGACGGACCGGCTTGAAGAGAGGCGACCAAAGGCTACGAGCACGGGACCGGAGAGAGTCGACCGGAGGCTACGGGACTAGAGGCCACGGGAACGGCAACAACAGGACCAAGGATCGAGAACCCTTCTGCATGCAGGTAAGAATTACACCGACAGAAGCAAATGCAGGTGCAGGGACCAAGGATCGAGAACCCACTGCCGCAAAATTTTCCGATAATGACCCAGCTGCTGCAGTGGAAAAAAATTAGCATACCATGAGCAAAAAGCTCTCAATATCAATTCAATTGGTAGCAGAGATCATCGAATTATTCCATGCAAGGGCAAATTCCATCCTAAGCAGGCCAAGGTACAAACTTGAAAGACCAGATAAAACAAAAAGTCACCAAAAACTAGCCTGGAATTGACAAAATCCACCACCAATCAGTCCCTCCAACCAAATTAAGCAGCTCATTAGTCCCACCTTTAATCAAATTTTCAATCGGCCAACGAAAAAAAGAAAAATGTCGCACGAGAAACACTTGATCATCGGACAATTGAACGGCAAATAAGCACAGAAAATCGATATCCGCCGAAAGAACACGCACCCAAGAAGCATATTGAATCCGTTTGACGAAAAAGAACAAAAAAAGAGGAACCCATAAAGCCCGCCACATCAATTCATGAATCAACGAGGCGCATCAAGATCAGACTACATATCGAGGACGAACCACCTGCCCGCAAAACAAAGAACCCAGAATCCGAAATGCTTTGATCTCACCATCAAAATTTTTTGGGGGGCCGAAAACAACCCTAGGCCGATCAATGACGCACACGAGGAATCCACGAAAACCCAAAAAAAAAACGAAACTTTCATCCAAAAAACGAAGGAATTTACCGAGAGGACGGTAGCAAGGATCAAGGATCAAGGATCGAGAACCCACTGCCGCAAAATTTTCCGATAATGACCCAGCTGCTGCAGTGGAAAAAAATTAGCATACCATGAGCAAAAAGCTCTCAATATCAATTCAATTGATAGCAGAGATCATCGAATTATTCCATGCAAGGGCAAATTCCATCCTAAGCAGGCCAAGGTACAAACTTGAAAGACCAGATAAAACAAAGAGTCACCAAAAACTAGCCTGGAATTGACAAAATCCACCACCAATCAGTCTCTCCAACCAAATTAAGTAGCTCATTAGTCCCACCTTTAATCAAATTTTCAATCGCGGCCAACGAAAAAAAGAAAAATGTCGCACGAGAAACACTTGATCATCGGACAATTGAATGGCAAATAATCACAGAAAATCGAAATCCGCCGAAAGAACACGCACCCAAGAAGCATATTGACTCCATTTGACGAAAAAGAACAAAAAAAGAGGAACCCAGAAAGCCCGCCACATCAATTCATGAACCAACGAGGCACATCAAGATCAGACTACATATCGAGGACGAACCACCTGCCCGCAAAACAAAGAACCCAGAATCCGAAATGCTTTGATCTCACAATCAAAATTTTTCGGGGGGCCGAAAACAACCCTAGGCCGATCAATGACGCACACGAGGAATCCACGAAAACCCAAAGAAAAAAAACGAAACTTTCATCCAAAAAACGAAGGAATTTACCGAGAGGACGGTAGCAAGAGTCGTCCAAAACGCCAGAGACACCAAAAAAGAGAGGAAAGAGAGAGTCTCTGGCGATGGAGAAAGAGAAAGAAAGAAGGCAGCGCTGGAGGCCACGGGACCGGTGACGACTGGACCGGCGGCGACGGGACCGGATAGGCGACCGGAGGTGATGAGATCGCAGAGAGGCAAGTGGACGAAGGGAAGCTGAGAAAGGGGCGTGAGCTTCGGGGGCGTGAGTTGAGAAGCAATCGAAAGAGAAGTTAGGGTTTTCTATTTATGGGAGCCCAAAAGTAATTTCTTATTTCTGTTCCTGGCGAGAAGTAAGTTTTTATTGTTTCTCATTTCTATTCCAAAGCTGTTCCCGGGAACAAAAAAGTAGAGAAATTGTTCCCGGAAACAAATGTTTTACCAAACGGATTTCTGTTCTTTTTTTGTTCCGGGGAACAAAAGAACAGAAATTGGGAGGAACAGAAATGTTACCATGCAGACCCTTAATTACTGCTAGGATTGATAATTGCGGATGTTGGATAACATTGCAATGCTGAAACCAGTGATAATTTTGATTTTGATTGAATAGGATTGCCTTGATCTTGCAAGCATGAATCCACATTAAAGCCATCTCCTCTTATTTAGGACTGACCAAAATGTAATCCAGACCAAATAAATCTTTGAACGTCGTCATAATCATTCACCGGCAGATGAAACCACCAAATGCATAAAGGTATCAACTTCAAGGAGTGCCAGCCCTAAATATTAAAAAGGAAAGGAGAAGAGTCAGCATGTACATCTTTATTCTCTTCTCCTGCTTTGAACCTCAAATCCTATCTCAAACTCTTTTCCAATAGCATTTGACTATATGAATCAACTTAAAAATGCCTAAATCAATGACTGACAGTCTGACTGAAAGCTCATCAACTCTTTTTCCCGTTCCAAATCACAAAGTCTATTCTCAGACTTATATCGTGTCATACAAAATCCTCATCAGGGAATAACAAATCGAATTAGTGAACCATTTCGATTTTACTGTCTTCATGTCTATTTCTCCAGCATTGCACTGTGCCTTTTTAACTATTTCCTGCTGAAACTGATTACCATTCTTAACAGCTTTCATATGCAGGTATATGGAGAATAAGATCATATTCTGCCCTAAAAAATTCATAAACTCTCACTCAAACAAACAGAGTGACTATCAGTAACCCAAATAAATTGTAAGTGGAAGGCATGACCATAAATAATAAGGGCATTCACGGGTGCAGCCAGTAAAAAGATACAAAGCTTTGTTGCTAGTGTCCAACACCACAAAAATGTGAGAAAGAGGACATACTCACATTGTTAGGTGTTAAGATATGTCTCAAGTTTGAGTCCAATGTGAAATTCAGAATATTCCGAATTGAATATGTTGCGGACGTTCGAAATTGAGTAAAGAAGATCTGAAGATCAACTTCCCAAAGTTTGAATCTGCTTTAGAGAATTCGATCGCTAAAATAGGAAAGTTCAACTTTGACTTGGATTTGGATTTTGTTTAAAATATATAGAGATATGTTTTGAATAAAATCGTTTTAGATAGGAAACAGAATCCTATGAGAAGTTGGCAAAAGAATAAGAGTTTTATTTATATATAGACTTGTGGCCATGGGTGATAGAGGTGGATCACAAATTGTCTTGAAGTGCCGCATAAGTGCTTGGTGTTCCGCCGTTGATCATGAAGAGTTGGTCTTGAAGCGCCGTCTAGTTGTCGAGTGCTTGGGAGGGGTTTTTCTTTGTCGTTCTTGTCCATGAATTACATCTAAGAAGATTTAGTGTTCAAGCCGATTAAATCTTGTGGTAAGATTTGCGTGTAATTTCTTCGTGAGATTAAGAGATTATTTTCGAGAAAATTTCGGGACTAGACACTGAGTGCGTTATTGGGTGTAATTGGGGCTTGGGAAACACCGAGAAAGTGTTTGAGTGACTTGAGTGTGTAATCTCCTTATATCGCTTGATTTATAGTGAAATTCGCTGCTGCTCTCCCCGTGGACGTAGGTCTTTACGACTGAACCGCGTAAATCTTGTGTCCGATTTATTTTTCTTTTTCTGTCTATATTATTGTCGATCGCTCGTCCTATCGCAACAGTTAGGATGCCAAGCAACACTAGTTACCGATGAATTGTGTCTTTTCCCAATGAGTTTACTGACCCACCTACAACAGAACGTACATTAATAACTGCTCCTGAAGAGCTACCGAAATCAGAAACTAAGTGGACTGGGAAGTGATTACATGTAAAAAGTGATACTTTTCTAATTTTGCAAATTTGAAAATACATAAGTATGGGCTGCTTTCACAACTTTTTCATTGTTCAAGGGACTATAATAATAATCATAGAGGGTGGAATCGAATGGTGCAGTACGAGCCCGCTAGAGTGAGCAGGTGCGTGGGGTTCGCGTGGGCAAGTGTTGGGGCCCGCGCGGGAGCCAGACTTGGAAGGGGAGAGTTAGTGGTTTGAGCTTTCGCTTCTGGAGAAGAGAGCAGCGGAATTGCTGGGGTAATCAAGAGCATCGTGGTTGACTTCATTTCTTCGGAGAATTCGAGTTACTCTCTGCAGATTATAACTTCCAAAAATCAATGTTTGCTCTTATGCTCATATATAATGGGAATGTCGACAATTGACAGTGGGTTCATTAAAACCAACCACTGTCGATTTGTCAAAAGCAACAACACATCTTTGTGAATAAGGACGCTGTATAAATCCGTAATTGATTACTATGTCTAGATTCTAGAAAGTGCAGACGAAATAATGAAATTTACTAACGTGAAATTACCAACCCGTTCGGCAAATAAAGCCTGTGTCTTCAGTTGACAGATTCTTACAATTTTCACTGTGAACATGCAAGGTTTTCTCTTTTGGGTGGACTTAAAATTCAGATTAAGTCGCAACAAAATCCAGATGACCAGCATTTTCAGGGCAATCAAGAAGCTGTGGCAAGGCAGAAAAACCAATTACAAAATGCAGGCCCAATTAGCTAATCCAACGAATTAGAAGTGCACGAAAAGAACATTTATCAAGCTAATTGCAATTGCAAAAAAGAGTATGTGATTGCGAGCGGGCAATTTGAATATTTGAAGGATCCACAAAACAGCAAAGTTATAATGTTGTTTAGTAAGCAGCAAAGTCATAATGCTGGAGGATCCTCAAAACAGATCAATCCGAGGAGACGAGAAAACCATGGCCAAAACCCAGATCTAACACCTACTTATGGGTGCTCCGAAATTCCGATTATCTTCCTTTCTTCCGATTAATTGTCTTTTTCCCTGTTCCTGCTCAAATCAGGAGCTTCCCAGCAAAAACCAGCAGAGACCCAAGTCAACACCCTCTCCCGCATCCCCCCAGAATGCACATCAACTAGCAAAGAAGCAGATCTAGATCAGCTCATTCAAAAGTTACCCACAACGTCCAAACAACAGAACTCAAAGAAAAGCTGTGGAAGCAGCACTGTCAAACCGCAGATTTCAGATGAACCATGGTAACGCACGAAGAGCATCGAAGAACAGACGCAATGAGTCAAGAGATCAAAGATCGAAACCTGAAGGAAAAAGGAGGGCAGGATTTGAAAAGCAAAATGTGGCGTTGGGACTGGAGTGGAAAGTCTGATAGTTGAAGGACTTAAAATGGGTTTACTTGTGCCGGGGACACCGAGTGGAGTGAAGTAAACAAAGATGGGATGTCTCTTTATCATCGAACTGTGAGATGGGGAAAGCTCACTTGAGGTGGGCCATAGCTGGTGAAACTCACGTACTTTTTGGCCCAAGAAAGAGCACGAGAGAGAGAGAGAGAGAGAGCAGGTACATAAAAATGTCACTTTGATATATAAAATTATATATTATATAAATATATATTTATATATCGACAGCCCACGATTGGTGGGCCCAAATCTCACTGTGCTGTACGGCCGAAGGCCCAAACAATTTGCCCCGAACATGCACATCATAAACCATCCAGGCCACATTGACTAACGGGTCACTTATGAAGCACGGACAGTCCCAAGACCCTCGGAAAAATTGATACGCGGTCAACTGTCTTCAACACGCTCCGACACACAAGTCGAAAATTCCGACATGTGACTTTGACACACATGGGGTTATTTTTATAAGTTTTCAAAACTTCTAGGGTCTTAATATAAATATATATAAAAAAAATAAATAAAAGCTAAAAGCCTAAAACGTTAGTCGCACGCCCTCTTCTAGACTCTGTCTTCTCTTCAATCTTCAATCGCACGTGCCTGAGCGAGCAGTGAGCTGAGCACTCTTGGTTCTCTTCTTTCGCTGGTGTTGCTTTGTCGGCTGCGCGGCCCACCCCACCAGTCGTCGACTCGCCGTAGCCCCCCACGCCTCAGCCCCACCCGTCGGCGTCGCCACAGTCGCCTCCGACCCTGCCTTCGTCTCTCGCAAGCATCGAGCCGTCGCCTCTGCCTCTCACAGGCGTTGCCGCGTTGCTCTTCTTCATCTTGCTTTTTGCTCATCTCAGGTTAGCATCTTGGATTTCTTTATAATGCGATTTGAGATTTTTTGGCAAACCCTAGATCTAGTTCGGGGAAATGGGGATTTTTTGGACCCTCTTTCCATCTCTCTATCTTCCTGCGCGAGATGGGTCTTGACTTGATTATGAAATCTGGTCTTCTTATCTTGCAACCCCACTAGAAAAATTCAAGCTGAGAGGTGCTCAACAATCACTGTCAGGAAGCTCTCTCAAAGGTAATAGCTCACAATTGATGTTTCTAGTTGTCCAGCGTTCTGATGTGCTTCAAAGCTTTAGATAGGGTCTGCGCCAGAGGCGGTTTATTATGTTTACATCCCTACTGAGCTCACCCGGTGCAACAATATTTTTTTCCAAGTAACATACATGCCAGTTGAAATTTTACAGCACCACGATCGTTTTTCTCACTTTCGTCTTTCCGGAGCAAGGGAAGAGACTTGAAGGTTTACCACTGAGTCACTCAACTCCTAGCGATAGTGTTCTGATTTTTCCCTTTCTCAGTGATTCGGTGTAAAGGAGGAATTCATGCTAGATGAAGATGTTTAGCTGGGCATACTCAAGATTTGCATGAGATCCACTATTTATCACAGTACATGTATACACCAAATAAGTTATACTTCTTGGCCAAGTTGAATATGCCGTATGTTGTGTGGAAGTTCTCACAGGCACGGCACCAAATCTGATTTTGGTATTTATACTGCATTTATTCTGTATGTGAAATATGTATCAGAATATGGAACCATTCTGAACTGGGTTCCTCTGTTGTCCATCGGACCGAGTTAGCTGAAGATCAATTGGTGCTATCGACAAGTAGTTTGGAGCAACATCTTTTGGAGAGTTGCTGCCCTATTCTCTATTACTAGTAGTTTAGTACACAGACAGAATATCATATTTTTGTGTGTGAGGAGTCATATTTTCCTTCAAGTTTTATGGATTTATTACAATGAAATGTAGTTGAATTTGTCAAATTAAAAAAAATGAATGATATTAACAAATGTAGGATTAATGTTTTTAGTATAGATTAATTCTAGGCTCTTTTTATTATTATTATTTACTTATTTATGCATTTATATATAAAAATATTTATTTAATATTTAACGTGTCGAAATTCTCTAGTTTTTTAGAAATGACGTGTCGCGTGTCGTGTCGTGTCGCGTGTCGCATGTCGGTGCTACATAGCGGGTCACTATTTATTAAAAGAGATAAACAAATTAAGGCAGAGAAAACAAGGCCTCTGAAAATAATTTTATTAAAGGTGAAGCATGTGATGTTCGCTGAAAAGCATGTGATGTTCGCTGAAAACCGGGCACCGATTAAGGCTAACATCTTAAATCAATCATAATCTCAGCTTTGACTTTTTCCAGACAATTTCTGTCTTGTTATGGGAGAAGGTGCAACTCACCCTTGTCTCTCCTTTTCCTTTTTCTATTTTTTTTTAGCTCTTACCATTGGGAATTTGTATTTTCTCACATGGAAATTGGTTTTAATTTCATGAGGCATGCCACAACTTGACAACCGTAGCGCTAGTCATTCATAGATTAATTCATCACATGAATCAAGCATGTGCTCTTACGAAAGATTATAGACTTTTTTTCTATGTGTGGAAAATGTAGGTTATCAAAACCATATGTGCTCCTAAATACTAATATGTGGTTCTTGTCCATCATGGAACATTGTGAAAGGGGTTGAGGTTTTTTCTTGTGAAATGGACTAAAAGTTCAAGCCCGACTCGTTTTAGGTCCCCTCGGCTCAATTTTTCATCCATATAATTTAATGTGGAACTAAGCATCAAGACATTGATAGATGATCGATCTTATATTTGTCGTACTTGTATCGCCAACTTTATAGTTGTAACATTATTAATTGGGAGATCTACTAAGTAGCATCACTTTTCATCCTAGGCCTAGGCTGGGATGAAAGGGTGAGGACGAGGGCTTGAGGTTGGCTATCGATGAGGCCTAGCGATGCCCGGTAGAGGGAAAAAGGAAAAAAGAAAGAAGAAAAGAAAAGAAGAGAAAAGTGGGAAAAAACAAGAAGAGAAGAAGTGGAAGAAAAAAAATAGGAAAAAATGAAAATAAAAAATTTGAAAAAAAATTAAAATATTATTAAAAATTATCTACATTAGCGTTGGCCATATTATATAGGATAAAGAATGTCTATATTAGCAATTTTAGGCTAAACTTGACCAGATTGACTTAATTGGTAAAGTGTGAAAAGATTTAGAATTCAATTGACAAAATTAAAAAAAATTATGACTGAATTAAAAAATGTTCAATTGGTTTAAGATTTTTTAGCCAATTTTTTCCCTCCTATTGTCATTTCCCTTATATTTATTTGACAAAGAAGGAGCTGGAATACTTTCGTTAAAATAAAAAAATAAGAAACGAAACGAAAGAAAGAGAGCACAGGTACCGCCATAGCTTAAGGATTCCCCACATCCTGGCGCCTTGGGATAATGACGATGCATTTTCTTTGAAACTATGCTGCGTGGATTAATATGTAACTTAGAGTGTCTGGATGACCAATGAAACATTGACACGTGGCGTTCTCCGGTGGGCTAACCCTCTCCCCGGAATCCAGCTCGCTCATCTCCATCGCCCAAGGTGCTGATCCCTCTATCTTAGCTTCCACTGTCTGGCGCCATCGTGCCCGGCGACGACGCCGATCCTTCAACCTTTGTCCCCACGGCCTCCCGTCTCCCTATATCCCTCCCTCTCTCTTTGTTAAACCCTTTTGTTGTCTTTGTTTGAGCACGACGTCGCTGTCAAGCTCGTTGCGCGGCGGAAGTCGATGCGGCATTGAGCTCTACCTCGGACTGCAATGCCGCTGGTCTAGATTTGGAAATGTGCCTTTAGATTGAGAGGCTCGTCAACATCCCGTGGTCACGGAGGGCATCGAGCTTCCAAATCTAGCGCCATGCTTTAGGTATGATAGTGAGGCTGGTCCATTGCCAGGAGCCTCATAAGCAACAACACATCTTTGTGAACAAGTATGCTGTATAAATCTGTAATTTATTAATATGTTTAGATTTTAGTAGGGCGGCAAAATGGGTTCCAGCCTATTTTGCGACTCGGATTTCCGTGGCTCAATGCTTCGTCAATAATTTTAATGAGGAATTGAACATCAAGAAGTTGATAGGTGATTGATTTTGGGGAAAATTACTAAAAAATAGTGTTAAACCTATTATATTTGTGACAATTCAATTTTAAACATTTTGTATATGTTCCGATTTAGTCACGTTGTCTATAAAAGTCTAACATTGGATACCTAGTCAGCATCAGTTATTTTACGTGGCATAGCTAGCATTGATGTAGTCGTAGACTCAACTTTGCTCTAAGATTAAAATACGAGAACATATAACAAATGAGGCAAATACGACATGAGAAAGTTTGAACCCAGAACAGTTGCTCTAATAACGTGCGAAGTTCAGTTGTATTATAACAAAATATTCTAAGAAGTTAAGTTATCAAAGGAAAACGGTGTTTAATTCGTATAACTGAATAATCACTTTTGATTTGACATAATAGGAAAGCAACCGTAGATGATCCACATACACCAAGGAAAATATATAATATTTAATACAGATCATAGATAATATGGAGTGATCAATTGAATCAGTGACTTGGCGGATGTGGCGCGTCCCCACATTTTGCTGTCGCCGACTCATCGGTCTTCGACTGACCAGCACCATCCGTCGACCGACTAGCGGAGGCCTCGCTCGTCGTGCCATCCTCTTCCGCATCATCATTCATGGACGTGTCAATACCCCACGAACCACCGTAAGCGAAAGCAAGCAACACCGTCCGACGACAAGTAGGAATAGTCAACGATATAAAACTGGTACTGGAAGTTGACATTTTAGAAACTGAGAAAAACAAGAAAAGGAATCCCATTAATGTTATGATGTTCACAAGCCACGGGAGTTTGCTAACGGTCAAGGCGACACCAGTATAGAAAGTGACGGACATCGTCACGATTGCCAATCGTAGCGGTGGCGTTGTGTGGTTAAATGCGGTTACCGCACTGCCCACATCATCTAGCCGCCCCCAGATGAGGATGGAAAGTGCGGCAATTGAGCTGAACATCGCAAGGGTGTTGGAAATCACGAAAACCTGGAACTGACGATTGTCCAGCATGGTAGCCATGCCCCGGTCATCTTTGGAGGCTGTGTCCGAGCCATTAAATCCTCCAGGAACAGCGAAACCAGCTGCGAAAGTCACAGTGGCCACAAGTGTTGCCACCACCATACGGGAATTGATGAGATCACTGACGACGTCCCTGCTCGTAATGTTTCTGCCCGAGCAGACAAACCTTTTATCAAGAGCTGCCGGCCTATGTATGACTGAGTCTCCGCGAAGAGTTCGACCTTTCGGAATGGGATGGCCTAGCAACAGCCGGTATACCAATTCCTGAGATCAAAAGCATAAAAAATGGAAAAAAGAACAAACTTAATCCACATTGATAACGGGAATGAAACTCTTGAACCTCTTACTTCTAAAGATGCAGTGTCTGCTCTTCTTGAAGAATTAACACAAAAGCACCAAGTTCATTTTAGATGAGAAAAGAGGCATGAATGAAATGTATGTGGACAATCGTTTCATAGGTCGACACAATGATAATTTTATGAGATTGTGCTACATTTATAGCGGTCGAATCTGCCACACTGACCCCTGGCTTTTCATGAAAAACGGAATGCAACCTTGACAGCCCCTGCCCTTTATACATGACCGTATTCATAGGCTCTATTAATTGAGATATATAAATTGTTATCTCCACATTGTTAAAGATATGTCACTAAATAAGAGACTCGTAGAACATTAATTCGAGAGGAGTCTCGGCTATTCTTGAATATTAATTAGTATATGAAATCTGTAGTAAGTTGATAGATAAAATAGTGACTGTTCATGTTACCTACATTCCGAGATGACTGCTTCCTTGCCATTCGTTCTTCCGCAATGTCGAGAGCGGTCAGGCATTTGTTGTTGGTAATGGTGACTTGAATTCTTTTATCCAGCAAAAGATGAGTCAAAGCTCTGAATTGTGAATGCATCGCAGCCAAGTGCAGAGGTGTATTTCCAGCATGATCTACTGCATTTATGTGCTTCCCCAGTTCTGGATGTCTGAGTATATATCTCACTGCTGAAACTCTCCCATATTTTGCTGCAACATGAAGAACGGTTCTTCCTCGTACGTCGGGCAACTGTGATACCGGATGTAGCTTTTCGATTTGTTTAACATCTCCCATCTTGGCCGATATATGAATGGGAAGATCCCCAATAATGTCCCGTTCTCGGGCCAAATATTCAATCTCTGGTCTTAAGACATCGAATACTTGGGACTGCTTGAAGTAAGCAGCTATATGGAATACATTGTGCCCTCCACAGTCAGTCATTGCAAACAGCTTCTTGTTCCATTGGAGTATCTTGGCGACTAATTCTGAGATCAGGAGCTCCAAATTAGGGCCACATCCACGTAAACACTAGATGGGTTGACGGTCGCCCATGTTGGAATAGATTGCAATGCTGAAACTAGTTATAATTTTGACTGAACATGCGCTTTTTCTCCGTTTAATTTTAATCGCGCCATTCTGACTTAATCCACACATAATTAATGACATGACAGATGCCGTATCATTTAGTACGGCTTTCTGAAGGAGACCTTAGTACATGTAGCGTTACTCATTCATTCATACACACAATGTACACGACCTCTGAGACTATTTTGTATTATGGAAAGTGGCATTTCTCTCACTTCTATATTTCTCAAATTATCCTTGCGTTGCGCACATAACAACCCACTTAAAACTGTCCTTTTACATAGCCATGTTACCACACGCATGCGCGGGTGCCACTACATAATTTGTTCTATCTTGAATGTGTTGTGTGCATAATCATATAAATCCAAGTTATAACAACCAGATTGTCGATCTGTGATGACATAAACACAACATTCAAACCACCATGTTGCGACCTACCTTTTCCGTCCAAGAGGGTAAAATGCATAGATTTAAGGGTATTGTCTAAAAGATAGACCTATAACCTTTGATTAAGCATGGGCTCTCTCAAGCTCTTATCTTGCATGACATTGGAATATTTAATCTTAGTCTAAATTGGCCTTATGAAAATTTTAAGTGAGTCACTATTAGCTTATTGAAATCGGTTAGAAACCATGTGAGGTATGAGAAAATATCTCACTTCCTAAGCAATCAGAAAATTTAAGATAGGGACTTGGCAACACTAATTATCCAATTAACACCATTTTGATACTTAACCTTGTTCGTTCATCAACTAACATGTTCAAGCAGCCTTGATTTTCGACCATGATCCTAAAGGCAATTGTCTACTAAGTGAGCATGCAAATGTTTCTTGTAGGTCTCATTTTCATTAAAATCTAAACTAACTCCAACCTATTCTAGAAAAGGTAATTAACAAACGGTTTGTTCAAAAGGAGTGTGTTAATAAAACAACCAAGATCCTAATTATAGTAAAATTTAGCACGTGCAACTAAACATTTGCAAACTTAAAGCCTAATTACACTAAGAAGGCAAGACATGACAATTCCTAACCAAATTCCCTAATATTTTAATTCCCGAAAATTTTAATTTTTTTAAAATTAAAAATAATATAATACAATAAACTACCCAGGTCGGATCTCCGTCATCCGACCCGGGTCAGAACTGATTGGTCCACTACAAGACTGGGCTCATGAAATGAGCCCAGTCCGGCAAGCCTCAAAAACAAAAGAGCCTGGCCCAAAAAAATCTAACCCAAACCACCAAGCCTAGACCCAAATTTCGGCCAGCCCAGCCCAGCCCGGAGAAGCAAATGGAACCAGGCCAGCTCCCTTCGCCCGACCCAGAACCGACCACAAAGTCGACCCGTCTCGCGCCCTCACCTCTCGCAGCCCCCCGACGGAGACGGCCGAAACGAGCGGCACCGCTCGTCTCTGCCTGGCCGCATGCGCAGCGCGGCGCTGCCTCAGCCTCTGCCTGGCCAGGGGCCTCCTCAGGCCCACGGCTCGGCCAAGACTCGACTCAACCACAATCGGCCAAACTCGACCCCACGCCCTGCCTCGACACCTCTCGACACCCATCTAGGCCGCCACTCGCCGGCCGAACTCCACTTCGCCGGCCGATCTCTACACCACCGGCCAGGCACCAAACAAAGGAGAAGAGGGGGAGGGCCGAGGCGAAACGAAATCGCGGGAGGCCCGAACAAACGGCAAACACAGAAATCACAACAAAGCGGGGAAGGCGAGCGTTATGCGGGCACATCGATTAGGCGGCGAACGAGGAACACACAAAACGAATCTAACTCAGGCATTTCACCGAGCATTTGGAGTACATTATGGCTAAAAAAGAAAAGAAACGAACCGACCCAGGCTCAGATTCACGTCGGGACTCACGGCAATCAACAAGCAACGACCCAGAAACCGGAGCACACATACGGACGGGACCGGAATTCGTGCGAACCGGACAACGGCAACGCCCCGTCCGGCGAGCGCGAAACAGGGCAAAACAAGGCACAAGAAAGGACCAAACAGGGGGCGGTCGGTGGTGCTCCCTACCCGGCTCGGTGGCGGCGAGTGGGGCGAGCTCGATAGATCAGACTGCGCCCGGTTGCCTCGCGCGCCTACGAGCCGGGATACACGGGAAATCCACACGACCCGAAAAGGACGCGTCGGCTAGGGCCGTCGGCCAAGGTCCAAGCGCGGTGGCTACTGGAGGAAGCCTCTCACTATCGGCCTCGCTCTCTGCTCTTTGTTTCTCGCTCTCTCCCTCTCCCGATGGCTCTCCCCATCTCGGTTTCTCTCTTGGGCCCCCTCAACTCTCCCTCCCTGTCTTTTTCTGCTTCTCCGATCCCTCTCTCCATCTCTCTCACTTTTAGTCCCTTTCTTAAGACTCCCGCCGGTCCTCTCTCTCTTTGGCGTCCTTCCAAAATGGCCCCGGATCGGTCAACAACGCCAGCTCCTTTTCTTTCTATTTCCAGCTCGAAGCTGCCACTATTCAGTCTGCCCTTCCTGCCCTGCTCTGCTTCCGTCCTTCGCTGCTGCGCTGCTGGGTGCGTGGAAGAAGACGAGAGCACGGGCCGGGCTAGAGGGGACAGGAAAAGAGAGAGGCTGGGCCAGGTTCAGTCAGGAAAAGAAATATCGGGCCGGGTCGACCCCGCCCCTTCCGCTTTTTTCCCTTCTTTCTTATTTTTTTAAGAAAATTTTAATAATAATAATAAAGATAATAATATTGATAAATTTTATTAGTATTAATGCAAATGCTCTTAATGTCTATTGCTGCGTAATTTAATTATACCATTTTTATTTAGGGGCTAAAGCTTAATCCTTAATTTTCTATGTAATTTATCATTAAATGTTTAGCAAAAACTTAGGTTTCAACACATGACTTTTTGTTGAAAAAAGAGAATCATTAGTCTTAATTAGATTAGTTCTAATGAGTTGAATGAGCAATCATTAAAAAATTCTAATGTTTTCTTTAATGCTTCCCATAAAGTATACTCTAATATTTGTTAAGTACACATATATTTCCCCGATGTCATATAATAATGATAATTAAGAATTTTGTAACTGTTATCGAGTCCCCTACATTTTACATCAATATGTAACATTCACATTTATTATATTCAAAATAAATGCAAATATAAAAACAGTTAATAGTACCCAAAAAAAAAGAAAAATCTGATAACATGTACACCACATGGATGCCAACATAGCACATCAACGTCACATGTACACCACATGGACGCCAACATACACACCACATGAACGCCAACATAGCAAATCTAATAACAACGAGTTAATAGAACTTATGGTCACGCCAACTAATAATATTATAATTTTTTAACAGGAGGATTACATTAAATGAATTTTTGAAAGTTCAATGGCTAAATTGAATAAAAAAAATATTTAGCCATCACATTCAATATTGAAGAAAAGTTCAGGGACCATCCACATCATTATCCCAATAATTAATAGAAATTATTTTATTTATTTTGTCATTTAGATGACTATAAATGAATAAAGAATCAACTAACGTTCTTTCAAATTTCAATAGCTAATTTAACTTGTTTAGTCTCTTTTATATCGTGCTATATCCAAATTGACAAATTACATCAATTGATGTTGGAAAATTCCTCAATTACATTTTTTCTAGACTAAGTGGCAAAATTATGTATATTATGATTATACTTGATCCAACTGATTATTTTAAAGATAAATAAAGAAGTCGGGGTGCAATGGACGATCGGCACAACAACACCCCCCCCCCAACCCAATGCCCAATTCCATTGGGGAAATGGAACAGATTTAGGGTCAAATGCTTAAAATCCTATATTGAAATCCGACATCCAAAACTCTACTAGGATTTGAGATGGTTTTGAGATTAATCCGACTAGTAAATATGAAACCAGAATGTGATAAATCAAATTAAATTTACTTTGTTACAAAACTAGAAGTTTAATTTCGTGAACCCTCAAACAAGATCAATTGCAATCTAATCATCAACGATAATCGTTGCAAGTGTATCTTTTTTCATCTGTCATTGTTAGTTTCTAGATTTTTATGATTGTAGATCTTAAATATTTGTACTTTGTACTTTTTCTAATCAAAGATCAACAGCAAATGAGTTTTAGCCAATTGGTTCTGTTTGTCAATTTAAGTATGTTCAAATGTGAGATGGTTTACTTATTAAATGAATCATATGGCTGGTTGGATATATCCAACTAAACGGGGTTTGGAATTTTATATAAAAACCCATAACAAGTTTGGTATGTGGAGAAAGTCGCTGCATGGATTTGAGATGATATCATTTTTCACATACATAGATAGTTCTCACAGGCAGATTTAGGTACATACCATAGTCCCGACGTACAACAGCACCGTGAATGGGTGGCTTGCCTTCTATCTTCGATGGTTCGAGCGAGAGTGAAAATAAAACCTCATGTATAGCGGAGTTGTTGGTGTCAAGGGCCAGGTAAAGGGGAGATTTCTCAGCCACGTTCTTCCAGTACACAGGCTCCAAATCTTTTCTCAACAAGAGGCGCACCATGTTGAGGTGACCATTGAATACGGCCTCGTGCAAGGCGGTGTTTCCAAGTTTGTTCTTCATCCTCAGGATCCAATTGTTGCCCTCAACATTGGGCAAGTCTCTTGCCTGGCAAATCAACATCGTGGCGGCTCTAGATCCCCCGGCCTTAGCGGCCATGTGGAGTGGGGTATCTCCCCATTCATTTTGGGCTGCTATGAGGTGGTCACTGACATGATCAAGCAGAAGCCTTAGGATGTCGTCCTTGTTGGCGGCTGCTGCAACGTGGAGTAGTGAACCACTCCATAGCCCCGAGAAATTGAAAATGGCAGACAGATCGGTCTTATTGGGAAGCCCTTCGATCGCGGAAATGAACTCTTCGACGTTGGCGCGTTCGATGACATCAGCCAGTTTTCGAGCAGCTGCATACGTTTCTACTGGATCTTGTCCCCCTGTGGCTTGCGCAGCTGCCAATGCATTATTCATTCTCTCATGTCTACTCTTCCAAATTTCTTCTTCTTCCAAAGAATCCATTTTGTTCTCCAACAATTCCATGGAAGCTCCTCCTTCATCCTTCTGGACCTCCTCCTTGATCGACTTGTTCCTGCTGACGTCCTCCCCCCCTATAGATAGCTTTACGTCCATCGAGCCTAAGACATTCAAGTGATGTGGTTATTGCAACTATAGTTTATTTTATATAACTCCTACCAAAAGTCCCTCACATTATCTTGTAATGATCCAACTAATTTTACATCTTCAAGATAAACATACTGAAAAAAGTACATATATAATGCATGAATTTATAACTGTCTCATATTGCAACTACATGCGCACAACCTAATCTTCATGTTGTTCTTGTTAATATAATTAATAGCTAACTATCTTTTACATTTTGACTTAATTGTTGTCACAATGCATTCTTTCAAACCTCGGCCAAAAAAAAAAAAAAAAAACTCAATGGCCCTTATTGAGATATAAGGACGTGTCATCTTTAATGTAAGGATTTGAAAATAAGTGTAATTGCAACATTGTTAAGCAATCAGTAAGTCTTTCTTTATTAATTGTTTTTCAGTTGAATACGAGCACAATTTGAGAGTCCCACTGTCTTACAATTGGCCAATTTGAAAATAGGTTTCTATTTTGATGGATGAAATCGGTGTTCGAGATCCTTTTGGTTAATATTCACTTTCCTTTATGTTTATTTTGCCGGAATATGCTTTGTAGAGCACTCTTGTATATAAAAAAATGGATGCTTTTGATCTTATGGTTTTCATCCTCCAGGTATATGATGATATTGCTTTTTGATGAAACAAAAAGGGGGAGAAGCACATACTCAGGGGGAGGATTACACTATGTGTAGTGTACTTATAGAGGGGAGTATACTATGTTCTGCAAACATATTTTATATGGTCTTTTAAAATGTCGCATGTAGAAGCATGCATGAATCATCTCTGGTTTTACAGTTAGAAAATTCTGCAGAATCTGCATGCTTATGTGCATAACTCACTCTTATTGAATGAATGGCATAGGTTTGTCATATTCCAAAAAGGAGAAACTGTTTGGAAAATATACTAAAAGGATTATGACAATATCAAAATTCAACCCAAGTATTTAAAGAATTCATTTAAGTGTGCAAAGGTTCATGTTTAAACCAAACAGAAGCTAGGTTCAGATTCTACAAGAATATGAGTAAGATTTTACAAAGTGAGGAAAATTGGTGAAGGAAAGTTGTAGAACCAAACCAGGTTCAGCAAATCAGTCAGATTTTGTTAACGGCCACTTTCCATGGATAGATTTAATGACTATTGGAGTTCCTAAATCAAAGCCCCAACTCATAGCAATAAAATTTAATATTCCAAGGTTTTTTTTTTTTTTTTTTGGTCAGTCCTACTCTAATCCTACTCTAACACTCACTTTTAGACTTTTGCCATGCCTCCTTGCAGGGCGTGGGAGTCGAAACCCACTCCTGAAATGAAATCTTCCCCACCCCAATCCCCCCCGAGAAAGTGGGGATTTGAACCCCCAACCTCCCCCTTCCAAGATGGAAGGGTGGCCACTGGGGCAAACCCCAGTGGTTTATTCCAAGGTTAGTTATACAAAAAATGATGGACTAATTCACTAAGAAGATTGGCGAAACGATATGATCAAAACCTGCATTAATAGAAGATCTGATTGACGGCCTACATTGAAACAGGGTTTTGTACGTGTTTTTCAAGGAATTTTGCCATGATTTCTCTGTTACAGAAGATTAGATGGATATAACTCCTACAAGAGAATTTAAGTATTGTTGGGAGACATTTGAGTTTGTCTCTTTTGTAAGCTTGTAAAGCCCATTTTAGTGTTGTTCCTAAGTATTAGCAAGAGTGACAACCCCATTTGTAAACATATGAAAAATGTGGTTGTATGTACTAGAAGGGAACAATATTTTTCTAGGCAAGAGATAAAATGTAAAATGAACTCTTATTAAACATTCAGAGATGCGGTTTATAATTTAGAAAAATGATCTATTGTATTGCGTCTACAAGGTGTGAGAACAGGATTTTTTTCTTTTTGCCGACTCAAACTAAAAATCCAACAAGGATATATTGTTACTTCGTATGTTCGGTCAGCCAAAAGTCCAATGAAGACTTTCCTAAATTATATCACATAACAGGACTTCGTATTAGTTTAATTCGTGAGCTCAAATTCGAGTCCCAGAATGGTGAAATCGGCTGAGAAAGTCACCGTGGCCACAAGTGTTGCCGCCACTGGGCGCATTTTTAACAGGGCCTTTACTTCCTCCTATTTCGTTGGGCCAGAGATCGGTCGCTCCGTGCATCTATCGCCGCTCACGGGCGATGTCGTGCAAAGTGCAAATTCAAATCGGCCCGATCAACCAGTGGGGTGCGGAAGCCAAAAGGAGCGAAAAGAAAGGACACTTTGAGCATACCGGAGAAAGAATGGTAGTCTTAAATTTAATGCAGTAGGAAGCGAAAACTATTATATTGATATGTTAGTAACATTATTGATTAAAAAGTGAACCAATTAAGAAAGAATATAATGAAAAGTGTGTAATCCAGCATCAAGTTCGAAGACGATTAACATTAAAAAAGAAGAAGGAAATATTAGACAATAGCGAAAGAAAGAGGAAAGGAAATTTTAATCATTTTAAAAGAAAAACTAGATTACCTTCGAATATGAAAACTTGCTTCTCCAACGATCCAAAGGCGATGTCGAGAGCGGTCAAGCATTCACTAATTGCAACTCCCCACCCAATTCATTTATACAACGGAAGATGAACCAAAACCGCGAGTTGGGCATACCTCGCGGTTGCCATTTTATAATACATTAAAGGGCTCAACTTCGTGGTGAATAAATTCTCGCACATAATTCCTTTTAGCGTTGAGTCGCTTCAACTGATCTTATTCTTTGCGTAGCTTAAATGCAAATAAGCAAAATGGAGTCACGTGCCAGAAATTTATATAGCCCCTATGTAGCAAGCTTTGGTAATTATGTAAAGGATCATCCTTCATTCCTAGTACTATCACATACTAAAGTTTAGTAGCTATGGATGAATCATTCCACATTTCAATTCAGGAAAGTGACACTTATAGTCCCCATACTTTGGCTCAATGTGCAATGTTGTTATTGGACTTTTAAATTCATTTAATATGGTACTTAAACTATTCCTAAATGTTTAATGTAGTCCCTAAAATTTAATTTTGTCCACTACAAACCCTCCATTTTTCACAAAAAATCACATCAATCTTTGTTTCGATAGTTCTATTTATGTATAATTTAGCTTATGGTTTTGATCTAGTAAAAGTAGTAACCTCATTTACAGTTGTATCGAGTTGATATTCCTACTATTTAAAAGTAAGTATTTTCATAAGGACATTAAAAAATGATTAAAAAATTATTTATAGAAATATGTACTTATAATCTAAATCTTGTTCCTATTTAGATAGATAAACCTTTCAAGCTGTTGTGTTTCTTACTTTGTTAATTAAATTTGTAAATTAGGAAAACAAACACGATAATCAACATTTACAACTTGAAACAAGTTTCTATTTTTAATATAAAAAAATATATTAGAAATGTCGTAAATTTTGTGTAACATTCATTTCAATATCGAAACTTTTCGTGCAATCATTTGAGTGCCATATCAATAGAAAAATAATCAATTAAGTGCACCCAATAATAAATTCTGGCAATTCATCTTAGGTGACTTTTTTTCAAATAAAATTTGTATTCTTATGTAGCTTTTCATATGATAAAAAAAGGAGTTCGACGTGGCTATGATTTGGCTCTTTTTGACAAAACGACGCCTCTTGTAAATGAAGAAATCTCTCTCTCTCTCTCTCTCTCTCTCTCTCTCTCTCTCTCTCTCTCTCTCTCTCTTCACATTGCAGACACTGTGAAGGCACGGAAAAAGGCGAGAGCTTTCAGGGAAATTTTTTGATTCGGTGCTAGAAGGACAATCGCGGATAAAAGCACAAAATGGATCACATTAGCTCCACACGAACTGCTTTCATCCTGGCTACTAATTCGCAAAACTTATGAATTGCTCTTCGTAGTGTTGTTGTCATGAAAACCGATCTCTTCTTCCCACGTAAAAGAATTGATTCCGACACAATATGAAGATTGAGCATCACGAATTTATACGATACCCACAAAATTAGAAAGCAGAATATAACTTTTCAAAAGAAATCATCAAATGGCAATGAGAAAATCGAATGGCGTGAGGAAAAAGCGGAAAAATATAAAAGTGAGTACGAAAGGTTGAAGCATAAAAGTGGGTATCCACAGTTGAACTGTTGTCTATACTTTGACTTTTAAGCCCACAATAATTGCAATAATATTCACCTTCATCTTCAGTTGGTTGACATAGTCTTGAGTTGCTTTTCCTGTTCTTGCTTTCCATTGCAAGTTTCATATGGCAATTTTGCTCCAAATTCTTGGATATGAGTTTAGGTTTAGAAGAAGAGACTTATTGTATTCCCAATTTGTTAATTTGGGACAAACATGATTTAGACAACATCATCTAGGTCAAATAATGTTGAGTTCACTTAGCTAGTGAGTCATGTTAGACTATTTATATTAACAAAATTACCCTGTCTAAATTTTCGGCTATTCAAATCGGCAATGGCATTGAAGTAATTTTTTTTTAAGTGACATTTAAGTGATTGCTCGAAAAAGTTTGGCACTCAAGAGATTATTATATCAAAGTTATGACACTTTAGTATCCTACTCCACACGAATTGCTTTCATCCTGGCTACTAATTCGCAAAACTTATGAATTGCTCTTCGTAGTGTTGTTGTCATGAAAACCTATCTCTTCTTCCCACGTAAAATAATCGATTCCGACAAAATCTGAAGATTGAGCATCATGAATTTATAAGATACTCACAAAATTAGAAAGCAGAATATAACTTTTCAAAAGAAATCATCAAATAGCAATGAGAAAATCGAATGGCGTGAGGAAAAAGCGGAAAAATATAAAAGTGAGCACGAAAGGTTGAAGCATAAAACTGGGTATCCACAGTTGAACTGTTGTCTATACTTTGACTTTTAAGCCCACAATTGCGTTAATATTCACCTTCATCTTCAGTTGGTTGACGCAGTCTTGAGTTGCTTTTCCTGTTCTTGCTTTCCATTGCAAGTTTCATATGGCAATTTTGCTCCAAATTCTTGGATATGAGTTTAGGTTTAGAAGAAGAGACTTATTGTATTCCCAATTTGTTAATTTGGGACAAACATGATTTAGACAACATCATCTAGGTCAAATAATGTTGAGTTCACTTAGCTAGTGAGTCATGTTAGACTATTTATATTAACAAAATTACCATGTCTAAATTTTCGGCTATTCAAATCGGCAATGGCATTGAAGTAATTTTTTTTTTGAAGTGACATTTAAGTGATTGCTCGAAAAAGTTTGGCACTCAAGAGATTATTATATCAAAGTTATGACACTTTAGTATCCTGCTCCACACGAACTGCTTTCGCCTTGGCTACTAATTCGCAAAACTTATGAATTGCTCTTCATAGTGTTGTTGTCATGAAAACCTATCTCTTCTTCCCACGTAAACGAATCGATTCCGACACAATCTGAAGATTGAGCACCACGAATTTATAAGATACCCACAAAATTAGAAAGCAGAATATAACTTTTCAAAAGAAATCATCAAATAGCAATGGGAAAATCGAATGACGTGAGGAAAAAGCGGAAAAATTTAAAAGTGAGTATGAAAGGTTGAAGCATAAAAGTGGAGGTACAGACACCTGGAGTACCAAACTTAACACGAATGGACACTTAAGTGCAAAAACTTTGAAAATATATACTTAAGTGCCAAAATCAGAGTAAAATAGATCACTTAAATGTCACTCCGGCCAAAATCTAGCCAAATTGCTAACGTGGCAATTTTCCGGCGAGGTGAATGCAAATCGGCGTCCTTTTGCACGCTGACGTTGCGAGAGAACGCAAAAACGGCATAGTTTTGTCTCTGATGTGTAAATAATTAATATAAAAATTAATTAAATTAAATTTAAAACTAAATTTATTTAAAATATTCTAAAAGATAAAAAAACTTAAAATTTAAAAAAGGGGGGTGTGGGGGAGAGAGAGGATGGGGGGTGGCATTTGAAGGGAGGCGGTTGAGGGTTGAGCCCTCATCGCCGGCGCCTCCCCGCCACCGGCGGGAAGGCCCAGGGACGCAGGGGGGAGGGTCCGAAGTGGCTGACCCCTGGCTGACCGGTGGCGAGGGCTCATGGCCCTTGCCCGATCTAGGCGAGGGCCGCGACCTCGCCCAAGATTTGGACGAGGGCTTGCAGGCCCTCGCCGCCTCCCCGCCATTGCTGGGCTGGGCCGATGACGATGGGGGGAGCATCGACCTGGGTTATCGGGCCCTGGCCAGGGGCCGGCAACGTTGGTCAATCAGCGGCGAGGGCCTGTGAGCCCTTGGCGGATCGGCAGCGAGGGCTCACGAGCCCTTGCTGGATCTAGGCGAGGGCCGCGACCTTTGCCCCAGATTTGGGCGAGGGCTTGCAGGCCCTCACCACCGGTCGATGCTCCCCCCATCGTTGCCAGCCCTTCTCGGCGACTGTAAGGAGGCGGCGAGGGCTCGTAAGCCCTCGCCCAGATCCAATGAGGGCTCGCATTCCTCGCCACCGGTCGACCAAGGGTCGGCCACCGCGGCCGACCCTGCCCCTTCGTCACTAGCCTTTCCCGGTGGTGGCGACAAGGGCTCAACCCTCAACCGCCTCCTTCTTTTTTTTAATTTTAATTTTTTTAGAATAATTTAAATAAATTTAAGTTTTAATTTAATTTAATTAATTTTTATATAAATTATTCACACATCAAAGACAAAATGACGTTGTTTTTGCATTTTCTCCCCACGTCAGCATGCAAAACGATGCTGTTTTGCACTCACCTCGCCGAGAAATTCGCACATTAACAATTTGCCCGAAGTGACACTTAAGTGATCAATTTTACTCCGATTTTGGTATTTTAATGTACATTTTCAAAGTTTTGGCACTTAAGTGTCCCTCCGTGCCAAGTTTTGGCACTTGGGCTGTACTTCTGCCCATAAAAGTGGGTGTCCATAGTTGAAGTGTTGTCTATACTTTGACTTTTAAGCCCACAATTGCAATAATATTCACCTTCATCTTCAATTGGTTGACACAGTCTTGAGTTGCTTTTCTTGTTCTTGCTTTCCATTGCAAGTTTCATATGGCAATTTTGCTCCACATTCTTGGATATGAGTTTAGGTTTAGAAGAAGAGACTTATTTTATTCCCAATTTGTTAATTTGGGACAAACATCATTTAGACAACATCATCTAGGTCAAATAATGTTGAGTTCACTTAGCTAGTGAGTCATGTTAGACTATTTATATTAACAAAATTACCTTGTCTAAATTTTCGGCTATTCAAATCGGGAATGGCATTGAAGTAATTTTTTTTGAAGTGACATTTAAGTGATTGCTCGAAAAAGTTTGGCACTTAAGAGATTATTATATCAAAGTTATGACACTTTAGTATCCTTTTTCACTTTAATTTTACTATTATAGATATATAAGCATAAAACATAGTTAAATGAATATTTAGAAAGACCAAAAATGTAAAAACTAATACCGAGTCAGATTTGTATGCTTCTATGGTTCATAAGTAACCCGGGAATTGGATCGGATCGGAGATAACCATAATCGGTAGCATTGGAACTGGTCGATCTGATCTCGATACCAAAATTTGAAACCGAGAGTTACAACATCAGTTCCTGGTTCTAAGTCAAAAATTGGGCCACCCGAGAATTGATCTCTCTAGAGCCCCTTTTTCACAATATAGACATAGTGAAGACTAGATCTCAGAGGGAAAATTAGGGGTGTGCAAAATACCCGGGAACCGCCCGGATCGCCCGGAACCGGACCGGAACCGCCCAAAACCGGCGGTTCTTGAGGGAACCGGTCCGGTTCCCGGTTCCATGGGCGGATCCGCCCACCCGGACCGGACCGGAACCTTTTTAATATTAAAAAAAAAAATTACTAAAAGAAACCCTAGATTAGATCTCATCTCCTCACTCCCTTTGTCTTCGGTTCTCCCTCTCTTTGTCTCTTCCTCGATTCCTCCTAATCCTATCGCCATTTTGATTCCTCCCCGAGTGTCGACACCGCCGCCGCCGCTCCTCTGCCGCCGCTGTTCGGCCCCTTACGTCGGCTGCCACCCGCCACAGCCGCGGAAAATTGTTTCGCGACCGTTCTATGTTGAAAACCCGACCATAGACCTCCTCCCCTCCTTCCCAACTCATAGACCCGACCGTTCTATGTTGAAGACCAAAATTGTTTTGCGTCAAGATCGGTTCCATGGATCCACCCGGGAACCGGACCGGACCGACGGTCCGGTTCCCGGTTGGATCCATGCAACAAACGGGTGGATCCCGGTTCCAATTTTTCGGAACCGGTCCTTAGCGGGCGGTTCCCGGTTCTAGGACGGGAACCGCCCGCCCGGACCATGCACACCCCTAGGGAAAATATTATGGTTCAATGCTAGAGCAACTATGGCGGCTAAAAACACAAGATGGGTTGCATTACCTCCGCACAAACAAATCTCATCATGGAAACTAATACACAGAAACTTATGAATTTGCCATTTGCAAGTTTTGTTGTTATGACGACCACATTTCTCTTCTTCCCACATAAAAAATCAACTGCGACACAATCTGACAATTGAGCGTCGCGAACTAAGAAGATACCCACAAATTAAAAAGAAGAGTTCAACTTTTCACAAGAAATCACCAGCTAGCAATGAGAAAATCGAATGGTGTTAGGAAAAAGTGTAAAAATTTGAAAGTGGGTACGAAAGGTTGAAGCTTCGAAGTGGGCACCCACAATTGAAGTGGTCTATACTTTGACTTGTAAGCCCACAATTACAATGGTATTCACCTTCATCTTTAATTGGTTAACACGGTCTTGAGTCGCTTTTTTTTCTCTTGCTCTCCATCGCAAGTTTCGCATGGTAATTTTGCTCTAAAATCCTTGGATATGAATTTAGGGTTAGAAGAAGAGACTCAATTTGTTCCCAATTTGTTAATTTGGGACAAACATGAGTTAGACAGCGTCATTCTCAGGTGGAATAATGTTGAGCCCTGTCTAAATTTTCGGCAATTTTATTGAAGTAAATTTTTTTCCAAAGTAACATTTTGTGATTGCTCAAAATTTTTTGGTATTGAACAGAGTGATGTATGAAAATTATGACACTTCTAGCGTCCTTTGCGTACTAATTTTACTATTATAGAGATATAAGTTAAAAACACAATTAAATGAATATTTATAGAGACCAAAACTGTAAAAACCAATATTGAATCGGATCTGCATGCTTTTATCAGTTCATAAGTAACCTGAGAATCGGATTGGAACAAATGGGAACTGTAACCTACGGTTCTAGAACAAGCCGATCCAATTCGCGATTTCAAAATTTTGGAACTGAGAGTAATAGGGTTAGTTTCTAGTTCTAGGTTAGAGTTGATCACCCCTACTCTCTCTCAGTCATCCTTTTATTTCACACAGCAGGCATAGTGAAGGCACCAGAAAAGGCAAGAGCTTAGAGGGAAAAAATTATGGTTCAGTGCTAGAGGGACTATCGTGGCTAAAAGCACAAAATGGGTCACATGAACTCCACATGAACTGCTCTCATCCTGGAAACTAGTACCCAAAAACTTATGAATTGCTATTTGCAAGTTTTGTTGTCATGAAAACCATAGTTATCTTCTTCCCACATAAAATAATCATTGCAACAAAATCTGACGATTGGGCTTCACAAACAAAAAAGATACCCACACAATTAAAAAGAAGAATATAGCCTTTCGAAAGAGATGACCAACTAGCATCTTGAAAATCGAATTGCGTGAGGAAAAACTGGAAAAATCTGAAAGTGGGTACAAAAGGTTAAAGCTTTGAAGTGGGTATCCACAGTTGAAGTGTTGTCTATACTTTGACTTTTAGGTCCACGGTTGCAATAATATTCACCTTCATCTTCGATTGATTGACTTGATTTTAAGTCGCTTTTTCTACCCTTGCTCTTCATTACAAGTTTCATATGATAATTTTGCTCTAGAATCCTTGGATATGAGTTTAGACTACGTTTGGCGATCAAGATAAAATTCAGGATACGATAAAATTTATTATATCCTGTATTTGGTACTTGCTCAAGACAGAATAAAATCGGATATAATGGGGATATAAATCGTGTAAAACTATCCCATGATGATGTAGAATAAACGTGGATAGGATTTTTACTTCTCAAATAATAAACTTCTTAAATTAACAAAATTGAAATTATATTTCAATATAAATAATATTTGATTTCTAAAATAAGAAATTCAAAATAACCCAAAAAAAAAAAACAACAAATTAGTTATTTTATTTGTATTTGTATTTTTATTTATATATTTGAATTTAATTCTATTTTATAACATAAGTTCAATATATAAAAATAATATATATTTATATTTATTACATATTTTAGGTATTTTAGTATTTTAAGTATATCGGTATAGTAAGATTTCATTAGAGAATGATAGAAGGGGAAGAAAGAAATAAAAAAGAAATTAATTTAAAAATAGAGGAAAATAAAATAAAAATAAAGTTGACAAAAGTTTCGTGAGAGATTTTTACCATCTCAATTTATAATTTTGGTTCATTTATACTAATATATCATTCATACCAAATAATATACATAATATGATGTGAATATATTCGACTTTATTATTGCAATTACTAAACAATGTATATGACATAGCAAAATCCTTGGATTTCATATTTTATCATATCCAGGCTTATCTTGGTTAGAAATTTGAATGACCAAATGTAACCGTAGGGTTTGATGAAGAGACTTAATTTGTTCCCAATTTGTTAATTTTGGGCAACATGTGTAAGACCACGTCGTTTAGGTCAAATAATGTTGAGTTCACTAAACTAATGAGCCACTTTTGATTATTTATATTAAAAAGACCTTGTCTAAATTTTCATGGCGATGGTATTGAAGTAATTTTTTTTTTCCAAAGTGATATTTAAGTGATAGCTCGAAAAGTTTTGATACTGAAAAAAGTGCTATATGAAAGTTGTGCTACTTTTAATGCCATTTTCATGCTAATTTTACTATTATAGAGACATAAGCTAAAAACACAGTTAACTAATGAAATAGATAGCATGTTTTTGTTGATTTATGAAATTGATTGAAATTAAAAATATTCTCAAATCTAGGTAATAGTGTAACTATGTAAACTTGTGAATACTTCGGAATGGCTAATTAGACTTTGACATGGAAATTGTTGAGGTTAGATTGAACAAATTTAAATTTTATGGGTTATATCGAACATTTATTAATAGTTCAAGAATTACATCAAACAAGTCAAATGTTCAAAAATGACATTGCAAATCTGACCAAAGTTTAAGGACTATTTATGTTATTTTCCCTTTAATTTATGTGTCGTTAGAATGCTGCTTGGCTTCATATAAAGCTCGACAGTGTGCATCCAAAGATCAGTTTTTACGGGTCTCTAAGCCCTAATCACGAGAAACTATGTTATGTAACGATCACACTATCAACGCGGTTAACCAACCAATCAAATTGCTGGTATAATATGCATTTTCTATTCCAATTTTTCAAAATTCTGTAACTCTCCCTCGTTATCGATTGATTACATTATACATTATAGTCCTGGGGCACAACTGTTGGAAGATATGATTCACTTAGAATATACCAATTGTAAATCGATACAATGCTTTTTATTTTAGGACTAGAAAGATAGGAGAATATTTCTATTTCCTTTTATTGATTCTTCTTTGTAATTAAATACATCTTGTACAGAGATTACAATTCAATGAAGGAATACAATTTTCCTCTACATCCTCCTTCACGATTCCAGAACTTTTTCCTCTTTGTCCCTTTTCGTGACATGGTATCAGAGCCATCCACGATTCTGACCTAATTTCTTGCTTCCGCTTCGATTACCTCAAGGAACTCCAATTCCCAGAAAAGCGTTGCCAAAGGAATCAAATTGTTGATTACCTAGAAGAAGCTTTATCTGCAAAAGAGTTACCATAGGAATCAATTTTTACCTCATGACGAAACCGCAAGATTCTACCTCAACTCCAGTCGATCAAACTACGAGAGAGGTACCACCGCCAAACCTGGATGACCAAGATTCATCAGTTGTGGTTCCTACATCCGAACATCAGCAAAATCAAATCCAACAGCAAGCTCAACACGTGCAGTGGCAGCAATTTCAGGCTCAGGCTAATCTAGGGCAGCCCTTTTCGGGCTACCCATATCCATGGTATCAGGGGCTAAACCCTAATGCATTATCGCCTGGCTACCAGAGCAGCGCGCGAGCCGATGGGGGCCCACCAACCAACGATGGGGCAAGCCCAACTATCGACCCGAAGCAGACGGGCGGAACGACTGTACCGGGTATGGGAACGAATCCCTACTCGGATTTTCACAATGCGAGTCACGGATTTGGGTTGGGCGGCTCAGGTCAGGGAACGAATCCCTACCCAAATCCTATGCCCAGCTTCTTTCCTCCATACCAGATCCTCGCTGCCAGTGGCCGGCTGGAACCCGGCGACTCCCTTTATACGACAAACGGAGATGGACCGGAGCTCAAAATTATCAGTCAGCAGCTAAAGGGTGCTGACAACTATTCAAGTTGGTCGCGTGAATTCCGGAGGGCACTGGTAACGAAGGGTAAAGAGGTGTTCATCGACGAAACCTTACCGATTCCCTCCGACGAGCAAATGGCACGGCTTTGGAGGAGATGCAATCAGCTAGTCTGAACCTGGATAGGAAACTGCATTGCGTCCGAAGTCGCGGCCGGACTTCCCCCGACGGAGGATTCAAAAAAGATGTGGGAAAACATACAAGAGATGTATGGAAAACTCGATCAAGTGAAGATTTTTTCACTCACACAGCAGATCTCAGATATGAAACAGGGGAATATGACAATAGCGACGATTTACAATAGACTTTCGGCCCTGTGGAATGAATTAGAGGCAGCAGAAGAGAAATTCAACTAGCTCGACTAGATACAGGAACAATACAAGAACATACGAGAGAGGGAGAAGGCGATTCGATTCCTCCTCATCCTCAACGACACTTACCAGTCGTTTCATTCTCAGATACTCACTGTGGAGCCCCTGCCGAGTCTCGGCCGCATCTATCAACTCGCCACACAGGAGGAGAGCCAACAAAGAGCGACGGACCATGGCAAGGGAGGAGACGGAATGGTCCTTGCCGCGAGGAGCCATTTCCGTCCCTCGCAAAAGAATAGAGGAGAGGCAGATCTAGGGTTCGAAAATGGCGAAAACCCTAGGTTTATGAGGAAGACCACAGACGGTGGTGATCTGTTCCTACGATCGGATGGTGGTGATCTATTCTTAGATGCGGCTGGATCCAACGGCTCGCGAAGTATAAACCTAGCTGGATCGAATGGCTCACTTTCAGCGAGCATCTATGGGCTAGATAGGCCACGCGGAAACCCATTTGCTGGATCCAATTGGTCCGCAAGCTCTCATGGGCCAAATGGCCCACGCGAGAATTCATTTGGCACATCCGATGGGCCATATGGGATTTTTTCGACCCAAACAGCTCAGCCCACGACCAGATATCCTTTTGCAAAAAATAATGGGCCCAAAGGAAAAGGTAAAATGTATTGTGATTATTGTAAGCATCCGCACCATACAATTGAGAATTGTTGGAAATTGCATGGAAGACCAGGAGAAAAAGAGAAAGGGAAATTGTCCTCAGTTTTTCAGGTATCGGGCCAACCTATGGGGAATATAGTTACCCATGAACAATATCAAGAGGTGATGGAAGCATTGAAGAAATTGGATGCTTCTGATAAGGGTGGAAGTTTCACAGGTACTTCTTATTGCTTGATTAATTCAATTTCGAAGAATGCATGGATTATTGATTTAGGTGCTAGTGACCATATAGTCTGTGATAAAACTTTTCTTTCTGACATTGCCAAATTATCTGCCCCCATATCGGTATAGCTACCGAATGGACACATTACTAAAGTCACAATGACTGGCACTGTGAATCTTAGTTCCCTTATTACTCTTCGAAATGTATTATATGTCCCTGAGTTTCACTTCAATCTCATATCAGTTGCTCGAGCTTGTCAAGAAAACTCATGTCGAATCCTTTTCCATTATGATAAATGCTTCTTTCATGCCCTTTCGACTGGGAAATTGATGGGCTTGGGTAGAGTCAATCAAGGGCTATTTTTTTGGATGAAGTTTTCGCATCTTTCTAAATTATCTTCTGTTTCATTCAATAAATCATTGTGTAATGCTGCTACCAATGAAATGATTTTTCTTAGTCATAAAAGATTGGGCCACTCCGCATCATTTCCTTGTCCTGAATGTCCGATCTGTCCCATAGCAAAACAAACACGTGCTCCTTTTCAAAATAGCACTTCTAGAACAAATGAGATTTTTTCTCTAATCCATGCTGATGTTTGGGGGCCATATCATACTTTGAATCATGATGGGTCTCGCTTCTTTCTCACAATTATGGATGATTTCTCTCTTGCCACATGGATATTCCTTATGCAATCTAAAAATCAGGTCTTTTCTCATCTAAAGACCTTCATTTCCTTCTCTAAAACTCAATTTGGAAAAACAATCCGTCGGATACGAACTGACAATGGAAGAGAGTTTTTTAATGCTGGATGTGCCTCTTTATTTTCCTTAAATGGAATCTTACATGAGAGTTCCTGCACCTATACACCACAACAAAATGGAATTGTTGAGAGAAAGCATCATCATCTCTTAGAAGTAGCACGAGCTCTTAAATTCCAAGCTTCTATTCCTGAGAATTTTTGGGGAGATTGTGTGGTTACGGCAGCATATCTGATCAATCGCATGCCGTCACGAATTTTAAAAGGGAAGGCACCTTTTGAGCTTTTATATGGAAGGAAACTGAATTTGAGTCATCTCAGAGTTTTTGGAAGTCTTTGCTACATGACTACAGTCGGGCATAGAGATAAGATGGCACCACGTGCCAGACAATGCATATTCATGGCTTATCCAACTTTGCAAAAGGGATATAGGCTTTATGAACCATCTTCTGGGGATTTTTTTTGTAAGCAGGGATGTTGTTTTTCATGGAGATATTTTTCCATTCTGACATTTCAATTCTTCATCTGAAGATGAGAAGACAAGGGATGATCACTTCTTAATGGAAGATGACTTATCTTCTGGGGGAACACTTCTTATTACTTATCCTCATAGATCAGCAGATATTTTGTCCCTAGTGGTTATTGAAAACCCTATCCGTGATTCCATTGAAGAATCTCCTATAGAAGAGCCGACATAGTTGAGGAATTCTTCATAAGCAAATCTTACTGAAGAATCATATGTCATACCACATGAGCCACTACGACGTTCTGGTCGAGCTATTCGTCCACCAACTTGGACGAAAGATTTTATATGTGGTTCTTCAAGATCATCAGGTACTCATTACCCTATCTCTGCTTACATTTCCTTTGATAAATTATCGCCAGAACATTTGTGTTGTATGAGCCATATTTCTGAGGAACTAGAACCCTCTAGTTATAATGAGGCAAGAAATGATCCTCATTGGCAAAAGGCCATGGAGTCAGAATTACATGCCTTGGTAGAAAATCAAACTTGGGATATAGTATCATTACTAGCTCATTGCAAACCCATTGGGTGTAAGTGGGTATACAAGATTAAATACAGAGCAGACGGTTATGTAGAAAGATATAAAGCCCGATTAGTGGCCAAAGGTTTCACACAGAGAGAAGGATTCGACTATCATGAAACTTTCTTGCCAGTAGCAAAAGATGTCACTATTCGTTCTTTCCTATCGGTTGCTGCTTTTCGTGACTGGCCACTGCATCAGATGAATGTTCATAATGCTTTCTTGCATGGTGATTTGAACGAGGAGATATACATGGAGCTTCCACCAGGATTACGGAGACATGAGGAGTCTGAGGTATGTCGTCTCCGCAAATCTCTTTATGGATTGAAGCAAGCCTCTCGGCAATGGTATGCCAAATTCACTAATGCACTTATGGCTGCTGGGTTCAAACAATCCAAGTATGACTATGCTTTATTCACCTGGACAAAAGGTATGTCATCTATTTATTTAATGATCTATGTTGATGACATACTTATCATAGGAAATGATGATTCTGCTGTAAAGAAACTTAAAGAGTATCTGCATTCCACTTTTCACATCAAAGACTTAGGACCACCTAAGTATTTCTGGAATTGAGATAGCTCGTTCAGATCAAGGAATCTCACTAAGCCAACGAAAATTCGTGATGGAGATCATATCAGAAGCAGGACTGTCGAGCTGCAGACCAACAATTATTCCTATCGAGCAAAATGCCAAGTTGACTTCTATCGAGTATGATATTGGTATATCATCTTTTGATGATCCTCTGTTAAAAGATCCATCAGGATATTAGAGACTTGTAGGGAAGCTTATATATCTGACCATGACTAGGTCGGATATTTGCTATACAGTACAGACTCTTAGTCAATTTATGCACAGTCCAAAACAATCTCACATGAATGCGGCCTTGAAGATTGTAAGATACTTGAAGACATGTCTAGGCTTAGGGATACTTCTTTCTCGAAAATGCAACATGGAAATGACGGCCTATTGTGATGCGGACTATGCCACATGTCCTACGAGTAGGAGATCTATCACTAGTTTCTATATCAAGTTCGGAGAATCATTACTTTCATGGAAGACAAAGAAACAGTCTACTGTATCATTATCTTCAGCTGAAGCTGAATATAGATCTATGGCCAAGACTGTTTGTGAAATAGTCTGGTTAATTCTGGATCTCGGGGCACAAGTTAAAGGACCAACTCTACTTTTTTGTGACAATGATTCAGCACTCAAACTTGCAGCAAATCCCGTACTGCATGAGAAGACAAAGCATATAGAAGTGGATTGTCACTTTACTCGAGAGAAGATTCAAGAAGGGATAATCGAGACAAGAGGAATCAGAACCGTAGAGCAACCTGCGGATATATTTATTAAACCTCTTTGTTAAAGACAACATACATATCTTCTAAACAAGCTTGGTGTCTTGGACATATACAGACCACCGGCTTGAGAGGGAGTGTTAGAAGATATGATTCACTTAGAATATACCAATTGTAAATTGATACAAAGCTTTTTATTTTAGGACTAGAAAGATAGGAGAATATTTCTATTTCCTTTTATTGATTCTTCTTTGTAATTAAATACATTTTGTACAGAGATTTCCTCTACATCCTCCTTCACAATTCCATAACTTTTTCCTCTTTGTCCCTTTTCGTGACAACAACTGCCTCCTTCTCCCCAATCACATGAAGAATGAGGATAAGGAAACGTCTCCTTTCTGTGCGGGCCCGCGTGGCGCTAGCCACCTGGTATCGTTCAATTGGCAAGCAATTACTGTGGGAACAGGCTGATTTTTCACCGTCCAGCCTAATTGCCTAACCCGAGTGAATGGAGAACGTTAGACGTACGCAATATTTTCTCGACCCGAAGGAACCCCTTCTTTCTTCTCTTCCATAAAACTCAAAATGTAGACATTTGAGCCAAAGAAATCAACATCAAAGTAAGCATAGGGGAAATCACAAATGGGATAAAACACAATTAACTTGAATTTCATAGCTGATGACTCACTCCCATACACGAATATTCAAGCATGGACAGAGATGAGAGGCGCCTTCAAGCGTACGAACCTCTTCAATTGGCACGTGCTTTTGGGAACACAGAGATAGAAATTTTCAATACTTCTTTTTTTTTTTTTTGGTCAGAAATTTTCAATTCATTGAACAGATATCATCACTTACATCCTTAAAAAACCATATATTTTGGAAAGAAGCTCGTACCCATTTTGAAATCTGTGGAGGGGGGTCAATCAAGAAGCAATCGAGATTTTTTCTGTAAGTATTTGTTTAGTTCGGGAAACGAATTTAGTCTTCAACGCGTGATTAGATGAGATATTTGGGATCCACGTTAAATCGGTAGATAATATCAATTGATTGTATTTTGTCATAATAAGATCACAATTGGTTATAAAATTGGATAGAGGCCAAGGGGCCTTACTTTACCTGACGGTGAGTCATCCTCTTCCAAATTAGTCACGCTAAAGGAACACAAACGGTTTTCAGATATGGACCTAGAAAAAAAAAGCTTTGATTAGATTGATTGAATTCCGATTGTGTGATCTACTATTACTTTTATGACTACATCTCCATAGAACAAGTTCACACTTCCATCTGCTCTACCATTAATTAACCATAAGATGTTACATATTTAATTGTCAAATACTAAATTAAACTGCAAGCAAAATTCTTTCACATCCTCCTAAGCTAAATTAAGAAGTCGGATCATCGGTCGTATATATGCATAGATTGCTTATTCTTTAAACACTCATCAAGTTCATTCAAGATTCACTATGCAAATGCTCCTTATGGTTTGAGAGAAGTGGGGGAAATGAAAGGGCTGCGACGAGTTGGGCTAGAATTCGAATTTTTGTGAGGACTGAAGAGAAATTTTGAAATTTTTTTTTATGGTTTTCCTCGCCAAAATTTGGACTAAGAAAATAGGGGATGAGAATTATTCTCTTTACACATGAGACATGTGAGTGAGTGCTTAGGATGTCATGACTCGAGAGTGCTGCAAATCAAACTGGTCCAAGGTAAATCGTTCTTGGTTGCTCTAGATGAGCAAATTCACAAAATCGTAAGTTTTCACGTGTTCAAAATTAACAATCTTATTCCAGAGCAGTGTGAAACGGCTGAAGTGAGCCCCTCAGCCATTCAATTTACACAGCATTTTGCATCACGCATATATCTTTGTGAAATTTGGTGTCAGCCACACAACCAACATGGCTAACCAACTAATCACACTGCTTGCATGATACGCTTTCTCTATTTGACTTTATTTTTTATTTTTTCAAAATTCTCCCTCTTTATTGGGTCATTCCATCATGCATTATCGTCACGTAGGACAAACGTCTCTTTCCCGTGCGGTCGGCGTGGGGCTAGCCCACGTGGCATCATCCAATCGGCAAGGAGTCACCGCGTGAGCAAGCTCATATGGGCTCTTGCATGATTATGGTGGTAGCCCATGGGCCTTTTTCGCTGCCCATCTTAATTGCCTCACCTGGTTGAGCCACTTTTTTCTTCTCTTCCATAAGAAGTAAAATGTAGAAATCGAGCCAAAATAATTAATATCAAAATAGGTGTGACATCCCGAATTTTCGACTCGTCCCGAATATATGAAATGGGCATCTCGTCGACGCGCCGATGGTCCTTTTTCTCTGAGCTGATCACTCATGAGTTAACCGATCTATTGGGTGAAGCCGTTAAGGGATATAACCGCGGTAAAATCCCTAAAAGCTACTCGATAGGTCGGATCGGACTAAAAATCGTGTTTGGTCGATTTTAACCATGAATTGAACTCAATTTCGGGAATCGAATTTTAAGCGTGTCATAATTCTTTTTTTAAGGACTTTGTCTCATCGTCCGTCAATTTATTGACGAGTCCGAAATTTCGAGAAGAAATTATCGGAAGGAAAACCGAAGACGAAAAGAAAATAGAAAGGGAAGGGGAAAAGAATGATTATTTAAATTTCTTTTCTCTCCCTTTTCTCTTTTTCTTTCTCCCTTCTCTCTCTCCTCTCCCTCCCCCATCCGTGCGCACACCCAAAAGCCAAGTTCAATTTGATTTCCTCTCTCTCTCTCTCTTCTTTTGATTAGTCAATGGTTCTTATCCCTTCTTTAATTCTTTATTTCTTTTTCTTCTTCTCTCTCCTCCCTCTCCCCACCCACGTGACCGAGCCTTCTCCTTCTTCTTGTTTTCTGCTCGTGAAAACCAGAAATGGAAGAAGACAGCAGCAGCAGCTCGCCGGACAGCCGCACGCCGCCCGTGCCCGCGCCGCCCGCGAGCCCAGCTCCGCCCGCACGACCTCTGCCCGTGCGCTGCCCACCTCCTCTGCACGAACCAGCTGCTGTCCAGCCCCGTTCAACCGTCGTCCGGCCACCTCCGACCACCGGTTGAGCTCTCCGGACCTCCACCGACCTTTTCCCGTGCCTTGCCGCCCTTGTGGATGTGTTTTATGGCTGTTTTGTGAGTTCTTTTGCAGAAACGCAGCAACCCATAAGTGGGTATTTCAGCGGCTTTAGGCTCGCCTTTGGGCCGTTTCCGGGCCTCGGAGTCGTGCCGTGCTTTGGAGTTTGTTGTTCCCCGCGCCGAGCCCGTCGATTTGGTACCGGTTGCGCGATTCCGGTGGGTAACCACTAACGCTTGCTTAGTGGGTTAATTATGCTTAATTGGTTGTTTAGTGTGTTTAATTAAGCTTGAGTGTTTTGATTAGGGTTGATTAGTTGATTTTGATGCAACTTAGTTAAATTGAATGCATATTTAGCAAGTAGACATGATCTACTATTTATTGAGGGTAGCCCGGGAATTTTCCGACCCTTTATCGGGCTTCAATTTGATATTTCGGGCCTAAGTGGAATTTTTGGCATTTAAATATTACTTTTCGGAATTAAATTAAATAATTATTTATTTTCCGAAAATTCAACTTGGATGGCCAGCGACCGGAATATTATGTTGGTGATCGTGGTGCAGCCCGTTTATTTAATTGAGCTTTATATTGCACTGAATTGAATTTATGGTAATTATATATTTAATGCTCAAAATTAATTATTTAATTATTTATTTCCCGAAAATTCAAGTGTGATGGCCAGCGACCGGAATATTACGCTGAGGACGGTGGTGAAGTCCGTTTATTTAATCGGGCCTTATTTTGAGCTAAATTGAATTTCTAATATTTATTATTTAATTTTCGAAATTAATTATTTTTCGGAAATTAAGGCTGAGATGGCCGACGACCGAAATCTCGTGTTGATTGTCGTGGCGCAGCCTGTTTATTTATTTGAGTTCTACGTTGCTTGGAATTAATTAAATTGTGTCATTTTAGGGATTTACCCTAAATTGCTTGGAATTGATTGAGATTGGGTTATTGATTGGATAATGGCCAAGTGTGTTTATTCAGCATTCTTATGCTTTGTTGGGTCGTAAAGTGAGTAGAATGGTGAGAGGGTCGGGTGGGACCGTAAAGCCACTAAATCTTGAGAGGGTCGGGTGGGACCGTAAAGCCACTAGATCTTGAGATGGTCGGGTGGGACCGTAAAGCCACTAGATCTTGAGAGGGTCGGGTGGGACCGTAAAGCCACTAGATCTTGAGAGGGTCAGGTGGGACTGTAAAGCCACTAGATCTTGAGATGGTCCCACGTAAAGCCACTAGATCTTGAGGTGGTCGGGTGGGACCGTAAAGCCACTAGATCTTGAGAGGGTCGGGTGGGACCGTAAAGCCACTAAATCTTGAGAGGGTCGGGTGGGACCGTAAAGCCACTAGATCTTGAGAGTGGCATCATAAAAAGGGCACGTGGGCTCGGTGAAGTGATGCATCACTTTGGTGAACGAGTGCCTGAGAGAATGCACGTGGGCCCAAGGAATTAAGCGAGGCATCTTGGAAGAGACACGTGGGCTCGGTGAATTGATGCATCACTTTGGTGAACTAGTGCCTTAGAGAATGCACGTGTGCTCTATGACATGTAATCGACTAAGTCGATTGATCGATGATCCGATCTGAATGTGATTTAATGTGATTAACCTTTGCTTGAGTCTGATGTTGTAAATTGATTGATTGAATGAGATTGACCGTGAGTGGTCTTGTGGGTGTGAAATCGACTAGGTCGATTTGATCGATGCTTCGATCAGTGATGTGATCACTTGGATGCCTATGTGATATGTGCTAACTTGCAGGTTGAGACTGAGGCCAAGGTAAGTCCTCTGAATTGTGCTGTGCTTAGGCAACCGAGTAGTGTATTGGCTCCCTAATTGAGTCTTAGTGGGGTAGAACTCGCTGAGACGTAGTCTCATCCCGGTTGTGGGATAATATTTCAGGACCCCGATGAGGAGCTGAGGAGGAGAAATCTGAGAAGGAAAAGGATTTTTGAAAGAAGAAGATAGCATCGAGAGGGATCTTGAGTACGATCCAGATGGACTGAGATCCCATCTTCTTTTGTGAACTCTTTTGATGTGAATAGAACTAGAGTGAAGAGTTGTGAATAGTTGTGAAGTACTATGGTCTGTATTTTGCATAAAAGTTTGGTTATGAGTTTCAATATGAAAGTATGGCCCTACTTTTCTATCCCATTGTTTTATTGTCTGGGGATTTTCTTTATACTTCCGCTTGCGCATATAAAATGAACAGGGTCGGCGATGCGTCCTGGGACGTCGCTATTAATCGACCAGTTGAGGGATGGGCACGTGTTCGAGGATCGGGGCGTGACAATAGGGATAGGGGAAATCACAAATGGGACAGAAGACAATGAACATGAATTTCATAGCTGATGACTCGCGTCCACGAATGGTTAAGCAGGAGCAGAGATGATCTTTGGGAATATTAGGATGGGAACTTTAATGCCTCAAGAGAAACACGAACAATCCATCATCATTTACATCCACAAAACTGCCATGCTTTGAAAAAAACTTGCACCTATTTTCAAATCGAGGATGATTGACATCAAGAAGTTCTTGTTTGATTTGGGGGGAAAAATTAATTTTTTCATCATATGATTCGACGAATAATTTGGAATCTATATCAAATTAGTAGATAATTTTGATCAAACGAATTTCTTCCGAAGATATTATAGTTTCTTCATTTTCTCTTGTATAAGACTTTGATTGTTAATACAAAAGCATAGTTAAGTCATCCTATTTGAGTTTAGCTATGCTAATAGAACATGAAAATGGGACTGGGAAAAAAAAGCTTTGGTTAGATTGATTCAATTGCAAGAAAGTAATCTACTATCACCTTTATGGCTCTCATCTCACGGCTTCATACTTCCATCTACTCTACCATAAATCGACTCATAAATCATGAGTTGATTAGTCGTGCCATGGAGGGCGTCAAGCTTCCAAATCGAGGGCCACGCCTAAAGATCTAACGGCCGGTCCATCACTGTGAGCCTCAATGGTTGAGTCGTCGAAACCTGCCATCTCAGAAAAAAACAAAGACAAAAGCAGAGGCCTGGTGGTTGGGCTCAGCCGGGATGCATGGGAAAATGGAGCATGCTATACAAGGACGAGGGCGGACGGCAGAACTTTAATGAACTTTGACGATTGTTTTGAAGACCAAAGTCGTTTGTGCATATATACGAAAAAACGGATCGACTTCTTAATCTGGTTTAAAGGGATTTGAAAGGATTCTTCTTCTGGAATTATAAACACCAAATCGAGCGGCATAAACATGCTTTTCGTGAAGAGTGAAGGGGAGAATTATTTTCATTGCCCATGGCACTTGTTGAGTGTGCGCCTAGCATGTCATGACTCCGAGTTTGCCCCAAATTGGACAGGTCTGAGATGAATCGTCCTTAGCCGGTCTGGACAAGTGATTTCATGAGAGACGAGCTTCTACATGTTAAAAAATAAAGATATGATTTCGAAATGGATGAAATGAACCACTCATTCATTCAATTGAGACAGCATGACACATATTATTGTGATGTTTCGTTAAATTGCAATGCGGTTATTTTAAATGCTTAAACTCTTTATGGCCCAAAGAATAATTTAGCTCAAAGACATCAATACTCGTCTTTGCGAGTAGGTTGGACTTTGTTCCAAGTCTAAAATATGAGAATATATAATGTATGATGTTTGAAAATGTTTAAATGGAGAATCTCCAGTGTTGATGTCATGTGAAATATTGTGGAACTACATCCAAGTATTTTAATAATATGAGCTATTGAAGGAAGAGATGGTTTAACTTAAATACTTTAACAATCATCATTAATGTAATGCAATAGGAAAGCAACTATAGAATGAGCAAAAAAGACCAAATATATATTTGTTTCTGCAAATCAATCTTCACGGTCACCATCCAGAGGTGGACTAGTAGAGGGCTTTCTCGCTATTCTTAACAATAGGAGCAGTTTCTGACTTGCAATATTACATGTTGAATCTTTCTAAAATACGATCAATATATGCCTTCTGAGATAAATCTAACATACGGCGAGAACAATTCCTATGGATATCTATGCCAAAAAACGAAAGACATCTCACCAAAGTCTTTCATGTCAAAATTCTTCGACAGCATTTGCTTTATCTCATGCATTAATCCAATATCGCTACTTGCAAGCAAAATGTCGTCCACATAAAGAATGATAAAAATAAATTTCCTCTCACTGACCTTGCAGTAAATGCACTAATCTACTTTGTTGTCAACAAAACCAAAAGAAGTGATAATATTGTGAAACTTCAAATACTATTGTCTAGAAGCTTGTTTGATACCATAAATAACATTCTTCAATTTATATACAAATTTACATGAATAATCTGTTGCAAAACCTTTAGATTGTGCCATATAGACTTCTTCATCAAGGTTCCCATTTTGAAAAGCAATTTCAACGTCCATTTGGTGTAACTCCATGTCAAAATGAGCTACTAACACCATGATCACTCCAAATGAATTTTTAGAAGAGACTAGAGAAAAAGTTGCTTCATAGTCTATTCCCTGTCTCTGAGTGAAGCATTTGGCCATTAGTCTAGCTTTAAATTTCTCAAATTTTCCTTTAGAATCTCTTTTAGTCTTATTAACTCATTTGCAACCTATAAGTCTGCAACTTTCCAGTAATTCAACAAGCTCCTAAACACCATTATATTTCATATATTGCATCTCGTCTTTTATCGCATCCAACCCCAAATCTAATTAAGGACAAGAAACAGCGTTTGTATAAGTCATTGGGTCTACAACATAGCTGATGTCGTAGTCATGCTCTCTCAAATAGACTATATAGTCTAATGGTATAATTGAACGTTTTTCCCTAATAGACCTGCTAAGTTGAGCTACTGCAACCTCACTCTGAATCTGAGGATCTTATAGAACTTCATAAGGGGCCATTTCAATAACAGGATCCTGAGTCTCAACAGGTTCAGTCTGTGGTATAGTAGGCTCTATAATTGTTTGCACGAGTAGGGAAAAAGACATAATAATCTCTGTCATATTGTTATTCTTAATAGTCTGTGAGCACCTATGCTCTTCAGCCACATCGAATTCTAGAAACTTCACTGTTTGTGACTCCATAATTCTTGTGCCTCCATCAAGATTATAAAATCGATATCCCTTCGAGTAATTTGAGTAAGACACAAAATAGTACTAAGTGGTTTTAGAGTCCAACTTACCTTATGTTGGATTGTATAACCTCACTTTTGCCGAACATCCACAAACCTTGAAATGGTTTAAACTCGATTTGCGTCTAGTCCATAACTCAAAAGGAGTTAATGGAACAACCTTAGGAACATGATTCAATATGTAGAGGGTTGTTTTTTTGGCCTCACCCCATGAGAAGCTAGGCAAATTAGTCCCACTCATCATACACTTTACCATATTCATAAGAGTATGATTGTGTCTTTCAACCACACCATTCTGTTTAGGACTTCCAAGCATAGTGAACTGAGCCATTATCCCAGAATCCTCAAAGTATTTAGCAAATGGTTCTTTAATTTGCCCAACATTGCCATGCTTGCCAAAAATTCTCCGCCTCGATTAGATCTGACAACCTTTATGAACTTTCTTAACTATTTCTCAACTTCAGTTCGAAATATTTTGAACTTATCAAGAGACTCAAACTTTTCCTTAATCAAGTATAGATAACCATATAATGAGTAGTCATTGATAAATGTGATGAAGTAAAAATTTCTACATAAAGTTGTAGTATAGGGTCTACTAATATCAGTATGAATGATCTCCAACAAGTCATAACTTCGGACTGCGGTTTTCGTCTTTATCTTAATCGTCTTTCCTTTACAACAGTCTACGCAAGTTTCTAAATCACTATTAAGAGTAGGTAGGATGTGTGTCTTTGTCAACCTTTCTACTCTTTCTTTAGAGATATGACCAAGTTGTTTATACCACAATGCATAAGACTGTTCCTTAGGTAAAGGTCTTTTGGAAACAACATTTTCAATTGTATTAGTGACATATATATCATCGAGAGATAAACACAATTTGTACAATCCATTGAATATATTACAATACTCAACGTTATTTGAATTAAAGAGCATAGATATAATACTTTTCTTTATTTCAAAAGAATATCCACACATGTCCAAACATGATATGGAACCTAAGTTCCGTTTAAAGGAAGGTACATAAAAAGTGTTACTTAATGTTAAATTAAAACTAGAATGTAGAATCAAAATGACATCTCCCATGAACTCAACGTCAATCTTATTGTTGTCTCTCACAATGAGCTTTGATTCATCTTGATTTGGCGTCCTTATGATTGTGAATCACTATATGGTAAATGCAACATGATTAGTTGCATCACTATCTAGCCACTAAGAAGTGGACGAGGCTTCAGATAGATTGAATTCACAAACAAATGCTAAAAAACCATTACCTTTAGGCTTATTTTTGGACAACCATGCTTTATATATATCGCAGTGCTTCTTTATGTGTCTTCTCTTCCTACAAAAGTATCAAAGGATACCTTCCCTTTTAAGTGGTGCTTTTCTAGGACCTATAGTGATGGAAAGACCAGCAACTTCAGAATTTCCTCTCTTAGGAGCTATACTATTACAAAGATCTATGACTTTAAGATTTCCTTTATAATTATGATGTATGATCCTTTTACCCTTCCTGTTGGCAGAACTGGAGGCATACAAGGTAAGATGTTCTCTTTCTTTCTTCAATTTCTCTTTCTCTGCCATCACTCTAACTATAAGGTCATTAATTGACAAAGTCTCATTTTGCAAACTATAATTGGTCTTGATAATTCCAAAATTAGGAAAAAGAATATTTAATATTTGATGCACAATACAAGTTTTAGGAATATCAACCCGAAGAATTCGAAATTTTGTCTGTAGGTCTACTATCCTAAGCACATAATCTCTAACCTCAGTTGAACCATCGTACCTCATATTTAAGAGTGTTTGGATAAGTGTACCAATCTCGGCATTGGAAGAGACATGATACTTGGCCTCCAAGGCTTCCATCATTTGCTTAACAGTACAGACAACTAGCAAGCCACTCATCAAATGTTCCTGAATTGATCGTTTCATAATGAACAAGCAAATTATATTGCTCTTTTCTTAGGCCGCTGGGCTTCTATACTAGCATCAATGACATATGCCGGCCTATCCTCAGTATAGGCAATATGAACATATGCTAGCTCCATTCCAAATAGAAAATCTTCTTTCCATTTCTTAAAATTTGATCCAGTAAAAACCTCAATCGCAATGGAATTGCCATTTATAGAAAAGGTGACCAATTTCACAAACAATGCATATAATTAGCATCATGTGAGTACTGTGTATGTTGAAAATCGTATAAGTACACATCTTGAGAGGTACATACATCATCATATAAATACTTTTGGGTAGAATACATGGAATGCAATTGCATACTTTCCACATGACAGCGGCCGTGAGAATATATTCCAACCTTTTATGAATTTACCACCTTTGAGTATATGAACCATTAAGGTCGGTCACTCCTTAACCATATGCTATATATGTATCATTTCATGAACTAATACGTAATCACCTCATTTGAGAGTATGAACACGCATTAGAATATGAGACATCCCATCACAATATGAGATCGATATTTCTTAAATCCAACTAAGTGTGCCACTTTTGCGGTCACAACTCAATTAAATCATTGAAACTCTCTCATACCAAGAATACAAACTTTATGTCTCATATTTACCTTATACATGTGATTTTAGACTTGATGATGGGGGTTATTTATCACTAAAATCACATGTCATGCCAATCACATTGCTCCATTTATTAATGCATGCTATTAATGAATCAATGATGTACATATTCCTTATGTGATGGTATACTCATGAGCATACAATTGTATTTCCAAAACTATAAGGAAATACATGGAAAATATGCCAAAATACCCCAAAATGCACGCATTTAGACCTTTTCATATATTTTCACATATTTTCACATCCTTAAAAGCATTCAACATGTAAAAATGAATACATCATAGTGTAGAGAATTTCCATACAAGCATGCTAGTGTCAACCATGCACTGAATGGACCCTCCACCCACCCTTACGCACCGCCGGAGTGCACATCGTGTGAGCTGCATGTGTTGGCGTGCTTGAGCCGGTCTAAAAGCAGTTCGATCGCGTTTGATTGGTAAATGGTCCAACCGGTCAATGGTTCCATTGGCCAAGGGTTCAATCGGTCAACGATCAACCCGGGTCGGGTCAATTGGTCAAACCAAGTCGGGTTAGCCCAGTCAAATCGGGTCGGGTTGACCCGGTCATGAAATGACGTCATCTGCCATGGAATGACATCATCCATGATGTTATCATCGTCAAGGCAGTAGCGAAGTCGGCGGGGTGACGGCACTGATGACGTCATCCCCGCTAAGGCGGTTCACACACCGCACGCGTGAGCTTGTATGGGGGCACGTGACGCCAACTTCTGGCCCCTTCATGATGTGTGCAGGTGTGTGAAGCGGCTTCCGGCCTCTTATGGAGGCATGCGAACCCACCAAAATGCTCATCTCGATGAAAGGAGTGCACATATATTATCAAAATTCACTTTTATTGGACCAAAAAAACACGAAAACCGGCAAAATAGTCCAAAACTAGGTCAAATCCGAAATGGTCATGGACGGCACATTTGGCCTCTACTGGAGACGTGCCACCCACCAAAAACCTCGGCTCGACAAGACGAATCCGAATATGTGATCAAAATCAAGTTTCATTGGACAAAATTTTCAAAACGAGCCAAATTCCATATGATTTGAGTTCCAGGTTATGCCAGCTCTGATACCAAATATTGGCCGTCGAAACGGCTTCCCAAGATCGACATAACTAGAACTCGAATATATTTGAGGAGAAGATGAAGATTTGCGTGCCTGATTTGGAATCCATGATTCTTGGAGTAGAACAATAGCAATCCGATCCTTCGACGCTAAAGATCTTCTCCTCATCACCCTCGATACCTTGGCTTGATGAGACCACCACTCACAAATGTTCCTTATGTGAGATAGTGGGTGTGTGCGTTTCAAAGTAGCGAAAGTGAAGGTTAGAGGAGGGACCTTAGCCTATTTATAGAGTTTTGACCAAGTCCTCTTATCATAGGCCGGGCCCGACTCGGCCCACATAAGTTAGGCCCATATTCGACTGTTAAGAAACTTTATATCTTACCTTATTAGATCAATTCCATAAGAACGGTAAATCACAATCTCAATTAATGTAACTCACATCAAGAAAACTCTTACATCCCCGCACATGTATGATGTTGTGCAGAGTGCAAACTAAATTTAGCACGGTCGTGAAGGCAAAAAGGAGTGACAAGAAAGGACACTTCGAGCTAACTTGAGAAAGAATGATAGTCCTAATGTAGTAGGAAACAAGAATATTTTATTGATGAACTAATAACATCACTAAATAAGAGAGAACCAATTAAGAAATAATACATTTAAAAGTGTGTCATCGAGCTTTAAGATTGAAGACAACTAGAATTAACAAAGGAAGTATTAGACAATTAGCGAAAGAAAAAGGAAAGGAAATACTAATCATTTTGAAAGAAACACACCTCCCTATGCTAAAACATCCTTCTCCAAGATCTAGAGGCGACATTGAAGGCAGACAACTCGTACATCACACGAAAGATAAACCAAAGCAGCCATTTTATATTACATTAAAGGGCTAAACTTGTTCAATAATTCCTCGTGCGTAGTTTCTTTTTTTCTTTGAGTCCCTTTAACTAATCCTATTATTTGCTTTAACCTGTCCTCATAGTATCACAGTTGCCTACCATACAAGCAAAGAGGCCTAGAGATTTCAACAGTCCTTTTAGAGCTAGCTTTGGTATATATGAAGCTACGAGTGTGCTAACCTTTTGGTTCCTCCACCACCATCATACCACTCAACTTTGATGGCCACCGGTAAAATTTTACTTTGGTATAACATAACTCATGTGTAACTTAAAACCAGCTATATACATATTTCACCGGCGTTTCAATTGTTACTAGGATCATCGTTCATCTGCTTATTACCACATATCAAAGTTCAGTAATTATTGACAAATCGGTTTGTAATTTAACTTTCATATGGCTAGAACGCTACTCGGCAACCTCGAAATACCAGCTTTTATGGGTCTGTGGACCAACCATGAGAAAATATGTCATGTGTCAATCATACAACCAACGTGGCTAAATATTTAATTACATTGCTTGCATTTCTTTATTCGACTTTTAAATTTTAATTTCGAAACTCTCCATCCTCATTGGTGCATGTCCCATGTAAACATGTCATGTGGGACAAACGTTTTTCCCACGCGGTCGGCGTGGGGCTAGCCACGTGGCATCATCCAATTGGCGGGTAGTCACTGCGTGAGCAGGCTCGGCTCAGGTGGGCTTTTGCCTAATTGCCTGACCCGATTGAAGACCTTCTTTCTTCTCTGCGATGAGAAGTAAAATGTAGAAATCGAGCCAACATAATTAAAAATTAAAATAGGGATAGGAAGGGAAATCACAAATGGGACAAATGGCAATTAACAGAGATGATTTTGGGAAGCATAGAAATTTTAATACCTCTAGAGAAGCAGGAATTTAATCCATCTGCATTTATATCATTGTTTACATCTAAAAAACCGCAAGCTTTGGAAAACACTTGTATCTTTCAAATGGAGGATGATCGAGATCAAGAAGTCATTGATTTTTTTTTTCTTTTAAGAAATTGTTTGATTCAGAGAAAAAAAAAATAGTTTTTTCATCATATGATTCGATGGATATTTTGGAATTCACATCAAATTGATAGATAATTTCGATCAAATGAATTTTATCAGGAAAAAATAGTTTTTTTTTTTTCATTTTCTATTTGAATTTAGCTTTGCTCATGGAGCACGAAAAATTTTCAAATGATATCCACCTAGAAAAAAAAGCATTGATTTGATAAATTCAATTGCAATAAAGTAATCTACTACCACTTTTATGACTCATCTCACGGCTTCATACTTCCATATACTCTACCATTAATTAACACATAAAGCGTTAGTTGATTAATTGGGACTTAATCCGAGAACATAAATTTTGTGCTTAAAAAATACACCTATTTTCAGTGAAAGTAACTTTGGCCTCAATTGCTAATCTCAAGAGAACCTTTATTTAATGCACGTCGACGAACTAATCTGCATACATTCGTCGAAATTAATTGACTCAAGTATTGGAACACCTCATAGTATAAAATAATATATCTCATTTACTTCTACTCGTATAATAATTACTCTTTTTTTATTATTTTAAATCGATTGCCCATAGTTCTATAATCATTTTAGTTAGCCAAATTTTTAAATTGAGTGACGATAATATATATCTTAAAAAGAGAGAAATTTAATTGGATACTTCACATTTAGTTCTTACTTTCAATTTTCCGCTTTCACGTTTACTTCTTCTTTTTTGCAAATTTGAAAATACATATAACTATACCCACCCATGCATGGCTGAGGTGGTTGAGGGCTTACCTTTCCTCCTCAGAGGTTCTGGGTTCGAACTCCCAAATCAGCTTCATGATTTAAGTGGGGGTTCATGGCTATGGATTACTGTGCTAGTCTCCTTCGAGGTATAGTTGCAAATACCGAATCGGCGTAAGCCGACAAGGGAAAGTGGATTCTTGGTCACAAAAAAAAAAAGAGTACATATAACTATGGGCTGTTTTCGCAACTTTTATATTGTTCGTAAGACTATAACAATACTCATAGAGGGTGGAATCGAATAGTGCAATACTAGCGGGTGCCTAGGTTCGTGTGGTTAGTTGTCGGGACTGGGGCCAACGCCGAAGCCAGGCTTGGAGGGGGAGATTTGGTGGTTTGAGCTTTTGAATATGGAGAAGAGAGCAGCAGAATAGTTGTGGTAATCAAGAACACCATGGTTGAAACTAGGGGTGTTAATGGGTTGGGTCGGGTCGGGTTTTGTTGTTACCCAACCTGACTCGAAACACAATGGTCACATACTGTGACCCGACCCGAACCGACCTGAAACACATTAGACCATCTAATGTGTTTCGGGTCGATTCGGTTCAGGTCGGGTTGCTGGGTTTCCCACTTCTTCTTCTTCTTCTTCTTTTTTTTCGAGGTTGGTTAAATCCTTTTAAAAGCTCGAGAATTTGAGGCTGCAGTTCTTCGTCATGAAGTTTCTCAATCTTTTTAGATGAAGTATAGTGTTAAACTTGAGGCAAGCATATGTAATGGTGACATGAAGAAAAGTCCCCATAATTTTGTTTAGCTTGAAGTCAAAACACAAATGTGTAGATCTATAACTTAAAAAAATACTCACAAAATCACCACCAACCTCGATGATCTCCATAAACACTTATTTTACCAAAAATAAATGATTTAGAAAATATTTTCGTAAAATAATCATTTATAGAAATGAAGGGAAGAAAAATATTCACCGTCTACAATTAGTGTCAATAATGAAAAAAATCATTGACTAAATATTGCAAATGATACAAGACATCATATCTAGAAAAATGTTATTCAAATCATTAATTTTACATGAAACAAACGGAGCCTTAGTTAATAACCCTTATTTCTATTCAACAAAATTTATCCAGGTAATTTCACAATATCAAGGAGTAAAAGAATTTGGTTTATCTTTTTACTGAAAAAAAGAAGTTGAGATGGGTTATTTTTATTGGACAATAAGGAGAAAAAGAAAAGGTTTTTCTATGACTATAAAGTAGTGTTTGTCAGTTAGGATAAAATTCAGGATATGATAAAATTTATTTTATCCTGCGTTTGGTGCTTACTCGGGATAAGATAAAATCAAATATAAAGAAGATATAAACTGGATAAAATTATTTCATAGGGGAGATGGGGCAAAGTCAGATAGAATTTTTAATATCCATAATAGGAAAGTTTTTTTCTCAAATAATAAATTTCTTAAATTAACAAATTAAAATTATATTTTAATATAAAAAAAATTCAATAACAAAACATAAAAATAAAAATATTTAAGGGCTAGAATTCTCTGGCTCAGCAGTGTCGTCGTACAATTTCGACTCTACCTTCCCTTCTATCACGTGCAGGTTCGTTTGGATTGGCCCATAGCTAGGTGGTAGACTAAAGACCAAGCCAATAAAAATATTTAATTTAATCTTATTTATATTTATATTTATATTCATATTTAATTTTATCTTATAATATAAATTCAATATATAAATATATTTATTACATATTTCAGGTGTTTTTTGTATTTTGGGTATATTAGTACAATTTTCTTTTTCATAAAATTTTATTAGAGAATGATGGAAGGGGAGGGGTTTTCAAAAATACGTGTGGAATAGGGGTGTTAACGTGTTTCGGGTCGAGCAATGTTCCGACCCTGAACTTGACTCGAAACATGTATTCTGCTTGTTTTATATTTGTTATCCGAACAATATCAAGACCCGAAATATGTACCAAACTTGTTTCGTGTTCGGGTCGTGTTCAGGTCGGGTAGGGTTTTTTTGACACCCCTAGTTAAAACCATTTCTTCGGAGAATTCGAGTTGCTCCCTGCAGATTACAACTTCCAAACATCAAAGTTCGCTCTTATGCTCATATATAATTGGAATGTCAACAATATGAAAACCAATCATTGTCGATTTGTCATAAGCAACAACACATTTTTGTGAACAAGGATGCTGTATAAATCCGTAATTATTAATATGTTTAGATTTTAGTAGGGCAGCAAAATGAGTTCCAACCCATATTTGGACTCAGATTTGATGAGCAAAATACTTCATTTGGGCTTGCCTCAGCTCAATGCTTTGTCAATAATTTCATGAGGAACTGAGCATCAAGAAGTTGATAGACGGTTGATTTTGGGATAAAACCCAAAAAGTCCTAAACTTATTGCATTTGTGTTTATTAAGTTCTAAACATTTCAATTTAGCCAATCATGTCTTAAAATTTTTGCATATTTTCCAATTCAGTCCTATTACCCGAAAAAGTCTGACGTGGGATACCCACTCAGCATCGGCCCCCTACGTGTCACAGCCAGTGCTGACGTGGTCATAGACTCAACTTTGCTCTAAAATTAAAATATGAGAACATATAAATGATGAGGCAAAGAGGACATGGAAAGGTTTGAACCCAGCAGCCCAATACCTTCACCTGACGAGATCACCAAGAGAAAGCCAACTTTGAACCCGTCAACATATTCAGTTGAACCCACATTTATTTAAAAGCTTAACCAGTCAACTAGGATATATCGACTACTACATACCATATTAATTTTTTGATGTGAGATTTCTTTAGCATAAATCACATGTGTATCATAACATTAATAACGTGTAAATTCAGTGGTAACTTTAACAATGACCTTGGATCTGACATAACAGGAAAACAACTGTACATTGATCCACATACATAAAGGAAAATATATATTATTTAATACAGATCATAGATAATATCGAATGATCAATTGAATCAGTGACTTGGAGGATGTGGCGCCTCCCCACATTTCGCTGCCGTCGAGTCATCGATCTTCGATTTACTGGCATCATCCTTATAAACGGACGTGTCAACTCCCCACAAAGAAATGTAAATGAGAATAATCCCAAGCACGAGAGGACGACAACAAAGGCCGCCTATCAAAAGTAATGGAGGGAACTGTAACAATGAAGCAACTGAGATAATGAGGAGGAAAACAAGTCCCAAATAAAATATGGCGTTGGCAAGCCAAGGGAGTTTGTTAATGGTCAAGGTGACACCAATTAAGAAAGCAACCGACATTGCCGGGAGTGCAATTATTAGTGGCAGTATTGAGTTCGCGAATGCAGATCTCACAGCTCCGACGTCATTTGGCCGCACCAAGTTGAGGTTGACAACGGCGATCATTGAGCAGAACATTGCGATGGTGTTGCAAATCACGAAAGCCTGGAACAATCTCTTGTCCAGCATCGTAGCCATGCCCTGGTCACCTTTGGAGGCCATGTCCGAGCCGTTAAATCCTCCAGGAACTGTGAAACCAGCTGCAAAAGTCACAGTGGCCACAAGCATTGCCACCACCATACGGGAACTGATGAAATCCCTGTTGGCATCCCAATCTGGCTTCGTTTCGCGAGAGTAGACAGGCTTTCGATCTCGAGCTTCCGGCCTAAGTATGTTGGCGTCTCTGCCAATAACTGGAGATTGCCGACTGTACGAGCAAGCCAACACCACGTATGCCAAATCCTGAGATGGGAAGCATATAAAATGGAAAATGGAACAAACTCATACCATATTGAAAACGGGAATGAAACTCTAGAAACTTTTTACTTCTAAAGATGCAGTGCCTGGTCTTCTAGAAAATTTAACACAAAAACACCAAGTTCATTTTAGATGAGAAAAGAGGCATGAATGAAATGTATGTGGTCAATCGTTTCATAGGTATACACAATGATAACATTATGAGATTGTGCTACATTTCGGCTAATTGACCCCTGGCTTTCTATGAAAAACAGAATGCAACCTTGACAACCGCTGCCTTTTGTACATGACCGTATTCATAGGCTCAATTAATGGGGATATATAATTTGTTATCTCCACATTATCAAAGATATGTAACTAAATTAGAGTTGTAGAACATTAATTCGAGAGGAGTCTTGGCTATTCTAGAAAATTAATTAGTATACAAAATCTCCAATAAGTTGATAGATGAAATAGTAACCGTTCATGTTACCTACATTCCGAATTGTATGCTCCCTTGGGATGGATTCTATAATAATGTTTTCAGCGGTCAAGCATCTGTTGTTGGAAATGGTGAGTCGAATTCTTTTATCCTGCAAAAGATGAATCAAAGCAGCGGGTTGTGCATACATCGCAGCCAAGTGCAAAGGTGTATTTCCAACATGATCCATTGCATTTATGTGCTCTCCCAGTTCTGGATGTCTGAGTATTTGTCTCACTGCTGAAGCTCTCCCATATTTTGCTGCGACATGAAGAACAGTTTGTCCTTGTCCATTTGGCAATTATGATACCGGATATAGCTTTTTGATTAGGTTAAAATGGCCCATCTTGGCCGCTATATGAATGGGAAGATCCCCATTCATGTCCCGTTCTCGGGCCAAATATTCAGTTTCTGGTAGTAAGATTAAGATACCGAATACTGGGGACCACCCGATGTAAGCACCTAAATGGAATACATTGCGCCCTCCAGAGTCAGTCATTGCAAACAGCTTCTTGTTCCATTGGGGTATCTTGGCGACTAATCCTGGGATCAGGAGCACCAAATTAGGGCCCCATCCACGTAAACACGAGATGGATTGACAGTCGCCCATGTTGGAATATATTGCAATGCTAAAACTAATTGTTATAATTTTAACTAAATAGGGAAGCCTTGATCTTGCTCAATTCATGTCTTTTTCTTCGTTTTAATTTTCATTGCGCCATTATGACTTAATCCACACATAATTAATGACATGACATATGCCATATCATTTAGTAAGGCTTTCTGATTGAAACCTTAATACACGTAGCATTACTCATTCATTTATACACGCAATATACACTACCCGTAAGACTATTTTGTATTATGGGAAAGCGGCATTTCTCTCACTTCTGTATTTCTTAAATTGTCCTTGCATTACACACATAACAACCCACTTAAAACTATCTTTTTACACAGCCATGTTACTACACGCATGGGCGTGTGTCAGTACATGATTTGTTCCATATTGAATGTGCTGTGAGCGTAATCATATAAATCCAAGTTATGACAGCCATAGTGTTGATCTATGATGACATAAACACAGTGGCGGACAACAAAACTGAGTCCCCTTTCACTACCAGTAAAATCTACGTCCATAATAATAAAAGCTCGGTGACTTTTGCAAATTAATTATGAGAGGTCCTTCCTAACGGATTTGCCTCTAAAGTGACACGTGACACGTAGAACTCTAATTTGCAAGAAATTAATTATTTTTCTTGTGCCATCCACTTATTTTGCTTCGAATTAGGGTTTATGTTTGACTCATTCGATATCATGATGTTGGGACCAACCCTTTCCCTCCAAGAGTGAAAAAGGCATACATTTAGGGATATTGACTAAATGATGGGCCCCTCGATTAAGCACGGGCTCTCCTAAACTCTTATCTCGTGTGACATTAGGATATTCAATCTTAGTCTAAATTGGCCTTATGAAAAATTTAAATGAGTCACTACTAATCTTTTGAGATTGGCTAGAAACCATGTAAGGTATGAGAGAATATATCACTTCTTATATAACTAGATAATTTAGGATTAGGGACTTGGTTACACTAATTATCCAACTAATGTCATTTCGATACCTAGCCTTGTTCAATCATCAATTAACATGTTCAAGCGGCCTTTTTTTTTTTTTTTTTCCGATCATGATCCTGAAGGCAAGTGTCCATTTGAACATGCAAATGTTTTTTTGTAGGTTTCATTTTCATTAAGGTCTAAACTAACCCCAACCTATTGTATGAAAGGGAAATTAACAAACCATTTTTTGAAAAGCGGTGTGGTAATAAGACAACCAAAGTCCAAATTGCACTAAAATTTAACACAAGCAACTAAATATTCACGTACGTAATTAAATATGCAAATCAAACATGCAACATAACAATAGTGCAAACAAACAAAGGCCAAATTATACTAAGAATGCATGACATGGCAATTCTTAACCAAATTCTTGCATCCGTTAATCTTCAAATTTTTTTAATTTTTTATAAAAATAAAATAAAATTTTAATATAAAAAATAATATAATACAATAAACTACCCAGGTCGGATCTCCCCCATCCGACCCGGTTGGGACCGACCGCGTCCACGAATGGACTGGGCTCATCAAGCCCAGACAGGCTGGCCCAGAACATCTAACCCAACCCGCCAAGCCTAGACCCAAATTTCGGCCAGCCCAGCCCAGCCCGGAGAAGCAAATGGAACCAGACCAGCTCCCTTCCCCCAACCAGCTTCGACCACACAGCCGACCTGACTCGCGCCCTCGCTTCTCACAGTCCCCCAACGGAGATGGCCCAAACGAGCGGCACCACTAGTCTCGGCCTGGCCGCAAGCGCACCCGGCACTGCCTCAGCCTCCGCTTGGCCAACCATCTCCGCCGGCCAAGACTCGACTCGACCTCCTCACGCCCAAAGCTCGGCCAAGACTCGACTCAACCACAATCGGCCAAACTCGACCCCCCGTCCGGCGAGCACGAAACAGGGCAAAGCAAGCATAAGAAAGGACAAAACAGGGGGCGGTCGGTGGTGCTCCCTACTCGGCTCGGTGGCAGCGAGTGGGGCGAGCTCGATAGATCAGACTGCGCCCGGTCGCCTCGCGCACCTCCGAGCCGGGATCCCGGTGAAATCGACACGACCCGAAAAAAAAAATATGGCATCGAGACCTGCCGCGGGGAGAAGGACGCGTCGGCGAGGGCCATTGGCCGAGGTCCAAGCGTTGTGGCTACTGGAGGAAGCCTCTCACTATCGGCCTCGCTTTCTGCTCTTTGTTTTTCGCTCTCTCCCTCTCCCAATTACACACTCTCTCTCGGTTTCTCTCTTGGCCCCCTCAACTCTCCCTCTCTCCATCTCTCTCACTTTTAGTCCCTTTTTTAAGACTCCCGCCGGTCCTCTCTCTCTTTGGCGTCCTTCCAAAATGGCCCCGGATCGGTCAACAACACCAGCTCCTTTTCTTTCTATTTCCAGCTCGAAGCCGCCACTAATCAGCCTGCCCTTCCTGCCCTGCTCTGCTTCTGTCCTTCGCTGCTGCGCTGCTGGGTGCGTGGAAGAAGACGATAGCACGGGCCGGGCCAGAGGGGACAGGAAAAGAGAGAGGCTGGGCTAGGCTCAGTCAGGAAAAGAAATATCGGGCCGGGTCGACCCCACCCCCTTCCGCTTTTTTCCCTTCTTTTTTTTTTTTAAAGAAAATTTTAATAATAATAATAAAGATAATAATATTGATAAATTTTATTACTATTAATCAAATGCTCTTAATTTCTATTGCTGCATAATTTAATTATACCATCTTTATTTAGGGGCTAAAGCTTAATCCCTAATTTTCTATGTAATTTATCATTAAATATTTAGCAAAAACTTAGGTGTCAACACATGGCTTTTTGTTGAAAAAATAAAATCATTAGTCTTAACTAGATTAGTTCTAATGAGTTGAATGAGCAATCATTAAAATTCTAATATTTTCTTTAATGCTTCCTATAAAGTATACTCTAATATTTGTTAAGTACACATAAATTTCCCCGATGTCATATGATAATGATAATTAAGAATTTTCTAACTGTTATCGAGTTCCCTACATTTTACATCAATATGTAACATTCACATTTATTATATTCAAGATAAAAGCAAATATAAAAACAAGTAATAGTACCCAAAAAAATAAATAAATCTGATAACACGTACACCACATGGACACCAACATACACACCACATGGATGCCAACATACCACATGAACGTCACATGTACACCCCATGGACGCCAACATAGCAAATCTAATAACAACAAGTTAATAGAACTTATGGTCATGCCAGCTAATGATTAGAATTGTTTAACGGGAGGATTACATTAAATGAATTTTTGAAAGTTCAATGGCTAAATTGAATAAAAAATATATTTAGCCATCACATTCAATATTGAAGAAAATTTTGGGGATCATCCATATCATTATCCCAATAATTAATAGAAATTATTTTATTTATTTTGTCATTTAGATGACTACAAATGAATAAAGAATCAACTAACGTTCTTTCAATAGCCAATTTAACTTTTTTAGTCTCTCTTATATCGTGCTATATCCAAATTGACAAATCACATCAATTGATGTTGGAAAATTCCTCAATTACATTTTTTTATGGACTAAGTGGAAAAATTATGTATATTATGATTATACTTGATCCAACGCATCATGATTATTTTAAAGATAAATAAAAAGTCAGGGTGCAATGGACGATCGGCACAACCCCACCATATGCCCAATTCTGTTGGGGGAATGGGAAAAATTTAGGGTCAAATGCTTAAAATCCTATAATGAAATCCGACATCCAAAACTCTACTAGGATTTGAGATGGTTTTGAAATTAATCGGACTAGTAAATATGAAACTAGAACGTGATAAATCAAACTAAATTTACTTTGTTACAAAACTAGAAATTTAATTTAGTGAACCCTCAAACAATATCAATTGCAATCTAATCATTAACAATAATCGTTGCAAGTGTATCTTTTTCCATGTGTCATCGTTAGTTTTTAGATTTTTATGACTTCCGATCTTAAATATTTGTACTTTGTACTTTTTCTAATCAAAGATCAACAACAAATGAGTTTTAGCCAATTGGTTCTATTTGTCTATGTTCAAATGTGAGATAGTTGACTTATTAAATGAATCATATCACTGGTTGGATATATCCAACTAAACGGGGTTTGGAATTTTATATAAAAACCTATAATGGGTTTGGTATGTGGAGAAAGTCGCTGCACAAATTTGAGACGATATCATTTTTCACATACATAGATAATTCTCACAGGTAGATTTAGGTATGTACCATAGTCCCAACGTACAACAGCACCATGAACGGGCGGCATGCCTTCTATCTTTGATGGTTTGAGTGAGAGTGAAAATAAAACCTCATGTATAGCGGAGTTGTTGGTGTCGAGGGCCAGATAAAGGGGAGATTTCTCAGCCACGTTCTTCCAGTACACAGGCTCCAAATCTTGACTCAACAAGAGGCGCACCATGTTGACGTGACCATTGAACACGGCCTCGTGCAAGTCTGTGTTTCCATGTTTGTTCTTCATCCTCAGGATCCGATTATTGCCCTCAACATTGGGCAAGTTTCTTTCCCGGAAAATCAACATCGTGGCGGCTCTAGATCCCCCGGCCTTAGCGGCCATGTGGAGTGGGGTATCTCCCCATTCATTTTGGGCAGCTATGAGGTGGTCACTGACATGATCAAGCAGAAGCCTTAGGACGTCGTCCTTGTTGGCGGCTGCTGCAATGTGGAGCAGTGAACCATTCCATAGCCCCAAGAAATTGAAAATAGCAGACAGATCGGTTTGATGACATCAGCCAGTTTTCGAGCATCTGCATACGTTTTTGCTGGATCTTGTCCCTCTGCGGCTTGCGCAGCTGCCAATGCATTATTCATTCTCTCACGTCTACTCTTCCAAATTTCTTCTTCTTCCAAAGAATCCATTTTGTTCTCCAACAATTCCGTGGAAGCTCCTCCTTCATCCTTCTGGATCTCCTCCTTGATCGACTTGCTCATGCCAACGTCCTCCCCTCCTATAGATAGCTTTACGTCCATCGAGCCTGAGCCATTCAAGTGATGTGGTTATTGCGATTATAGTTTATTTTATATATACTTCTACAAAAGTCCCTCATATTATCTCGTAATGATCCAACTAATTTTACATCTTCAAGATAAACATACTGAAAAAGTATATATAATGCATATAACGATCTCATATTGCATCTGCGTGCACACAACCTGATCTTCATGTTGTTCTTGTTAATATAATTAGTAACTAACTACCTTGTACACAGTGACTTAATTGTTGTCACTATTTCAGTCTTTCAAACTCCAATCAGTCAAGGTTGAGTGCATCGAGTATTCAATGGGAAAAAAGATTAAAATTTCTTGGTTAAGTCAATGGCCCCTATTGAGATATAAGGATGTGTCATCTTAACGTAAGGATTTGAAAATAAGTGCAATTGCAACATTGTCAAGCAATCAGTAAGCCTTTCTTTACTAATTGTTTTTCAGTTGAATGCGAGCACAGTTTGAGAGTCACACTGTCTTACAATTGGCCAAGTATTCAACTGCCAAAACTTGGGATTTCTAATAAAAGATTTAAGCCTAAACAATGACTTTTACTATTAAACAGGGATGGCTTCCATTTCGAGGAGCTCTGAACTAGGTCAAACTTCAAGAAGAGAGACTCTTTCATAGGATTCTTTTTTTTTCCTTAAATTATGGCAACCACAGCACAACATGAATCAGACAAAGATCTATTAGCACCGATTTGCATTTTGCTCATATTCTGACTAAACCTCTTGACAACAATAGGTTTCTATTTTGATGGATGAAATCGGCGTTAGCACCGGTTTGTGATCCTTTTAATTAACGTTCACTTTCCTTTATAATAGATTTTTTTCTCTTTTTTTTTTCAAACAAAGACGGAAAAGACAGCCGATTTTAGTGGCTTTCATCTTCCGGATGACAACGTAAATTATCTCCTCTCACTTATTTCTTTCATGAGTAATCTTTCACTTAAGCATCGGTGGAAAATCCTATTGGACTTTTTGCAGGTTGTTTAGCGCTTGGACCCGCCGTTCGCTATTAGCTGCTGAACGCACAGATTTGTGCTTTGACAAAGCTAACTTCAAGATAGACATATGTATGTATAACAATCTGACATTGTATCTACATGCGCACAACCTAATCTTCATATTCTTCTTATTTACAAATGCTAGGTCTCTTTTACATTTTTACTTAACTTTTCCTCACAATCTCAGTAATTCCAACCCCAATCACTCAAAATTTGTGTGTATCGAGTATTCAAAATGGAATAAAATTGCTCAGAATAATATAGTTAATTGTGTACTAAACCTCATGACATATATAATTGGAAAAAAGGTGCAAAAATATTCTTAGTTGAGTTAATGGCCCTTATTGAGATATAAATCTTTCTTTATTCGTTGTTTTTATTGACAGTCACGCTATCTGATGTTGGCCAAATTGGATTTGTAAAAAAAAAGATTTAAGCCTAAACAATGATTTTACTAATTGATGCTTTGAACTAGATCAAATTTCAAGAACAGAGACTTTTTCATGTGATTATTTTTTTTCTTTTCAATTTTGCAAAAGAAAAGAGTAGCCAGAGCACAATATGAATTCATGAAATGATTTATTTATTACTCAATCTTTTAGTACTCAACTGTGGGCTCTTTCATGAATATAGTGGTGGCTGGTGGCCTTTTTCACCGCCCGACCTAATTGCCTGACCCGATTGAACCATAAGAAGTAAAAACAAAGAAATTGAGCCAAAAAAATTAAAATTAAAATAAGCTTAGGGAAATCACAAATGGGACCAACTTTTAATATTGATGTAGCGGTACGATCATTGAATAGAATGAACCAATCAAGAGAGAATATAATGACAAGTGTGTGATCCAGCATCAAGATTGAAGGCAATTAGAATTAACAAAGGAAATATTAGACAATTAGCAAAAGAAAAAGGAAAGAAAGTATTAATCAATTTGAAAGACACGTACCCTCCAATACGAAAACTTCGTTCTCCAACGATCTATAGGTAATATTGAAAGCGGTGAATTCACTCGTCCCACAAAAGATGAACCAGAGCAGCCATTTTATATTACATTAGAGGGATAAACTTCTTGTTGAATAAATCCTCGTACATAGTTCCTTTACTGCTTTGAGTCCCTTTAACTGATCTTGTTCTTTGCTTCCCACAGAAGCAAAGGGGCATAGAGATTCTCAATTAGTCCTTTTGTAGTCAGCTTTGGTAATTATGCGTACGATCATCCTTTGTGCCAATTACCATGACATACTAAAGTTTAGTAATTTTGGACATATTATTCTATGTCAAAATTTATCTATCGCTCAAAACACTACTTGACCGCGTCAAAAGCTTGAACCAGTTTTATTGAAGGTCTGTGGGCCCCAATCACGATAAAATATGTTATGTATCAAGCACACAACCGAAGCGGCTAACCAATCATCACATGGCTTGCAAAATACGCATTTTTTTATTGTATGCTGCATGTGAACTTGGAAACTTTTCTTTTATATTGACTTGTTACACCGTGTACCGTTGTGCAAAACACAAATTATCTCCTCTCTAATCACATCAGGAAAGTGAACAAGCAGACGTCTCCTTTCTATGTGGGCCGCGTGTGGCTAGCCACATGGCATTATCCAATTGGCAAGCAGTCACTGCAGGAACAAGCTTAGGTAGGCTCTTGCATGAATGTGGTGATGGCCTGGCCTTTAGTATCTTTTTCACTGCCCCGAAAATTTAAATGAACATAGGGGAAATCTTAAATGGGACATAGACAACGAATATGAATTTCATAGCTAATGGCTCACATACATGAATATTCAAGCATGAACAGAGATGAGAGTCGCCTTCAACTGCACGAACCTTTTCAATTAGCTCATAATCATGGAAACATTTAGATAAACATTTTCATTACTTCAAGAGTGGTAGGATTTATCCAATGTATAGTTATTATCATTTACATCCTAAAAAGCCATACGTTTTGAAAGAAGCTCATTTTGAAATCCAAGAAAGGAGATCAACTTCAAGAAATTATGAAAGTTTTTCTTGAAGAATTTGTTTGATTTATAGAACAAATTAAGTTTCTTCATTGTGTAATTTGACAAGATATTCGAGATTTGTACGGAATTGATGGACAATATCAATTGAATGAATTTAGTCAGAGGAGGGTAGAGTTTCCTCCTTTCTCTTATATAATATCTCAATTGTTTATACAAGAGAATAGAGGCAAGGGGTTTTTACCTATCCTGCCTATGAGTCATTCTCTTCCAAATTAGCTATGATGATGGAACACAAAAAGTTTTGAAATATGACCCCGGAAAAAAGCTTTGATTAGACTGATTGAATTACAAATAAGTAATTTACTATTACGTTTATAACTATCATCTCCATTAAACAACTCCATACTTCCATCCACTCTACCGTTAATCAACTTAGAAGGCGTTACTAAATCAGTTGTCAAAAACCTAATATGAGGACACAAATTTCATGTTTAAGTAATCCCGAGTCTCCTAAATGTAATTTTGGTCTCAGATGCTACTCTCGAGAGAGCCCTAATTTATGCACATGGATGAGATGATCTTCTTGCATTCATGAAATTAGGCCTTTTCTTTCAAAATATGCAGTGTTTATATAGAGTACTCTGAGGGGCTAGACGCGGTGTGGAGCCCTACCTTTGCCGGGGACGTCATTATTCTAGATTTAGAGCTATGCCTTTGGATTTGAAGGCTTGGATACAATTATGGCGATGGAGGGCGTCGAGATTCCAAAAATAGTACCACGCCTCTAGATCTGATGGTGTGGCGGGTCCATTGCCGTGAGCCTCAGTGGTGAGGCCGATATCCGGATTGCCAGGGACGAGCAGCCAAGATGGGCGATTGTCGCAAGCTCAAAAATAAAAAACGACAATTCCACTCATGGCGACAGCAGATGGTGGCAACTCTTGGATGGCATGTCTTAGATGCGCAGCAGTGGTTGGCTTGGACTCGGCAACGACAACCCCACCGATGGTATCGTCAAGGGAAGGCACAAAGGTCGGCTCAGAGGTGGCTGCGGGCGTAGAGGAGGAAGAGAGAAAAAAGAAGAGGGCTAGGTGCTCCGCTAGGGTTTTGTGATATTTGGATTAGGTGCAGGGAGAACTAGAAAGATGGATACAACGGATGGATCCACTATGGGGATTGCTGATAAACATCTGGACCCAAGCCGCAGTCCTCGTTCTTCAGCAGTGACGAGTGGACAATGCTACTCCGGGTCAATGGCATTGCTATTTTGAACAAAGGGACGAACGTAAACCGACATTTTTGCACACATGTACCCATAAATGTTCCCTACGTTTAACAGTCGAATAAAACGAACGAGAATAACATTGAGTTCCATTCTACGTGTCAATGCCAACCAACATTGAAGTAAAAACCAGAGATCAGAGGAGGAAAACTACACCACATATCTAGTCATTTTTCCACAATTTCCCCTCTCCCTGAGTTAGGTATTGCAGTTCCTTTTTAGCGTACCCCTGACTAGATTTCAGCGTCCGCTGCTCACCAGATCATACCTCAACATGAATCAAACCACAAACTCATTTGTATGCATAGAGATTTAGTGACAATTGCCAACGTTAATTCAATGGAACACATGATACAACCACTTATCATCACAAAATAGTTACATATATGAAAAGCATGCTCATGCCATTCGATTTGGTGCATCATCGGATCCTTTCACTATCTCTCCGAAGCCAGACTAATAAGTCGATTCGTCGATCATATATATGCACAACAGTCTTGGTCTTTGAACACTCATCAAGTTCATCCCAGATTGCAGGTTTCATAGTATGATGCGAACATATCTTCGTAGCGGTGGAATAGAATTTTCATTTGGTTGCAGAACTCTACAAGTCTCGTATTCGTGCTGAGACGCGACACTCTCCAAATTGACAGTCGGAGCCATCAGATTTGGGGCTCCTGCTCAATGCCGCAACCGAGCTCGAGCCCCCCAGATCTAGGACTCAAGCTCGTTGCTGTGACATATGTCAAGCCCTCCAGATCTTGGGCTTATGTTTGACGTTACGGCGGAGCTTAAGATCCTCTAGCTTGCGGGGAATTGGGAGTCGCTGACCTGAACAGCAGATAGAGCAGGGCGATTAGATATTGAGGGAAAAAAAAATTAAGCAGATGATCAACCGTGAAGATAGGAATAAGGAGATAATTCATGGCAAAGAAAAATGGAAGAAAAGGAGGAAAAAAAAAAAAAACATGAAAAAGAAAACTAGAGAATTCAGAAAATTTACTCACCAAGGTTAAGTAAATTTGTCCACACTAGACGTCGGGCCGCTGGCCATATCATGAAGGCCCACTGGTAATGACCAGATCGCCACGTTAAATTTGTCATACTAAATTAATCTTTTAAAGTAATATTGTCAAAATTGAAAATTTTAAAATCGAACTCAAATCCATACAATAAAATCGAACTCAAATCCCTTCTTTCTTCTCTTCCATAAGAAGTAAAACGTAGAAATCGAGCCAAAATAATTGAAATTAAAATAGAGATAGGGGAAATCACAAATGGGACAAAAGACAATGAAGTGAATTTCATAGCTGATGACTCGCATCCGCGAAAGTTCAAGCATGAGCAGAGATGATTTTGCGAATACTAGGATAGAAATTTAATGCCTCAAGAGCAACAGGAATAATCCATCTGTATATGTATCATCGTTTACATCCATAAAACCATCATGCTTTGGAAAAAAACTTGTACCTATATTCAAATCGAGGATGTTCAAGATCATGAAGCTATCGAAATTTTTCTCTAAAGAAATTGTTTGATTCTAGGGGAAAAAATTAGTTTTTTCGTCATATGAATCAAATTAATAGATAATATCGATCAAACAAATTTCTTCATAAGACATTACAATTTCTTCATTTTCTCTTGTATAAGATCTTGATTGTTAATATAAGAGCATAGATAAGTCATCCTATTTGAATTTAGCTATGCTAATAGAACATGAAAGTAGGCCTGGAAAAAAAAAAAGAACAAAGCTTTGATTAGATTGATTCAATTGCGGGAAAGTAATCTACTATCACTGTTATGGCTCTCATGCCACGGTTTCATACTTCTAGCTACTCTACCATATATTAACTCATAAGGCGTTAGTTGGTTAGTTGTGACTTAATCTGAGAACATAAATATGGTGCTTAAAAAACACACCTAATTCAGTGAAATAAACTGTCGATATTGATTTGATTACAACGGGAGACGAATGATTGTTTATAAAGTTAGATAGACAGACATGCTCGCGTGAAAAAATGAAACTTTTACAAGTTGAGAAGAAATAAAATGAACTACTTTTTGATGGGAAGTTAACTATTTATTAACGATTTGCTCAAGAAAAATTAACGTCTTTATCAGACTTAATTTCTTTTATCTTAGTTTTAAAAGATGAAATAATTTATTAAGAAAAAACTAATTCGATCAAGAAAAATCAATTCTTCCAAAGTAAGAGCCCATTGACAAAATAATATTTAGAATTTATAACTTCACATATACTTGAATAGCATTATTAGTAGGGGTTTCGCGAATAAAGTGCGTGCATGACTTCTTCTCTATACACGACAGACGAGTAAGGATTATTGGTACTAATTGTATCGTTTGACAATAACATCATACAATTGATGGGTTGATTTGGAAATTATCATTTAAATTTGGATTTCATCAAGTAATAATCTCAAAAAAAAAAAAAAGTGAAAAAAAATACATTGATGGGTTGATTTGGAAATATAAAAAAACCAAAGTACAATATGAAGCTTAAAAGATAAGTGGAAAAACGAAAGATAATTCTATAAAATCTGATACTTGTTTGAGATAAACGGAAATTAAATTTTTTTTAATGGAAAAAAAAAAAAACACTAGTGCTGCCATGGAGGGCGTCAACCTTCCAAATCGAGAGCCACGCCATCACTGTGAGCCTCAATGGTGAGGTCCATATCCCGACTGCCATAGGTGAGTCGTCGAAACGGCCGACGGCTGCCATCTCAGGAAAAAATAAAAGCAAAAGCGGAGGCATGGTGGTTGGGCTCAATCGGGATGCATGGGAAAATGGAGCATACTATACAAGGACGAGGGCGGACGGCAGAACTTGAATGAACTTTGACGAGTGTTTGTAGACCAAAGCCGTCTCTGCATATATACGAACAAACGGATCGACTTCTTAATCTGGCTTAAAGGGATGTGAAAGGATTCTTCTTCTAGAATTATAAACACCAAATCGAGCGGCATAAACATTCTTTTCCTGAGGAGTGAAGGGGAGAATTATTTTCATTACCCATGACATGTTGAGTGAGCGTCTAGGATATCATGACTCCGAGTTTGCCGCAAATTGGACCGGTCCCTGATAAATCGTCCTTCGCCGCAGGCTTTTACATGTTAAAAACTAAAGATTTGATTTTCAAGCTGCGAAACCGATGAAATGACCCACCCATCCATTCAATGGAGACAAGATAATACATGTATCATTGTGATGTTTAGTTAAATTGCAACGCAGTTATTTTAAAAGCTTAAACTCTTTATAGGCCAAAGAATAATTTAGCTCGAATACTTCAACACTCATCTTTGTGAGTAGTTGGACTTTGCTCCAATTCTAAAATATGAGAGTACATAATGTAGATTGTTTGAAAAATGTTTGAATTGAGAATCTCCAGCTCTGATATCATATGAAATGTTGTGGAACTACGTCCAACTATTTTAATAATATGAGCTATTGAAGGAAGAGATGGTTCAACTTAAATACTTCTACAATCATCATTAATGTAATGCAATAGGAAAGCAACTATCAAATGAGCCAAATAGATCAAGGCAAATATATACTTGTTTCTGCAAATCAATCTTCAGCGTCACCATCAGGCGGACTAGTTGAAGTCTTGCTCGCCGTTCTGTGTACTTTTGAGTCATCCGAAATGAACATCTTCTCAATTCGAAATAATATCATGTAAACGCGAAAGAGGCTCGATATCAGAGGACGGATGGGACCGAGGTGGTTCCGAAAGAGGGGAAGCCAGCTTAAAAATATAGCAACGAACGGTGATACTAAAGCAACTGTGATAACGAGGACGAAAATGGATCCCAAAATTACCATCACGATGGCAAGCCAATGGAGTTTTTCAATGGTCAAGATGACACCAATTAAGAAAGCGGCGGACATTGGCGGGAGTGAAATTGCTAGTAGCAGTCCTGCAAGGTGGCATCCAAATATCGATATGTGGATTTCAGTCAAGTACGTAAACATGAAGCCAATGACCGAGGCCATTGAGCATAACATCGCCACGGTGTTGCAAATCACGAAGGCCTGGAACTTTCTATTGTCCAGCAACGTAGCCGTGCCCTGGTCATCTTTGGATGCCAGGCCTGAGCCATTCAATCCTCCCGGAACTGCGAAACCAGCTGTGAAACTCACACTGGTCACAAGCGTTGCCACCACCAACATGGTATTGATTACGGTATCCACTTCTTTAGTTGGCAAAATTCCGTGAGCGTGCCATTTGTCTCGAGCTTCCGGATTAATTATGAATTTATCTGTTCTATCATTCGACACGCTTGATAACAGAATGCGTGCCAAGCCCTGAGATCGGAAACGTATGAAAAAGGAAAGAAAGAAGAAACTGTTAGCGAATCGATAACGGAAACAAACTCTGGAGTCCTCATTTAAAGGGAAACTTTTACTTCTACAGATGCAGTGTCCACAATTTTAAGAATCAAAACTAGAGTAACAAGTTCACTGCAAATGAGAAAATAGTCATGAATGAAATGTATGTGGTTCACCTTTGTCATAGGTTGACTTACTGATAATGTAATGAGATTGTGTCATGCTTAGAGTGGTCAAATTTGCCGCCTTGACCCCTTGCTTTTTAAGAAAAAAAGATTGCAACATTGACAACTCCTGATCTAATTTATAGGCTCAATTAATCGAGACATGTAACAATTTATCTCAGCATTTATCAGAAATATTCACTTGCTTCTAACTGCGGACATATTCATGGGCAAAATTTAAGTAACTCCTATTAAGGCTAAATTAGAGACTTGTGCAATATTAATCCTAGAGGTGTCTCGGCTATTCCACAAAATTGATTATTGCTTTCATAGTCCCATTGTTGACTGCGAGACATAATGATTTGAATATAAGATCTACGCTTGACTAAGGTATTAATCTCTGGAAATTCCTAGTAAGTTGATGAATAAAATAGTGACTGTTCATGTTACCTACCCTCCGTAATCCCGCTTGTGAGGAAAGTCGAGCAATGTCGACAGCAGCCAAGCCTTCATGGTTGAGAATGTAGGGGTCCATGTCTTTATCCAGCACGAGATGAATCAAAGCGGTGAGATGTAAATACTTCACTGCCAAGTGTGAAGCTGTATTTCCATCATCATCTCTTTCATTTCTCATCTCCCTCAGATCCGGATGTTTGAGTATATATCTCACTACTTCTTCTGTTCCGTATTTTGCTGCCACATGAAGAACGGTTTGTCCTTTCCCATTTACCCACTTTGACACCAGATGTAGCTTCTTGATTAGTTTAACATGACCCCCCTTGCTCGCTATATGAATGGGAAGATCCCCGTTGTTGTCCTGTTCTTGAGCCAAATATTCGGTTTCTGGTAGTAAGAATTCGAATACTTCGGGCACATTCCAGAAAGCTGCTAAATGGAATACATTACCGCCTCTGGAGTCTCTCATTGTGAAAAGCTTCGTGTCCTTTCTGAGCATCTTGCCGAGTAAATCTGGAATTAGGAGCTCCAAATTAGGGACCACCATCCGCATAAACATTTGACACTGGTTGGGGCTTGGTTGGTTTTAATGCATCTTAACCCGGGATAAGGGCATCTTCAACGTAACCTTAATCACTATTAGGATTCATAGTCGTTGATGGGGAATTAGATTGCAATGGTGAAACTAGTGGTGATAATTTCGATTGAATAAATCAAGGCTTTGAAAGGTTTATCTAACCCATTTTTGGTTTTAAAAAAATGGCTTTTCAATCTATGAATTTCAAAGTATTGTGACTTTCCTTCTCTAGCATCATGGAACACAATATGTGAGACTTTACATAAATTTCGAAAGGATCCCATTTATGTATTTGGGAATGACTTTAGACAAATTTCAGACCATTTTCTTCCAAAGCAATGCGACATCAACATGTACTAAGATTTTACTGTAAAAATCTTACTAAATGACATGGCAAATTATATGACATTTCCATCTTATGAAGTATCTATGGAGTCCACAAATATAATGTTAAGGGAAAAACAGAAACGGCATTTAAATAGATAGGGCAAGATCAAGAAAAGGATAATGGTCTTTTTCTATTATGTTCGTCAAATTCTGGCAAGTATAAAGCAAATGTCAACTTCTTCGTAAAGGTGGGCACCTATTAAGCTCAATTAAGAAATTGCATATTTACCAAACCTTTTGAGCAAAAGCTAAGTAAAATTTATTTTAGAGTCGAGCAGAATCCACCCAAGTCAGAGGATGTGGCGCCACCATTACACACACACTATATATATATATATAATCTTCACATATAAATTGAACTCTTCTTCGTTTCGTGGATTTGAAAGTTTGCACATTCAAATTAAATCAAGGTAAAATAATATCATAAAATAATATAAAAGGCATAAAGGCTTTGTATTAATTTTTAGGCACCACATTGATGTGGACAAATACAAAGATGGATGAATTTTTCCTAAACAGGAATATAATTCTATGTCGAATTTCGACGTCTACCTAGCTCATGAATCTTTGTACTTTCACAATCTTGATAATGTGAAAATCTCATTCTCAAAAATCAAATACACATATAATGTTCTTATTTGCGTATGGATACATACAATAAGTCTATAGAAATAATATGCACCTAATGATTCACTATTAACATTTAGGATTTATTTACTTCGAAGTCACGTAAGATTTTATGTGGGGATTTAGTACACATGAGGACCTTCTGTATTTTCTTTTTTGTGATTTCTAATGCATGTCCAAAATGAAAATGCGATAGGACACAAAATTACGTGCATAGAGTAAAAGAGGCTGCAAGATTAGTTTCAACTTGCATTGCTTGGGATGTGTTATCAACATAGCTGAAGAAACTATATTATATATCAATCTGAATAATCTAAAAAATGTCTAATGATTATTATTAGGTGAAAGCATGTATGTATGCATACGTTGATTTATGGATTAATTGACAATTCGAATGTGTACAGGACTTATCGCCCCGAGGTGCCTTGCCCAAACCGAGCAAATTTTCCTGGACTAGGCAAGAAGATACAGGGCAGAATTTATGCGGGCACGGTCTAACGTATATCAACTACAAGTAATGCATTAGAAAGTAGATTTTCATGAGACATAACTAAAGATATTACAATTATTCACTTAATATACAAATTCATGATTAAATTGAAACATGTATTATTTTATAGACTTTGCAAACATAATAGTCTTTGGGCTATTATAAGAGTAACATCATATTGTGAGTTACACACTTTTGAGGGAATAAACCCACAACGATTAATTATTACTTATTATTTATTTATTTTTGTGATTCATAATAGATTATTATTTTTACAATATATTAGAAACTATCATCCAATCATTTCTATCATTTTATTACCTTGATGAATTTTCATTTAACATCACATTGATTCATCATTACAATTATATGACTATAGAAAAACTAAAATGATATATCTTTATGAAAAAATAAAAATAGGATAATTATGATGAAACTTTTAATTGATGTAAATACTTGAACAAGTTATGATTATTTTAAAGATAATTAAAGAAGTGTGGGTTCAATGAACGCCCTCTGCCCAATTCCATTGGGGAAATGTGAAATGGGACAGATTTGGGGCAAATGCTTGAATTCCTATAGAGTCTGGAATGTATTTGAGCTGATCTATTATGTTGTAACGGGAGATAATTTGTTTATTAGGAGAATGATATGGCAGTTGCAACTTCTTCATGGGCACCCAACTACTTTGATAAGCAAGGCGTGGAATTTTATGTGAACACTCGTAATAGATTTGGGTAAGCACAAAGAGTGGTTGCACAGATTTGAAATGAGTTCAGTCCACACATAGATAGATATTTCCCATAAGTAGATTTAAGTACATACCATATTGTTTACGTGCAACGGCACCAAGAACGGGCGGCAAGCCTTGTATCTTCGATGGGTCGAGCGATTTCGATAATAAAACCTCAAGTATCTTGGAGTTGCCAATGTCGATGGCCAGGTACAAGGGAGATTTCTGATCATTGTTCTTCCAGTACACAAGCTCCAAATCTTCCCCCAACAAATGGCTCACCAGGTGGCTCACCACGTCAACGTCACGTGTAAGCACGGCCTCGTGCAAAGCGGTGTTTCCATAATTGTTCTTCTTCCTCAGGAGGAGCTTGTCCTCGACATTGGAGAGGTCTTTTTCCCGGAAAATGAACATATTGATGACGTCAATTGCCTTGACCTTAATGGCGAGGTGGAGGGGGGTATTCCCCCAATCATCTCGGGTGGCTATGAGGTCGGCATCGACATGCTTAAGCAGGAGACTCACGATGTTGCTCTTGCCGGTGGCTGCTGCAATGTGGAGTAGCGAACCCCTCGATAGCCTCCGGAAATTGAAAACGGCAGACGAATCAGCTTGACGGGCAAGCGTTTCGATCGTGGAATTGATATCTTCGACATTGGCGCGTTTGATGGCATCGGCCAGTTTTCTAGCAGCTGCATACACCTCTACTGGATATTGTTGCTTCGCACTTCGCTCAGTCGCCGATGCATTATTCAGGGAAGCTCCTCCTTCATCCTTCCGAACCTCCACCTTGATCGAGGTGTTCATGCCAACCTCCTCTCCTATAGATACCTTTACGTCCATCGAGCCTAAGCTTTGCAAGTAATGTAGTTATTGCAAGGTTACAAGGGTTGTGTAAGGAGATAATATATTAATTTAAATATGAAGTAACGCGTTTAAATTTTTATAATAGTATTATAGTCCTGCTAAATTTTATATGGATCCAAACATAAAATTTCTAGTTTAAAAGTTGTTTCACAAGATCAGGAAGCGTAAATAAACAAATGATTCGTTATGATAATTTAGGTCCAAGAAATTAATATAGAAAATTGTCCAAAAAATCATAAACCTATTATACCTTTGCCAATTTAGTTCTAAATATTTTAACTTTGCCAATTCAGTCTTAAACATTTTCATTTCTTGCCAATTGAGTCCGTCCAGCTATTTTTGGCTAGAAAATGTTGACTTGGACACCGGCAATGCCACGTAGAACCGCTAACGCTAACGTGAATAATTCTTAATAATATTTTAATATTTTTTTGAATTTTTATTCTTTTATTCTTTTCTTTCTTTTCTTTTTGGCTTTCTTCTTTTCCTTTTCTAGTGGCTGGCCACCGGCCATCGGCCATGGCCTGCTAGTTGGCCTTGCTTGACATAGGGGAGGCCCAACTGGGCGAGGGCAAGCCCAAGCGAGGGGAGCCCTCACCCAGGCACGGCCCGACGAAGGTTGGCTTATCGATCCTCACCCGACTGATGCTCGGCGAGGCCACCCTAGCCTGGGGCAAGGCCGGCCTTGCCAGATCTAGTCTGGGCGAGGCTAATACTCGCCTGGGCGAGGCCTCACCTGATTTGCTCTAGGCAAGCCTTGGTGAGGGCTTCCCTCGCCCGGCTGACACGCGATGAGGCCACCCTCGCTTGGGCAAGGGTAGCCCTCACCTATGAAGTACAGAAACGTTAGATGAGCTTCCGTGTCATGTTCGACATGTTTTGATGTGTTTGGCATGCTTAGACACGCAATCAACATGTGTCGGATTTTCTGACACGTGGTCAACTCTTCTTGACATGTTCCAACATGCGTGTCCGGAATTGCAAGAGGCATGGTCGGTTTCGGGGTGGGTCTGCAAGTGCGAAGGAATAGAGAATCATTGAAGAAGATGATGGAGGGTGGAGGCGAGGTCCAAGGAGTGAAGGTGAGGTCGTGAGCAACAGCGAGGCTGCGAGTGATGATGAGGCTGCGAGCGATGACTAGGTCGCAACTGCAAGGGGAAGGCTAGAGGAAGAGTAGAGACCATGAGAACCCATAGAGTCGTGACTACGATCTTGCGATGGAGGGCCGAAGGCGAGGCTGCAGCTACAAAGGAGGAGGGGCTGGAGGTGAGCGATTGCGAGAGCACCAAGAGAGAGCAGAGTTCGAGAGGAAGAGGGTCATGTGAGGAGGAGGAGGAGGAGGAGGAGGAGGCGGCGGTGGCAGTGGCTAGGTTTTAGAGTTTCTTCCTCTTTTAGTTTTAGGCTTTAGAAAGAAGAGTAGAAAACAAATTAAAAATAGGAATTTTGATGGGATTGGGCATACAATTTTCAAGAAAGGCAATGGCAACCTAATAGGGATGGGGGTTTGGGGAAAGAAACGAGGGAAAACAAATTTTGGGGGGGAAGAAATGGCGGTAAGAAGGTTTTATTTTTTTTCGGGGGCAACGGCTGGCTTAACAGGTGTTAAGGGAAAGAGATGAGGAAAATAATTTTTTTGGGGGAAAAAACGAGGGAAATTCATCACATTCATACTATTTTGAAAAATTCCTTTCCAACAGCCCCTTTTTGTACTTCTTTGAACTTGCGATTCAATATCTAGGCAAAATATATAAGGTACGAAGAGAGAGAGAGAGTCTTTATTTTTATCAAAAATAATAAATAAGTGAGGGCAAAAATGAATAAAAGAAAAATGTAGGCATCTTCTAGGAAACGAGGGAGTGATTTTTTTATATTTTTTCTTTATTTTTATCAAAAATAATAAATAAGTGAGGCTAAAAAGTGATTTTGGAAAGCAAAAGCACCAAATGTTAAACAATGATAATTTTTTGTCATTGTAGAAGATCATAGATTTATTTAAATAAGTAAATTCTAATTTCATGTTAGTCATTAATTTCATCAACAACTTTTGTTAAAATTAGAAACATATCCCCAAACATCGATACGCATTAACTATGAATATGTCTTTTGAATTTCCTATGAATAGATTTATTAATATTATTAGTGTAAATTCATTGTAGACTCTTTTTATTATTTATTTATTTATTAATTTGAATCAAATTAATTAAAAATAAAAATATTCATTTAATATACAATATGTCGGATTCTTTTATTTTTGAGAAATGACGTGTCGCGTGTCGATGCTACTTAGGCCCTCGTCCGGTCTATGCGAGGCCAGTCGGCCAGCCACTGGAAAAGTAAAAGAAGGTGGCCAAAAAGAAAAGAAAGAAATGAAATGAAAAAGAAAATGTTGAAAATTAATAAAAAAAATTAAAATATTATTAAAAATTATCTATGTTAGCGCCGATAGTCCTACACCGGAGTCCACGTTAGCATTTTCATACCTAAATTGACTGGATGGATTCAATTGGCAAGAAATTAAAAGGTTTAGGACTGAATTGACAAAATTAAAAAGTTTAGAACTTAATTGGTAAAAATGCAATAAGTTTAAGACTTTTTGGACAATTTTCCCGAAATTAATAAGACGCCATAGATTTGCATGGTGGTTCGGCCCAGGTACCTACTCTTCAAAAGGAGACCAGCAAAAGACTACGAGTGCTCAAACAAAAAATCCTCAAAAAAGAAAAAGAAAAAAAAAATCATAGAGTAAATTAGAGGTTCGCCCTCAAAAAGTGCAATGGATATATGCCGCTCACGGGCGATGTCGTGCAAAGTGCAAATTAAAAGAAAGCGCACTTTGGGCTGCCTAGAGAAAGAGCGGTAGTCCTAATGCAGTAGGAAACAAAACCTATTATATTGATATGCTAGTAACATCATCGAATAAGAGTGAACCAATTAAGAAAGAATATAATGAAAAGAGTGTGATCCAGCATCAAGATTGAAGACGATTGACATTAACAAAGGAAATATGAGCCAATAGCAAATGAAAGAGGAAAGAAAATATCAATCATTAAATAAATAAATAAATACATTACCTTTCATTACGAAAACTTGCTTCTTCAACGATCCAAAGGCAATGTCGACAGCGGTCGAGCGTTCGTTAATCGCAACTCCCATTTTATAACACGTTAAAGGGCTCAACTTCGTGGTGAATAAATTCTCGCACATTTTTCCTGTTAGCGTTGAGTCCCTCTTAACTGAATCTATTCTTTGCTTAGCTTATATGCCAATAAGCAAAATGGAATCACGTCCCAGATATTTATATAGGCCTTACGCAGCAAGCTTTGGTAATTATTTAAAGTATCATCCTTTATTTCTAATACTATCACATACTAAAGTTTAGTAGCTATGGACGAATTATTCCATAGTTTAGTTTAGGAAACTGATACTTATAATTCCCATATTTTGGCCCTATGTTCAATGTTATTATTGAAAATTCAATTCATTTAATGTGGTACTTGAACTATTTCTAAATATCTAATGTAGTTCCTAAACTTTGAATTTGTTTACTATAACTCAATTTTTCATAGCAAAATCAAATCAATCTTTGTTACAATAATTCTATTTACGTGTAAATTAGCTCATGATTTTTGTAATAGTAAAAGTAGTTATCTCATCTACAGTTGTATCGGGTTGATATTCCTACTATTTTAAATATAAGTGTTTTCATAAGGACAACTAGAAAGATAAAAAATTATTTATAGAAATATGCACTTATAATCTAAATCTTGTTCCTGTTTAGATAGATAAACCTTTTGAGCTGTTGTGTTTCTTACTTTGTTAATTAAATTTGTAAATTAGGAAAAAAAACACGAAAATCAACTCAATACAACTCTAATTAAGTTTTAATTTCTAATGAAAATGTCACTAGAAGTATCATAACTTTTGTATAACACTCACTTCGTGCCAAAAAAATTCGAGCGATCACTTGAGTGCCGCATCGATAGAGCAAAATAATCATTTGCCTCCAGCAATAAATTCCGAAAATTCATCCCAAGTGAATTTTTTAATAAAATTTTTATTCTCACGTAGCTTTTCTTATGATATTAAAAAAAAAAAAAAAAAAGGCAGCTCAACGTGGCAATGGTTTGGCTCTTCTTGACAAAACAACGCCACTTATAAATAAAGATCTCTCTCTCTTCCCTTTTTTCACACTGCAGGCATAATGTAGGTGTGGGAAAAGGCGAGAGTTTAGAGGGAAAAAAAATTATGGTTCAGTGCTAGAGGGACTATCGTGGCTAAAAGCATAAAATGGTTCACATTATCTCCACACAAATGGGTCTAATCCTGGAAACTAATACGCAAAAACTTATGTATTGCTATTTGCAGGTTTTATTGTCATGAAAACCCTAGTTCTCTTGTTCCCGCATAAAAGAATCAATTGCAACACAATATGACGATTGAGCATCACGGACAAAGAAGATGCCCAAAAATTTGAAAAAAAAAAAATGACTTTTCAAAAGAAAACACCAACTAGCAATGAGAAAAGCAATGGTTAGAGGAAAAAGCGAAAAAAATCTGAAAATGGTTGTGAAAGGTTAAAGCTTTGGGTACTATCCACAGTTGAAGTGTTCTCTATGCTTTCACTTTTATGCCCACAATTGCAATAATATTCACCTTCATCATCAATTGATTGACATGATCTTGAGTCATTTTTCCTACTCTTGTTCTCCATTGCAAGTTTCATAAGGTAATTTTGCTCCTAATTCCTTGGATAGGAGTTTAGGGTAAGAAGAAGAGACTCAGTGCATTCCCAATTTGTCAATTTGAGGTAAACATGAATTAGACGACGTCATTTAGGTCAAATAATATTGAGTTCACTTTACTAGTGAGCCACGTCAAACTATTTATATTAAAAACATTACCTCATCTGAATTTTTAACAATTCAAATCAACAATGGTATTGAAGTAATTTTTTTCGCATATAAGTGATTGCTCGAAAACTTTTGACATTAAAGAACGTGTTGTTTGAAAATTATGGTACTTCTCTTGTCATTTTTACACTAATTATTCTACTATAGAGATATAAGCTAAAAACACAGGTAAATGAATATTTATATAGACCAAAATTAAAAAAAAAAAAAAAATCAATACTGAGTAGATTTGTATGCTTCTATCAGTTCATAGGTAACTCAAAAATCGGGTTGGAATAGGCTAATTCGATCCCTAATTCTAAAATTTTGGATCCGAGAATTAAAGGGTCAGTTCCTGATTCTAAATCAGGAACCGGCCCACTTGGGAACCGATCCCCCCCTCCCCCTTCATCCTTATTTCACATTGCAGAAATAGTGAAGGCGGAGAACAAGGTGAGAGCTTAGAGGGATAAAATTATGGGGTGCTAGAGGGGCTATCACGGCTAAAAGCATAAAATGGGTCGCATTAGCTCCACACAAATTACTCTAACCCTGAAAACTAATACACATAAATTTATGAATTGCTATTTGCAGGTTTTGTTGTCATGAAAACCTCAGTTCTCTTCTTCCCACATAAAAGAGTCAATTGCAACACAATCTGACGATTAAGCATCACCAACTAAGAAGATACCCACAAAATTGAAGATAACATAACTTTTCAAAAGAATTCACCAACTAGCAAGGAGAAAATCGAATGGCGTGAGGAAAAAGCGGAAAAATCTGAAAGTCAGTACGAAAAGTTGAAGCTTCGAAGTACACGGGATCCATCGCGTGCGTATGCTGCGATCACTCTGGCACCTTGATCGCTAGCTTTTCCAGCAACGTCCAAGCCTCCTCTCCCCTTCAAACAGAGACCCAAGCTTTATTACTCACCCTCAAGTATTTGATGCAGAGAGGAATGGTTGCCACTCACCTAATACTCGAATCGAATTGCCTGGAGCTTGTGGAGACCGTCAATCACCACCGGCAGCCATCGTGGGATTGTCGAGCTCTGATCGCGAACGGCGCTTCGATGCTTCTGTGTTTCCCTACCCTGCGACTCCAACACTACAGGTGTGAAGCAAACTCCATTGTTGATTGGGCCGCCAAGGCCCATAGCCATGGCTCTCTTTTCCCGAACTGGGCTTTTGCTCCTCCCCAAATTCTCTTGGATATGCTTTGTATTTAGGCCCTGCCTAAGGGTTGTAACCCTTCACCTACGTGAATGCAAAGCTGTGTTTTCGACCCAAAAAAAAAAGAAAAAAGTGGATATCGGTAGTTGACGTGTTGTTTATACTTTGACTTTTAAGCCCAAAATTAGAATAATATATATTCACCTTCATCTTCAATTGGTTAACACAATCTTGAGTTGCTTTTCCTGCTCTTTCTCTCCAATGTAAGTTTCATATTGTAATTTTACTCCAAAATCCTTGGACAGGAGTTCAAGGTTAGAAGAAGAGACTCAACCCAATTTGTTAATTTGGGGCGAACATGAGTTAGAGGATGTCGTTTAGGTCAAATAATGTTGATTTTACTTTGCTAGTGAGCCATGTCAAACTATTTATATTAAAAGATTACATTGTCTATACATTGTCTAAATTTTTGGGAATTCAAATCGGTGATAGTATTGAAGCAAATTTTTTTTTTTTTTTTTGGAATGACATTTAAGTGATCGCTTTAAAAGTTTTGACACTAAAGAGAGCATTGTATAAAAGTTATGGCACTTCTAGTGTCATTTTCAAGCTAATTTTACTATTACAAAGATAAAAGCTAAAAACACAGTTAAATGAATATTTATAAAGACAAAACTTAAAACCCAATATTGGGTCAGATCTACATGCTTCTATTGGTTCACAGGTAACCCAGGAACAAGATTGGATGGGAACCATAATCGGCAGTTCGGGAACCGGCCAATCTACATGCTTCTATAGGCTTTACGAGAGATTATCAAATGTAACATATATTAGTCAAGATATGTATAATCAAAGGAGATATCACATAATCCTAAGAAATATTCATAATCAAGTAGATTTCCTAAATATCTCAAGGTATATTGAAGATATCAACTTGAGTTTGAATGCAAGTCCAAACAATGTCCTATTGCTGAGACATAGCGGATGAGGCTACATCTGGTAGCTATTGATGGCGAAATTTCCAACTCTAGCTAGTCTAAGAGCGGTAAGCGGTGAGAATCTAAGGGAAAACAGTAAGGCACCGATGCGGCTAGCTTGCAAAACAGCAACTAAGCGACATAGCCTATACGGTTAGAGTTGTAGCATCAAGCGGCCTATACAGCTAGCTGGGAAAATAGTTACTAGGATGCAGCCTATGTGGCTAACTTTACTATCAAGATGGTAACTTGAACGTGGCCAATACAAATGGCATGGTTACAGCAAGCAGAATAAGCCAAGCTTTGATAAGTGAAAGGTTATTGTGCGAAGACACATCTTTTTGGCATTGAAAAATGACTCTATAGAAAAGAAAAGCTTGACTTGGCGACACATTACAAACATCATAACACAACCACCATGGTGCCTACTCAGACGAGAATTGGGGCATTTTGGTGAACATTGTCGAGGGCAAGATGGATTTGTTTTATTAGGGGTGCATTGGGTATAAAACGGAAAGAAATTTCTAGGTGTGTGAGGTGCACTGAGTGCACCGAGCTGACTTAGGAAAGGAGACTCTGATATCAAGTTGAGAATAATAATGCGGAAGATAGATTTGATGAATTTCTATATAATTCGATATGTCATAATAAAGAGTATATCAGCCTATTTATATGTTTTATGAGAGACTATCAAAGATAACATATATTAATAAAGATATATACAATCAAAAGAGATATTACATAATCCTAAGAAATATTCATAATCAAGTAGATTTCCTAAATATCTTTAACATAATCTTTAGCAAAAGTTCTAATCTATAAGCAGGTTTATATTTCCATTTTGAGACTGCCTGCGCAAGAAAAATGTATGAACTTGTTATAGTAAGTAATTCTAGATTTGCTTGGGTGTTTTTTTCCCCTACCTCATAAGAATAATGCTTTGCATGCATTTGCTAAGCTTGCTAAGAAAGTCCAAAATGAGAATGGGCTTGGCATTTCATGCATTAGAAGCAATCATGACTTTAAATCATTTTGTGATGAGTACATTGAGCACGATCTCCTTACACACTGTAACAAAATGATGTTGTTGAGAGGAAAAATAGGACCTTGCAAGAGATAGAAAATCCCTTGGCATTTTTGGGTTGAGACCGTAAACACCTCGTTGGGAACCATGTTTACTCGAGACCTACATTAGGCAAAACTATCAAGGATAACATTAGAGTTCCATTTGACAAGTCAATACCAACCAACATTGAAGTAATAACAGAGGTCGGAGGAGGAGAACTACATATCTAGTCACTTTTCTACAATTTCCCCTCTCCTAGAGTTACGTATTGCAACTCCTTTTTAGCTCCGTCCTGACTAGATTTCAGCGTCCGCCGCTCCCTAGATTATACATCAACATGAACCAAACACCAAACTCATTTATATGCATAGAAATTTGGTGACAATTGCCAATGTTAATTCGATGGAACACATAATACGACCCCTATCATCACAAAATAGCAACACATATGAAAAGCATGTTCAGGCCATTCGATTTAGTGTTTCATTGGACTGCGAGCAGGATCCTTTCACTATCCCTCCGAAGCCAGATTAAGAAGTCGATTCGTCAGTCGTTTATATGCACAAAAGTTGTGGTCTTAGAACACCCATCAAGTTCATCCCGGACTGCAGGTTTGATAGAATGATGTGAACACATCTTCATGGCGGCGGAATCGAATATTCACTTTGTTGCAGAACTCTACAAGTCTCGTTACAGAGAGAACGTGAATAGCTAAGACGCAACACTGTCCGAATTGACGGTCAAAGCCATCAGACTTGGGGCTCCAGCTCAATGTCGCGATGGAGCTCAAGCCCTCCAGACTTCGTTGCCACAACATATGTCAAGCCCTCCAGATCTTGAACTCGAGCTTGACGACGCGGCTGGAGGTCATCATCTAATCTGGCGAGGAGTCACTGCTCGAACAAGCTCGGGTGGGCTCTTGCACGAGTACGGAGGTGGCCCAACCTAATTGCCTCCACCCGATTGAAGCCCCTTCTTTCTTCTCTTCGATAAGAAGCAAAATGCAGAAATCGAGCCGAAATAATTAAAAACTTAAATAAGAATAGGGAAAATCACAAATGGGACAAAAGACAATGAACGTGAATATTTTAGCTTTATTAGGATAGAAACATAATAACCTCAAGAGCAACAGGAATAATCCAGAAAATCGTCATGCTTTGCAAAACACATGTACCTTCAAATTAAAAACAATCGAGATCATGAAGTTATCGAATTTTTCCCTTTTAAGAAATTGTTTGATTTAGGGGGAAATGTTAGCCTTTTCATCATATGATTTGATGAATAATTTGGAATCTATGTCGAATTGGTTTGATTGATTAAATTGCGATAAACTAATCTACTATAACTTTTATGACACTCATCTCATGGCTTCCCACTTCGATCTACTCTACCATTAATTAATTCATAAAGCATTAGTTGATTAATTTTTTATTTAATCTAAGAACACGAATTTCGTGCTTCAAAAATACACCAAGTCTCAGTGATAGTAGCTTTCACCTTGGTTGCTAAGCTGGAGAGAGCCTTCATTTAATGCACATTTTGTACTATAATATAAAGCATGTACATTGAGTCTGTAAGCAATACAAAAAATAGGGAAAAATTTCCCCACGTTTTCTCTCTTTTCCTTCTCATTGTCTTTGGCTTCTTGCTTTCTTTCAATCTTTAATCGATTGCCTACAGTTCTAGGGTCTTTTCAGTCTTTAAAACTTTTGAATGAATTTACCATTATCTCAAACAGAGAGAAATTAATTGTCTACTTCGCGTTTAGGTTAACGTCTTACTTTCAATTTTCTGCTTTTACATTTACTTTTCTTTTTTCTGTAAATTTTGAGAATATATAAGTATGGGCTGCTTTCACGGCTTTTATATTGTTCGCAAGACCATAATAATACACATGAAGGGTGGAATCGAATAGTGCAGTACGAGCCCGCTACAGTGAGCAGCTGTGTGAGGTTCATGTAGTCAGTTGTTGTGGCCGGGGCCAGCGTCGGAGCTAGGCTAGGAGGGGGAGATTTGGTGGTTTGAGCTTTTGATTCTTTAGAAGAGAGCAGCAGAACAGCTGTGTTTATTAAGAACATCGTGTTTGACTTCATTTCTTCAGAGAATTCGAGTTGCTCTTTGCAGATTACAACTTCCAAACATCAAAGTTCGCTCTTATGCTTATATATAATGGGAAATGTTGACAATATGATAGCAAGTTCATGAAAATCAATCACTGTTGGTTTGTCATAAGTATCAACACATCTTTGTGAACAATGATGCTGTATAAAATCCATAAATTAATTAATAAGTTTAGATTTTGGTAGGGCCGGCAAAATGGGTTTCGGCCTATTTTGCGTTTGGATTCAATGAGCTAAATACTTCGTTTGGGCTTGCCATGGCTCAATGCTCTGTCAATAATTTTGACGAGGAATTGAGCATCAAGAAGTTGATAAATGATACCACCCGTGGTGGCGGTGTCACTGGTTGGGCGTTGGTTCCTTTTATGAGAGGTCTAGCATTCGATTCACGGCGTCGTCAAGCGACTTACCCGGGGCAGCAAGGGTGGTGGTGACTCTACTGCTCCTCCAGGGTTTACTCTGCCGCGAAGCGACGCATGGGGCTTCCGTGGGTTACCAAAAAAAAAAAAAAGAAGTTGATAAATGATTGATTTTGAGAAAAATTACCAGAAAAGTCCTAAACTTATTGTATTTGTGTCAATTCAATCATAAATATTTTGTACATTTTCTGATTCAGTCCTATTGCTCAGAAAAGTCTAACATATAAGACAGCCAACGCTAATGTAATCATAGACTCGACTTTGTACTAAGATTAAAATATGAGAACATATAACAAATGAGGCAAATAGGATAAGAAAAGGTTTGAATCCTGAACATCTGCTCTAATAACGTGCAAAATTCGGTGGAATTATGTCTAAATATTCTAAAAAGTTAGTCATAAGAGGAAAATGTAGTTTGAATTGTATACTTTGACAATCACCTTTGATCTGACATAATAGGAAAGCAACCACAGTGATCCACGTACTCTAAGGAAAATATCTGTTATTTAATGTAGATGATGGATAATATGGAATGGTGAATTGAATCAGTGACTTGGAGTATGTGGTGCATCCCCATATTTCTCTGCCGCTGAGTCATCGATCTTCGATTTACCAGCGCCATCCGTAGGCCGACCAGTGGAGGTCTCGCTCGCTATTCCGTCAACCTTCCTTGTCATCATGAATGTACGTATCAACTCCGCACACATATATGTAAGCGAGGATAACCCAGAACATCAGACGACGACAACAAACGCAGATCATAAAGAAGGCAGGGAACTCTAACAATTTAGCACCTGAGATAATGAGGAGGAAAACGAGTCCCAAATAAAATATAGTGTCGGCAAGCCAAGGGAGTTTGCCAACGGTCAGGGTGACACCGGTTAAGAAAGCGACGGACATCGCCGGGATTGCAATTGTTAGCCACAGTATTGAGGTCGAGTATGCAGTTCTCACAGCTCGGTCGGCCTCTGGCTGCACCAAGTTGAGGTTGACAACAGCGATCATTGAGCAGAACATTGCGATGGTGTTGCAAATCACGAAAGCCTGGAACATTCTCTTGTCCAGCATCGTAGCCATGCCCCGGCCATCTTTGGAGGCCATGTCCGAGCCGTTAAATCCTCCAGGAACTGCGAAACCAGCTGCAAAAGTCACAGTGGCCACAAGCATTGCCACCACCATACGGGAACTGATGAAATCCCTGTTGGCATCCGTGTCTGGCTTCGTTTCGCGCGAGTAGACAAGCTTTTGATCTCGAGCTTGCGGCCTAAGTATGAGGGTGTCTCTCCCAGCAACCGAAGATTCCCAAATCTACGAGCAAGCCAACACCACGTATGCCAAATCCTGAGATGGGAAGCATATAAAATGGAAAAAAGAACAAACTCATACCATATTGAAAGCGGGAATGAAACTCTAGAAACTTTTTACTTCTAAAAGATGCAGTGCCTGCTCTTCTAGAAAATTTAACACAAAAGCACCAAGTTCATTTTAGATGAGAAAAGGGGCATGAATGAAATGTATGTGGTCAATCATTTCATAGGTCGACACAATGATAACGTTATGAGATTGTGCTACATGTCACCTCATTGACCCCTGGCTTTTTATAAAAAAACGGAATGCAACCTTGACAACCCCTGCCTTTTATACATGACCATATTCATAGGCTCAATTAATCGAGATATATAAATTTTTATCTCCACATTAACAAAGATATGTTACTAATTTAGAGACTCGTAGAACATTAATCCGAGAGGAGTCTTGGCTAGTCTAGAAAATTGATCAGTATACGAAATCTCCAGTAAGTTAATAGATAAAATAGTGATTGTTCATGTTACCTACATTCCGAATTGTATGCCTCGTTCCCCTGCATTCTTTAGCAATGTCCAAAGCGGTCAAGCATCTGTTGTTGGAAATAACGAGTCGAATTCTTTTATCCAGCAAAAGATGAATCAAAGCAGCGGGTTGTGAATGCATTGCAGCCAAGTGCAATGGTGTATTTCCAGCATGATCTACTGCATTTATGTGCTTCCCCAATTCTGGATGTCTGAGTATATGTCTCACTGCGAAAGCTCTCCCATATTTTGCTGTGACATGAAGGACGGTTTGTCCTCGTCCGTTTGGCAATTGTGATACCGGATGTAGCTTCTTGATTAGTTTAACATGGCCCATCTTGGCTGCTATATGAATGGGAAGATCCCCATTCATGTCCCGTTCTCGAGCCAAATATTCAAATTTTGGTTGAAAGATATCGAATGCTTCGGACCAGTTGAGGTAAGCAATTAAATGTAATACATTGCCCCCTCTTGAGTCGGTCATTGCAAATAGCTTCTTGTTCCATATGCGTATGTTGGCGAATAATTCTGGGATCAGGAGCTCCAAATTAGGGCGACATCCACATAAACACTCAAAGGATTGACAGTCGCCCATGTTGGAATAGATTGCAACGCCGAAACTAGTTCTTATAATTTTGACCGAATAGGAAAGCCCTGATCTTGCTTAATTCATGGTTTTTTCTCCGCTTAATTTTTCATTGCACCATTCTGACTTAATCCACACATGATGAACGACATGACAAATGCCATATCATTTAGTAAGGTTTTCTGAATGAAACTTTAATACATGTAGCATTACTCATTCATTTATACACACAATATACACGACCCATGAGACTATTTTGTATTAAGGGAAAGTTGCATTTCTCTCACTTTTGTATCTCTTAAATTATCCTTGCGTTGCACACAGAACAAGTCACTTAAAAACTATACAGAACAAGCCACTTAAAAACTATCTTTTTACATAGCCACGTGTATGTGCCGTGCATGTAATCATATAAATCCAAGTTATAGCAACCACAGTGTTGAACTGTGATGACATAAACACAGTGGCGGACAACAAAACAAGTGTCCTTTCAACGCCAGAAAAATTTAAGTCCATAATTCTAAAAGCTCAGAGACTTTTGCAAATTAATATGTAAGAGTTCCTTCCTAACGGGTTTGCCTCTAAAGTGACGCGTAGAACTCTAATTTGAAAGACAATAATTATTTTTTCTTACAAAGAGTGCTTTTCTTGCACTATCCACGTATTTTGCTTCAAATTAGCATTTATGTTCGACTCATCCAAATACATGATTTCGCGACCTACCATTTCCATCCAAAGGGAAAAAGACCTAAGTTCAGGGGAGTTGCCTAAAAGATAGACTTACGGCCCTCGATTAGGTGAGAGCTTAGGCCCTCGATTAGGTGCGAGCTCTCTTTAGCTCTTATCTTGTGCGACATTGGGATATTTGATCTTAATCTAAATGGGTCCTATGAAGATTTTAAATGATGAGTTACTACTAGCCAATTGAAGTTGGTTAGAAACCAAATGAGATATGGTGAGGTATGGGAGGTATGGGAGGTACCTTACTTCCTATGCAACTAGAGAATCTAAGATTGGGAACTAGATTACACTAATTATCCAACTAGTGTCCATTCGTTACTAACCTTGTTCAATCAAGTAGCGTTGATTTTCAATAATGATCCTAAAGGAAATTGTCCATTAAGTGAGCATGCAAATGCTTTTCGTAGGTCACATTTTCATTAAGGTCTAAACTAACCCTAACCTATTCTAGGAAAGGGAAATTAACAAACTATTTTTTGAAAAAGCGGTGCCGTAATAAAACAACCAAAGCCCAAATTGCACTAAAATTTAACACGGGTAACTAAACATTCACATACATAATTAAATACGCAAATCGAACATGCAACATAACCATCGTGCAAACAAGCGAAGGCCCAATTATACTAAAAAGGCAAGACATGGCAATTCCTAACCAAATTCTTGCATTTTTTAATTTTCGAAATTTTTTAATTTTTTTAATATTAAAAATAATATAATAGAATAAACTACCCAGGGAGTGGCGTCGAGTTTGGCCAATTGTGGTTGAGTCAAGTCATGGCCAAGCTTTGGCAGTGAGGAGGCCGAGCCAAGTGTCGGTCAGCAGAGATAGTTGGCCAGGCAGAGGCTAAGGCAGCACTGGGGTGCGCGTGCAGCCAAGCCGAGACGAGTGGTGCCACTCGTCTCCGCCATCTCCACCGGGGGGCTGTGAGTCGAGTCAGCTGTGTGGTTGGAGCCGGGTAGGGCGAAGGGAGCTATCCGGTTCCATTTGCTTCTCCGAGCTAAGCCGGTCGAGACTCGGCTCCGACCACACAGCCGACCCGACTTGCGTCCTCACCTCTCGCAGCCCCTCTGACGGAGATGGCGGAAACGAGCGGCACCGCTCATGTCGGCCTGGCTGCACGTGCACCCCGGCGCTGCCTCAGCCTCCGCCTGGCCAACCATCTCTGTCGACCGAGACTCGGCTCGGCCTCCTTACTGTAAGAAGTCGAAGGTGAAGAAGAGAGGAACGAAGAACGAAGCTCTTTACTGTATTTCCTCTGATTGAATGTAAAATGTACAAGTCCTAAAGATATAGAACTAGGTTTGTACAATTAATGGAAATAAAGAATTCTATGTATCAATCTAAATCTAGATCTGATATTGAATTGATATGTACAGAATAAAATCAATTCCTAAGATATATTGCATATCTTCTAACACTCCCCCTCAAGCTGGTGGCTTGTATATGTCCAAGGCGCCTAGCTTGCTTAATAGATATGCATGTTGTCGATGACATAAAGGCTTGGTGAAGATGTCTGCTGGCTGCTCTGTTGTGCCAATCCCTTCTGTTTCAATCACTCCTTCTTGAATCTTGTCTCGTGTAAAATGACAATCCACCTCTATGTGTTTAGTTCTTTCATGCACTATAGGATTTGCTGCCAATTTGAGAGCTGCATCATTGTCACAATATAATGTTGTTGCTCCTTGTACCTGTATTCCGAGATCTTTAAGTAACCCTCGTATCCATACTACTTGGCATGTAGTTTTTGCCATAGCTCGGTACTCAGCTTCAGCTGAAGACAAGGATACAGTAGGTTGCTTCTTGGTCTTCCATGATAGAAGTGAATCTCCTAATTTGATACAATATCCAGTGACTGATCTTCGGCTAGTAGGGCATGTAGCATAGTCAGCATCGCAGTATGCCCTCATCTTCATGTCACATTTCTTGGATAAAAGAATTCCAAGTCCTGGACACCCTTTAAGGTACTTCACAACTTTAAATGCTGCTTCCAAATGAGACCGCTTTGGACTGTGCATAAACTGACTAAGTGTTTGTACTGCATAACAGATATCAGGTCTAGTCATTGTCAGGTAAATGAGTTTCCCGACAAGTCTTTGATATCCTGACGGATCTTTGAGAATGGGGTCATCATTTTGTGAAATGCCCTCATCATATTCTGCAGTAGTCAACTTAATGTTTTGTTCAATAGGGATCGCGGCTGGTCTGCATCCTGATAAACCTGCTTCTGATATAATCTCTAAGACAAACTTCCGTTGACTAAGAGAAATCCCTTGATCAGATCGTGCAATTTCAATTCCAAGGAAATACTTAGGTGCTCCTAAATCTTTAATGTGAAAGGTAGCATGTAAATAATCCTTGAAATTGTCTATAGCAGCCTTATCGTTTCCCATAACAAGTATATCATCAACATATATCATCAGATAAATAGATGACATACCTTCGGTCCGTGTGAATAAAGCATAGTCGTATTTAGACTGCTTGAAGCCTGCTATTATAAGAGCATTTGCAAACTTAGCATACCATTGTCTGGATGCTTGCTTTAATCCGTAAAGGGATTTACGGAGACGACATACTCGATTCTCCCCCTGTCTCCGTAAACCTTGAGGAATGTCCATGTAGATTTCCTCATTAAGATCCCCGTGCAAAAAAGCATTGTGTACATCCATTTGATGTAAACTCCAATTATTAATAGCAGCAACAGATAAAAAAGAACGAACAGTGACATCAGTGGCAACAGGAGAAAAGGTCTCGTGATAATCAAAACCTTCCCTTTGTGTGAATCCTTTGGCAACCAATCGTGCTTTGTATCGTTCAATGGAACCATCAGCACGATACTTGATCTTGTAGACCCATTTACAGCCAATTGGTTTTCGACCAGAGGGAAGAGAGACAAGATCCCATGTCTTGTTGTCGATAAGTGCTTGGAGTTCTGCCTTCATGGCTTGTTGCCATTTTGGGTCAGTAGATGCCTCCTTATAACTAGGAGGTTCCTGTTGTTCTGAGAGGCGACTAACACAACATCTATGTTCCTGTGATAATCTATGGAAGGAAACATATGATGAAACTGGGTATTGAGTACCTGGAGAGTGACGAGTGGCACAGATATAGTCTTTGGTCCATGTGGGAGGTCGTGTGCTGCGACCTGAACGCCTTGGATGAATAATGTCTGTGGGAGTTCCATTGGTAGATGTAGCTTCAATATGTTGACTGTCTTCAACAGCATTGGTATTTTCTAGTCGTGGCTGGAAGATTTCTTCTGGGCAAATGGCCCTATCAACAGGTGTTGATATTGATTCCGGAAGATATGAAGCAGTTGGAGGAATGGGCCTCAATTCTGCCAATGGTATATAGGCAGTGTCTTGAGATATTGCTTCATCAATGCTGCCAGAAGGAGCTGTCATCCCTGTATCTGTAGCTGGAGTGGGTTGCTCAGAAAAAGGAAATATGTCCTCACGAAAGATGACATCACGACTTACTAGAAATTCCTTTGTAGATATGTCGAGAACTCGATAGCCTTTTTGTAAATTGGGATATCCCATGAAAATGCATCGTCGAGCTCGAGGAGTGAATTTGTCTCTAGGTCCCACTGTTGTGACAAAACAGAGACATCCGAAGACCTTGAGATGTTGAAGTTCTGGCCCTTTTTTGAACAATAACTCGAATGGAGTTTTTCCTTTAAGTATGCGAGTCGGCATACGATTGATTAGGTAAGCAGCTGTGATCACACAATCTCCCCAATAATCGTCCGGAACTGACGCTTGAAACTTTAAGGCTCGTGCGACTTCCAATAAATGACGATGTTTCCGTTCTACCACGCCATTTTGTTGTGGTGAATAGACACAAGTGCTCTCATGTTGTATGCCATGTTGAGTGAATAATGAAGAACAATCATGGCTGAAGAATTCTCTGCCATTATCAGTACGAATCCGCTGTATGGATTTCCCAAACTGATTTTTTGAGAGTGAGAGAAAACTTTTCAAATGAGAATAAGCTTGGTCCTTGGATTGCATCAAGAAAATCCAAGTCGCACGAGAATAATCATCGACTATAGTGAGAAAATATCGAGACCCATCATGATTAAATGTGTGATATGGTCCCCATATATCCACATGAATTAGGGCAAAAATTGTATTAGTGCGGGTACTACTAGACGGGAAAGGAGCACGAGATTGTTTAGCAAGAGGACATATTGAACATTGTGGATATGGAAAAGAGGCACTGTGACCCAATCTTAAATGCATAATGGAATTTCTATCATTGGTAGTCAAGTTACACAATGAAGATTTATTCAAGGGAATGCAAGAAAAATTACTTAAGGAAATATTCCAGAAATAAAGGCCTTCAGAGAGACTACCCAAGCCCATCAGTTTCCCAGTCGAAAGGTCCTGAAAGAAACATGCATCAGCATTGAAAATGACCCGGCATGAATTTTCTTGACAAGCTTTGGACACAGATATTAGATTAAACTGGAATTTTGGGACACAGAGAACATTTCTAAGAGTAATTTTTGGGCTGAGATTTACTGTCCCTGTTTCATGGACATGAGTAATATCCCCAGTAGGCAACTGCACAGAAATAGGGAAATCCAACCTAGGATTGATACTTGAGAAAAATGCCCTGTCACATATAATATGGTCGCTTGCCCCTGAATCAATTATCCATGATTTTTTGGATATTGAATTAATCAGGCAATGTGTAATACCTGAGAAACTTGCTCCTTTGTTGGTGTCCATTTTCTGAAGTGCCTCCATCAATTGATGATACTGATTAGTTGTGATAGATTGGTCACCCTGTTTACCGGTCGAACCAGCAATTTGATAAGCTGCTGAAATTCTTTTTTCTTTTTCACCGGGCTTTCCATGTAATTTCCAGCAATTATCAATGGAATGATTAGCACGCTTGCAATAATCACAAAACAATTTATTCTTGCCTTTAAAATTTCTCCCGAAATTCCTTGCTGACGTGGCAAGGATCTGACCGTCCGTGCCTTTAATCGCAGCGAAGATCTGGCCGTCCGATGCTTTGAAGATCTGACCGTTCGACGCTTTGAAGATCTGACCGTCCGATGCTTTGAAGATCTGGCCGTCCGATCCTTTGCCCGCGAATTCCTGTCCACCGTTGGATCCGATCAAATGATCGAAGCCGTCGGATCCTCGTAACACATCCTGACCGTCCATTCGGTCAGTCTTATATATGCGGGAGTCCTCTTCCGCGAACCCTAGCCCCAATTTGGCCGCTCGTCTTTCTCGATTTAGGGTTTGTGTCCTGGTGGCCGCGTCTCGCCGATCGCCGCGGGCGGCGAGAGCGACGCTCTCACTGCTCCTGGTGTGTTCTGGCGTCGCGTGTCGCTGACTCTCCTCCTGCACGGCCAGTTGAAATATGCGCCCAATCGGCGGCATCGGATCCATGGCAAGGATCTGTGAGCGAAATCCGAGGTATGTTTCGTTCAAGATGAGGAGAAAGCGTGTAGCTTTCTCCCTGTCTTTGATAGATCTGTATTGTTTGAGCGTGGGTTCTGGTCCCACGAGTTTCTCCTCGGCCGCCTCGAGATTGTTCCACAGAGACGAGAGCCGGTTGAAAACGGCCGTGACCGTCATGTTGCCTTGCTTCAATTCGCTGAGATCCTGCATTAAATTGAAAATTTTTGCCTGATCTAGTTTCCCGTACATTTCCTGTATATTTTCCCACATCTCCTTTGCATCTTCTGTCGGTGGGAGTCCGGTCGAGACCTCGGAGGAGACGCAATTGCCGATCCAGGTTCGGATCAGGCGATTGCTCTTCCTCCAGAGTCGGGCCAGACGTTCCTCCATGGGTATTGGAATGGTTCCGTCGAGGAAACCATCTTTGTCTTTGGTTGCTAGGGCGCGCCGGAACTCCTGCGACCATCTTGTGTAATTTTCTGGGCCAGTTAGCTGCTGGCTGATGAGCCGCAATTCTGGTCCGTCGGCGTTGGAAACGAACAATGGATCGCCGGGTTCTGGTCGTCCGGCGAGCGCCGCCGCTGGGAAAGGTAGGAAACCCGGTGCGAGGTTCGGGTAGGTATTTGTGCCTTGACCCGATTCATTCGCCCCAATCGGATAACCCGCATAGAAACCCGGGTAGGGATTTGTTCCCATACCCGGCTGACCCGACCCGCTTAACCGCTCCGATCCGATGGCTGGATTTGCCCCATTCGTGGTTGGCGGATCCCCATCGGGTCGGACGTGGCTCTGGTGACCCACAGATGCAGACGATGATGGATTTGGGTTTCCCCCAAAGAGAAATGGATACGGGATCCATTGGTATGGTTGACCCGCTAAGGGTTGCCCCGCATTGAACTGAGTCTGCGTGGGCCACCACTGAGCGGGCGGTATTTGTGTCTGCTGACTTGTGAATGGAAGTGTTGCAGGTGGAATCGCAGGTGGAGTCGCTGTAGATCGATCTTCATCTTGCGGATCTTGGTGCAACATCTCTTCATTCGGTGGATTTCCAGAAGCCGAGAAGCTAGCTTGCGGGGATGTCATGGTAAGATAAAAAAAACCTTCGAAAAATAATTCTAATGCCGAAAGAATAATTTCTTCCCCCTTTTTTGTTTATAGGTGGAAGACCTTTTGGCAAGAGAACAAGGCGGAAGCAAATCAGAAGCCTCGTGGCTCTGATACCATGTAAGAAGTCGAAGGTGAAGAAGAGAGGAACGAAGAACGAAGCTCTTTACTGTATTTCCTCTGATTGAATGTAAAATGTACAAGTCCTAAAGATATAGAACTAGGTTTGTACAATTAATGGAAATAAAGAATTCTATGTATCAATCTAAATCTAGATCTGATATTGAATTGATATGTACAGAATAAAATCAATTCCTAAGATATATTGCATATCTTCTAACACTTACACTCCCAAAGCTCGGCCAGGACTTAACTCAACCACAATCGGCCAAACTCGACCCCGCGCCTTGCCCTGACACCTCTCGACACCCATTTAGGCTGCCACTCGCCGGCTGAACTCCACACCGCCAGCCGATCTCTACACCACCAGCCAGGCACCAAACGAAGGAGAAGAGGGGCAGGGCCGAGGCGAAATGAAATTGCGGGCGGCCCCGAACAAACGGCAAACACAGAAATCACAACAAAGCGGGGAAGGCGAGCCTTACACGGGAACATCGATTCGGCGACGAACGAGGAACGCACATAATGCATCTAGCTCAGGCATTTCATCGAGCACTTGGAGTACATATTAGCTAAAAAGGATAAAGAAACGAACCGTCCGAGACTCACGACAATCGACAAGCAATGACCCAAAAACCGCAGCACACATGCGGAGGGGGCCGGAACTAGCGTGAACCGGACAACGGCAACCCGCGATCCGGCGAGCCTGAAATAGGGTAAAACAATGCACAAGAAAGGAAAAACAAGGGGGCGGTCGGCAGTTCTCCCTCCCCGGCTCGTTGGCGGCAAATGGGACGAGCTCGATATTTCGGACTACGCCCGGTCGCCTCGCATGTCTCCAAGCCGGGATCATCGGGAAATCAACACAACTCGAAAAATAAAAATAAAAATCGCACCGGGACCTGTCGTGGGGAAAAAGACGTGTAGGCGAGGGTCGTCGGCCAAGGTCCAAGCGCCTCGCTCTCTGCTCTTTGTTTCTCGGTTTCTCCCTCTCCCGATCTCACTCCATCTCTCCGTTTCTCTCTCGGCCCCCTCAGCTCTCTCTCCGACCCTTTCTCCTTCTCTAACCCCACTCTCCATCTCTCTCACCGTCAACGCCGCTAGCTCCTTCCGCTTTTTATTTTTTCCTTCTTTCTTCTTCTCTCTTATTTATTTATTTATTTATTTTAAAGAAATTTTAATGATAATAATAAATTTTGATAAAATTCTATTACTATTAATTCAAATCCTCCTAATGTCTATATGCTATACAATTGACGCTCCGCCCAACCCCGTCCTATGCCTAATTCCACCGGGGAAATGGGACAGATTTAGGGTCAAATACTTAAAATCCTATAATGAAATCTGATATTCAAACCTAATATCTATTAATTACTAATTTGTTCTTATTTTCTTGACATCTTTTAGGTAATATAATCAGTAAGTATGCATATTCTAACTCTGCTAGGATTTGAGATTAAGCCAACATGTAAATACGAAACTAGAATATGATAAGTCAAAGTAAAGTATACTTTGTTGCAAAACTAGAAATTTTAATTTTGTTAATTTCTAGATTTTTATGATTGCCGATCTTCAATATTTGTACTTTGTACTTTTAGATCAACGACAAATGAGTTTTAGCAAACTGGTTCTGTTTATCAATTTAAGTACGTTCTAATGTGAGATAATTTGTTTATTAAGAGAATCATATAGCTGGTTGGATATATCCAACTAAACGGGGTTTGGAATTATACTTTAAAACCCATAAACGTTGGGTATGTGGAGGAAGTTGTCGCACAAATTGGAGACGAGATCATTTTACACATGCATAAATATTTCCCACAAGTAGATTAGGTACGTACCATAATTACGACGCAAAATGACACCATGAATGGGCGGCAAGCCTTCTATCCTCGATGGTTCGAGTGAGAGCGTAAATAAAGCCTCATGTGTAGCAGAGTCCTTGGTGTCGAGGGCCAGGTAAAGGGGAGATTTCTCAGCCTTGTTCTTCAAGTACACAGGCTCCAAATCTTTTTTTAACAAAAAGCGCACCACGTGGACGTGACACTTGAGCACCGCCTCGTGCAAAGCGGTGTTTCCATGTTTGTTCTGCATCCTCAGCATCCGGTTCTTGTCCTCGACGTTGGGCCAGTTGCTTGCCCGACGAATCAACATCACGGTGGCTCTCGATCCCCCGGCCCTAGCGGCCATGTGGAGAGGGGTATCTCCCCATTCTTTTGGGCTGCTATGAAGTGGTCACTGACATAAGCAAGTAGGAGCCATAGGGTGTCGTCCTTTTTGGTGGCTGCTGCAATGTGGAGCAGTGAGCCACTCCATAGCCCCAAGAAATTGAAAATGGCAGACAGATCGGTCAGATTGGGAAGCCCTTCGATCGCGGAAATGAACTCTTCGACGTTGGCGCGTTCGATGACATCAGCCAGTTTTCGAGCAGCTGCATACGTTTCTGCTGGATTTTGTCCGCCTGTGGCTTGCGCAGCTGCCAATGCATTATTCATTCTCTCACGTCTACTCTTCCAAATTTCTTCTTCTTCCAAAGAATCCATTTTGTTCTCCAACAATTCCATGGAAGCTCCTCCTTCATCCTTCTGGACCTCCTCCTTGATCGACTTGTTCATGCCGACGTCCTCCCCCCCTATAGATAGCTTTACGTCCATCGAGCCTAAGACATTCAAGTGATGTGGTTATTGCAACTGTAGTTAATTTTATATGTACTCCTACCAAAAGTCCCTCACATTATCTTGTAATGATCCAACTAATTTTACATCTTCAAGATAACATACTGAAAAAGTATATATAATGCATGAATTTATAACTATCTCATATTGCATCTGCATGCGCACAGCCTAATCTTCATGTTGGTCTTGTTAATATAATTAGTAGCTAACTATCTTTTACATTTTGACTTAATTGTTGTCACAATGCATTCTTTCAGACCTCGACCAAAAAAAAAAAAAAACTCAATGGCCCTTATTGAGATATAAGGACGTGTCATCTTTAATGTAAGGATTTGAAAATAAGTGTAACTGCAACATTGTTAAGCAATCAGTAAGTCTTTCTTTATTAATTGTTTTTCAGTTGAATACGAGCACAATTTGAGAGTCCCACTGTCTTACAATTGGCCAAGTATTCAACTGCCAAAACTTTGGCCTTCTAATAAAAGATTTAACCCTAAACAATGACTTTTACTATTTAAAAGGGGCGGTTTCCATTCCGAGGAGCACTGAACTAGGTCAAGGTTCAAGAAGAGAGACTCTCTCATATGATTTTTTTTTTTTTAATTAAGGTAACCACAGCACAACATGAATTAATGAAAAGGATTTGTTACCACTGATTTGCAATTCGCTTATATTCTGAATAAACCTCTTGATAACGATAGGTTTCTATTTTGATGGATGAAATCGGTGTTCGTGATCCTTTTGGTTAATATTCACTTTCCTTTATATTTATTTTTCCGGAATATGCTTTGTAGAGCACTCTTGTATATAAAAAAATGGATGGTTTTGATCTTATGGTTTTCATCCTCCAGGCTATGATGATACTGCTTTTTGATGAAACAAAAAGGGGGAGAAGCACATACTCAGGGGCAGGATTACACTATGTGTAATTATAGAGGGGAGTTTACTATGTTCTGCAGACATATTTTATATTGTCTATTAAAATGTCGCATGTAGAAGCATGCATGAATCATCTCTGGTTTTACAGTTAGAAAATTCTGCAGAATCTGCATGCTTATGTGCACAACTCACTCTTATTGAATGAATGGCATAGGTTTGTCATATTCGAAAAAGGAGAAACTGTTTGAAAATATACTAAAAGGATTATGATAATATAAAAATTTAACCCAAGTTTTTAAAGAATTCATTTAAGTGTGCAAAGGTTCGTGTTTAAACCATACAGAAGCTAGGTTCAGATTCTACAAGAATATGAGTAAGATTTTACAAAGTGAGGAAAATTGCTGAAGGAAAGTTGTAGAACCAAACCAGGTTCAGCAAATCAGTTCGATTTTGTTAACGGCCACTTTCCATGGATAGATTTAATGACTATTGGAGTTCCTAAATCAAAGCCCCAACTCATAGCAATAAGATTTAATATTCCAAGGTTAGTTATACAAAAAATGATGGACTAATTCACTCAGAAGATTGGCGAAACGATATGATCAAAACCTGCATTAATAGAAGATCAGATTGACGGCCTAGATTGAAACAAGGTTTTGTACGTGTTTTTCAAGGAATTTTGCCAAGATTTCTCTTTTACAGAAGATTAGATGGATATAACTCCTACAAGAGAATTTAAGTATTGTTGGGAGACATTTGGGTTTGTCTCTTTTGTAAGCTTGTAAAGCCCATTTTAGTGCCGTTCCTAAGTATTAGCAAGAGTGACAACCCCATTTGTAAACATATGAAAAATGCGGTTGTATGTACTAAAAGGGAACAACATTTTTCTAGGCAAGAGATAAAATGTAAAATGAACTCTTTGTAAACATTCAAAGATGCGGTTTATAATTTAGAAAAAGGATCTATTGTATTGCATCTACAAGGTGTGAGAATGGCTATTGGAGGGTCCAAAAGTTACTCTGTGTATATAGGGATTGCTATAGAAGGAAGTTAGGTTCTACGTGGCAACAATTTCTACACTTGTAACAAGACGGGGGTAATTGTCTAATTAGTCATAAATTAATTATATGGATGCTAATTCATTCACTAACTTTTCAAATTTTGTTAATTTAGTTATAAATTTTTGTGCGAAATCTTAACCTAATCATTTTGGCCAATTTTCACTGAAAATTGCTAACATCATAGTGTGTCATGTAGGATGGTTGGTGACGATCGGATTGTCATGTCAGTGATTTCCAACGAAAAATAACCGAAAGGACTACATTGGAATTTAGCATAAAGATTTAGGACTAAATTGACAAAATTAAAAAATTTAAGAGTGAATTAATACTCATACAATAGGTTTTTGACTGATTGAATAATTTTCCAAATAAAATGATATTTGTACTCTTGGCATAACTGGTGGAGTTCGATCTCCTTGGGCTAATAGAGCTGGAAAGAAGAGTGTGTATACCCGAATCGAACTTTTATAATTCTCATTTGCAATTTTTTTTTCCTTTTAACTCTTTAGTTTCTCTTGTTTAAATTGCTAGTATACTTTGTAGTAGAAGCACAATTTTTATAGGGGTAGATTTTACAAAATTGATTTTTATTTTCTTGAAAAATCAATTCATCCCCTGCTACGGGGATAACAAATGTCCTTAGAATTGGACTAACTAAGAACACATGATCTTAAGTGATAATGATTATGATCAGGACATTTCGACACGCCCAAATAGTCATAATTACGCCATTTGCAAGATGACCTCTTGTTTAGTGAAGAGGCCATCCAGACGCAAATTGTTAAAAAGGCAATTGAGTAACTATCAGACTTTACAGGGGTGACTTTACTACTCCATTTTAAAACAAATGGATGTTTTGCATGCGAATAAATTTCCGAAAGAATTGGTAAGTATTAAAAAGTTATTGGTAAAAAATTACGAGTTACTTGATTTCCAAGTAACTTGTTCGTAACTTAATAGCACTTTTGTGAATGACCAACTTTTTCTTGATAGTCCGAAAATTCTCGCTTTAATAGATTTTAGAATTTTTGTTGTGAACATATAAGGTTTTCTCTTTTGGGTGGGCTGCAAATACAAATTATGCTCGCAACAAACTTTAGATGACAATAATTCTCGGGGCAACCTAGAAGCTGGGGTAAGGCAGAAAGCAATAACTAATGTTCTATTCGTTTCACGGAAAATATGGCGTTTTGAAAAATTTTGTTTTCGGAAAATGTTTTCCAAGAAGCCATTTTTCAAAAAAATGATAATATTTTTCAATACTCTAAAATAAACTAGATATATATTCTATTGTTCGGCATGGAAAATTCGATTTGATTTCCTCCATGCACTCCTCTTAATACTTTTCAATTATTTTTATTTTTATTTTATTTTTACTTTTTATTTTTCCTTTCCCCCCTTGTTCTTCTTCAGTTGGTCGCCAGCCACTGTGGGTGATCGGCCAAAAGTGAGCTCAAGCTTAATGGCCTCGGAAAGGTTCGTCAATCAGGCAAGCCTCAGGCTTGAGGCACACTGATTTGGCAAGGCTCAAGGCCTGAGAGCTCGAAACTTGCTTGTGGCTGATCGCCGACCATCGCCATGGCTGGTGACCGGCCGAGAAAGAGGGAAAAAAGAAAGAAAGAAAAAGAAAGAAGTGGAGCTAGCAAGGGTGTGAAATAAGAGAAAAAGTGAGTTAGGAAAATGTTTATGTGATGTTTGAACGTGCATGCATAGTTCAATAAGCAACAAATTTACGATGTTTGAGGATCCTTAAAAGAGATTGATCCCAGAGGAAAAGAAAATTATCGCCAAAACCCAGATCTAACAGAACATGGTAAGACACGACGAACATCAAAGAACAGAAGCAATGAGTCCAGAGATCAAAGCAACAAAACCTGAAGAATAAAGAAGGGCTGGACTTGAGAAGAAAAATCTGGTGTCGGGAGTGGAGGTCGATGCTTATGCTGATGCTCTGGAGTGGAAAGTCCGAGAGATAAAGGACTCGGAGCGAGTATGCCTATTTCGCCGACTCTGACTGGAGTGAAGTCAACAAAGATGGGTTGCTCCTTATCATCAAACCGAAGGATAAAGCTACTTTAGGTGCATAATTGCTGGGGAAACTCGATTATTGTTTGGCCTTTTGTACAGCTGATGAAGAAAGAGCAGCAGCACCCCGGGGGGGAGGGGAGAGAGGGGTTGGGGAGACAGAGAGGAGACAGAGAGAACAGGGTTAACAAAAATGTCGCTTGGACGCGTTTATTTTAGCGAAAATTTATCGTTGAAAAATATTTTCAAAAAATTTAATTCCAGGTGAAGTAAATAATTTTCTGGTGTTTGTTCGTGCCAAACTATGTTGAAGAAAAATTAATTTTATGGTGTTTGATAGCAAATGAATCCACCAAAATGCGTTAATAAAGTCTAATTTAGGCTAATTTAATCGATAAGAATTGGCAAAGAATTAGGAAAAATATTTCTTACCATAAATGGAAGTTGTTTTTCCAAATATAAATTTATTATTTTCAATCAACAGAAAACACTTTGGATAGATTGACTAATTTTCGGTCATGTAAATATTGAAAAATGGAAAAAAATTTCATAAATAGTTTTTCGTCAAATAAATGAACATTTGGTCAAAATTTAAAAATTGCGGTTGTTTGTTTTTTATCATTTGTTTCTTGGAAAACCAAAGGCGAAAAAGTTTGCTTGACAGCTAATTGTTTGATGTTGGAAAGACTCTTCCACGTAATAAGTCAATACCCTCCATCACAAACATTAATCTTCCCAAATTGCTAACTTAGATGCTGTCTTTTTCGTCAGACCCTTGTCATATATCAATGAACTAAGGAAGATGTCATGTTCTGATTTTTTTAAGGGCAACCTCAACAATAATATAGATCAAAGATGTGAATTAACGAAAATATGATAGTGTAATAACATTTTACTCACACATAATATATAACCAATACCAAGACGTTATTAAATAAGATCGACCTCATGGGACACCAATTCCATAGTATCTGCTTCCGAGTGTTGATTTCTATTTTTGGGGATCAAACCGAATGTTGATGACATAAGATGGGATTAATGGGAGATGGAAGGTGGAGATTGAAGAACAGGAAAGAGAGACTTCAGAGGCCGAGACATAGACCAGGGTCTGCGTGCACGTGAGATTAGACATGGCACGTGCGGGAATGGCCAAAACCTTTTCTAGTTTCTATTATTAGCCACAAAATTGTCTATCCTAATGTTTGAGCTCTCCCTAAATCAAGGCATTAGTCTCTAAAAAAATATTTTGCAAATCATTTTTTTTTTACATAACAAATGAAGCCTTAAGTAAGAAGTTGAGTACTATTAGAGCATAATTCTATGGATTGATTAGAGTTATATCCTATAAATTAATATATATTTATAACTATGATTATTTTTCATATATACTTGGATCAAAAAGTCCGTCACATTATTTTTTGATGACCCACTAACTCTGTGCTTATCATCTATGAAGCACGGACACGTTATAAGTGCTTCCATGTCGTGTCTAACATGCGTCGGAGTGTGTCGGACATGTCGACAAGCTCAAACACGCGTTGACCGTGTGTCGGATTTGTCGACACGTGGTCAACTTTTGTTGACACATTTCGACACACGTGTCCGAAAGACGATGGAGGGTGGATGCAAGGGCGAGGGGGTAGAGATGAGGTCGCGAGTGACGACGAGCCCGCGACGATGAGAGATGGCCAAAGAAAGAGCAGAGGCGAGGGGCGCCACTCTACGATGTTGTGATGGATCGGCGACAAGGCTACAACTGCGAGGGAGGAAGGGCTGGAGGCGAGGCGGTGAACGATTGTGATTAGGACTAAGAGCAAGCAGAGATCGAGAGGAAGAGGGTCGTGCGGCGAGGAGGAGAAGAAGGAGGGCGCTGCTAGGGTTTTGAGAATGAAACTAAAAGAAAAAAAAAAAGGACTTAGCATGTTGGAGAGAGGGGGAAGTGACAGGCTGATAGGGTGGTGGGGGAGGGAAAGAAAAGTGAAAAAAAATTTGAGGGTGGGGGGAAAGAGACGAGGGAGTTGGGGGCGGGCCCCCCAAGGGAAATTAAAAAGTAATTTCGAAAAATAGAAAGTACTGAATGTTGAATGATTACAGTAAATTCAATGTAGGTTCTTTTTTTAATTAAAATTTGAATCAAATTAATTAAAAATAAAAATATTTATTTAATATATAACGTATCTTAACGTGTTGGAATTTTCTATTTTTGAAAAATAATATGTCGACGTGTCATGTCACGTGTCCGTGTCGCGTGTCGATGCTACTTAACTTTAACATCAAGCCATTCACCTTTTCATTTATACTTTGTCCATGAAGTCCTTCATATTATTTTTTAATAACCCACTAATTCCACGCGCTCACATCAAGCCATTCACTTTTCCATATTTACTTTGACCAAAACCTGCGTCTAGTTTGTCCTCTTCCTGTTTTCTCTGGCTAAAGTCCTCGTTCTTACAAATAAGAAACAATTTCCGGCTCTTTCCTCGAAAACTAAGCGATTAAATAAAAATAATTTGTTCAAAGCTGGCAACCATAGTCTAAACTCACCTTTTTATGATTTGTGCAACATTTTCCGTCCAAAGCTTTTATACTTCTTTTTAACACATGAAACAAACGCGTGCTATAGACGGTCCTGAATAAAAACCGTCTACACAAGTCAAAGGCTTAGAATTGACCATATTGTGAAATTTATGAAGTATTTCATGTATTTTTAGATAGTTAATTAACTTATACAATCCCGTATAGTCTTGTTTTTTTGGTCGAACAACCCCATTTATGATGTTGTTAGTAGGAAATTCTCATAATTTCGGAACACTTGCCCTTATCATGTACTTTTTTGTTTTTTCAAATTTGAAAAATCATTTTGACTTATTGTACTCGTGTCGATTTCCATCCTCAGCTTTTAAATGGTACAATTTGCCTACTCACTGTCGTGAATACACTTCCTCAGCATTAATTAGTGTTTTTATTTTTCTGCTTATGGAATTTTTATTTATCTTTCAAGACAGCCCTCTAGCTTTTTCTAAATTCAGCCACCGTAAAGACCCTCATGCAAAGGGCGCACATGATAATTGTGACACCTCCAGCTTGTCACGGCTATAACGGTTACTAAAATCTTTTTCACTTTTAGGCATATAGAAGCATATTTGGACCAATAGCGACAAAATTCAAAGACACACATGAAATTATAACTCAGGCTAATGCATTTCATTTCTTTATTTATTTACATTAGGTGACATGGTCAATATACCATGGATTTCAAAAAGCCTCTCATTCCTAACTACATCCGAACTACATCAAATATACACTTATGATACCACCCCGTCCTGGGACTACTTATACATGCCTAGCCACCTATCCTTCGACACTGCTACACTCAAAAGTCATTGCCTAGATCCCAAAAATATTGCTTCACCATCCTGCCCCTACCTCAGTCTATCGTATTGACACCATCGTCATCTCCTTCACCGCCTGGATGTGGGATCGGCCCCACAAGTTGTCCTCCCACATGTGCATAGACCGCTAGGAAACCCAAAAGTATTAGGCCCGTCAGCGTTCCTATGTTGACGGACAGTAACGCTATACATCGGATAAAAGTGACGTCTGGAAAATCCATATCTACGAACTCGAAAAAGTCCTGATCAAGGTCCATTGGGACCTATGTAGCACCGACACTCTTTGGGAGCCTTCATGTCATATCCAACACTCCGACACATTTTCGACACACTTCGATACCTTTCGACACGCGGTCAACGAGTGTTGAAAAATCCAACACGTGGTCAACTCTCCCCAACACCCTTTGACACGCTAGTCTAGAATTCCGACATGCGATTTTGACACACACAAGATCAATTTTAAAAATTTTTGATACTTAAGGAATCAAAATGTAAATATATGAAAAAAAATAAATAAATAAAGCAAGGATCTGGGCGATGTTGCCACCACCGAAGGGGGTGCGGCCCTCACTAGCTCGGGTGAGGCCATCACTAGCCAGGCAAGGGCTGATGAGACTCACCCAAATTTGGATGATGCCTTGGCTAAGGCCTGAGCAAGGCTTGCCCAGATCTGGGCGACACCACACCCTCGCTTAGGCCTAGCAAGGGTCGTTACCCCTCACTTGGGGTTGGCGAGGCCTCGTCTAGGGCTGGGGAGGCTCACCAACCACAAACGAGGGTCGACGTCTGCTAGATTTGGGCAAGTCTCTTCGACCCTAGTCGAGGCGTGGTCTAAATTTGGGTGAGCCTCATTAGCCTAGCCGAGGCGTCACCCACATCTACACGCTGGGCCGACGAGGGCTCCCCACCCTCCGTTGCCTACTTGATGGTCCCCTTTGACGATGGCAACAACATGCCCAGCCACCCACAACTCTATCTTTTTTTTTGCCTTTGTTTTTTCATGACCTTGCCTTTTTTTTCTTCTTTTTCTTTCTAGTTTTGTTTTTTTAGAATTATTCCCAGCCACCCACTTGCTTTTTTTTTTTTCACGACCCTACCTTTTTTTTTCCATTTTTTAAAGAATTATTTAGCTTTTTTAAAAGTTTTTTTTACTATTTTTTAAATAAGAAATAAAGAAAAAGTAATAAAAAATTGCCACGTAGGATAAATCAATTAATCTAAAAATACTACTTCAACATTTTCAATTAAACAAATTGACGGTGTTAACGGAAGAACTCGATTGCACCAATTTCATAAATTTTGGGACTCAATTGTACTTTTACAATAAGTTTTAGAACATGTAGTGCACATATCCCTAAATTTGATAGTAGAATGTGGATTGCTTGTTTTTTTCTCCAAGTTTTATGTATTATTGCAATGTAATATAGTTAAATTTGTCAAATTAAAAGAATGAATGATATTAACAAATGTTGAATTAATGTTTTTATTGTAAATTAATTCTAGACTCTTTTTATTATTATTTATTTATTTGTGCATATATATATTTAATATATAACGTGTCAAAACATGTCGAAATTCTCTAATTTTTTAGAAATAACTTGTCAGCGTATCATGTCGTGTCACGTGTCATGTCACATGTCACGTGTCCGTGTTGATGTTACATAGATTGTGACACCATAGCTGATAGAGGTTGAGGTAGGAAGGATTGGCATACTTACTACTGATCTGAAAAAGAATAATTAACAATTAGTGAGCTTAAACCTAGCAAGTAGAAAGTCCACCTGTTTATATGACATAAACCAATCACCATATGACAAGGAAAACTTCAATATAAAGCAAGGGAATCATTTCCAAATCAACTTGCCTGAGAGCTTTTTTTCAAAAGCAACATAGCAAATTAATAAGAAAGTTAACTTTTCTAAAAAGGTGACCCAATGACTCAAACGGAATTTAAAAGTGCCACCAAGACTATATTCGATATAAATTAATGTTGCTACCATCTTCCGAGAAACCCATTTTTCTCTAGGCATCTCGCACTCATCTGGCATTGTAAGGACATCTGGGGGAATCGTGTTACACCCCCGGGCATCCATAGGAACTCAATTATCCCTCTGGGCATTCCCACTATAACCCGAGGCATCGTCGTCCCAATAACCAACGGCAGTCCCAACTCATGCACTCATACTATGATGCATCAATTTCATAATTCAATCCAAGAATACCATTGACCTTATTACTATCACGGAAACTCAAGTGTCGAATCCACAAGTCTTCATTCGCTTATAAATCATCGGACTAATATAAACTCCCTAATATACACTGCCAGATAAGTTGCAAAAGAATTCCATCCCAGAGTCCCCAAAACTTGCGCTATAATGACGTTTCGCACGCCTTTGGAAATTGTAAATGTTGTCTAAGTAAATGGGTTTCAAAAATTACGAAATTTCAACGAAAGATAGAGAAGATCCAAAGGAACGTTTTCTATTTGGGAACCGAAGTCCAATTCGGTTTACATGGTACTATATAAGTATTAGAAACCTGGACCGAAACAGTAGGGCATTCCTGCACACAACAGAACACAAATGTAATTGCTTCACCAACTAAACGGTTTCTAAAAATCCTGAAAATTTTATAAGGGTATTTTAGGATGTAGTCTACAACTTTCATGAAGGATACTTGTTAAATTTCTTAACCAAAAATTCTGTGGAAAATGGAAATTGGAGAAAGGTCGGTTTTGTGTCTGCAAAAATACGCGGTTGTTTTTCAAATATATTTTTGTCCTATGAAATCCGAGAAATATGAACTTTAAGTATGTCATAGAACATCAAATAAGGGACGACTTTTGTGAAGGAAGCTCTAAGGAATTCACATCACACAACCCAGTAAAAAATCAGGAAAACAGAGAGTCACTCAAGGTTGAACTGGACCTAGGCACTCTCCACGATTTTTGTTCACATTTCAGCGTTTCAAGCTTGAGTATATACGAGATTCAATGGATAATACTTCCATGACATACACACAGACCCAACAAACTATGGATTAAAACATTTTAGATAGATAAACTTTTCCGAAACTTCCGATTAGATACGAACATATACAAAATTACAAAATTCATAGAAATGTTGAGGAAACTCTCCTCGTCGAACAACAATCGATTGATATAGGATAGAACAGAGGATATCTACTGTCTTGGGTCCTAGAGGAATTGTGGTTGGGGTTTGACGAGCTCTCGGAAAAACCAAACTGTTGCTATTCGACCTGAGGCGACGGTGCAGACGGATGAGTGATGATATGAGCAACTAAGGGTGCATTTGGTAACGTTTCCGTTTAAAAATTGTTCCAGAGAACAGAAATAGAAAAAATTATTTCTGTTCTGGAGAACAATTTTTTACTAGAAAAACACATTTGGTAAACTTGTTCTAGAAATAAAATAAAAAAAGAACAGAAACACGTTTGGTAAACTTGTATAATTCTTTTGCTTCTTTCAATTTTTAATATTTTTATTTTATTTTTCCTTTTTTTTCTTTTTTTTTTCTCTCTCCCTTTTGGCCGGTCGTCGGCCTTGGCCATGGCCGGCGACGGGACGACAAGGGCCGGCGGCCTTGCCGTGGTTGGGCGAGGCTTGGCCTCGCCTTGGTTGGGCGAGCTCGACCCTGCGAGGCTTGGCCTCACTGATGGCTGGGCGAGCTCGGCCTCGCTAGGGGCCGGCGACGCTCCAGCGAGGTCGCCGGCCCTCAACGGCCGATTGCCGACCATGGCTGAGGCCGACGACCGGCCAAAGAAAAAAGAAGAAGAAAAGAAAGAGAAAAAAATAGGAGAGAGAAAGATTGTTTATCGGAAGTGTTTCAGAAACAAGAAACAAGTTTTTCTTGTTTTTTGTTTCTGTTCCAAATTTGTTCCCCGAAACAAAATAATAGATTTGGAACAAAAGCCCAAATAAACGTGTTTCTGTTCTTTTTTTTGTTCCCGGGAATAAAAAAATAGAAATTGTGTTCATAAACACAGGCTAGAAACACAAACAAACGGACCCTAAGTGACGGGCGTCTTTTGCGGTTGCATGGTATGACTGTGGCTGTTCGTGCGATCTGGGAAGGAGATGGTCGTGCCCAAAACAGAGAGAGGGGTGTGTCAGAGGATGTGAGAGGATTGTTGTGCCAACACGGAAGGAAGAAGAAACACAACCCTTGGATACTTTAATCTTCCGCCTCATCCACCAATTTCACAGCGCATTTCCAAAACAATTAAACAATCCGAAACGAGATGCAAAATCGAGGAAAGAGCAGGATTACTGGAGCGGTCGGGACTCCAAGCGTGGCAAGTGATGCACGGAGCGAACTGGTGGACGGCGACCGCCGCCATTCTCGCCTCTCACCTCTCGCCTCCCGCTGCCATTGTCAGGCGTACTGGGGAATTTAGCAAAACGCACGATCCTTAACAATATTTTCTTTAATTTTATTACAAAAGAGGATCTCTAATTTTTCAATGTCCTTGAAATGAAAATGGAGGATATCAAAAGGGGCGGAAAAAATAAATTTAAAAGCATTAACTTTGATAGTTTTTTTTTTTGGTTAAAAAAAAGGCCTTTTTTTTTCCATTCAAAAGAATTGATTAATTTGATTCAATTCAACGGTCATCACAAAAATCGACCATAAGGTTAAATCAAGTGTGTCACGGCACATATCAATTTGTTCAGTCCCAAACTTTTGAGAAATGTTGTGTTAAGTCTATCAAGCCACATTTTCTTAGTCAAGTTTTAAATGAATTTAAACTATACGATGAATCTAATAATGTTGTGTATCAATCCTTCACATGCTCCTCACATATTGGAAGCTGATTGATTCCGACATATTCGGGACTTTGGCAAAGCACTTATGGCTGTCTAGCCCCCATGTCATGGCCACTACCGTTATCGCCGCCGCCATAGATCGTCGATGGGCGACCGTCTTTCCTCAATTGGGGCGCTGGTTTCGGGCACGAGCCATTGGAACATAGAGCTTCATTTGGGCACTGCAATTCCCTTGCCTCATGGTCCCCCTCAACGAACTCTAACTCATCCAGTCAAATTAGGACGAGGAGGCATACAGGGGTATGGACCCGACAATGATTGGATTGCACGGCGGATGATGTAATTGCGCCACGGGCGAATGTCATTTTCAAAATGTCGACAAATTGCATGATATTATGGCGAATTGTCACGAGCGATACATATCACTCATCAAAATTTATAAATTTTTCATTTTTCATTTTCAAAATAAATTTCTACATGTACCATAACATACAATTGCTTTTTTGCTAGAATTTATTGCATTAACTTCTTTACTGAGCATAAAAACACCAATCCCATTTGGTTTATTAATTCTCATAGGAAAATGACACAAATGATCCCGAAAAGTCAATGGACCATGTTGAACAAATTAAGAACTCATGAATTATATTGCGCATTTAGCTAAATTTTGGAGACCACATTGAATAAATTAAAATTTAAGAATCACATTGCATATTGAGTTAAAGCTGAAAGACTATTTTTTAAATCAACAATTTTGAATTTCAAGGAAAAATATACGGACAATCGGTGATGATATTTACATAACTACTGCTTAAAAATTTAAGATGTCACCACATGCGAAAGACTTTTTTCGTTTTTACCAAACTGTTGTAAATTTTTTGTCAAAAGACTATAGAAGCATTATTTGCACAAATAGAAGTTAAATTTGTGAAAGAATGTACTTTACTTTTCATACCCCTGTACTTCCATAATAAAATAAAGAACTTCCATATACCATTTTTACATTTTATATCAATTCACTCCGAATGTAACAATCGTCGCACGTCTCCATCATTCACACTAATCAAATAAAAACTCTCAAACACATTATAATAAAAAGAAATTGCATAAATATCAATTAGAGTCATAAAGCAGATAATTTTTTTTTTATAAAAAAAAAAACAGAAATAAACAATTTGGCGGTAACGAAATGAAAAATGTCAAATTTGTAAATTTTCGCATACGTCACGAGTGCGCATTGCGCAGGAGTGAGTACATTAGCATAACCTCTATCGTTCCAGTTCACAAAATCGTTCGCATTCCCCTTTTTCTCCCCTAAATCTCACCGCTCGTCAATTCTTCTTATTCTTCTTCTTTTTCTTCGTGCGACTCCAAGAGAAAGATTGAGCGACCCTCCACGAAGTCTCTGTCAGTCGCCATTTCCGATTGGATCGCCGGAGTCCGTACTTGCTGCATCTTCCACCTCCTCGAGCAGTTTAGCTTCTGTTTGTGCATGTCTGAGTTCGTTTATCTTTGCTCGAATCAAGTAATTGGTCGATGTCTCTAATTTTCTTCGGCTTGCGATGAGGCGAATCGGTTTGCCGAGCAAGCTTGGCTGCATCATTTTGTTTCCATCGGCATTGGAGCTACGGAAGTTTGAGAACTGGATCGGATTGTCGAGGAGCATCCTCTTGTGTGCTCGTTTGGGAGGTGCATTTTGTGGTCATGATGATTTGAGGAAATGGCGAAGTTCAAGAGACTTCTTAAATGCGCTTGTGGAATCATTACGGTTGTATCTAATAAAAACTTATTTAGATGTCTAGATTCGTCTGAAAAGAGCCAATCTGAAAAATAGAGAGATGTTGGCATTATCCATGACAAGGAAGGAGGATCAGTGTATTTAAGCATCTGATTCGATTTTCGTTAGAGATTTAGCTTGGTTTCGGCTCGATGTTAGAGATTTTCGTTAGAGATTTTAGGAAGGTTATGTGTAATGTGATTCGTAGCTCCAATGTCAACAACTTAAGTGCAAGAATTTAATGAATTAGAAATCAAGTCGAGAATAGTACCTGTGCGATTTGCCTTGGAAATGTTCACCTCTTGGAATAATCGCATGATTTGTTTATATTGCTCACTAGTAAATGGCGGTGGAGATGTGGAAGAGGAGTTCTTAGTGTTGAAAATATGTCTCGATTTGAGCCCGTTGAACGAGAATACGTGAACTCGACCACGTGCGAGTAGAGCATGTGAATTAGCCGAAATTGTCAGAAGAAGATCGCATGCGGATCTATGAGCCGCAAGCGTGAAGAATGAAAAGGAGCGTGCAGCCGCAAGAGGGGAAGACCATTATTTTATTCTACCTCTTTAATTGCATGCACATGGACGTGCTTGCATGGTGAATGGACGTGGAAGACTAAAGCCAATTGTGGGCTTGTTTTGTCTTCATCTTTAACTCCTTGCTTCTTTCCTTTATTATTTTATCTAGCTGCAGACAAACAAAGGAAAGAAAGGATAAAATAATGCTTGAAGGAGTTGAACGTCGTGGAGATGGTCTTGGAAGACGGCGGCCATCCTTCTTTCGCGCTTGAATTATGGGCACACGTTTTCTGCCTCATTAAATGCAAAGTGATGCGTGCCCGTGAATTTTGGTGGGCGTCAGTGCTGATTGTGGGCGCCTGAATGACTTCACATTTCCTGTCTTGTTTCGCCCTTAAAAGGCAGAGGAGCGAAGGAGAAGATTGCGCCGCACCAAGTTTCGGTGGCCGAGAGAGAGCTCTGAAGAAGAGTGCAGAGAGTTCTCTTGAGAGAGGAATTTTCTCGTTGAAATTATACCCGAGTGTTTTAGTCAGTTAAATTCTTGTGAGTAGAATTTGTATAATTCCTTGAGTGAGGTTTCACTAGGAATTGTGAGAGGCTAAACACTGTGTGAGTTATCTGGGTGTAATTTGGGGCTGGGAAACACTGAGTGTGTTTGAGTACTCGAGTGATTGTAATCTCCGGTGTATCGCTTGTTTTCTATAGTGGAATTCCGTGCTGCTCTCCCCGTGGACGTAGGTTCCGATATTCGGACCGAACCACGTAAATCCGATGTCCGATTTCCTTTCCTTCATTCCGACTATTTTATCCGATTCGCTTGTCCATATTCCGCACGCGCAACAACAACAATTGGTATCAGAGCCTGGTTTGGCTGACGTGAAGCGAATCGGTAACGATGGAAGAAGGAAAGGTGAGAATCGACAGATTTGATGGGAAGGATTTTGCTTTCTGGAAGATGCAGATTGAAGATTGTCTGTACCAGAGAAATTTGCACTTGCCCTTATCTAGGGAGAAACCAGACTCGATGAAGGATGCCGAGTGGGAATTGCTGGATAGACAAGCGATGGGTGTTATTCGGCTGACGTTGGCTCGTAACGTCGCATTTAACATCGTGAAGGAGAAAACCACTGCGGGACTGATGAAAGCCCTGTCAAATATGTACGAGAAACCCTCTGCGATCAATAAGGTCTATTTGATGCGACGTCTGTTTCACTTAAAGATGGGCGAAGGTATGTCAGTAGCTGAACATATCAACGAATTCAATGAGGTTGTTAACCTATTGAGTTCGGTTGAGATTAACTTTGAAGATGAGGTACGTGCGTTGATTTTATTATCCTCATTGCCTGATAGTTGGAATACTACTGTTACTGCTGTTAGTAATTCCTCTGGGTCAAGAAGTTTGACGTTTGATGAGGTTCGTGATTTGATTCTGAGTGAAGATATTCGTAGGAAAGAATCTGGTGAACCCGTGTCTACTGCTTTAGTAGGTGAAAGTAGAGGAAGAACTAGCATGCGTGTTAGTAGGAACATGAACAGACGTAGTCAGTCTAGGACTAGTAGAATTGTCTGTTGGAATTGTGGCAATAGTGGGCATCGTAGAAGAGACTGTTTTAAGCTGAAAAATGAAAGGGGTAAGGGAATTAGAGTTGAGTCTACAGATAATGTTGCAGCTGTAGCTGAGAATGATTCTGATGGTGTCGATTGTGTCTTGTCTGTCACTGAGGATTCATCATTTGACGGATGGATAATGGATTCTGGTTGTTCATTTCACGTTACACCAAATAGGAACTGTTTTATCACTTATCAGTGCACGGGTAGTGGTAAAGTCCAGTTAGGGAACAACGCTGAGTGCGATGTTGTGGGTGTTGGTGATATTAAAATCAGAATGCATGATGGTATTGTGAGGACATTGACTGGAGTAAGACATGTTCCAGAGTTGAAAAAGAACTTAATTTCCATGGGTGCCCTAGATTCAGCTGGTTGCAGGTATTCTTCAGAAGGTGGAGTTCTGAAGGTTGTTCGAGGTGCCCTGGTGATAATGAAAGGAATCAAGCACGGAGGCCTGTATAAACTTCAAGGTGAGACAGTGACAGGTTCAGCCCCGGAGACGTTGGATGCATCTGTTCGAGAGTCTTTTGACTGCTCGAGGAAGACCTGGGTGTTTGTGCCGATGCACAAGGTTGATGCTAGTGTCAGGATCACGCGGTTAAGAGCTTTGATCGAGACGGAGACTGGTAATTCGATCAAGCATGTGCGGACTGATAATAGCATGGAGTTCTGCTCGGAGCTGGTAAATAAATTCTGCATGAAAGATGGCATAGTGAAACACCGCACTAGTGCCAGTAAATCACAACAATTTGCAGAATTGATGAGCAGAACATTACTAGAGACGGCCCGTAAAATGATCTCTAGTGCTGGTGTTGCTAGGAGAATCCTAGCTGATGTGCTTAGTACGGTAAGCTGCCTGGTGAATAGATCCCCATCAACTGCTATTGAATGGCGGACTCCTGAAGAAGTGTGGTCAGGTAACGTTGCTGGTTATTCTATTTTTAGAATGTTTGGTTGCCCGTGTTATTTTCGAGTGAGTGATGGTAAGCTCGATGGGAGGGCAAGGTGCATATTCCATGGCTATGCACAAGGTGAGTGGGGCGATCAGTTGTGGTGCCCGGATATAAATTCACCTGTTGACAGCAGAGAAGTTACCATTGACGAGTCTCCAGTACTTCTAGATAGGAGTGTTTGTGGCAGTGTTAATACGGATCTGGACGGTGTTCAGCTCAAGGTGGAGTTACAACCAGAAACTCCTGAGGTAGCAGGTACTAGCGGAATAATTGACACGGATGATGCTTGTAGCGAGGTGGAGCCAATAGAACCAACAGTTGCTGTAGCTGCTGAATTTGACAAGGTGCGTGTTTGACCTTCTGTTAGATATGGAAGCAATGATGGTTTTGCTTTATCTGTGATACAGGAGGTTATGTCGAAAAATCCTTGTGGAGTAGCTAATTATGCAGGTGGAGTTGGTGTCTTGATGAGGTCCACGGTTCTGAGAAAGTTCAAGCGCGGCTTGAACTTGGAAGCACTCTGTGGCGGTTGAGCCCGTTGGGGCTGTGGGAGAGTAGTAGCGAAGTGTCCACTGAAGCGATTATGATTTTGGCTCAAACGTCGAGCCAAGGTGGAGATTGTTGAAAATATGTCTCGATTTGAGCCCGTTGAACGAGAATACGTGAACTCGACCACGTGCGAGTAGAGCATGTGAATTAGCCGAAATTGTCAGAAGAAGATCGCATGCGGATCTATGAGCCGCAAGCGTGAAGAATGAAAAGGAGCGTGCAGCCGCAAGAGGGGAAGACCATTATTTTATTCTACCTCTTTAATTGCATGCACATGGACGTGCATGCATGGTGAATGGACGTGGAAGACTAAAGCCAATTGTGGGCTTGTTTTGTCTTCTTTCTTTAACTCCTTGCTTCTTTCCTTTATTATTTTATTCAGCTGCAGACAAACAAAGGAAAGAAAGGATAAAATAATGCTTGAAGGAGTTGAACGTCGTGGAGATGGTCTTGGAAGACGGCGGCCATCCTTCTTTCGCGCTTGAATTATGGGCACACGTTTTCTGCCTCATTAAATGCAAAGTGATGCGTGCCCGTGAATTTTGGTGGGCGTCAGTGCTGATTGTGGGCGCCTGAATGGCTTCACATTTCCTGTCTTGTTTCGCCCTTAAAAGGCAGAGGAGCGAAGGAGAAGATTGCGCCGCACCAAGTTTCGGTGGCCGAGAGAGAGCTCTGAAGAAGAGTGCAGAGAGTTCTCTTGAGAGAGGAATTTTCTCGTTGAAATTATACCCGAGTGTTTTAGTCAGTTAAATTCTTGTGAGTAGAATTTGTATAATTCCTTGAGTGAGGTTTCACTAGGAATTGTGAGAGGCTAAACACTGTGTGAGTTATCTGGGTGTAATTTGGGGCTGGGAAACACTGAGTGTGTTTGAGTACTCGAGTGATTGTAATCTCCGGTGTATCGCTTGTTTTCTATAGTGGAATTCCGTGCTGCTCTCCCCGTGGACGTAGGTTCCGATATTCGGACCGAACCACGTAAATCCGATGTCCGATTTCCTTTCCTTCATTCCGACTATTTTATCCGATTCGCTTGTCCATATTCCGCACGCGCAACAACAACACTTAGGATTGGTGGCAAGCTTGCTATCCGAGGGCTTGGTGGGAGGCTGGTCCTGACACTGTCCCTTATAATTAGCGAGAAATCCATGGATGTGAAAGCAAACATCACGGGAATGGCCTGGTATACCGCAATGGGCACAACGTTCACGAGCACGTGATGCAGGGCCGCGTTTTACAAGGTGAATAGAAGCGGTCTCGGTGTGCTTATGGGATGGAGCCGAGAGTGGCAAGTCCATTTGAGGCGGGATGTTTCGCATGGAGCCATATGTCAACAGTATGTTTTCTGTGGAGATACAAGTCGAGTGAATGTGGCATTGAGATTCGTCCTAAAGAATAAGTGAGTAAGCCCACACAACAATGGCTAATAGATTCATGAGCAGAACTTGAATAACCACGTTAGGATACCTCGGGTTTAAACCCATTAAGAATTGATAAAGACGTCGATTCTCAACTTGCATCACAAACAATGTCCTTGCTTCGCAAGGGCAGTTCGGCAAGGGTTCCAAATTGTTTAGCTCATCCCAATAACGCCGCAAAATATTTTAATACTTAGTGATGTCTGTAAGAGTTTTCCTAATGTGGACTACATTAATTGATATTGTAATTTACCGTTTAACGTTTACCGTTTTACGGGGATTGGTCTAAGGTGAGATAGAAGGTTTCTTAATTAGTCTAATATGAGCTGGCTTGTGTGGGCCGAGTTGAGCCTGGCCCGTAATGAGGGGGCCTAGCTGGAAACTCTATAAATAGCGCTAAGTCTCTCCTCTAACCCTAATTCTCACATGTATTCTCACTTAAGGGGCGTTTACCTAACGCTAAACGTGAGGAGGGCCGCCTCATTGAGCCAGTGATACGGAAGGCAATAGAGGAGAAGGACTTGCGCGTGGAACATTGTGTTTCCGCTTCCGCTACAAGATCGATGGATTCCAAAACATGTGCGTTAATTCTTCTGCTTAATTATGCATATTCTTGTTCTGGTTATGGAGATCTTGGGATTGCGTAATTTGCATCCAACACGTGGTATCAGAGCCTCCATAACCCTAGAACTTGAACGCATTGAATTTTGCCCTAATTTGTGATTTTCGAATTTCTTAAAGACTGTAAAAGTAAAATTAAATCACAAATTCGGATTGGGCTCGACGAGACGAGAACATCCGTGGGTGGCGCGTCGCCGGGGGAGGCCCCACGCGCCCCCACGCGCCCCCACGCGCAGCCACGCGCCGCCGGGCGTCGAAGACGCGCGCCCACACGCGTTCACGCGCCCTCACGCGCTCCCACGCGCGTGCGGCGCACGCGGGCGCTGACGTCACGCTGACGTCAGCGACCCGGACCCGGACCCGGACTCGGATTCGTATTCGGATTCGATCCGCTGCGTCGACGCTGACGTCACACTGGGTTCTGACCCGCTGACGTCACGCTGACGTCAGCGACCGACCCGAACCACACCGACCCGACCCGGATATCGACCGACCTGACCCGGATGGCGACCGACCGACCCGACCCGACCCAGGACCCGACCCGACCCGGTCAACCGGTTGGACCGGGTGGCAGGACCGGATGGTCGGACCGCCACCGGTCGAACCAGTTTGACTGGTCCTTTGACGACCCGCGCGTGGGCTCCACGCGCCGCGCACTCAGGCGGCGCGCGAGGGCGTGTGCGGTCTCTGATCGGCACGTGGCTGGTGGCATTCAACTCGTATGGTGATTTCCTACATCGTGGTGTATTTATTTTAATTTTTTGATAATTTTATAGATGTTAAAATACATGCAAAGCCCTAAATACGCGTATTTTTAGTGTATTTTTGTGTATTTTTTCTTGTATTTTTCTGTGATTTTCAAAATACAGGTGCTGGGTTACTGGTATGTTTTAACATGAATTTTATGAGTGTTATTCATCAATATTTTACTATAAAGTTTATTTTTATGAAGTAATGTAATTAGCATGATATATGATTTTGGTGATATGCTGCCCCTATCACTAAAGCTAAAATCACATATATATGGTGTATGTGAGGAGTAAAATTTATATCCCTGGTATGAGAGAGTTTCAAGGATTCAATTGAGTAGTGACCGCCAAAGTGACACACTTGATTGGGTTTGAGAAATTTCGGTCTCGTATATTGATTGGGATGTCTCCTGGTCTAATGTGTAGTCATACTCCCAAAGGAGGTGATTGTGTATTAGTTTATGGAGGGATACATGATGGTATGGTGGAGGAGTGACTGATTCTAGTGATTCATATGCCCAAAGGTGATGAATTCACGAAAAATTGGAATATATTCTCATAACCGCTATCATGTGGGGAGTATACAACTGCACGTCATGTATTCTGCCCAAAGGTGATTATATGATTATGCATGTAACTCTCTGGATGTGTACTTGTTTGTCAAGTTACACAGTGCTCACATGATGCTAATTATATACATTGCTTGTTTTTCAGTCACATTTTCTGTAATTAATAATTCCACTATTATTGAGGTTTTTACTGCTTCAAATTTTAAGTTGTGGACATATGATTTGTTGCTTGAGAATGCAATAAAATTTGCTTATTGTCCATGAAGCGTTTCATTCTGGAATACTAGAAAAAAGGTTTGCCTGTGGACTGCACTGCTATAATATGATGGAAGCCTTAGTTGCTTGAAATTATGTTTTGTATAATATTGAAATTAGGACATATCTGCAAAGATTGTGTTTAAGTCTTAATGATATATACATCTCATATAAGGATGAAAAAGTTGTTTCCAAATTTTTTTCTATTTACTCTTAACGGTTATCTAAAGACTTCTATAGATTATTGTGGAAGTAAAATTGACCGAGATAAAGAATGCCCTTATCAAAGTTGTTTTATAAACTTCTTTTGAGTTATAGATTGTGCATAGATTACCTTAATCATATTAAATTTAGGGGTGTCATGCATGAGTGAGGTTATCTAATCCAATATTAAGTACGTTGGAATTTAGATTCACTCGAAATTATTTTGTATCTTATCTAGATTGTTAAAAGGGGTATTAATTTTATGATCCTAAAGAAGATACAAGAATTATGGAATCATATACTCTAAAGTTTCTTAAGATCGACGTAATTGTAGAGGATAGCTGCTCTCAGACTATTAAAGATAATAGTGTGATGGAGGTTACTGTGTTTTTGTCTTTATCTATACAGATAATTACGGAATCTCCTATACCATAGACTAAACTTGTTGAGGTTTAAAGTACTATTATTGATATAGTTTATAATGAAATTTCTTAAACCTCTCAAGTGTAGAATGAAGTGGTTGTAGCTTTATTAAGGAGATTTGTTAGAGAAAGACAATTAGTTATACCATCAAACTATATAGTCTATTTGTGAGAGCATGATTACAATATCCATTACATGGTTGTTTTAGCAACTTATATAAATGTCGTTTCTTGTTCTTAATTAAGTATGTGATTAAACGCCATAAAAAAAGGATAATAATATTTTTACTCTGAAAGAGGGGTGGATAGTTAGTGAAGAAATAATTATTTCTTTACTAATTCTTTCAGAGTGAACGTGTCATTGATAGTTTATTTTTTATATGGAGTTACGTCAAAGAGATACAAAATCTATATAAGTGCAACTGGAGAATTTTGCAGCAGATTTAAGTAAACTTGTGTGTAGACTGAAAAGTCTTAATTCATGGTCTTAAACAAGTTTCCAGGCAATATTATTAAAGTTCATAGTGTTGTTATTTTGTTCAATTGGGAACAAAGTAATTCAATATATTGCAAGGTCAGTGGGAGGAAATTTATTTTTTCTCATACTCTATGTACATGATATTTTGTTTACAAGTAATGACCTTGAGGCATCTTATATCTTTTGTACTAAGGTTTGTAAAGATTGTTTTTGCCATATTATATTAGATTTTCTCGGAGGACATTTGCTGATTGTATATTGGAAATATTCAATATACATTATTACAAGCCAGGAATTGCTCATGTTGTTAAGGGTGATAGGTTGAATCTATCACATTGTCCTTATTTACATATTGAGAAAATCTAATTAAAAGGTGTACCGTGTTAGTGCACTTAAAAGTATTTTTGAATGTGTTGTTTATTAATAACAACAGAAGTCTCAAGAGGTCTAAACACATGGAGGTCAAGTTTTTGACTATAAAGGAATCGGTACAGAATGGTGACGTTGCAGTAGATTATATTCCAACAGATGATATGATTGCAGATCCACTAACTAAAGGTCTACACCCATGTGTATTTTAAGCGACATGTCATTAGCATGGGTCTAAGAGCATCATGAGATGCTGCTGTTTAGTGGGAGCTATTTTGGCTTTATTCTGATAAAGGTTTCTTCTGTGTTCGTTACATTTTTTAATGGTTTGATATGTATCAACTTTCGCATTCAATAAAGTATTTTTGAATGTGTTGTTATTATGTTGAATACATATTAATAAAGTCTCAAGGTATTGTATAAACCTTGAGTGAAGGCTAGGGGCATCCGATTATTAGCCCTGTCTATATGTCTTGTTATACATAAAGAATGGTTAACCGTAAGGACAAGACATATGTGGGTTCATGGAACCATAAATGCATTCTCTAGTGGCACAAGTTTTTTAGACGCTTAAGGTAAGAGAATGGACATTCTCTAGTGGCACAAGTTTTTGTGACGCTTAAGGTAAGAGAATGGTGACTGACAAATGAGATCTCTCTATGAGAGATGTTATCCATTTGACACACTATCATATTGGATCCATATCAATAGAGTTGAGAACACTCGTGACCATGGAAGGCTCTGTGTGTATACATGCAGTTACCGCCATGATTCGGTGTTTGAGACTTTATGGGATAGGATTGACTATTAAGAATTATCTCTAGACCAATGTGCGCACATACAGTACGATTTCAATTAATATAGTCCAAGTGGGAGAATGTAAGAGTTTTTCTAATGTGGACTACATTAATTGATATTGTAATTTACCGTTTAACGTTTACCGTTTTACGGGGATTGGTCTAAGGTGAGATAGAAGGTTTCTTAATTAGTCTAATATGGGCTGGCTAGTGTGGGCCGAGTTGAGCCTGGCCCGTAATGAGGGGGCCTAACTGGAAACTCTATAAATAGCGCTAAGTCTCTCCTCTAACCCTAATTCTCACATGTATCCTCACCTAAGGGGCGTTTACCTAACGCTAAACGTGAGGAGGGCCGCCTCATTGAGCCAGTGATACGGAGGGCAATAGAGGAGAAGGACTTGCGCGTGGAACATTGTGTTTCCGCTTCCGCTACAAGATCGATGGATTCCAAAACAGGTGCGTTAATTCTTCTGCTTAATTATGCATATTCTTGTTCTGGTTATGGAGATCTTGGGATTGCGCAATTTGCATCCAACAATGTCGTCTTCGCCTTGTTCAAGAGTGCATAATTTATGCTCGAGGTGGAATATTAGAGGACCCTTAGACGGTGAAAAATGTTCACACATAGCAGCGCAAACGTCCGCAATAAATTCCGTGGTCAACACGGTTGGGACAAGATCATGGTGGATGGAATTCAGGACCCATGATAATATCATGTTGTTGACGCGAACCCATGGGGCATATGTGGCATCGGTTGATTCAGGTTTTGGAATATCTCCCATGACAAAACCTATTTTGTTCTTTGCTGATAGAACAATGGTCATGGCTTGTGACCAGCTGTCATAATTATCACCCGTCAAGACCATGCTGACTAAATTAGAACCAGGGCCATCCGACGCATGGAGGAAGAACGGATTGTCGGTCCATTCATGAGCCAATGTGTAGCTGGAGGATTCCTCAGTCTGGGAGCTTTGTTCAGACATGATAGCCAATGTAAAAAAGAAAAGAAAAAGATAGTGCCCAGAAAAATCAATCAAAGCAAACTAATGAAGGACGATGGGTCCAAAGAAGAAACAAACAGATGGCTAGTGGTCGCCGGCCAAAATCGGATGACCAGACGCAAGAGACAGGCTCAATGACGACCGTGCTTTGATGCCGCGTTTCTGAATAGAACATAAAAAAATATTGGAGAAAATTGTTTTGTGTATATCTTAAATTTTGTACATGCATTACAAGCCTATTTATAATACAAGAAGGATGTACAATAGAAAGGAATATACGAAATAACATTTCCTATTCTATATTCCAAATATCTGATCTTACTGATTAATCGGATCAATTAACTCACAATTAGAATAATTAGAATCAAATCATATCTCCTACTCTAATATGTATTTGGTTATTGGTTTTCATGAGTGTATCAAAAAGGTGACACAAATAAAATACTCCTTGACAACCCAAGATTAGTGAGCCCGAATGTCAAACTTACATATTCTAGTCGACCGCGATGGCTCTATTAGTAAAATGAAAAATCCGAGCATTGCGTCGCACATCAACGAAGGGTGCATGGCAGAGAAAGGAAGGCCTCTAAAACAATCTAATTAAAGCAAGAGCTTGCGATATTTGCTGAAAACCGTGCGCTAATTAAGGTTTAGCATATATATAATTAAAAAGCTGAGATAATAGAACGTATCCTCTCACATGCGTTTCGATTATATGATGAACTAATAACCCATTCTAAAATTTCAAGTATGTCCATTGCAATAGAAAATGCATCTATTTCAATTCACTTGATATCAGCATCTAAATACTTTCAGTTGTAGTGAGTGTTTATTTTCCATATTTTATTGGACGATAACAAAGCACGATAAGATTAGATAGAAAGATATGCTCACATGAAAAAAAGAAACTTTTACGAGTCGATAAAAATATAAAATGAACTGATTTTGTAAAGTAATTAATTGTTTATCCATGATTTGATCAAGAAAAAAAATAATTTAATAAGAAAAACTAATTCAATCGAGAAAAATCAATTCTGCCAAAGTAAGAGCCTACTCACAAAATAATATTTTGAATTTATAACTTCATATATACGTGAATACCATTATTAGTTGGGGTTTGGCAAATAAAATGTAAGCATGACATCTTCTCCAAAGACTACGATAATGAAATGCATATAAAATAAGATAGATATTATTGGTACTAATTGTATCATTGGACAATAAAATTATGGAATTCAAATTACTAACCCTAAATTTGATTTTTATATAATAAAAAAATTGAGAACGATAGAATAAATCATTTAGATTGGGATTTCATTAAGTAATATTCTCAAAAAAAAATCAAAGAAAAAATATAAAATAAAATAAATACATCAGTGGGTGGATTTGGAAATATAAAAGAACCAATGTACAATTTGAAGCTTTAGAAGATAAGTGGAAAAACAAAAGATAATTCCATAAAAAACTGATATTTGTTTGAGAGAAAAGGAAATTGATTTTTTTGAAAAACCGAAAAATGGAAGAAAACACTAGTGCTGCCATGGAGAACGTCAAGCTTCCAAATCGAGAGCCATGCCGATAGGTCTGACGGCACAGCCGGTCCATCACCGCGAGACTCAGTGGTGAGGTCGATATCCCGACGGCCATGGATGAGTCGTCAAAACGGCAAACGGCTGCCATCTCAGAAAACAAAAAATGAAAGCAGAGGCATGGTGGTTGGGCTCAACTGGGACGCTGGGGAAAATGGAGTATACTATACAAGGACGACGGCAGGCAGGCTAGACAGCGATTTCATAAGAGACGAGCTTCTACATGTTCAAAATTAAAAATTTGATTTCCAAGTGGTAAAACAGATGAAATGACCCACTCATCCATTCAACTGAGACAGCATGTCGCATGACACACGTATCATTATAATGTTTCATTAGATTACAATGTAGTTATTTTAACAGCTTAAACTATTTAGCCAAAAGCATAATTTAGTTCAAATACTTTAATACTCCTCTTTGTGAGTAGGTCAGACTTTGCTGCGAGTCTAACATATGAGAATATACAACGCAGGAGGTCTAAAAAGGTTTGAATTAAGAATCTTATGCTTTGATATATGTGGAATTATATCCAACTATTCTAATAATATGAGCTATTGAAAGAAGAGATGGTTGAACTTAAATACTTCAACAGTCATCATTAATGTAATGCATTAGAAAAGCAAATATAGAATAAGCCAAATCCACCAAGGCAAATATATATTTGTTTCTGCAAATCAATCTTTACCGCCACCACCCGGAGGCGGACTAGCAGAGGTCTTGCTCCCCGTTCTGTCTTCTTTTGAGTCATCCGAAATGAGCGTCCTCTCAACTCGTAAAAAATTAAGGCACCAGGGGATACACCTGAATATCAGAGTACGGATAGGAGGAAGGTAGGGGATAACGATGCCATAGATTAATATATTAATAACCATGAACAAAGATAAAGAACCTGTGATGATGAAGATGAAAATAGATCCGAAAATTGATATCGTGGTGGCAAGCCAAGGGAGTTTGCCAACGGTCAAGTTGACACCAATTAAGAAAGCGTAGGACATTGCCGGGAGTGACATTCCTAGTAGCCATAGTGCAGGCCGGAGGATAGATATTGATGAGTGGACATCGATCAGGTATGCTAACATGAAGAAAACGACCGAGGTCATTGAGCAGAACATCGCGAAGGTGTTGCAAATCACGAATTCCTGGAACTTTCTATTGCCCAGCATTGTAGCCATGCCCCTGTCATCTTTGGATGCCGTGTCTGAGCTGTTAAATCCTCCAGGAACTGCCAAACCAGCTGCGAAAGTCACAGTGGTCACAAGTGTTGCCACCACCAACAAGGTAGTGATAGCTTTTCCAAGCTCGGGAGATTTTATCAAACTTCTACCCGTGTGCATTTTGTCTCGATTTTCTGCCTTAAGTATGAATAGATCTAGTCTCTTAGCTGACACGGTCTTCAACAGGATGCATACCAAAAACTGAGATCAGAAAACATATGAGAAGGGAAAGAAACAACGTATTGTTAGCGAATTGGTAATAGAAACGGACTCTGGAATTCTCATTTAAAGGGGAACTGTTATTTTTAAAGATGCAGTGTCTGCTCATTTTGAAAAATTAACACTATAGTAACAAGTTCATTGCAATTGAGAAAAGAGGCACCGATGAAACGTATATGGTTCACCTTTGCCATGGGTTGACTTACAGATAATGTAATGAGATTATGCCATGTTTAGAGAGGTCAAATTTGCCGCCTTGACCCTTGGCTTTTTTACAAAAAAAAAAAGATTGCAACATTGACAACCCCTGATCTTATTTATAGGCTCAATTAATCAAGAGATGTAGCAAATTATCTCAGCATTTGTCAGAGACATTCAGTTGCTTCTAAGCCCGGACATATTCATGGGCAAAATTTAAGTACTTCCCATTAAGGCTAAATTAGAGACTTGTGCAATATCAATCCCAGAGGAGTCTTGGCTATTCTAGAAATTCGATTGACACTCAATCCCGTTGATTACGAGACTAATGACTTGAATACGAGATCTGTGCCTAACTAAGGTATTAGTCTAGGGAATCCAGTAAGCTAATAAATAAAATAGTGACTGTTCATGTTACTTACATGCCGTATCCCTCCTGGTGAGTCATGTGGAACACTGTCGACAACAGCCAAGCGTTCGTGGTTGAGAAGGAAGGGATTCATTCTTTCATCCAGCACAAGATGAACCAAAGCGGCCGGTTGTAAATTCTTAACTGCCAAGTGTGAAGGTGTATTTCCATCATGGTCTCTTTCATTTATCATCTCCCTCAGATCTGGATGTCCGAGTATATATCTCACCGCTTTTTCTCTCCCGTATTTTGCTGCCACATGAAGAACGGTTTGTCCTTTCCCATTTACCCACTGTGACACCGGATGTAGCTTATCGATTAGTTTAACATGACCCATCTTGCTCGCAATATGAATGGGAAGATCCCCATTGTTGTCCTGTTCTTGAGCCAAATGTTCGGTTTCTAGTTGTAAGAGTTCGAATACTTGGGGCACATTCCCGAAAGCTGCTAAATGGAATACATTACCGCCTCCGGAGTCTCTCATTGCGAAAAGCTTCATGTTCTTTTTGAGTATCTCGCCGAGTAAATCTGGAATCAGGAGCTCCAAATTAGGGACCACTATCCGCATAAACATTTGACACTGGTTGTGGCTTGGTTGGTTTTAATGCATCTTAACCCAGAATAAGGGCACCTTCAACATAATCTTAATCACTATTAGGATTCATAATCGTTGATGGGGAATTAGATTGCAATGGTGAAACTAGTGGTGATAATTTCGATTGAATAAATCAAGGCTTTGAAAGGTTTATCTAACCCATTTTTGGTTAAAAAAATAATGGCTTTTCGACCTATGAATCTCGAAGTATTGTGACTTTCCTTCTCTAGCATCATGGAACACAATATGTGAGACTTTAAATAAATTTTGAAAGGATCCCGTTTATGTATTTTGGAATGACTTTAGACGAATTTCAGACCATTTTCTTTCAAAGCAATGCGACATCAACATGTACTAAGATTTTACTGTAAAAATCTTATTAAATGACATGGCAAATTATATGACATTTCCATCTTATGAAGTATCTATAGAGTCCACAAATATAATGTTAAGGGAAAAAAAGAAACAACATTTAGATAGCTAGGGCAAGATCAAGAAAAGGAGAATGGTCTTTTCCTATTACGTTCGTCAAATTCTGGCAAGTATAAAGCAAATGTCAACTTCTTCGTAAAGGTGGGCACATATTAAGCTCAATTAAGAAATTGCATATTTACCAAACCTTTTGAGCAAAAACTAAGTAAATTTATTTTAGAGTCTAGCGGAATCCACCCAAGTCGGAGGATGTGGCGCCACCATTACACACGCACTACATATATAATCTTCACATATAAATTGAACTCTTACCGCGTTTCGTGGATTTGAAAGTTTGCACATTTAAAATAAATCAAGGTAAAATAATATCATAAAATAATATAAAAGGGATAAAAGTTTTGTATGAATTTTTAGGCACCACATTGATGAGGACAAATACAAAGATGGATGAATTTTTCCTAAACAGGAATATAATTCTATGTTGAATTTCGGCGTCTACCTAGCTCATGAATCTTTGTACTTTCACAATCTTGATCATGTGAAAATCTCATTCTCAAAAATCAAATACACATATAACATTCTTATTTGCGAACGCATACGGACAATAAATAAAAAGTCTATAGAAATATTCTGCACCTAATGATTCACTATTAACATTTAAGATTTATTTACTTCGAAGTCATAAGATTTTATGTGGGGATTTAGTACACATGAGGACCTTCTGTATTTTCTTTTTTTGTGATTTCTAATGCATTTCCAAAATGAAAATGCGATAGGACACAAAATTGCATGCATAGAGTAAAAGAGGCTGCAAGATTAGTTTCAACTTGCATTACTTGGGATGTGTTATCAACATAGCTGAAGAAACTATATTATATATCAATCTGAAGAATCTAAAAATGTCTAATTATTATTATTAGGTGAAAGCATGTATGTATGCATACGTTGATTTATGGATTAATTCATAAGTCGATTGTGCACAGGACTTATCGCCCCGAGGTGCCTTGCCCACACCGAGCAAATTTTCCCGGACTAGGCAAAAAGATACGGGGCAGAATTTATGCGGGCACGGTAACTACAAGTAATGCATTAAAAAGTAGATTTTCATGAGACATAAAACTAAAGATATTAAAATTATTCACTTAATCTACAAATTCATAATTAAATTGAAACGTGTATTATTTTATAGACTTTGCAAACATAATAGTTTTTGGGCTATTGTGAGAGTAATAGCATATTGTGAGCTACAAACTTTTGAGAGAATAGACCTACAATGATTAATAATTACTTATTATTTATTTTTATGATTCAGAATAAATTATTATTTTTGCAATAGATTAAAAACTATCATCCAATCATTTTTGTCATTTTATTACCTTGATGAATTTTCACTTAACATCACATTGATTCATCATTACAATTATATAACTATACAAAAACTAAAATGATATATCTTTATGAAAAAATAAAAATTGGATAATTATGATGAAACTTTTAATAGATGTATATACTCGAACAAATTATGATTATTTTAAAGATAAATAAAGAAGTGTGGGTTCAATGGACGCTCCGTCCAACCCCGCCCTATGCCCAATTCCTTTGGGGAAATGAGACAGACTTAGGGTCAAATGCTTGAATTCCTATAGAGTCTGGAATGTATTTGAGCTGATCTATTATGTTCTAATGGGAGAAAATTTTTTATTAAGAGAATCGTATGGCTAGTTGCAACTACTCCATGGGGACTCAACTACTCTAATAAGCAAGGTTTGGAATTTTATTTGAACGCACATAACAGATTTGGGTAAGCACAAAGAGTAGTTGCACAGATTTGAAACGAGTTCGGTCCACACATAAATAGACATTTCCAATAAGTAGATTTAAGTACCTACCATATTGTTCACGTGCAACAGCACCATGAACGGGCGGCAAGCCTTGTATCTTAGATGGGTCGAGCGATTTCGATAATAAAACCTCAAGTATCTTGGAGTTGCCAGTGTCGAGGGCCAGGTACAAGGGAGATTTCTGATCCACGTTCTCCCAGTACACAGGCTCCAAATCTTCCCCCAACAAATGACTCACCAGGTCAACGTCACGTGTAAGCACGGCCTCGTGCAAAGCGGTGTTTCCATGATTATTCTTCATCCTCAGGAGGAGCTTGTCCTCGACATTGGGGAGGTCTTTTGCCCGGCGAATCAACATATCGATGACTCCAATTGCCTTGGCCCTAGTGGCGAGGTGGAGGGGGGTATTTCCCCAATTATCTTGGGTGGCTATGAAAAGGTCATGGACATTATCAAGCAGGAGCTTTAGGATGTCGTCCTTGCCGACGAGTACTGCAATGTGCAGTAGTGAACCCCTCGGAAGCCCCTGGAAAATGATAGTGGCGCACGGATCTGTTTGATCGGCAAGCCTTTCAATCTCGGAAATGAACTCTTCCACATCGGCACGTTTGATAACATCCACCAGTCTGCTAGCAGCTGCATACAAATCTGCTGGTTCTTGTCGCGCCGCGGCTCTTGCAGCTGCCAGAGCATTTTTTATCTTCTCCTGTCGAGTCCTCCAGATTTCTTCTTCCTTCAAAGAATCCATTTCATCCTCCTTGACCTCCTCCTTGATTGGGTTGCCCGTGCCAACGTCCGCCTCCCCTATAGAGAGCTTTACGTCCATCTAGCCTAAGCTATGCAAGTAATGGAGTTATTGCAGGGAACGAGGGTTGTGTAAGGAGACGCTGTATCAATTTAAATATTTAGTAAATCTTTTAAAATTTCATAATATTTAATAGTGGCCCACAAAATTTTATATGGATCAGAACATAAAATTTAGAGCGACAAAATTGTTGCGCAAGATCACAGATACAAATGATTCACCGTGAGTGCAAAAAATTAATAAGACGCCATGGATTTACTCGGTTGTTCAGCCGGATGTACCTATTCTACAAAGAGAGCTTTAAACAAACAAAAGACTACAAGTGCTTGCACCAAAAATCCTCAATTGAAATGAATTAAAGGGTAAATTGGAGGTTCTCCCTCTTTGAGAGAGAGGGAGTTGCCTGGCAAATGCTGGCAGTAAGTGCCGCCGGATTGAGCTCACAGAGGTGGTGCGACGACGAACACAAGCTACATCTCATATACAACTCTGGGCCTCCTAATATCCACTCTCCTAAAAGCAGAAATTGAAGCATCATAGGCAAACTCAAGTAAATAGCAAAATGTGGTCCTTGAAAGAATGCTGCGTTGGCTAATCAGTCGGCACACCTTTTCCCCTCAACAACTCTAGAATCTTGCAAACTAGTGGTGGAACTCGGAAATTTTCTCAGTGGCGGCAACAAGAAAATGAAGATCATTTTATTCACGGCCCTAAAGTTTGATATCCACCGCAGTCATGTTTTCAATCTCTTGAAATTTAGATTTTGCTTATCCAATCTAATGTTATGTGGTTTTGGTCCACAACTTCTATTTCTGTCAAATATCAATCCGAACTTTTTCCATGTGATTGATTTACTTTACACCATGGTTATAGTTACATAATTGACAAGCGAAAAATGTCATGTGAGAATATTATTGAAGTTCAAATCCTGTGCAATAAGGGTAACTTAGATTCAAATAAATGTGAGAAAACTAAAATCGCCCAATGGTTCTAGTCAAAGCTATTGGGCATGATTTAATTGGATCATGACATAATTATGTAATCAACATAGATAGTCCAAAAGTCATCCAAAAATGTTGTTAAATTTGGCAATGCAAATGCATGTTAGACCTTTGTAACGTGATGTAAAATTTCATGGATAAAATATTGAAAATAATTTTATCTTTATCAGAACATGTAACATTCCAAGTGTGTATATAAGTTAGATCCTTTTGTTCTGTAACTCAAGCATATTTATTCTTAATCAAAGGCTCAAATGATAGCAATAAAATAGGATATTCAACGATTATTTATACCAAAAATGATGGACTAATTCTCTGGAGATTGTCGAAATGATGTGATCAAAACCTGCACTAATAGAAGTTCTGATTGACACCCCAGATTGAAGCAAGGTTCTGCACATGTTTCTGCAGATATTTTGTCGAGAACTTTTTACAGAGGATTAGATGGATATAAGAACTACAAGTGAATTTGAACATGATTGAGAGATTTTTTGAATTCGTCTCTTTTATAAGCTGGCAATATCCATTTTAGTGTTGTCTCTGAAAGTTAGCAAGAACGGCAAATCCATTTATAAATATATGAAAGAAGTGGTTGTCCGTGCTAACAATGAAGACATTTGTCTAGGTGAGAGAGGAAGTGTATAATGGACTCTATGTGAACACTCAAAGGTGTGATTGAGAATTTGGGGAGAGATTCTACGGTGTTGTGCATAGAAAGTGTGGAAACAACTATACTTACAATTGTGCCAATTTAGTCATAAACTTTTTTTTTTTGCTCAATTTAATCCTAAACCTTTTGCAATTATGCTAATTCAGTCCATCCGATCAAATTTGGTCAATCGGCGCTGACGTGGACACTGGTCACTCGGCGAATGTTGATGTGGCAATTTTTAAATAGTATTTTATTTTTTTCGAAATTTTAGTAATTTTTATTAATTTTTTCCTTTTCTTTTTCCTTTTTTTTTTTTCTCTTCTTCCCCTTTGGATTCCTTACCCACAGTGGTCGATGAGGCTCCGATTGAGATCACTAGCGACAGCCTCCCCCAAATATGGGGGAGGCCTGGGGCTATGGGCAAGGCAACCTCGCCGGCCCGAGGGCGAAGATGGCCTCCCTCGTGGCTGGTGAGGCCACTTTCACTTGTGGCAAGACTAGGGAAAGGCTAGCTTCACCTAGATCCGAGCAAAGCTACCTTGCTCGCAATTCCAAGCCTCGCCCGGATCTGGGTAAGGCCACCGACGAGGGTGGCAAGGTCTAGTGAGGGCTGTGACCCTTACCGATGGTCGGTAGGGGCTTCGCAGCCCTCGCCCAGTGGCCAACAAGCTCGCCAGAGCCTCGCCAGCCACTGTAGGGGCTTCGTGCCCTCGCCTAGTGGAGAAGAAACTAGAGAAGGAGAGAAAAAATAAAAGGAAAAAATAAAAATAAAAAATCAATTAAAAAAATTGAAAAAAAATATAAAATATTATTAAAAATTGTCACATCAAAGTTCGTCGGACAATCGGCATCCACGTCGATGCTGAGCGGCGTCCATGTCAACTTTGGCAAGCCAAATTTAGCCGGATAAACTAAATTGATACAATTACAAAAATGTTTAGGATTTAATTGACCAAAAAAAAAAGTCTACAAGTTTAAGACTTTTTTAGTAATTTTTTCAACAACAAAAAGCACATAACTACAGACGTCACTCAGATTTAATTTTGGTTAAATTTGCATATAAGTAATATTCATAACTTGTGATCTATTGATTAGAAGTATAATTGGGGGGAAATACTACTCAGAGACAAAATTGGCCCAAGGTTCACTAAGTCTAAATGAGCCTAAAATGCACTATGCCTAACTAAGCCCACAGAACCCACTACTCTCGGAGTAAGAACGAAGCCCAATTTCATCCGAAATAACCCTTCAAGCCCAAGGCTCACTAAGCGTCGCAAATAGTCCGAAAGCAATTAAATCTAATCAAGCCCATCATTCACAACTCCCGGCCAACTCAATGCCGACTTCTCCTCTCATGAATTGCACAAGCTCTTTTGCCAGTAAACGTAGAACGTTCATGGATTTACAAACTAACACCTTCTATCTTCAGACAGAAAAATTGTCCAGCCGTAAGCTCGAATCTCAGGAAAACAAATGCGGATTGAATGGACTGAAGTCAAAAGTTATGATTTTCTAAAAAAATTAGATGTTTGATTCAAAAGACCTTCCTCAAACAAAGACGTAGCTTCGTTTAGGCATGATCACGAACACATGGCAGTCCGCTAGGATACACAGCACAGAAACTAGGACACCAAACAAAGTGCAAAGTCAGTGAAAATCATCTCATTCCAGTTTAAAACGAAAGGAATTATATCAACAAAACGGAGCAAAAGGGTTTGTGGGAATAAGCGTTTAATTGCGGAGACCCCTACCCGGCTTGACCAGGACAGCCGGAAGACTATCTCGATACGAATCGAGCTACAACCGGCCGTTTCGGCGCCGCCAAGCCAGGATCCTCGGGAATGGTGGATCAAATCCAAAACTCAACTCAACTCACCAAAGATCAAGCGCCGTGAAAGAGAAATCGTGGGCTCGAGGGCGTCAGCTGGAGCTCCGGCGCGGCCGCGTTGCCAGAGGACTCTTCGCTTTCGGCCTCGCTCTCCCGGTTTAGTCTCTCCACTCTCTCCCGGACCTTCTCAATTTCCGATCTCTCTCGGACTCGCGCTCTCTCCGGCTCCCTCTCTCCCACTCACTCAAGCTCTCGCTCGGGCTCCAAAACCTGTAGAAAAACCAGAGCTCCTCCCCCAAAAAACCGTGCTGTTTTCTCCCTCTCTCTCTCTCTCCTTCCCCCTCTTATCCCGTCCTTCTGTCATCCAAGGACGATGGCCGGTTGGCTTAACGTCGCGTGCGATATTCCTCGCGCGTCCTTCGTCCTTCGTACCGTCCTTCTGTCCTCCCTCGGCCAACGTCTCTGGTTCTTGTCCTGGAGCCATCGTCCAAAACGGGAGAGAACAAAGAAGGGACAAAGGAGGGCGCCGGGCAGGCCGAGCCTCTGCCCAGCCTCTGCCCGGCCCTAGTGTTCCTTACACACCACATTGAATACACACCACATTGAAATGGTGTTGTTGACAGGAATAAATAGGACTTTGCAAGAGATGGCGTGTATCTTGTTGGTAGAAAGCAAAATTTCTAAACATTTCTGAGCGGAGGCCATAAACACCTCATCAAGAAACGTGTTCCCTTGCGGCCTATATTATTTGGCAAGAATATCTTTGAGCTTTACAAAGGTAGGAAGCCCGATGTTGCTCACATACATAAAATTTGGTTGTGCTTGCTCTGTCCTCAAGAATGCTAGTGATCATGTGGGAAAGTTCGACTTTAAGTCGGATAAAGGTATTTTTCTTGGATACTCTTCTACTAACAAAGCGTATAGGGTATTCTGTGAAAGAACCAAAATGCTTGAAGAGTCTGTTCTTGTCTTCTTTGATGATCCCCTGTTGAAGATTACGTTGTTGTGGAAGCAGGTTATGGAGAAGCAGAATCTAGAGAAAGTGGTTTTGGAAATGAAGGCTATGCAGAAGCCGACTCTGCAGGAGCTGGCAATCCTACTAGTTTTACACCCAGTGCTTCTAAAAAACCAGCAGAACCGAGTCAACGCTAATTCACATATCCACATCAATTAGCAAAGAAACAGATCTAGACCAGCTCATTCGAAAGTTACCCGAAATGTCAAAACGACAGAACTAGAAAAAAAGAATATTCTGTGGAAGCACCATTGTTAAACCGCAGATTTCATATGAATATGGTACATGCAAAGAACATTGAAGAACAGTAGCAATGAGGCAGGAGTTAGAGAACAAAACCTGAAGAGAAAAGAAGGCCGGAGCTGAGAAAAATATATATATGGTGCCGGGGGAGTGGAGGACGATGCCGATGGTGATGCACTGGAGTGGAAAGTATGAGTGGAGGACTTGAAGCGAGGGGAAGGACTTGAAGACAGTGCTTGTTTCGGAATGAGTGAAGTAAACAAAGATGGCTTGTTCTTTATAATGAAGCTGCAAGATCGAAGCTACTTGAGGTGGGTAACAGCTGGTGAAGTAGACGAAGATGGCCCGCCCTTTAATTTAGGAAGGCTGAAAGATCAAAAGGTGATTTTCTGAGTTGACGTAGTAGATTGACTTCATCAATTACACCGAAACTACATACATGAAATATCAATATAATTCTAGGTCTTAAGTCAGCGATGGGACAATAAATTGATCAGAAAGGGTCACGCAAACATTATATTTCTCGACAGCCCACGGTTATTACGGTGGGTGGTCACATTGCATAATATGGGTAACTATTTTCGTAACATATATATATATATATATATATATATATATATATATATATATATATATTAATAAGTGTACTTTATATTTATATATACTTTGACCAAAAAGGCCCCTCATACTATCTTTGATGATCCAACTAACTCTATGCATTCACATCCAGCCATCCATTTTTGTCCATTACCTATTGATCCCGATACATTGCGACTCCAAGCTGCCCAAACTTTGTCCTCTTTCATTTTTCTTTTTCTTTTTTTTTTTTTTCTTTTCTTCTTCTTCTTTTTTATTTTGGCAAAGAAGACTGCTTGAAAATAGAGAGTATCAATTTTTGGAAGACCCAATGATAGGCCAAGTATTTTTCTAACATGCTCGGAAGAGTATTAAATTTTGCACGTCTATAGGTAAAGGAAATGTCTCTGCTAATTTGACTTCTGAAATTTCATTGATTAATGAGTCATGTGACAATTCAGGTACTTTTATCACAAGAGACATAATTTTTTTTAATCATTTGTGATCAAGTAGGTGTTTGCCAATGGAGGTTTATAGGGGTTTGATTTTTTGTGGCTTTTCCCCTTCAGTATACAATTGATGTCTATCACCATTGATCACGTAGTCATGATAAAAAATTAGACTAATTATCCATCTCGATGGTGGTATATATGTGAATTGCTCAATAAAGAGTACACAAATTACGTATGAAACTTTTTTTAAAACCACAATGAACAATTAAATAATGAGGGAGGGAGAGAAGGGGGACTACGAGGAAATCTGCTCCGTTGGAGTGCAAAATCGTAGGGCATCAATGATAAAATTTCTGGCCAAAAATTAATTTCTAAAAGAGAAATAGATTTTTCTATCTATTTCTAACTGAGTTTCTGAGAAAAAATTCATGTTTGATAACAACACAAAAGTTTTGTTCTTGGAATAGCATTTTTTTTTATAACAATACAAAAATTTCTCCTTCTTGGGAGCTGCAGAGTCGGATGACGGGCGACAGCCGACAACAGGTGAGGTAGGGGCGGCGGGCGGCTATAGCAGGTAGCAGGTGGGTGGCCAACTAGTAGAAAGAATGAGTGATGAAAAGAGTTTTTATTTTTCATTTTTATTCTAGAAATAAAAAAATAAAACATTTTTACTTCTCATTTCTGTTCTGAATCTATTTCTAGAGTAGAAATCTATTCAAAAAAAAAAATATTACTAAACAAATTTCTATTTCAAGAATAAGTCTAACATAGAAAAATTATTTTTAGAACAAAAATTTTGATTTATCACGTATTCTTGTAACTTTTGAGTCTCGGTCGGTCCAACTTGGTAGACCTGGCCGAAAGTATCTACTGATTTTTCTCATACTTTGACGTTGACGTTGACGTTGACGTTGACGTTGATTAGGAATGGTAACGTAGGACAAGCAAATGAATAATGGTTTCTGTTTGTTTGGTAAGTTTGGTCTTTTTCTTCCATATATATATATTCACGCGTGCTGATGATCATCAATCCCGAGCAAATCGATTTCGTCATCTTCTTCATGTGAGTATCGACTCTTCAACGGAATCAACTTGCTTTATAAATTAAGTTAATGGCCCCCATTGAGATATAAGTCTTTCTTTATCCATTGTTTTTATTGTCAATGACGCCATCTGACAATGACTTGGTACACAACAACCAAATCTTTAGATTTATAGTAAAAGATTTAAGCCTAAACAATGACTTTACTAAGTCTCACTTTATTCATATGATGTTTATTTAACTATGTAAAGAGAAGCAGCCACAGGTCAATATGAATGAATGAAATTATTTTACAGATTACTCGATCTTTCAGTAAGCAATTCATAGAATCTATGCTCCAGCTAGGATGTTAATTCCATGAATGATATAGTGTGATACCTCCGTCGTCCTAAAATAGTAAATAAAAAACCAATGGAGGGCTTTTATTCTATACATTATTGGTTTAAAAGTTAATTATACAACTAGATTTTGGAAAATGATACGTAACTATTTTGAATCTTTAGCAAGTTTAATTATTTTATAACAAGGTTAATATTTCCATTTTGAGACTGCTTGCATAAGAAAAAGAAGGTTTAGATTTACTCGGGCTCTTTTTTCCTAGCTCATAACAATGGTGCTTTGCATGCATTTCCTAAACTTACTAAAAAGGCCAAAAGGAGAATGGGCTTAGCATTTCGTGCATTAGAAGCCATCGTCACTTTGAATCGTTTTGTGATAGTAGGGCATTTCGCATGATTTTTCCGCTCTTTACACGGTTACACTTCACAACAAAATGGTACTGTTGAGAGGGAAAATAGGACCTTGCAAGAGATGCCCTTATCTTGTCAATGGAAAGCAAAATCCCTCAGCATTATGGGGCTGAGGATGTAGGCGCCTCAATAAGAACACTTGAGACATGAGGTAGGAAGCCCGATGTTGCTTACATTCATGCACTTATTTGTGCTTGCTATGTCGTTAAAGAATGCTAGCGATCATGTGGGAAGGTTTGACGATACTATTTTACCCGAAGCATATAGTTTATACAACGAAAGAACCAAAACGCTTGAAGAGTATATTCTCGTCACCTTTGATGATTCCTTGAGAAATCTAATCCCTGCCGAAGATCATGTCGTTGTAGAAGCAAATTCTGTAGATGCAGAATCTGGAGAAACTGCTTTTGGAAATGTAGACTATGTAGAAGCAGACTCTGCGGAAGCCAGCAATCCTATTAGTTCTATAACAATTGCTTCTACAGCTACTGTTGTCAGAATAACGTCCTAGAAAAGGAATGGTTTTAATGCTAGCCATTCTATGGAACTCTTACTCAGTGGCATTGAACTAAAGATGGGAACAGTTCCTCATTCAGAAATGAAGATGGACATGTTGCCTTAGTTCCTCGTATTGATCAATTCGCAAATATGGATTTTTGTCTCAAATTGAGCCCAAAAATATCGAGGAAGCTTTAGATGATGATGGTTGGATCTTCGCTTTGCAAGAAGAACTCAATCAATTTGAGAGTAGCCAAATGTGGACTTTGATTCCAAGACCTAAAGATAAATTAATAATTTATATCAAAGGAGTGCCAGCCCTAAATATTAAAAAGGAAAGGAGAAGAGTCAGCATGTACATCTTTATCCCCTTGTCCTGCTTTGAGTCTCAAATTCTATCTCAAACTCTTTTCAAATAGCATTTGACTACATGAATTAACTTAAGAAAATGCCTAACTCTTTTTCCCGTTTCAAATCACAAAGTCTATTCTCAGACTTATATCATGTCATACAAAATCCTCATAAGGGAATAACAAATCTAACTAGTGAACCATTTCAATTTTACTGTCTTCATGTCTATTTCTCCAGCACTGCATTACACATTTTTAACTATTTCCTGCTGAAACTGGTTACCATTCCTAACAGTTTTCAAATGCAGGTATATGGAGAATAAGATCATATTCTGCCCTAAAAAATTCATGAACTCTCACTCAAATAGACACAGTGACTATTAGTAACCCAAATAAATTGTAAGCAGAAGGCAAGACCATAAATAACAAAGGCATTCACGAATGCAGCCAGTAAAAAGATACAAAGCTTTGTTGCAAGTGTCCAACACCACAAAAATGTGAGAAAGAGGACATACTCATATTGGTAGGATGCCAAGCAACACTTGTCACCGATGAATTGTGTCTTTTCTTAATGAGTTTACCGACCCACCTACAACAGAACATACATCAATAACTGCCCCCGAAGAGCTACGAAAAGCAGAAACTAAGTGTACTAATCTCCTGTCTTTTTTATATGTAACCATCTCATTTCTTTATGAAGTTATAGAGCACGTCAGTAACTAGTTAATTTCTAATCCAATCTTCATTTCCATAATGCTAAACTCTTGGAGTAACTGCAAGAGGGATATTTGATTCATATATGTAGCAACATCATTGCTTCAAAGTCTCCATTGGAGTTTGCACTCCAAACTGCACCAAAGAAATGAGCATTACAATAGCATCAACCCTGCCATAATACTATTTATCGCTCTTCAAAGTCCTGTACCATGAACTTCTGCGTTTTGCCATTCATATGTGCTTCCACAACTACATAAGGCTCATCCATGAGTATTGCATACTCAGAAACCACCTAGGTCAACTTCAAGCAGACAATGCTTGGCCAATGCTCATACCCAAATTTAAAAGCTTTCATCATAAAAGAATGAGTTCAAATGCAGTGAACACAACCAACTTGTCCCCCAAGTTTGGAAAACATATCCCCCATAAATCCTTAATCAGTCAGTGATGACTTACTAAAATGCACATCAGAAGAATACATGTCCAACACAACATAAGACTGAAAAATAAAATAAAAAAACAATGAAGAGGAAAAACCCGGAAATAGAAGCTGATACCATCTTGTTCCAACAGCAAATTTGTTTTCTGCAGGAAAAAGAAGAAAACAATGAGAGTATTTATTAACTCATCATACCCAGTCCATTTGACAAGAGGAAATCAAGCAGAATAAATTAGCAGTCCATAGTGAAAATATCTCTAACATGTGAAGGAGGAGGAAATGAGGAGGGGAGAGAGGATTAGAAGGACATTTACGGAGTTGGAAACATAGGAAGAGGTTAAATTTGAAGTACATTTAGGGTGCGCATGACAATGCTTCTTGGTTGGGGAAGTTTTTTTTTTTTTTTTTCCAGAAATAGTTCTTTTCTATTTATATTCCGTGGAACAATTTATGAGTAAAAGAACGCGTTTGGTAACAATTTCTAAGTCCGCCGGCGGCGACTGGTGGCGGCAGGTGGCGATGGTGACCGGCAGCGACGGCCGGCGGTGGCTTCGGGCGGTTGGAGGTGGCCGCAACAAGAGAGGAATAAAAGAAAATTAAAAAAGAAAATTAGCTTATTTCTATAAATTGTTACTGGGAATAGAAGCAATGCGTTTGGCGGCGGCGACCGGCGGCGGCGGCCAGCGGTCGGCGGTGGCTTTGGGCAATTGGAGGTGGCTGCAGCAAAAGAGAGGAATAAAAGAAAATTAAAAAAGAAAATTAGCTTATTTCTATAAATTGTTCCCGGGAACAGAAGCAATTTTTTTTTGTTTCTCGTTTCTACTCCAAATCTATTCCCGAGCTAACTTTCTATTCCAAGGAATAGAAAAACAACTTGGTGTTACCAAACAGGTTTGATTTCTTTTTTTGTTCCAAAGAACAAAAGAACATAAATTGGGAGAAACAGAAACGTTACCATACGCAACCTTAGAGATCATAACTAACTCACTCGTCTGGTAAATGAGCTTTCTTTTGGCTTCCAGCTCTTTTTCTATATAGGTCGCCACCTTTGAAGCCTCATTGTGAATTTCTCTTTACTTATAGAGAAAAAAAGAACCACAGCCAGCTAAACTATGAGGTTAGAACAAGTAAGATAAAACTATATACAATTTTTTAACTATATTATGAAAGATGAAGAATAAACCCATTAGAGGAATTATAATTCATGCAGAAACTTATTGGTACTTCACATTTATAAATGGCTCCCTGGAGTCTAACAACTCAAGTGCCATTTTAAGAACAATTGACTGAACCAAATTCTGTATTCTTCTAGCAATTGCAACAGAATTTTATTCTTCTTCAATACAATGTAAATACTCTAAGAAGTCTTTGACAGGCAACATTCAACATCGTCCTATATTCAAACTCAATGATTCTGCATACCTTTTGGGCTCCATTGAATGCAAACCACAACTCGGTTTAGCCTGAGCATAACTAAGGTAGGTACCCACTTTGATCCTTCATGATTCCACACATATCTACATAAGAACAAAAGAATGCATTAGATACTCAAAAATATGCAGAAGGGAGGCAGAACACAAGGTGGTTCCAATTAGGTAATTTTACTCATGAATTTCGATCATGGGACATTGTTACTATTCTGTTTGACCCATCACTCCAGTCTATTCTAGAAATATTTGGTCATGTTGTGACATTGCATTCCCCATTGTGAGCACCAAGAACAAAATTCTTCATTTAAACTATTAATTAGCATAACATAGAGTTCAGTCATTTAATCTTGTTATGTAGAATGCAAAATTAAATTCTCAAGCAAAGATAAGAACAAAATGAACCATCATCATGTACTTATTATATGTTCAAGGCAACAAAACATCAGTGAAGTGCATGCTAAAATCTTTCATTAAATGCCGGATATCTGTTAGTCAATGAGATAAGCTTTGTTAGCAAGATAAAACAAGCAACATCAAATTTCAAAGGTACATCATCATTAACCAGTTCATTTCCTTAACATCCAAGGGGAAAGAAGACAATGTGGAGCTTAAGTTAGAACTCCAGCTTGCTGGTCATATGTGGTCATCAAATCACTGTTTGGAAATGACAGTTGACACTGTGGAGAAAAAAATCATCAATATGATAAATTGGAGAGAGAAAAGAACAATAGAAGAGACAAGCAATAGGACAGTGGGAAAACTAAAATAGAGTGTCTTCTGGTCCTATTTCTTTAACTTTGGAGAAAAACAAACATGGCAGGAGAATTACCATGCTGAAGACAAGAAATCAGATAACTCAACACAAATGCAATTTTGCTTATCTTTCGGTAAATATAGTTTATAACTTTTATTTTTGTGCTCACATAAATACTGTTTAGTATATTGTCGTCCCTCTGTTTCAGTCATTTGAATTGAAAGTCACTTACTCTTTAAGGATGAAGTACTGCAATAATGACCTTTTGGAGAATGTGCGCTTGCTCCCACTTGTCTTTTGAAAGTCTGTAAATGTGAACTTCACTAATTGTTCAAACAGAATGCAACCACTACAAGAAAGCAGATGTTATAGTTATCATTAATACAATTTACTGATATGCAGAGACTATAAAGGCAGAAGCATACAAAGAGATTCTACTGTTCAAAGAAATTTCAGTAGAACAAGACAAACAGAAAATACAAAATCAGAAGAATCTCAATGCCTAGTTTTGCATGTTTGATGACATGATGAGGCAACGAACAACATCTGTTGACATTCCTGATTTAAAATGAGACTGTGAAAGGTATGGGCTTGATCTCAAACTGAAAAGGTGCAAGGTGCAGAAGACAGATAAGTAGGATTCGATGTAAAAAAATCCATAAAGATTGGTTGAAAAGCATTCTAATTCGAGAAGATCATCAACTAGAAAGAATAGAGTAGGATATCGAGAATACACTAAGTCAAGGTACTGATGAGGAGAAAAACTAATGCGAGATTTGTCTACAGTTAAGAAGCTTGTCAACCATTGACAACAACAATCAAGGCATATACTTGCTAGGTTAACTTTATTTAGATTTAGCCATAACAGTCAAGTTTTTAAAGAACAAGCAAGTATTAGTATATGCAAGGCAATAGTGTTAAATATTACTAACATGCATGAAACACCTAATTGACAACAAAGTAGAAATAACCATAAAAAGGGCAATAATTAGCATTAAAAAGTAATGATAACTTTTACTAACTACAAAGTGATTACACATCTTCTCTAAGCAGATTAAGAATAGGAAGTTGTGGTGATCCCATGATGAAATATAAAATTAAACGTCATCCTTCTGCTATACCTATTTTTCTTCAAAATTTACTCCCTCATAACTCAGCACCTAGCACAAACACCATTGCCTTTGGTCACCCATTCAAATTTTAATACGTGTCTTACCTGGTCAAGTGGGACATTTCATGGCCTAGTATTTATCTATCTAAGGTGGAGATCCTTATGAGCTGTTAGAAGTTAGACCTACCATTCAAAATGGATTTCATCTATCCGTAGTCGTTAGAATGCTTAGCTTATACTTAACTTGTCACACTGCAATTTAATACTTTGTTACTTGTTAGAACTGCCTTCAAAAACCTGAATTTGGAATCTCTTTTTGGCCCGTAACAGATGATGAATATAAGGACTACAATACCATGATAGACATTGAATGATAGGAAAGACAGGACCACCAGGAAACACATCAAGCGAACATTTGCAGCAATCGGGAGAAAACACTTATGCATGCAAGATATGTGTGAGTATTCTTTTCATCTTTTTTTTTTCAAGGTTTTGTGAAAAAAATTTATTGTGTTCATATACATGGTAAACAAAACTACGAGTAGCCGCCAACTATCGTGTTTGCATTGTTGTGATGATAGGTAGGGTGCATCTTCAAGGGATCCAGGCGATTTGGAGGGTGATGGACTGAAGTAGGAAAGGATCTCTATTATTTGAGGTTGATTGTGATTTTCTCATCTTCAAATTATTTCATCTATGTCTGGTATACCGTAGTGCCTTTAGAAGCACAATGAATACGCAACTCACCTTACTTTACTAAAAGCTTAGTTTTTTCTAGCTTGGTGGAAATGCAAAACTTTTGCCCATGCCAATAATGCATAAGGATCGTAGAGAGAAGCTCTAGAGAAAGAAGCTCTCAATTTGTATTCTTGAGATGAGATGATACAAATGAGGGGAGGAGCCCTCTATTTATACAAGAACAAGGCTAATCATAACCGTAAATTTCCTTTTTGATCTAACGGTGGAGATGAGATCTCCCCAACTATCACCTACCCGCATTTAATGCGTATGTACAATTATGGTATCACCCACTCTTCGGAGCATTCTAGAATCATTTCAAGAAAACTCTAGATTGCAGGAGATAAGTTGAGGGCCCTTGTTCACAGATCAGTCATGGCCTTCATTCAGAAGTCCTTTGGATCATGTCGATTTATCAGGTCATGACACATGACTGGTCCATACGCAATCGGTTATGTCAAACTTCAAATGAGCTAATTCGTTCAAGCCTATATGCACTTAGTTTTTAGTTATCTTGAGAAGTGCTAATGCCGATTAATGTATGGTCTAGTAGCTTCCCGATCTTCATGCACTTTTGATGTAAGGATAAAGTGGCCTCCTCACAACATTTGTTGCAAAAAGCAATGAGGACCAGGTGAACAAAATGTCACCAAAGGCTCATAAGGTGGTTTCTCTTCTTTACAACGCCTTATAACTCCACAATATGTCCTCATAATGCTTGAGGAACACTGCTAGTTTTGAACACATTTTGACTGCAATCTCAACTCCTCATCAGAGGATAAATAAAAGTATATTTTTGCTAAACTTAAAAAATTAGCCAGATCCATTTTGTAATTTCCCAAGCTACATATTCAAAGATTTCGATCCATTTTCTACTATCCCGTGAAAAAAGTTGGAGTGGAAAAAATAGACTATTCTTCAATCAATTCACGATATGTTATCCCAATATTATTGTAAATCAATTTGTGGAAATTGTGAAAACCGCAATTCTTTTATGGCTGAAAGACAGGCCAACAAATGAGAAGCCCGTGGACAAGAGAAATGCTTAGTTGCTTGAGAAGAACCATGTCACCACCTTATCAAGGGAAATTCAAGTGCAATGAAAATAAGCTTTCCTTGTTTGGAAGAAAATAAGAAAGATCCCGACAGTAGGTATAAAATGACTGGTTTGGCTGGACACTATAAGATGGTGATGGGGTGCTCCATGGGGACTTACTATTCCCATAGACATGGTGGGATCAGCATAAGACTGAATTTATAACACAACATTGTTTATAGCATGCTTAACGGGGAAAGACAGCGGAAAAAAATACCATAGAGACAAGAATTTGAACATACGGAGATATATCTTTGGAACAAGAGTCTCATTGATCCTGATTACGGAGTTAAAGCTATAAGGATTAGAGCCCTGACATATCTACCAAACTGACGCCTAGACTGCATTTCAATTCTGGATATTCAGTCAGACAAATTGACCGGCTCAACAGTTCGCATGGCCCTAAAGGACCCGATGACATGGACTCTAGTAACTATAGTAGATAAAGCACCTGAGTTAAGGAACCGACAAGAGAAAAAGCTATAATAGATCAAAATGAGTTCAATCATGCATATTTTAACTAACAATTGACATCAACCATATCACATGAATTTTTATCATATTCAATTAGTTGACTTATAAAAAAAAAAAAAAATTGACTTTGAACTGGTTCAGGGCTAGAAATGAATGTAGTAGATTACAAAGAAATTCTCACTTCACGTGTAATCTTTATTTCCACTTTCACTGCATCTATATACCATCGACTTAACTAAAACACGTCTCGACAATCATTCCCACAGTTACACATACTTGTTCATACAGGCATGTAACCAAAAGGCAGTTTGTAAAGCAGACCATATTCCCATAAGGCAATTCTTTATCATTTTCTTTTTCGGTTGGGCTGCAATTCTGCAAGGCAGCATTATATATAAGCCTTGACTTAAAGAGTACTTTATCTATCAAACGTTATACTACAAAACACAATCACTGTCAGTCCAACCTGTCTAACAAGTCATCAACCCTGGAACCTATAATTCCCATATCAATGATGGCAAAAATCAGTTAGCTTAGAGTTCCCTTGTTCTTACTTCACAAGAAGCAAGATTTTTAGTCCAAGTATCTACTGACGGTGAGACTCTAGGTGCATACCTACTTAGCCGACACCAAAGAAAAAGAATCTGATAGAGCACGAACAAACCGTGGAGCCAATGTAACATATGATTCTCACAACAACAATGTGAAATCGATAGTCCCCAACCTAAACACAAGTATGGAAATTGCTAGATTATGGACAGAGGTCAATCTATCCTTTGGAACTTCATGGAAAAGGAGACATAGAAATTCGTTATGCCTCTATCTGTCTATCTATCCTGCCTACTCAACAAGTTGAAAAGCCAAAAAATGCAACCATCCCAAAAGACTTCAAATGAAAACAAAAAACAAAACAGAGAGACAGAAAATTGCAAAAGAACTGTCCAATAAATCTACGAGAAAAACTAAATTTGCATGTCGTGTAAGAATATTATTGAAGTTTAAATCATGTGCAATAATGGTAACTTAGATTCAAATTAATTTGAGAAAACTAAATTTGCACACTAGTCCTAGTCATAGCCATTGCAGGTGATCAAACCTGCATCACAATGTAAGTATGTAATCGACATAGGTAATCCAAAAGTCCTAAAAAAATATTTTCAAATTTCACCATGCAAAATGCATGTCACCAATTCAACTACTTCTTTTAAATTTTAATGAAAATGTTAATGAAAATAAAAACATCACTAAAAAGAACAAATGATCTAACAATTTATGGATAGAAACCTAAAATAATTTCTTCTCTATCAGAACATGTAACAATTCAAGTGCGTTTACAAGTCAGATCCTTTTGTTCTGTAACTCAAGCAAAGGATCACAACAATTTAGTCTAATTGGCATAAGTTAAAAATTGAATGGGTATTAGTATAAATATTTTCAACTTCAGTCTGGACAACCCACTGACCATATGCCGGCGCGACCCCTATTGCTCGTCCTCGTCCTCCTCTCTCTCTCTCTCTCTCTCTCTCTCTCTCTCTCTCTCTCTCCCGTCTCCTCCTCCTCCTCCTCCTATTTGTCTACGACCTTAATTAGATAGAATTCTCTCGAATCATACCTATAATTGGTTGATTACGAATTTCATTAGCCATTGGATTTGTGTGAAAGCTCTTCTCACTTCGAGGGATCCGACTGATTTGGTAACACCTATAGATCAACGAAAATCACATAAATATGGACGTCACTCAGATTTAAATTTGGTTAAATTTACATGTAGGCGATATCCATAGCTTGCGATCTATTAATTAGAAGTATAATTGGAGAGAGTTGATTGGAGGGAAATAGTACTCTTCGACAAAATTGGTCCATTGAAATTCAAAATAGAAGACATGTGCACCATCTAGTAGTCCACAAATTGCACCTAAATATTGATTCATATTACCAATAGCATTAAGGCTTTGATAATGAGGTCTATTAATCAATCCCTTGGTATTACTACGTGTAATCAGGCATCAACCCTCTATAGGCATGTTTTCTTCCATCCGTGTTCAAAGGAAATTTCCTGCAACAAATCTTCTATATGATGAATCACAAATACAGACGTTATTAACATGAAATTTTACTAATTCAACGTCTAGTTGAAGACAGCTTATTCTAGTCTGTTTCATCTTCCCGATGAAAACCTAAATTATCTCCTCTCATACATTTCTTTGATGAGTAATCATTCACTTAAGCATCGAGGGAAAATCCCAATGGACTTTTTGCAGATTGTATCAGCACTTGGACCCGCCGTTCGCTATTTGCTGCTGATGGCACAGATTTGTGCTTTGACAAAGTCAACTTCAAGATAAATATGCGTATGTATAACTATCTGATATTGCATCTACATATGCACAACCTAATCTTTATGTTATTATTATTTACATAATTGGTAGCTAGGTCTCTTTTACATTTTTACTTAACTTTGTCACAATCTCAGTAGCTCAAACTGCAATCGGTCAAATTCTATGGTTATCAAGTATTCAAAATGGAATCAAATTGCTCAGAATGATATAATCAAATTGCTCTAAATGATATAGTCAATTGTGTATTAAACCTCGGGACATATATAATCGGGAAAGAGGCAAAAAAAAAAAAAAAATCTTAGTTAAGTTAATGGCCCTTATTGGAATATAAGTCTTTCTTTATTCATTGTTTTAATTGACAGTCGCGCTATTTGACAATGGCCAAAACTTTGGATTTGTAATAAAAGATTTCAGCCTAAACAATGATTTTACTAATTGGCACTATGAACTAGGTCAAACTTCAAGAATAGAGACTTTCCCTTATGATTTTTTTTTTCTTTTTAATTATGTCAAGAGAAGAGTAGCCGAAGCACAATATGAATCAATGAAATGATTTAGAGATTACTCAATCAATTGCGTACACAAAGAAACTTAACAACAATTATGTTGTTATTCCCATGAACAAAATAGTATCACACCTTTGTCATCATAAAATAGAAAATAGAAGAGTATGTTTATACCGATGGATCAAGGAGTGTATCGAAAGCCAATAGAGGACTTTTATTTTGTACAATGGTGGTGTGGAAAGCTAGCTATACAAGTAGGCTTTAGAGAATGATATAGAGAAATGCTCACATAACCTCTTACACAGTGTAACGGTCACATCTTAATCACGAGTGTTATGGGGACCCACCTCCAATCTTGTGGCTGGCGTTCCACCGTGACACCATTACACGGTCATGTTAACATTGCTCAACGACATATATGCAATTTCTTTATTTTTAGTAAATATAATTATTCTATGAACAGGTACGTATTTCCATTCTGAGATTGCTTGCATGAAAAGGCGGATTTAGATTTATTTTGGATTTATTTGGTTTTATTTCTATCTCATAAGCAAATCATGCTTTTTGTTAAACTTGCTAAGAAATCCAAAATGAAAATATGCCCAGCATTTCATGCATCATAAGCAACCATGACTTTGAATCTTTTTGTGATGACTGATGAATATGACATGGAGCACGAATTTTTCGTTCCTTACGCACCACTTTAAAATGGTGTTGTTGACAAGATAAATAGGACTTTGCAAGAGATGGTGCGTTTCGTGTTGGTAGAAAGCACAATTTCTAAGCATTTCTTAGCCGAGGCCATAAAGACCTCGTTAAGAAATGTGTTCCCTTGCGATCTATATTTGGCAAGACTATCTTTGAGCTTTACGAACATAGGGAGCCCTATGTTTCTTACATTCATAAAATTGGTTGTGCTCGCTCTATCCTTAAGAATGCTACTGATCGTGTTGGAAAGTTTGACTCTAAGTCGGATAAATATATTTTTCTTGGGTATTCTTCCACTAACGAAGCATATAGGGAATTCTGTGAAAGAACCAAAATGCTCGAAGAGTCAATCCTTGTCATCTTTGATGATCCCCTGTTAAAGATTACTTTATTGTAGAAGCAGCTTATTGAGAAGCAGAATCTAAAGAAACTGGTTTTGGAAATGGAGGCTACAAAAGCTGCCAATCCTGCTAGTTTTACACCAAGTGCTTCTAAAAACCGGCAGACCCAAGTCAATGCTAATTCACATATCCCCCAAAATGTCAAAACGACAGAACTAAAAATAAAATGTGGAAGCAGCATTGGTAAACCGCAGATTTCAGATGAATATGTTACACAAGAAGGACATTAAAGAAAAGAAGCAATGAGTCGAGATCACAGAACAAAACCTAAAGGAAAAGGAAGGCAGGACTTGAGGGAAAATATATGGTGGTGGGACTGGAGGATGATGCTGATGCTGATACTCTGGAGTGGGAAGTCTGATCGCGAAGGACTTGAAGTGAGTTCACTTGTTTGCGAATGAGTGGAGGTTCGGGCAGAGCTCTGACAGACAGTGAGAGCGGGAGCGAGCCTCCGGTGACCACCGCGCTTGAACAGCGCCGACGAACCGCTGTCGCGCCGTCCCCGAGAGGAGGTGGCGGAGCTGCGTCTCGTCTGGTGGCGGTGCCTGGCCGGGTGGAGGCCAGGCATTCGGCCTGGGCTGGCCGAGGTGACGCCGGAGTAGGGGCGCGGCTAGGCCGAGACGAGCGGCGGCTGCTGCGAACCGGGTCGGGCGGGGGTGCTAGTTGGGAAGGGTTCCTGATTAATGGGAAATGATAATCAAGGGCCGGGCATTCCCTTTAATTGAAGGCGGGCTTGGTTTTGTGTTAAGATGGGTTTGGAGTGGGCTGCACAAATCAGACTCGTTGTGGGCCTTGGATGTCAAAATAGACTTGGTCGGGCCCCCTTTTATTTCGCTAACGGGCTAGATTTTGGGGACTGGGCTAGGCCTGCGTATTGTGGCCAACCTAGCCGGGGGTTAGCGATCAGGGTCGGTTTCGATCTGGAGATCTGATCCGGGTCGGTTCCGACCCGGTTTTTTAATAATATAATTACATTAAAAAATAAAAAAATTCCAGAAAAGTTCTCAAATTAGGATAGACTAAAAAATAGCTTTTGAGGGTTTTCTTGGAGTATATGAAAAACTTAAAAGAAAATAAAAAAAAGAAATTGTGTTTCATTCTTGGAAGGAAATACTAGGTTTGCCGTTTGCACTCCTTTTATTTCAATTGCGCCCTTGTGATGCATGAATTATTATCTCCTTAACCTGGTTAGGAATTGAATCCTAAGACTTGTGATTGATATAAAAAATGATGTATAAATGTTTTACTTGATTTTAAACAAAGATTTGATACCGAAAAAATGATGTATAAATGTTTTACTTAATATTTAAACAAAGATTTGATACCGAAAAGATATTAGTTGATTAATTGGTATAATCAAGTCTACAATCCTATTTTCTTGATTAGTAACGACTTTTAAATGAAATTGACTTGCAGGTTAAAAATTTGGATTATAAGCTGCGAATTGGTGGGTTTGGAAGAAACCTAACTAAGCCTAAATTTTGTAAGCCATTAGCTTCCGCATGCCTACAGGAGGGTTCGAAAAGGTTGTGACAATTCAAAACTAAAGATTTGATTTCCAAGCGGTAAAACGGATGAAATGACCCCATTCATCCATTCAACTGATAGAGCATGTCGCATGATGCGTGTTTCACTGTGATGTTTCATTAAATTGCAACATAATTGTTCTAGATACTTATACTATTTAGCCCAAATAATAATTTAGTTCTAATACTTTAATACTCCTGTTTGCTAGCAATTTGCTCCAAATCTAATATATGAGAATACATAATGTAGGAGGTCTGAAAAGGTTTGAGCTGAGAAGCTTCAGTTTTGATTGTTGGAATATATTAGATTCCGATTATGTACATGATTGATTCTAGTATATATCAGTAAATAGGAAACACCAATACATGTATATTACCTTTCCTATTGTATTTCTTTCTTCTTGTACTATTTATGTACAATGTAATGGCACAATTCAATACAAGTCAAAAATACAATCTTCCCCAGAATTCCGATTACCTTTCTCTCATGGTATCAGAGCATCTCGTTTCCTGACCTAGCTTCCGCGACTTTTCTTGAATTGCCATTGCTTCCTTCTGATCTGCTGTTGAGGATTTCTTCCTGCAAAACAGATTAGCAAAGCAATTAGGAGTTCATCTTTGGTGCCATGACAAAAGACAAAGAGGTTATGAATCCCTCAGAAGAAATTTCATCAACACAGAACCAGGGGATCCCAGTTTCTCATCCAGATGGATCGACTTTAGAAGAACAGGAAGAACAGGTAACTAATGTTACCTCTGCGCCTGCTCCTGCTTTAGTACAGAATCCAGGGCCAACTTATTGGCCTCCAGCCCCATGGTATGCCACACCATGGTCCCAACATCCGTATGGGACCAATCCGACTGGTGAGTCGGGCCAAACATCTACGAATTACAAACCCGGATTCACACCGGGTCACGGAACCGAATCTTACCCGGTTCCACCTCCTTACCTGTTTCCATTCAACGGAGGACGGCCGGAGCTGGGAGATCCGCTTTATACTTCGCCGGCGGACGGACCGGAGCTGCGGCTAATTACTCATCAACTCACTGGAACGAGGAATTATCACGCCTGGGCTCGTGATCTTCGGCGAGCCCTTGTTACCAAAACCAAGGATGGTTTCATTGATGGAACCATCCCTTACCCGACGGATGAACGTTCGCAGAGGCTCTGGAATCGCTGCAATCAACTTGTACGCTCCTGGATCGGGAATTGTTTAGCACCCGATGTCGCCGCCGGGCTTCCCCCGACCGAAGATCCGAAGACGTACTGGGACAATGTGCAAGAAATGTACGGGAAATCAGATAGAGCTAGAATTTTTTGTTAACACAAGCCCTAACTGAGTTAAAACAGGGGAACCTCTCGGTTACCGCCTGCTTTAACCGATTATCATCACTATGGAACGAAATAGATTCAGCCGAAGACAAATTGGAAGGGCCAGAGGCCACCCTCCGTCAATTTCATGCGATGAAGGAAAAGGAGAGGGCTACTCGATTCCTACTCACCTTGAATGACACTTACGCCGGCCTTCGATCGCAGATACTTGCGATGGATCCTCAACCTCCGCTCGGCCGAATCTTCCAATTAGCCATCCAGGAGGAGAACCAAAGGGCTGCCACGAACGAAATGGCTCGGATCGGCGAAGGAAACGGCTTCGCAACATTTCCTTCAGGCTTCGTTGCGACGGAGACCGTCGCCGGAACAGGGGGGAGCCTCGGGCTCGTGCCATCCGCGAGAGAGAAAGCCTTCGCTGCTGCGGCGTCGAGAAGAAGAAATGAGGCAAACCCTAGGGTTTTCTCACAGATCGACGGCCTGGATAGAAGACCTGGATCGGACGGTCCAGATCAGTTGTTTACGGCGAACGGCTGGGATCGACGCGCGGCAAACGGCTGGGATCGACGCGCGGCGAACGGCTGGGATCGACGCGCGCAATCTGACGGCTACAGATCAGTGACTTATCCTGTTGAATCGGACGGTCCATATTTGAGCGATCCGGCTGGATCGAACGGCCAGTATTTGATCAATTATCCGGCTGGATCGGACGGCCGATATTTAGCCACGTCAGCGCCGGTTTACAAATCATCCAATGGCAATCGTTTTGGCACATCAACAGGCAAGGTCAGTGGGCAATTTTCAAAATTTAAAAATAAATACTGTGACTATTGCAAACGACCGCACCATACTGTTGATACATGTTGGAAACTACATGGGAAGCCCAATAATAAAAAGGAAAGGGAATCTTCAGTCTATCAAATTACTGCACAGAAGAGTGGTGGAACATCTCAGCAGACCATTACTCAACAACAGTATGAAAATATTATCCAAGCCTTGGGCCAACTAAAGACTGGAGATGCTAATGCAGGATTCTCAGGTACATTTTTACATGAAAGGCATTCACTATCTATTGATGCATGGATTATCGATTCAGATGCTAGTGACCACATAGTTTGTAATGAACACTTATTTTCCCATATTCATACAAACACACAATCTCCTGTTACGGTACGTCTTCCAAATGGGAACATTACGTATGTTACCAAAATCGGTACCGTACATCTTGGTCAGAATTTTATTCTTAAAAATGTCCTATACATTCCAGATTTTGAGTTCAATCTTCTTTCAGTTTCTAAAGTATGTATGGACAATTCCTGTAAAGTCATATTCAATTCCGAAAATTGTGTCTTTCAGGACCTTTCGACTGGCAGAGTGATGGGCTTGGGTAATGAGGCACAAGGACTTTATTTTTGGGCCAATTCTCCAGGCGATTTAGCATTATTAAATAAAAGCATTTCTTGTAATGCCATCAGCTATAATAAAAATATTCTTTTGCATCAACGATTGGGTCATAGTGCTAAATTTCCTCATCCCAAATGTTCTATATGTCCTTTAGCTAAACAGACTCGAGCATCATTCCCAGTTAGTACATCTCGAACTCAAAATCCATTTTCATTGCTTCACATGGACATCTGGGGTCCCTATCACACTTCTCATCGTGATGGGTCACGCTACTTTCTTACCATAGTTGATGACTATAGTCGTGCCACATGGTTATACCTTATGCAGTCGAAAAATCAAACATTCACACATTTATCAAATTTCCTTTCTTTAATTAGAAATCAATTCGATAAATCTGTACAGCGAATTCGTACAGATAATGGGCGAGAATTTTTTTCTTCTGACTGCATAAGATTATTGTCTACTCTTGGAATACTCCATGAAAGTTCCTGTATTTACACTCCACAGCAAAATGGAGTTGTAGAAAGGAAACATAGACATCTCTTAGAAGTAGCCCGTGCACTCAAATATCAAGCTTCAATCCCTGAAGAATTTTGGGGAGATTGTGTGGTCACAGCCGCCTATTTGATTAATCGCATGCCCAGTCGAATCCTTCATGGTAAAACCCCATATGAGATGCTTTATAATAAAAAGCCAGATAATGAGCACCTTAGAGTGTTTGGTTGTTTATGTTATGCAACAAGTGTAGGTCCTCGGGATAAAATGAGCCCTCGTGCAACACGATGTGTTTTTATGGGGTACCCTCCTCTTCAAAAGGGATATTATGTTATGGAATTCTCCACAGGACATTTCTTTACTAGCAGAGATGTCGTTTTTCATGAAGATATATTTCCCTTCAAAGAGAAGATCCATCCATCTCAAGATACTTCATTTGAGACCAATCAGTTTCTTACGTCTGATGAAGATATATCATTTACACCTGGTTTTCTTGTGGCACCTCAATCATTCATCCCACAAGCACCGGTGGAATCTCCACATCAAGAAATTGAATCACCTATCTCCAGTGAAGAAACTACATTACCTTCTTCAACAGTGGACGCAGCAGAGGTGGCTACTGAATCATCTGATTCTCCTGAACAATTAGATGAGCTGCCCCGTCGTTCTGGCAGACAAACACACCCGCCAACATGGACTCGAGATTATATATGTTCCACTGCAAACTCTTCAGGTACACAATATCCGATTTCATCCTATGTTTCTTTCAATCGGTTGTCAGGAGAACATATGTGTTGTATAAGTCGAATTTCAGAAGAATGTGAGCCATCCTCTTTTGCTGAGGCGGCGCAAGATCCCAAATGGCGAAATGCAATGGAATCTGAACTTGTTGCACTAATGGATAACAATACTTGGGATGTTGTTCCCTTACCACCACATAGAAAGCCGATCGGATGTAAATGGGTTTACAAGATCAAGTTCAAATCAGATGGCTCCATTGAACGTTACAAAGCTAGGTTGGTGGCCAAAGGCTTCACTCAAAGGGAAGGTTTTGATTATCACGAGACCTTCTCCCCAGTTGCAAAGGAAGTTACTGTGCGATCCTTCCTATCTGTTGCAGCAATACGCAATTGGTCCTTACATCAGATGGATGTCCACAACGCCTTTCTTCATGGTGACTTGGATGAAGAAATTTACATGGATCTTCCTCAAGGATTACGCAGACAGGGGGAGTATCGGGTATGCCGTCTTCGCAAATCCTTATATGGTTTAAAACAGGCATCTAGACAATGGTATGCTAAATTTACTGCTGCGTTAACTAATGCTGGTTTTCAACATTCCAAGCATGATCATGCTTTATTTACACGAAGCGTGGGAAGATCGTCGATTTATTTGCTAATATATGTTGATGACATCTTGATAATGGGAAATAATGATTCCCATGTTGCAAGATTCAAGGAATATTTGCACTCTGCTTTCCACATCAAGGATTTGGGATCTCCCAAATTTTTCCTTGGCATTGAAATTGCAAGATCTGAAAAAGGAATTTCCCTTAGTCAGAGAAAGTTTATTTTGCAAATCGTTTCTGAAGCCGGATTATCAGGCTGCAAACCAGCAGTGATTCCCATTGAACAGAATGTCAAATTGACAACACATGAGTATGATCTCAATTCTTCTTCAACAAACAGGGATCCATTACTTAAGGATCCGACAGGGTATCAGCGACTTGTTGGTAAATTGATATATCTTACCATGACAAGACCTGATATATGCTATGCGGTTCAGATACTCAGTCAATTCATGCATATGCCAAAGGAGTCACACATGAATGCAGCTTTGAAAGTTGTAAAATATTTGAAGGGGTGCCCAGGACTTGGTATATTTCTATCACGTGAATGCAACATGAAGATGACGGCATTCTGCGACACTGATTACGCTACTTGTCCAATGACTAGGAGATCTATTACTGGTTTTGTATTAAACTGGGAAAGACGTTGATTTCGTGGAAAACAAAGAAGCAATCCACCGTGTCACTGTCATCTGCTGAATCTGAATATCGAGCCATGGCAAAAACCACCTGTGAAATAGTCTGGATACGAAGACTTCTTTCTGATTTGGGAATACAGGTTAGTGGACCAAGTGAATTGTTCTGTGATAATGATGCTGCACTTAAGATAGCAGCAAACCCAGTTTTTCATGAAAGAACGAAGCATATAGAAGTAGACTGTCACTTCACTCGTGACAAGATCAGAGAGGGAATTCTCGTAACAAAAGGCATTGGAACAGTGGATCAACCAGCAGATATTTTCACTAAGCCACTTTGCCAAAGACAGCACAAGTTTCTATTAAGCAAGCTAGGTGTCCTTGACATATACAGGCCACCAGCTTGAGGGGGAGTGTTGGAATATATTAGATTCCGATTATGTACATGATTGATTCTAGTATATATCAGTAAATAGGAAACACCAATACATGTATATTACCTTTCCTATTGTATTTCTTTCTTCTTGTACTATTTATGTACAATGTAATGGCACAATTCAATACAAGTCAAAAATACAATCTTCCCCAGAATTCCGATTACCTTTCTCTCATTGATACTATGTGAAATATTGTGAAACTATATCCAACTATTACCTATAGAAGTGTTGGGATATAATACGCGGAAACGACAGGATCTTGCAATTTACGTCAACGCGAAATCATCATAGATATAAACGAGAAAAATAAGAACACCAGAAATTTACGTAGTTCGGTCTGAGTATCGGTACCTATATTCACGGGAAAGCAAGCAGCAAATAATCCACTAAAATCGGAGAATCAAAATTTACAATCACTCATACGCTTAAGTGTTTACCACACCTGGATTTAATTAAAAACCCAAAGTATTTATAAATAACAACTCGCTTAGGTATAAATTCATGGCATAAAATTACTGCGTATTTAAGATTAAAACCAAACGCTCTATGTACGGCTTCGCGTATTCGCGTGGCTTCAAAATCTTGTGGCTCTTCTCAAGCGGCGTGGACGTGCGACGGCTTCTCGGACGTGCGGCTTCTCTTTTTACTTAGGTCTTCGGCCGCTCCACGCACGCTTCATAGAAGGAAATATATTCGTTTTTATATGTGTGCCCAGGTCAAAGTTTGACCTGGGCCCACCACCACCACGTTTGGATGTTACCACCAATGCAGAGGACTTCACGCGCAGAAAAGTTTCGGTCAAGCTTCTTTCCTCTTTTGTTTGCATGGCCGAATAGGAAATCCGCTGGAGGTTGCGTGCGTGTGGGCTTGGGCCCACGTAACAAACTTTCGACTTCTGCAGGTTCCGCAAAATAGAAGAAACTTTGCTCAGCCCTTTTTTATATTTTTTCTTTTGCATTTATAAATGCTCAAACCCGAGACATAATTTAACAAGAAGAAAGAGCGTTGAATTTAAATACTTTAAATCATCATTAATGTAATGCAATAGGAAAGCAATTATATAATGAGCCAAATCCACCGTGGTCGATACATATTTGGTTCTGCAAATCAATCTTTACCGCCACCACCCAGAGGTGGACTAGCAGAGGTCTTGCTCCCCTTTTTGTCTTCTTCTGAGTCATCCGAAATCAACGTCGTCCGAACTTGAATAAATTTGATGTAAGCGAGGATAAACATGGATGTCAGAGGACGGATAGGACGAAGGCGGTCCCAATAGAACGGAATAAATAATAATGTAAGAACCGCGGGCCATAATAAAGCACCTGTGATGATGAGGATGAAAATGGATCCCAAAATTAATATGACGATGGCAAGCCAAGGGAGTTTGCCAACGGTCAAGGTGACACCGATTGAGAAAGCGGCGGTCATTGTCGGGAGTGCAATTGATAGTGGCACTACTGCAAGCAGGCACCAAACTGTTGCTAAGTGAACTTCGGTCAGGTATGCCCACATGAAGCCAATGACCGAGGCCATTGAGCAGAGCATTGCGAAGGTGTTGCAAATCACGAAGGCCTGGAACTTTCTATTGCCCAGCATCGTAGCCATGCCCCTGTCATCTTTGGATGCCATGTCTGAGCTGTTCAATCCTCCAGGAACTGCGAAACCAGCTGCGAAAGTCACAGTGGTCACAAGAGTTGCCACCAACAACAAGGTACTGATACCGTTCCTCAGTTCCCTAGGGATTGGGAAACTTCTGTACACGTATTTCTCTTCTCGAGCTTCCGGCTTAAGTATCGTTAGATCTAATCTCTTCCATAAAGTGATTGATAACAGCATTATTGCCAAGCCCTGAGATCAGAAACATATGAAAAGGAAAGAAAGAACAAATTGTTAGCGAATTGATAACAAGAAAAAACTCTAGAGTACTCATTTAAAGGGAAACTTTTACTTCTAAAGAGGCGGTGTCTGCTCATTTTGAAGAATTAACACTAGAGTAACAAGTTAACTGCAAACGAAAAAAGAGGCATGAATAAAATGTATATGGTCTATGGTAGTCATAGGTTGACTTACTGATAATGTAGTGGACTATGCCATGTTTAGAGGGGTCAAATTTGCCGCCTCAACCCCTGGGCTTTTAAGAAAAAACGATGGCAACATTGACGACCCCTGATCTTATCTGCAGGCTCAATTAATCGAGACATGTAACAGTTTATCTCAGCATTTGTCAGAGATATTCGCTTGTTTCTAACCGTGGACATATTCATGGGAAAAATTTAAGTACCTCCCATTAAGGCTAAATTAGAGACTTGTGCAATATAAATCCTAGAGCAGTCTCGGCCATTCTAGAAAATTAATCAATACTTTAACAATCCCGTTGATTACGAGACTAACGATTTGAATATGAGATCTACGCTAAGCTAAAGTATTAGTCTATGGAAATTTCCAATAAATTGATAAATAAAATAGTGATTGTTCATATTACCCACCTTTCGTACCCCTTCTTGTGGGTGATTTAGAGCAATGTCGGCAGCAATCAAGCGTTTGTGGTTGAGAAGGTAGGGGTTAATTCTTTCATCTAGTATAAGATGAATCAAAGTAGCGGGTTGTAAATGCATCGATGCCAAGTGTAAAGGTGTATTTCCAGCCTGATCTCTTTCGTTTATCAGCATCTTTAGATGTGGATCTTTGAGCATATCTCTCACTGCCAAATCTTGCCCATATTTTGCTGCCACATGAAGAACGGTTTGTCCTTGCCCATTTACTGACTGCGATTCCCGATGTAGCTTCTCAATTAGTGCAAAATGACCCATCTTGCTCGCCATATGAATGGGAAGATCCCCATTCATGTCCTGTTCTCGGGCCAAATATTTAGTTTTTGGTTGTACTTGTAAGAGATCAAATACTTGGGCCCGATTCAAGAAAGCTGCTAAATGGAACACATTGCCACCTCCGGAGTCAGTCATTGCAAATAGCTTCATGTTCCTTTCGAGTATTTGGGCGATTAAATCTGGAATCAAAAGCTCCAAATGAGGGACCACATACGCATAAACATTTTACACTGCCCCGGGATTGGTTGGTTTTGATGTATTTTAACCCATTCTGGGATAAAGACATCTTCAAAGAAACCTTGATCGCTATTAGGATTCATAGTCACTAATGTGGGATTCTATTGCAAATTCGAAACTAGTGGTGATAATTTTTATTGAATAAATCAAATGCACCCATTTTCAACTCGAAAAATTATAACTCTTCGAGCTGTGAATCTCAAATCATTGTGAATTTCCTTCTCCAGCACGATGGAACACGACTTGTGAGACTTTAGAAAAAATTCGAAAGGATCCTGTTTATGAATTTTGGAGAGACCTTTACAAATCTGATACCATTTTCATCCAAAGCAATGCGACATCGACAGGTACTAAGATTTTACAATAAAAATCTTACTAAATGACATGACAAATTATATGGCATTTTCATGTTATGAATGTTGGATGAAATCCCTTAAAGTATTTTGAAGTTGACAAAACAAGTTTATCAGTCTAGTCTGAAGACTTACAGATTCTATTGACAAAGTCTGAAGATCAAAGTCTGAAGATCAAAGTCTGAAGATTAAAGTCTGAAGCTAGCAAGACTCAAGACTTATATTTCAAAGTCTACTCACAAGGACAGTTTCCAGGACGACGTTTATTCTGATCTTATACGATCTTTCTTCCAACGTCTGATGGATATCTTTCTACTGGATTCAGCTCTAAACGATCTAAGTTTTATATGGAATATGTTTAGATTCTTTGACGACTTCGCAACTTATATTTGGAAGGATCTACTTATGGAAACCGAGATCCTGATTGTATGGGCGAGCAGGATTGATGGGCTATCAACACTTACCTTAAAGAGCTCGAGATCTCTCTAATTGATTCTGTCCAACGGGTTGATTGGAAGAACTTCTTTGGAAGGTGCCAACGGTATTGAAGGCATGAAGAAGTATATAAGAGAGATGCTCTAGTTGTTGAAGGGTGCGGATAGAAGAATTCCAAAGTCTGAATCTCCTTTTCTATTTTGCGATATCATTCTTTGAGCGTTACATGTAATCAAAAGAGAGATCATATTGTAGAGACCTTGAGGAAGTGTAGTAGAGTAATCTACACTGTGGACTCAAGAGCGTGAGACTGTAATCACTCTTATTGATTCTTAGTGAAATCCAGCCAGAAGGGCTGTCCGTGCGGGAGAGTGGACGTAGGCTTGATCTAAGCCGAACCACTATAAATCTGGAGTCTTGATTCTCTATCCTTAATCCTTTATATTGTTATTTGCTTTCATTTGCTGCAATCGTTGGTTTAATTATTCACATCTTATTTGATTTGAATTGTTAAAATTGCGATAAACACCTATTCACCCCCCTCTAGGTGCTAATACTAGTTCTAACAATTGGTATCAGAGCATGTGTACTTGTTTATAAGAAGTGTCTTTACTTCTAAGTAAAAGATCTATGGCTAGTATGCTGCCTACAGGGTTGGTTGAAGGACAAAGCAATACCAGACCTCCATACTTTGATGGAAAAGATTACAGCATATGGAAAAATAAGATGAAGGCATTCCTAAGATCGAAAGATCCTTTGGAATGGGAAGTTGTTGATAAAGGAATTATTCCTGTTGCTGAATCAGACTCAGAGAGAGGAAAAGAACCTGCTGTTCCTATTCTTTTGACTCAAGAAGAAATTACCAAAAGACAGACTCTCGATGCCAAAGCTATTTACTCTTTATATTGTGCTTTATCCCCTACTAAATATAATAGAATATCTTCTTGTGATACAGCAAAAGAAGTATGGGACAGGCTTCACATTACCTATGAAGGAACTGATCGTGTGAAAGAAACAAGGATCAACATTCTCTTGGGACAATATGAAGTTTTTAAGATGAGATTAGGAGAATCAATTACTGACATGTTTAGTCGCTTTATTGAAATTGTGAATGGTCTTGAATATCAGGGACATCCAATCTCAGGACATATGAAGGTCAACAAACTTCTTCGTGGACTCTCAAAAGACTGGAATCACATAAAAACCTCAATAAGAGAGACACAGAGGATTGCTCCACTTTCTGTAGATGAATTAGTTGGAACTCTTCAATCCTATGAAGTAGAACAGAACAACGAAGAGGAAGATTCAAAAGGTAAGAAATCTATTGCCTTAAAGTCTAATGACTATTCTGATGTTACAGATTCTGAAGAAGATCTAGATGATGAAGAACTGGCACTGATGATAAAGAGATTCAGAAAGCTGAACAAAAAAGGAAGGAAATTCAATTAGAAGAAACAAAATTCTCAAAGGTTTCAAAACAGGTCAACAGAGGAAGATGATACGAATAAAGAAGTGACTTGCTTTGAATGCAAGAAAAAGGGACACATCAGACCTAACTGTCCTCTGTTAAAGAAGAGAAAAGGGAAGTCTGAGAAAAACAGGAAGGCACTCAAGGCAGAGACTTGGAGTGATACTGAATGTGAAGATAGTGACAATGATTATGCCAATATTTGTTTAATGGCACGATCAGACTCAGACTCAGACCTTGATTCAGACTCAGACAGTGAACTCGAGGTAAGTAACTTGAAAATTCCTGTTAAAGTTTCTAAATACATTGATGAACTTTGTCTTAGTCTGAAAACCTCTCTTAAGAGGATCTCCGAATTAAAAAGGGAAAATTCTACTTTGAAACATAAGGATAAACTTATGAAAGAAAAGGTTGAAAAACTTGAAAAAGATGTTGTTGTTGTAAAAGAAAACTCAGACAATATTTTAAATGAAAATAATCTTCTGAAAAATGATATGACTAACATATCAAAGAGATTTTCAAATGGTTCTGAAAAACTGGACAAGATTCTTTCGATACAAAGACCATATTTTGACAAGTTGGGTCTTGGTATGACTTCTGAAACTATTCCACTAATTGATTTTCCAAAGGTAAAAGAAAGAATTAAACAAAGACCAGCTAGAACTGTTTACAAAAATCATTTTCAGAAAGTCTTTGTAAAATCTGTTGGTAGAAGTGCTCTAAGATGTTCCAAGTGTAAAAGCTCAGAACACTTCGAGAAAGAATGTCCTTTAGTTTGGAGACCTGTTAAAAGGAGTTGGGCTAAGACTGTCTATTGTACTAACACTTCTGGACCCAAGATGGTATGGGTACCAAAAAGAGCTTGAATTCTTGTTAATTGCAGGTTACTATCAAAAAGAAGATAAAATGGTATCTTGATAGTGGCTGCTCAAGACATATGACAGGAGACTCAAACTGCTTCATAAAACTTATCCAGATAGACGGAGGAAAAGTTTCCTTTGGTGGTAACAATAGAGGGAAGATTACTGGTCGAGGAACAGTGAAGATTGGGAGTTTGTCTATCAATAATGTTTCATTAGTTGAAGGATTAAATTACAACTTGCTTAGCATAAGTCAGTTGTGTGATTCTGGTTTCAAGATCAACTTTCAGGAAGAAATGTGCTCTGGAATCAGTAAAGACCTTACTCAATCTTTTACTGGTCGAAGACATGGAAATATCTATCTTCTGGATGTGAATTAAGAAAGATCACAATGCTTAATATCAGTACAAGATGAAGCAAATCTATGGCACAAAAAGCTAGGCCATATCAACATGAAGCAAATCAACAAGATCTTTACAAAGAAACTTGTTCGAGGATTGCCTACTTTGAATTATTCAAAATCTGATCTATGTACACCATGTGTACTGAGTAAACAGGTTAGAAATTCTTACAAATCAATAAATAAAGTTTCCACTAATCATGTATTGCAGCTTTTGCATATGGATTTGTTTGGACCTACCAGAACGAAAAGCATTGGTGGTAAAAGGTTGTGTCTGGTAATAGTGGATGATTATTCACGATTTACTTGGGTCTACTTTCTTTCAAGTAAGTCAGAGACTTTCTCTCTTTTTTCAAAATTTGCTAAAAAGGTGCAGAATGAGAAAGGTCATACTATTACAAGCATTCGTACAGACCATGGAGGTGAGTTTGAAAATCAAGAATTTGCTAACTTGTGTGATGAATTTGGTTTTCAACATAAATTCTCTTCTCCATATACACCAGAACAGAATGGGGTTGTGGAAAGGAAGAATAGATCTTTACAAGAAATGGCAAGAACTCTTTTAATTGGAAATCAAGTTTCTTCAAGGTTTTGGGCAGAAGCTGTTTCAACTGCTTGCTATATTATAAACCGAGTGTTTTTAAGACCAATTCTTGAGAAAACTCCTTATGAAATTTTTAAAGGGAAGAAACCAATAGTTTCTTATTTTCAAATATTTGGTTGCAAATGTTTTATTCTAAAAAATGCTAATGATCGTGTTGGTAAGTTTGAAGAAAAATCAGATGAAGGATTCTTTCTTGGATACTCTACAACAAGCAAAGCCTTTAGAGTGTTCAACAAAAAGACTCAGACTGTGGAAGAATCAATGAATGTCAAATTTCAAGACTCTCCACAAGTTCAGCAGATACAGACTGAAGACTCAGAATCTGCTCCAGACACTGCTAAAGCTAACTCCACTGAAGCAGTTGCTAATTCAAAATCAGTACAACAAGCTACTAATGAAGAATCTACTCAAGAAGAAGATCAACAATCTATCAGACTGAACAGTAACTGGAAGCACAAGTCTAGTCATCCTGAAGAACTCATTATTGGAAATATTAATGAGGGAATTCGAACAAGATCCAAAAGGCGAGAGGAGTCTAGTGCTGTTGCTCTTATTTCTGAAATAGAACCCAAAAATATCGAAGAAGCTTTAGCTGATGAAAGCTGGATTGAAGCAATGCAAGAAGAACTCAGACAATTCAGTATTAATGACGTATGGGAATTAACTCCCAAACCAAAAGGTAAATCAATTATTGGAGCTAAATGGGTTTTCAGGAACAAAGTTGATGAAAAAGGCAAAGTAACGAGAAACAAAGCAAGACTCGTAGCTAAAGGATACACGCAAGAAGAAGGGATTGACTACGATGAGACTTACGCTCCAGTAGCAAGGTTAGAAGCAATCAGATTATTACTTGCTTTTGCTTGCTATAAGAATTTCAGGTTGTTTCAAATGGATGTCAAAAGTGCATTCCTGAATGGAATTATTCAAGAAGAAGTCTACGTAGAACAACCTCCTGGTTTTGAAGATTCAAAGAAACCAGACTCTGTATTCAGACTGAAGAAAGCTTTATATGGACTAAAACAAGCTCCTCGAGCTTGGTATGAAAGGCTAAGCAATTTCTTAATTCATAGTGGCTTTTCTAAAGGTAATGTAGACACTACTCTGTTCATTAAAAAGGAAGGTAAAAGTTTTCTACTTGTTCAGATTTATGTAGATGACATCATATTTGGATCATCTAATGAGACTTTGTGCAAGAAATTTTCTAAGTCTATGCAAGATGAATTCGAGATGAGCATGATGGGTGAACTATCCTTTTTCCTTGGTCTACAAGTCAAACAACTAAAGGAGGGAATATTCATTCATCAAGAGAAATATGCAAAAGAACTTGTTAAAAAGTTCGGTCTGGAAAATTGCAAGAAGACTGACATACCAATGTCAAGTTCCTTGAAAATAGACAAAGATGAAGCAGGGAAGAAAATTGATCAAAAATTATACAGGAGTATCATTGGCTCACTCCTTTATCTTACTGCATCCAGACCTGACATATTATTTAGTGTTTGCATATGTGCTAGATTTCAATCTGATCCTAGAGAATCTCACTTAAGCGCTGTTAAACGTATTATTAAATATGTTGCTACTACTGCTAAGATCGGTCTTTGGTATCCCAAAGAAGGAGACTTTACACTTCTTGGCTATTCAGACGCAGATCTTGCAGGTTGTAGAGTTGAAAGAAAAAGCACTTCAGGTACTTGTCAATTACTAGGAAACAGGACAGTATCCTGGTTTTCGAGGAAACAGAGTACTGTGGCTCTTTCAACAGCTGAAGCAGAATACGTTGCTCTTGGAAGTTGCTGTTCTCAAATCTTGTGGATAAAACAACAACTGCAAGACTTTGGCATTGAAGACTCTTGCACAGAAATTAGGTGTGACAACACCAATGCAATCAATCTTACAAAGAATCCCATTCTACATTCAAGAGCAAAACATATTGAGATTCGACATCACTTTATAAGAGATCATGTTCAGAACAAAGAAGTCTTGATACAATTCATAGACTCAAAGAATCAATTGGCAGACATCTTTACAAAGCCTCTTGAGAAAAGCTTGTTTGAGTCTATTCGCTCAAGACTCAATATATTATCTCTTGAAGAATATTAGAGTTCAGACTCAGTAACTAAAGTCTGACAGAGCATCAGACTCAAAGGATTGAGAATATGAATCGACACGTCTGTAAGTTTCCTTACTTAAACTGTCTTATTGATAAGGTAAGATAATCTGTCTAATTTTAAGTTGGTTATTATTTTCAAAAGAAGTGGTTATCGTTTTATTAAGGCAGTTATTTTTTTTTCAAAAAGGAAAATTCAAAATTTCCAAAATATACGACGCTTGGTTATTCCCCGTGCCTGTTATCTTTTATACATCTCTTCTCCTTCGTTTTCACTTTACTCAGAAACCCTAGATCAAAAGCTTTTCACTGCTCTGCAATTTTTTCTCCCAAACTTCTTTGTTTCAAAGTTCTCAACTTTCTTGCGAAACAAGTGAGAAAGTCTCTCCAAAGAAAAGCACAATGTCGTATCAGAGGAAATCTTCCAGAATAGCAAACAAGGGACCACAAGGCTCTGGTGAGGGGCCTACGCATTTTGATCTCACTGAGGAAAGCGACATTCCTACTGAGCAGTCTCAAAAGCAGTCATCCCCAACTAGACCTCAAGATGAAATGGTTTATGAAGACATCGAACCAGTAAGAACTCTAAAGCCTGCCTTTGTTTATAAACTTTACTCTGCATTAAAGGAAGGGTCTGCTATGACTTTTGTGGATGAGTTTCTGAAAGAGAAGGGTTATAGAAACGAGACGCACTTTCTTACTGTAATGGAAAGGTCTGGAGTTGTGCCTGAGGGAACGGCTGCAAGAACATTTGCAAATTTCCCGAGTGACCCTAGGTTTAGTAGTATGAATCAGCCTGAAGGGAAGGATGATGATGAAAAGATGTTCATGCATTTTAAACCATGGATGGGTGTGGCTGCGAGCCTAAGAGGGAAGAAGAATGAATTGTTCCGCTCAGACGGACACAGGAAGAGATATGAAAAATTGCTGAAGCGTGGGGTGATGAACCCACGAATTGTTGATTTTGACTTTCTGGACTTGTTGAGTATAAATCTGCGAGAGAAATTCGAAAAGCTCCAACTCTATCAATTCTGCACAGACTGTGACACGGTACATTCTGAATTGACTGCTTATTTCTACTCAAATATCAGTTTCGTTGATGCAAACAGCTTTACTTTCAGCGTGAGGGACAAAGAGTATGTCATTGATAAGGACATAATGGCTGATGTGCTTGGTGTGGAAAGAGGGGTTTTCCAACCAATCGGTGTGTCTGTCAGCCATGCTACTCTTGATTTAGCAAAGGACAGAATTGCAGAAGGAAGACTCTCATACTCCAGAATGAATGCAACAAATACTTTGCTGCATAAGATTGTAATCAACTGTCTAAGACCCAAATCGACATCCAAGACAGATGTTTCAATTTCTGAAGCCAAGCTGATGTTTGCCATCAAGACTGGTGTGAACTTCTCTTTACCACATACCATCATCTTTCACATGTATAGATGCATGGTTAAGGACAAAGGAAAGCTTCCTTATGCTGCTCTCATTACTCGTCTCTTCAGACATCTACACATTCAACCTCCTCACATTTTCACAGTGAAGACCATTGATAAAATGGTCATCGGGCTGGGGATGATTACCAAGATGCGTTTGAAGGAGCTTAGCAAGAAGCTGGAAAAATTCAAGGAAAAGACTCCTGTCAAGCTCAGACCAGACTCATCAGCAGCCAAAAGGAAAGGGAAAGAAGCTGTGGCTAGTTCCACCAAGAAGCGAAGGGCAATCATCCTGGAAGATGAAGATGATGAGGATACGATTCCTATCTCTACTCTAATTTCTCAATTTGCTGCATCTATTCCAACTGTTCCAGAACATCAAGTTGCAGACGAAGAGAAGAAAGATGAAGAAGAGGAAGAGAAGAAAGAGAAAGAGAATGAGAAAGAGGAAGAGAAGAAAGAGGAAGAGAAGAAAGAGGAAGAGAAGAAAGAGGAAAAGGAGAAAGACGAAGAGGAAAAGGAAGAAAGAAAAGAAGAGAAAGCAGATGAACTAGAAAGAACAGATTCTTCAGCAGAAAAGGAGGATTTACAACATCCTGTAACTGAGGAATCGCCTCAAAAAGAAGAATTCTTTTCTCCACCAGAAGACATGGAGACAGGGGGAGATAAAGAAAGCGAACACACACCTCTTCGGCTGACTTTCAGAGAAGAGGATGCTCAAACAGGTGTTAGTCGATCACCTCCTGATGCTGAGGATATTCATGCTGCACAGTTTCCTGAAGGAGAGGCATCATCTCCACACAATGAACCTCCTTCTGACATTCCTACTGGCTTGACTCCACCTTCAGACCGAGCTGAAACAAGCACTCAGACTGACAACTCTGGAGATTTTCGAAGGCTGCTTGAGATCATCTTGGAACTAAAAGGTCAAATTTATGCCATGGGATATGAATTTCAGACCTTGCAGAATGAAAATCATGCAATGTTCATCACTTTGCATGATCAGATTAAAGATGTTCAGCGTCAGATTCAAGAAACTGCAAAGGGCACTACTCTCACCCAAGTACAGGCAGATTTGAGGAAGCTGGAAGACACTGTAAAGTCTATGGAAGACTTTCAACTTGTTCGCATTCCTCGAGCTCCTTGATTTTTTTATGCTGACAAAAAGGGGGAGAAGACCTTGCAGATTTTTTATTTTCTCAAAACCCAAACCCAATCTTTTTCTTTTATTGCTTGCTATCTTGACTTTGACTTAAGTTCTTTAACGTTTGCTTGCAGTTTTTGGAAAGTATGTTCTCTATGGCAATACTTTAAGCTTTAAGCTTCGTAAATTTGATAGTACTGTCTGTTTATGACTAATGAGGTTTCAGTGAATGCAGATCTATGTACAGGGAAAGTCTGAGTACAGGATATCTGTGTACAGGATAACTTCTACTATCTTATTTAAATCTTTTATGATGCTTGCTTAAAAGTTGTATTGCAGGGCGATAATATTCAAATCTGCAGGAAAGTTTTGTCACCATCAAAAAGGGGGAGATTGTTGGATGAAATCCCTTAAAGTATTTTGAAGTTGACAAAACAAGTTTATCAGTCTAGTCTGAAGACTTACAGATTCTATTGACAAAGTCTGAAGATCAAAGTCTGAAGATCAAAGTCTGAAGATCAAAGTCTGAAGATTAAAGTCTGAAGCTAGCAAGACTCAAGACTTATATTTCAAAGTCTACTCACAAGGACAGTTTCCAGGACGACGTTTATTCTGATCTTATACGATCTTTCTTCCAACGTCTGATGGATATCTTTCTACTGGATTCAGCTCTAAACGATCTAAGTTTTATATGGAATATGTTTAGATTCTTTGACGACTTCGCAACTTATATTTGGAAGGATCTACTTATGGAAACCGAGATCCTGATTGTATGGGCGAGCAGGATTGATGGGCTATCAACACTTACCTTAAAGAGCTCGAGATCTCTCTAATTGATTCTGTTCAACGGGTTGATTGGAAGAACTTCTTTGGAAGGTGCCAACGGTACTGAAGGCATGAAGAAGTATATAAGAGAGATGCTCTAGTTGTTGAAGGGTGCGGATAGAAGAATTCCAAAGTCTGAAATCTCCTCTATTACTTTGCAATATCATTCTTTGAGCATTACATGTAATCAAAAGAGAGATCATATTGTAGATCTTGAGGAAGTGTAGTAGAGTAATCTACACTGTGGACTCAAGAGCGTGAGATTGTAATCACTCTTATTGATTCTTAGTGAAATCCAGCCTGAAGGGCTGTCCGTGCGGGAGAGTGGACGTAGACTTGATCTAAGCCGAACCACTATAAATCTGGAGTCTTGATTCTCTATCCTTAATCCTTTATATTGTTATTTGCTTTCATTTGCTGCAATCGTTGACTTTAAATTATTCACATCTTATTTGATTTGAATTGTTAAAATTGCGATAAACACCTATTCACCCCCCTCTAGGTGCTAATACTAGTTCTAACAATGAAGTCTATAGAGTCCGCAAATATAATGTGTAGGAAAAAAAATGAAACGACATTTAAATAGCTAGGGCAAGATCAAGAAAAGGAGAATGGTCTTTTCCTATTATGTTCGTCAAATGCTGGCAAGTATAAAGCAAATGTGATCTTCTTCGTAAAGGTCGACACATATTATGCTCAATTAAGAAATTGCATATTTATCAAAAATTTTGATTAAAAACCAAGTAACATTTATTTTAGAGTCGAGTGGGATCCGATTGACCCAACTTAGAATAAGTGGCGCTACCATTACACTCTCTCACACACCCACAAGCACGCTCAATCATTACATATAAGTTGAAGACTTATGTGTTTTGTGGATTTAGAAGTTTGCACCTTCAAATTATATCGAGGTAAAATAATATGGTAAAATAATGTAAAAGGCATAAAAGCTTTGTATGAATTTTTAGGCACCACATTGATGTGGACAAATGTGTAGATGGATGAATTTTTCCTAAACAGGAATATAATTTTATGTCGAATTTCAACATCTACTTAGTTCATGAATCTTTGTACTTTCACAATCTTGATCTTTTTAATTCTGTATGATATGTGACTCTAAAAATCAAATACACATATATAAGGTTCTTACTTGCGTACGGATATGTGCAATTAGCACAAATTCTTTAAAAATGATATGCACCTAGCGAATCACTATTAACATTTAAATTTTATTTAATTTGAAGTAAGAATATTTTATGTGGGGATTTAGTATGCCTGAGGACCTTCTGTATTTTTGTTTGGGATTTCTAATTCATGTCCAAAATGAAAATGCGATTCGACACAGAATTACGCGCATAGAATAAAAGAGACTGCGAAGTTAGTTTCACCTTGCATTACTTGGGATGTGTTATCAACATAGCTGAAGAAGCACTATATAATATATAAATTTACTATATAATATATAAATCTGAATAATCTAAAAATATCTAATTGTTATTTTTAGGTGAATTCATTTATGTATGCAGGCCTGGCCTACGATTTTTCCAAACATATATCAGCTACAAGTAATGCAGTAGAATGTAGATTATATGAGATATAACTAAAGATATTAAAACTATTCACTTAATCTAGAAATTCATTATTAAAATTGAAACATGTATTATTTTACTTTATGGATGAATTTTCATTTAACATCACATTGATTCATTGTTACAATTATATAAATATACAAAAACTAATGTTGACGCCTAAAATTTCTTTTTTTTTTTTAATTAGGTTTTATTTTATTTTATCTTTTTTCGAATAATGAATGAATAAACAACAAAAAAACAGAAAACAAAACAAAAGCAAAAATAAAGCAAAAGCAGCCCATCCCTCCTTCGCATGGACCCTTGCGGCCCATTCTCCTCCAGCCCGGCCCCCTTTGGGTCATCTTCTTCCTCCATCCGCCTCTGCAGCACACGCGCAGAGAGCGCGGCGCTGGATGGGCGGACGGGCAGCGATGGCGCACGTGGAGCAGGGAGGAGCAGGCGGCAACGGGACGTGAAGCAAGGGGGTGGTTGGCGTCGGATGGGACGCCGGTTCGGCCGGTGAGAGGCGTGGCAGCCCCCGGTCGAGCTCTGTCGACCGACCGCCCCTCGGCCTATAAATAGGTCTCCGTTTCCGTCGTCGGAGGCACGGACCGAGAGAGAGGGAGGTCGATCTAAGGCTGCACTCTTCGGGTTCCCCATTGAGAGACTTCAGAGGGGTCCGAGGACGCGCGGCCACGGATCCAAGCCTCGCCGAAGGAGAGGGTAGAGAGAGAGAGAGAGAGAGAAGTTGAAGGGAAAGGGGCGTCGTGCCCTCTGCCGTCGCCGCACCGCCGTTCGCCGCTCAAGCTGCTGTCCACGGCCAGGTAGCTGCCATCGCCGTCACCATCACTCCCCCCCTCGCTGTCACCACCGTCGCCGCCGCCGTCACCGCATCGATATGCCCCCCCCCCCCTTCCTCCTCAGCGCCACGAATCGGGAACCCTAGGGTTCCCGATTTTTTCCGAGTCGCGACCCGGGTCGTTGGGTCGGACTCGGGTCGGGGGGGAACTGGGTAGGGTTTCGCCGGTTCCCCCCAAAACGGTGCCGTTTCAATAAAGTAAAAAAAAAAAAAAAGTCAAAAAAATCTGAGTCAGGCCCGCGTTGTGGTCGGCTTTTTTTTTTAAAATTTTATTTTAAATAATATTTTAATTAAATAAATAATTTATTTTCCGAAAAAAAAAATCAAAATAAAAAAATATAATTTATTTTCGAAAAATATTAAAAAATATATAAAAAATATTTTATTTTCCAGAAAAATCAAAAATACTTTATTTTCCAAAAAAAATTTAAAAAAAATATTATTTTCCGAAAAAAAGAAAATCAAAAAAATCAAAAATATTCCATATTTTCCAAAAATGCCAAAAATTCAGAAAAAGCCAAAAAGACTTGTATTTTTCCAAAAAATACCAAAAATCCAAAAAAAATCCCTTTTATGTCCAAAAATTTGGAAAAAGGTTCAAAAAATGTTTTTTTCCAAAAAATGCGTGGAAAATCCCTAAAACATCCAAAAAGCCTCAGGGTTTAAACAAGATTAGGTACCGAAAGGGCATTAGTGATTAACTAGTGTAATCAAGTCCCCAATCCTAATTTCTCTGGTTGTGCAGGAGCGAGTATTTCTCCCAATACTTCGCATGAGTTTCTAATCAACCCACCCCAAATTGATTAGTGGCGACTCCATTTTAAAAATTAATTTATAGGTTAAAAACTTTGACCATTAAAGTTGTGAATTGGTGGACTTGGGAGAGTCCAGGCTTAATTAATCTAGCCGAGCCATTAGCCTCTGCGAGGCGCTCGCCCCGATCGGGCACCGAAAAAAAGAGGTCGCGACAACTAATATGATATATCTTTAAGAAATTAAAATTAGGATAATTATGATGAAACTTTTAAGAGGCGTATATACTTGATCAAATATATTATGATTATTTTAAAGACAAATAAAGAAGTGTGGGTTCAATGGACGCTCCGCCCAACCCCGCCCAATGCCCAATTCCATTGGGGAAATGAGACAGATTTAGGGTCAAATGCTTAAAATCCTATCAAGTCCGGAATGTATTTGATGTTTTATAGTTGTGGAATCCGATATCCAAACCTAATATGTGTTAATTAAAAAATTGCTCTTATTTTCTTGACATCTATTAGGTTAATTAATCAGTAAGTATGCATACTCTAATTCTACTAGGATATGAGATGGTTTTGAGATTAAACATCCGAAATCAGAAATGATAAATCATTTATCAAAGTAAATTTACTTTTTTTACAAAACTAACAATTCAATTTACTGCACCCTTACACTAATCATCAATAATCGTCATTGCAATTGCATCTGTCTCCTTCCGTCATTGTTAGATTCTAGACGTTTATGATTGTCAATCTCAAATGATTGTGCTCGTACTTTTTCTAATGGAAGATAAAAAATAAGTGAGTTTTAGCAAATTGCTTCTGTTTGTCAATTTAAGCTAATTTGTATGTTCTAATGTGAAATAATTTGTTTATTAAAAGAATCATACGGCTAATTGGGTATCCAACTAAGTGGGGTTTGGAATTTTATGTAAAAACCCATAATGGGTTTGGGTATGTGTAGAAAGTGGTTGCACAGATTTGGAACAAGATCAGTTTATACAAACGTAGATATTTTCCACAAGCAGATTTAGATACATACCATAATTACGATGCATGATGGCACCATGAACTGGTGGCATCCCCTCTATCTTCCATGGTTTGAGCGGCTTCGTAAATAAAACCTCAAGTATCTTGGAGTTGCCAGTGTCAAGGGCCAGGTACAGGGGAGATTTCTCATCCACGTTCTTCAAGTACACGGGCTCCAAATCTTCCCTTAACAAATGGCTCACCAGGCCAACGTCACATGTAAGCACGGCCTCGTGCAAAGTGGTGTTTCCATGATTGTTCTTCATCCTCAGGAGGAGCTTGTCCTCGCCATTCGGGAGGTCTTTTACCCGGCCAATCAACATATCGATTAATCCAATTGCCTTGGTCTTAGTGGCGATGTGGAGGGGGGTATCTCCGAACTCATCTTGGGTGGCTACGATATGGTCATGGACATTATCAAGCTGGAGCCTTAGGATGTCGCCCTTGCCCTCGTGCACTGCAATGTGGAGTACTGAACCACTTGGAAGCCAGTGAAAATTGAAAGTGGCGGACGGATCATAGGCAAGCCTTTCAATCTCAGAAATAAACTCTTCCACATCGACATCGGCGCGTTTGATCACATCCCCCACTTCGCTAGCAGCTGCATACAAATCTGCTGGTTCTTGTCTTGCCGCGGCTCTTGCAGCCGCCAAAGCATTTTTGATCCTCTCCCCTCGACTCCTCCAGATTTCTTCTTCCTTAGATAAATCCATGTCATCTTTCTTGACCTTCTCCTTGATTGTGTTGCTCATGCCAACGTCCTCCTCCCTTATGGATAGCTTTACGTCCATCTAGCCTAAACCATGCAAGTATTGGAGTTATTGCGGGGAACAACGGTTGTGTAAGGAGACGCTATATCAATTTAAATATTAACTAAAGCATTTAAACTTTCATAATATTTAATGGTGGTCTCACAAAATTTTATATGGATCCGTACTTAAAATTTTGAGTTTAAAAATTGTTGGACAAGATCATAAATACAAATTGGATACAAATGATTCACTGGGAAAATTTAAGTGCAAGAAATTAATAAGAGGCGATGGATTTACTTTGTTGATCAACCGGATGTAGTTATTCTATAAAGAGAGCCTTAAAACAAACAAAAGACTACAGGTGCTCACACCAAAAATCCTCAAAAAAGTAAAAGAATCAAAGGATAAATTAGAGGTTATCCCTAAAAAAAAACTCTTTGAGAGAGAGGGAGCTGCCCGGCAAGCGGTGGCGGTAAGTGCTGCCGGATTGAGCTCAGAGTAGCAAAATCTGGCGCAACGGCGAACGCAGGCTACATCTCATATACAATTATCAGCCTCCTAACGTCCACTCTCCTAAAACTTGCAAACTAGTGGTGGAGCTCGGAGATTTTCTCAGTGGAAGCAGCAAGAAAATGAATTATCATTTTGTTCACGGCACTAAAACTTGATATCCGCCGCAGTCATGTTATCGATCTCTTGAAACTTAGATTTTGCTCACCCAATCTAATGTTATGTGGTTTCTGTCCACAGCTTCTATTTATGTCAAATATCGATCCAAACTTTTTCCATGCAATTGATTTACTTTACATCATAGTTGTAGCTACATAATTGACGAGCCAAAAATGTCATGTGAGAATATTATTGAAAATTTAAATCATGTGCAAGAAGGGTAACTTAGATTCAAATAAATGTGAGAGAACCAAAATCGCCCAATAGTTCTAGTGATAGCTATTGGGCATGATGTAATTGAATCACAACATAATTATGTGATCAGCATAGATAGTTCCAAAGTCATCCAGAAAGGTTGTTAAATTTGGCAATGCAAATGCATGTTAGAGACAGTTGTAACTTGATGTAAAAGTTCATGGATAGAAATTGAAAATAATTTTATCTCTATCGGAACATGGAACAATCCAAGTGTTTATGGGTTAGATACTTTTGTTCTGTAACTCAAGCATATCAATTCTTAATCAAAGGCCCGAATGATAGCAATAAAATAGGATATTCAAAGATTATTTATACAAAAAATAATGGACTAATGCTCTGGAGATTGTCGAAACGATGTGATCAAAACCTGCACTAATAGAAGTTCTGATTGACACCCCAGATTGAAGCAAGGTTCTGCACATGTTTCTGCAGATATTTTGTCGAGATCTTTTTTACAGAGGATTAGATGGATATAAGAACTACAAGTGAATTTGAACATGATTGTGAGATTTTTGAGTTTGTTCTTTTGTAAGCTTGCAATATCCATTTTAATGTTGTCCCTGAGAGTTAGCCAAATGACAAATCCACTTATAATTATATGAGAAAAGTGGTTGTACGTATTAAGAGTGAAGACATTTGTCTAGTTGAGAGATGAAGTGTAAAATGGACTCTTTGCGAACACTCAAAGGTGGGACTTATAATTTGGGGAGAGACTCTACTGTGTTGTATTTAAAAGGTGCAAAACAACTATATTTAGTGTGTAGTGAGGTTGTTGTTGAAGGAAGTCAAGTTTTGCGATGACAGCAAGTTCTGCACTATATGTGTACGTTTGCCATAACTGAAGGAATTCAATCTATAAGGGCTACTAGCTGGAAAGAGGAGTAGGCAAACCCAAAACAAAATTATAAATCTTGTTTGCAATTTATTTTTCTCTAAACTTTTTAATTTCCATAGTTTGTAAAAGTTAATTTAGGTTGAAGTAGAAGCATAAATTTTTTTGGGATTAATTCTATAAAACTAGTATATATTTTCTTGCAAAATCATCACCTCCCTCTTAATTGCATATTCGGGCCTCAAAAATTTCTTCAAATGTCTTTAGAATTGGATTAATTGACAAAATATGATCTTGGTGAAAAAAAGTGGTAATTATGATAATGACATTTCAACACCCAACCATTCATAATTACCACATTTACATAAGGGCCTTTAGTTTAGTATGGAGGCCATCCAACACAAATTGTTAATAGACAATTGAGCCACTAGCATAATTTATAGATCATTCACAAATGTTATATCAGGATCTCTCATAAAAAATTTACTCGGAATACTCACAAAGAGAATATCCTAACATTTCTCATGTTTGCTCTAACGTGCTAAAACCAAAAACTAGCATAGAACGTTACTGTGGACGCTAGTGTTGCCACCGCTAGGTGCTTGTTTAGCAGGTCCTTTTTCTCGTCCTGTTTCTTCGGACCAGAAGATTGGTCGCTCCGGGAATCGACTTTTCAGCCACAGAATGCATATATCGACCCTCACGGGCGACGTCGTGCAAAGTGCATACTAAAATTAGCAGGGTCAGCCAGTGGGCTGCGGAGGCAAAAAGGAGTGGAAAGAAAGGACACTTTGAGCTAACTAGAGAAGAATGGTAGTCCTAATGCAGTAGGAAAACTTATTATATTGATATACTAGGAACATCATCGAATAGAGTCAACCAATCAAAAAAGAAAACAATGAAAAGTTTGTGATCCAGCATCAATATTGAAGACCATAATATTAACAAAGGAATATTAGACTATTAGAAAAAAAAAGGAAAAGAAAATACTAATCAGTTTGAAAAATAATTACCCTCCAATGTGAAAACTTCGTTCTCCGACGATCTATAGGCAGTGAACTCGTTTGTGCCACGAAAGATGAACCAAAGTGGCCATTTTATATTGCATTAAAGGGCTAAACTTGCTGTTGAATTAATCCTCGTACATAGTTCCTTACTTGCTTCGAGTCTCTTTAACTGATCCTATTCTTTGCCACCCGCAAAAGCGAAGAGGCATAGAATCTATTCTTAAGTAGTCCTTTCGTAGCCAGCTTTGGTAATTATGCATACAATCATCCTTTTGTGCCAATTATGATCACATGCGAAAGTTTAGTAATTATGGGCAAGAAAGTATGCTATTTATCAATTACACAACCGAAGCGACTAATCACATGACTTGCACAATATGCATTTTTTTATTAGATTTGCTGGACTTAAATTTCGAAGCTTTTCTTTTTTATTGACTTGTTACAGCATGTACTATCATCACAAGACACAAACTATCTCCTCTCCGAACACATCAAGAATAATAAAAAGGAAACGTATCCTTTCCGTGTGGTCGGCATGTGGCTAGCCACGTGGCATCATCCAATTGGTGAGCGGTTACTGCGGGAACAAGTTTATGTAGGTTCTCGCATGAATGTGGTGATGGATGGTGGCGCCTTTTCCACCGGCCCAAAAAACATCAAAATGAGCATAGAGGGGGAATCACAAAATGGGACATAGACGATGAACATCAATTTCATAGGTGATGGCTCCCGTTGGAGGAGCTATGAGAAAGTTTTAAATTTTTTCTGGTTTTCTTCGCCAAAAGCTCGACTTTCAGAATAAGTGATTGAGGATTATTTTCTTTACACACGGACATGACAAAGTGTCTAGGATGTCATGACTCATGAGTGCCACTAGTTGGACCAGTCTAGGTAAATTGTCCATGGCCACTTTAGACAAGCGATTTCATGAACTGTGAGCTTCCACATGTTCAAAGCTTAAACCACAATCAATTGATACAATATTTCGCATGACGCAAGTATTATTGTCAAATTCATGGAACTACAATCAACCGTTGAAAAACTTAAACTATGTATGCAAAGGCTTGGTTTAATTCAAATACTTCAATTCTCTTACTCACAAAATAGGAAAGCAACTGTAGAATGAGCGATAGGAAATACATATTTATTCATGCAAATCATGGATGGTATCGAATGACCAACTGAAACTAGTAATTGGGAAAATGTGGTGCGTCCTGTCACTGAGTAATCAGTCATTCTTTTTACAAACATCATCCGACAGCTCGCTAGCGGAGGTCCAGCCCACTGTTCTGTCTTCTTCCGAGTCATCCAAAAGGTCCGTCTCAACTCCCCACAAATAAATGTGAGCGAGAACAAGCCAGGATACCATAATGCGGATCAGGCGACGGTGGCTCCAAATCAAGGGAGGGTCCTCTTAACAATTTAGCAACCGAGAAGATGAGGAGGAAAACGAGTCCCAAATAAAATATGGTATTAGCGAGCCGAGAGAGTTTGCCAACGGTTAAGGTGACACCAGTTAAGAAGGCAGCAGACATCGCCAGGGGTGCTGTTTTAGGCGGTAGCATCGAGCGTCGGTATGCAATCATTAGTGCGGACGTCTTTTTGCTGCGCCCAGAGGAGGGTGACGACCGCGGTCATCAAGCAGAACATGGCGATGGTGTTGCTAATGGCGAAGGCCTGGAGCATTCTATTGTCAAGCATTGTAGCCATGCCGCGGTCATCTTTGAGGCTGTGTCCAAGCTGTTAAATCCTCCAGGAACTGCAAAAGTCACAGTGGCCACAAGCGTTGCCACCACCGAGCGGTTACCGATCAGATTCTTCATTTGGTCCATGTTTGGCTTCCTTTTGTCCACGTCGATTATTGAGAACGCTTCAGTTCCAGCTATACTTTTCTCACATGTGGATGCCAATACCATGACTGTCAACTGCTGAGATCGGAAGCATATAAAAAGTTGAAAAAGAACAAATCGTTACCATATCGATGACGGGAATAAACTCTGGAGGACCCATGTAAAGGGAAACTTTAGTTTCTATAGATGAAGGGTATATGTTTTATCGTTGTCATAGGTTGACTTTAGGATAATGTCATGGGATTATGCATATTTGGAATGGAAAAAGCCACCAAAAACCCACATTATGTCTATTGTAATATATTTATTTGCAACTCTTTTTTGTTGATACCAAATGCCTCAATTTGTAGACGCATTTACCTCAGTCAAAGTCCGTCTAAAAAAGCCAAAAAAAATTCATGCCAGATAAGAGAGATCGCAGATGGCTGGGGGCAGCACCACCCTTCCGACTTCGCCGGCATGGGCTCGTGACCACCGTGGGCTGTTGACCCCCACAGACAAGCAGAGCGTGGCCCAGATGGCGTCGAGCTCAAGGGGCGTCCCGAGCTTTCCCAAATCTGGTAGACGGCCCTTGCCGGCGGGGATTTTCTAGTTTCGTCAATGGAACGGATTGAAGGGATGAAATAATATGAGAGGCTCTGGGAGATTTTAAGCTGACAAGCACCGATTTTGTGCGATTAAAAGGTCTCGTCTTGTTCTCTGGGACGTTCTAGCTCACGAGAATCTCAGAACTCGTTTCAGGTCTAAGAGAAGAAGCATGCCGCTGTGGATGTGCTCGATCAGTACTCCAAGTTTGTCATGGCCTGCAACGGAAATGAAGTTCGATCTTGGATTCGAGGCTGCATCTCATGAAGGTACCAAATTCCATAGATTCTGCACTGCCTACTTCTCTAAAGAGGGAGCCCTTCTAATCTTTGGCAAATTCCTTCTCATTCTTCGATCTGCTACTTGGACCAGATCTTCGCAAGCTCAGCGGCACTGCTTGAGCTAGACGCCATCTGGGCCGAGCTCTGCTTGCCTTCAGGGGTCGATGGCCCGCAGTGGCTGACGACCCTTGCCAGCGAAGTCGGAACCGTGGTGACCCTCCCACAATCTGCCATCTCTCTCTTGTTTTGGTCGGTCTCCTCTGGTTTTTTTTTTTTTTGGCTTTTTTTAGATTTTTTTTTTTTTAACGTGGCACCATGCGTGGTGGCCATATCAGCTCCACTTGTCAATTTGAAAAATATTAATAATGCCATGTCAGATTCACATCAAATTGTTAATGGTGCTTATTGATGGAATCTTGATGGAAAATGAATATGTACAAGTTTCTATTTTTTTAAAATTACAAAAAAAGTTTTAGGATAAATGTGTTAGAATGCGTATGATTTGAGATTTTATATAATTTTTGTTCTTTATCTAAATTGACCAACCCTGACATATTAAGAAAAAAATGCAACGTTTTATAGGGTCATTAAACGAGATATAGAGCAATTTATCTCTGCATTTCAGAAATATTCTACTTGATTCAAACTGTGGACATGTTCATGGCCACAAAATTTCTCTTATTAAGACTAATGCAGAAACTTGTAAAAATTGCTCCTAGAGAAGTCCTGGTTATTCTAAAAGACTGGGAGACATAATGATTTGAATACGAGACCCGCACTTGACTAATGTATTAGTCTATGTAATTTCTAGTGAGTTCATAAATAAAATAGTGATTGTTCATGTTACCAACCTTCCGTAATATATACTCCCTTATGACGTGATCTATGGCAATATCAAGAGTAGTCGAGGGTTGGTGGTTGAGAAGGAAGGGGTCAATTCTTTCGTCCAGCACAAGACGTATCAAAGTGGCGGGTTGTGAATGCATCGCGGCCAAGTGCAAAGCTGTATTTCCAGCATCATCTTTTTCATTTATATCCATCCCCGGTTTTGTTTTTTTTAGTATATATCTCACTGCTGAAGTTCTCCCATATTTTGCTGCGATACGAAGAATGGTTTGTCCTCGATTGTTATGCTGCACTGATATCGGAAATAACTTCTCGATTATATCAACATGACCCATCTTGCTTGCAACATGAATGGGATGATCCCCATTCTTATCCTTTGTTGGGCCAAATATTTAGTTTTCGGTCCTAATAGTTCGAATACTTGGGGCCAATTCATGTAAGCTGCTAAATGGAATACATTACTGCCTCTGGATTTGATCCTCGCAAATAGCTTCACATCTTTATCGAGTATCTAGGTGGCTAAACCTGGGATCAGGAGCTCCAAGTTAAGGACCACAATCACATAAAATTTTTAGGGTGGTTGGGACTTGGTTGTTCTTGATATCTTAAAACCCATTTTGGAATAAGGACATCTTCGATGTAACCTTAATCACTACTAGGATTGATAGTTGCCGATGCTGGACGACATTGCAATGCTGGAACTAGTAGCAATAATTTTGATTGAACGGGATATCCTTTATCTTGCTCAATTTATGGCTTTTCTCTGTGTTAATTTTCATCGCATTATTCTTACCTGATCTACACAGTGTTGATGACATGACACATACCATATCATTTAGTAAGGTTTTCTAAGTAAATACATGTAGCATTACTCCCTCATTTATACACATTCATACATGACCAGTGAGAATTTTGTATTTACAAAATTCTCCTCGTAATATACCTACAACTACCCCCTTATCACAATTTTTATGCATAGTCATCTAAATAAATGCGTCTTTATTGGAGAATTAGGACAGATTTATTCTAATGCTAAGATTCCCATATGGTTTGGGATGTATTTGATGATTTATAATTGGGAAATTTGATACTTGAACCTAATATGTATTAATTACTAAATAATCTTACTTCCTTGATATTTTTTAGGCTATTTAATTAGTAAGTATGTATATTCCAACTCTAGTTAGGTATATGTAAAACCCGAAGATGATAAATCATTACTAAATTAAATTTACTATTTACAAAACTAAATATATATATTTTTGAAGGGTGTGACTATTTCCACCCTCGTTTTGGATGGAACCACACCTTTGTATTTGAAGTTACAAAAACATCCTTATGCTATCAATAGTCAATTAAGTAATAATTAATATTCTTGATCATAACCACGTTTCTTTCTCCTCGCCCCTCACTCTTGTAGTTGTCACTTTCCTATACGGTTTCACTTTCCTTTCTACCATTCTTTTCGTCCTGTATTTTTCCTTTCCTTATGCATTTTTTTTCAGAGGCACACGGTGGCAGAGGACGTAGGAGGAGGAAGAAGGAAGGAGGAGGAAAGAAAAGAAAAAGGAAAAAAAAAAGGAAAAAAGAAAAAAATTAAAAAAAAATTAAAATTTCAATTTTTTATAAAAATATATAAAAATTAAAATTAAATTTTTTTGGTCAATTAAAAAGAATTAAAATTCAATTTTTTTTTTTTAATTTTTCCCCAGAAAATCAAATCATATTGAACAATGGAAAATATTTTCCACTTCATTTTCAGATTTCAACCAAACGCTGGAAAATATCTTCATTTTCTTGGAAAATAACTTTCTAGAAAACATCTTTTCGAAACTTGATATTTTTCACGAAATGAATGGAGTCCTAGTTACATTTCCACAATTCCCCCCCTTCCTCAGTTAGGTATTGGCAATTCTTGTTCGGTACCCCTTGTTTAGGTTTTTTGCGCCTGCTACTCACTAGATTATGTACCTCAACATGAATCAAACTCCAAACTCATTAGCGTGCATGGAAATTGAGCGCCGATTGCCAATGTTAATTCCGTGGAACAAATTATATGACCACTCTCATCACAAAATAGTAACATAGATGAAAAGCATGTTTGTGCCGTTCGATTTAGTATTTCAATAGACTGCGAGCAGAATCCTTCAACATCCCTCCCATCCCTTTGAAGCTAGATTAAAAAGTCGATTCGTTGATCAGATATATGCACAAAAGGCTTGGTCTTTAAACACTCATCAAGTTCATTCAAGTTCCACTATGTGAAGTTCCTTATGGTTTGTTTGTTAAAGAGAGGAGTAAGGATATTGTATGGGTGTAAAGAGTGGCTAAAATTCAAATTTTTGTGAGGAGTGATGAGAAAGTTCTCAATTTTTGTTTTTTTTGTTTTTGTTTTTTCTGGTTTTCTTCGCCAAAAGCTCGACTCACATAATAGGTGATTCAAAGTTGTTTCCTTCACCCACGGGACATATGAGTGAGTGCCTAGGATGTCCTGACATGAGAGTGCCACAAGTTCAACTAGTCTAGGAAAATCGTCCATGGCCGCTCAAGACAAACGATTTCATGAACCGCAAGCTTCTACATGTTCAAAGTTAACGACTTGATTCCAAAGTGGTGAAATGGATTAAATGATTTTCTCATCTATTCAATTGGCATAACATGTCACATGACCCAAGTATCACTGTCAAAATTCATGGAACTATGATAAACCACTAAAAAAACTTAAACTATGTAGGCAAAGGCTTGTTTTAATTCAAATACTTTAGTTCTCTTACTTGCACATTGGCTGGACTTTACTCTAAGATTGATGCATGGAAATATATGATAGATGAGGCAATTAGAGCTGGAAAGATTTGAACTCAAAATTTTATATTTTGCCATCATGTGAAATTTTGTGAGATTACATCCAGCTGTTTAAAAAGTTTAAACTATTAGAGAAAAATAGGGATTACTTCAAGTGCTTCAACAATCACCATTGATCTAATGCAATAGGAAAGCAACTGTAGAATGAACGATAGGATATATATTTGTTTCTACAAATCATAGGTAATATCAAATGATCAACTGAAACTAGTAATTAGGAAAATGTGGCGTGTCCCTATATTTTGTTGTCACCGAGTAATCAGTCATTCTATTCACTATCATCATCCGGAAGTCCCCAAGCAGAGGTCCAACCCACCATTCTGTCCTCTTCCGTGTCATCCCAGACGTCCGTCTCAACTTCCAACAAATAATTATAAGCGAGAACAACCCAGGATACCATAATGCTAATAGGGCGACGGCGGCTCCAAATCAAGGGAGGGTCCTCTAACAGTTTAGCAACTGAGATGATGAGGAGGCAAACGAGTCCAAAATAAAATATGGTGTTAGCAAGCCAAGGGAGTTTGCCAACAGTCAAGGTGATACCAGTTAAGCAAGCGGCGGACATCGCAGGGAGTGCTATTTTTAGCGGCAGCATTGAGCGTCGGTATGCAACTATTGCAGTGTGGATGTCGCTTTGCTGCGCCCAGAGGAGGGTGACGACCGAGATCATCGAGCAGAACATGGCGATGGTGTTGCAAATGGTGAAGGCCTGGAACATTCTCTTGTCCAGCATCGTAGCCATGCCGTCGTCATCTTTGGATGCTCTGTCGGGGCCGTTAAATCCTCCAGGAACTGCAAAACCAGCTGCGAAAGTCACGGTGGCCACAAGCGTTGCTACCACCGAGCGATTGCCGATCAGATTCTTCACGTCATTCGTGTTTGGCTTCTTTTTGTCCGGGATCAGATTCTTCACGTCGTCCGTGTTTGGCTTCTTTTTGTCCGGGTCAATCATTGGAAACACTTCATTTCCAGCTGCACTTTTCCCACATGTGGATGCCAATACCATGACCGCCAATTGCTGAGATCGGAAGCATATAAAAAGTCGAAAAAGAACAAATTGTTACCATATCAGTGACGGGAATAAACCCTGGAGTACTCATGTAAAGGGCAACATTAACTTCTAAAGATGTGGTGTCTGCTTTTTTTAAAAAATTATCACTCGAGAGAAAAGAGGGATGGATGAAACGTATATGGTTTATTGTCGTCATAGGTTGACTTTGGGATAATGTTACGGGATTATGCAAATTTGGAAGGGAAAAAGTCATCAAAATCTCAAACTATGTCCATTGTCATAAATTTACTCCAATTTTTTTTTTTTTTTTCATGACACAAAAACCTCAATTTGTAGACACATTTACCTCCATCAAAGTCCATCAACAAGGAAAAAGAAAAACTAAAAAACCCCAAAAAAAAAAAAAAAAAATCATACCAGAAGAGAGAGATTACAGAAGGTTGGGGGTGGCACTGCCCTTCCGACATCGCCGGCAAGTGCTGTTGACCACCGTGGGCCGTTGACTCCCTTGGACCAGCAGAGCTTGGCCCGGATGGTGTCAAGCCCGAGTGGCGCGCCGAGCTTGCCCAACTCTAGTAGAGGGCCCTCGCGGCAGTGACCCCTCCCACCATCTGCAATCTCTCTCTTGTTTTGGTTGGTCTCCTCTGGTTTTATCTTTTGGCTTTCTTTAGATTTTTTTTTCTGACGTGGCACTTGCGTGGTGGCCATATCAGCTCCACTTGTCATTGAAAAATATTAATAATGCCATGTCAAATCCACATCAAATATTTAATGGTGCTTATTGACGGAACTGGATGGAGAATAAATATGCATAAGTTCAGAATTTTTTGTTTTATGAAAATGTTTTAGGATAAATGTGTTAGAGTAAGTACAATTTGAAATTTTTTATGATTTTCTTTCTTTATTTAAATAGAGCAACCTCTGATATTTTAAGAATAAAAATGCAACATTCTTTTTATACATGATCATATTTATAGGGTCAATTACACGAGATATACAGCAATTTATCTCTGTATTTGTCAGAAATATTCTACTTGATTCAAACTGTGGACATGTTCATGGCCACAAACTCTCTTATTAAGACTAATGGAGAAACTTGTAAAAATTGGTCCTAAAGAAGTCTTGGTTATTCTAAAAGACTGGGAAACATTATAATTTGCATATTAGACCTGCCCTTGACTAATGTATTAGTCTATGTAATTTCCAGTACGTTCATAAATGAAATCGAGATTGTTCATGTTACCAACCTTCCGTAATGTATACTCCCTTTCGACGAGATCTAAGGCAATGTCAAGAGCAGTTGAGACTTGGTGGTTGAGAAGGAAGGGGTCAATTTTTTCATTCAGTATGAGAGGAATCAAAGTAGCGGGTTGTGAATGCATCGCGGCCATGTGCAAAGCTGTATTTCCATCATCATCTCGTTCATTTATCAGATCCACGAATCCTGGATGTCTGAGCACATACCTCACTACTGAAGTTCTTCCGTATTTTGCTGCAATATGAAGAACAGTTTGTCCTTTCCTGTTGGACGAGCTTGTTATATAAGATAACTTCTCAATTATATCAACATAACCCATCTTGCTTACAATATGAATGGGTTCCTCCCCTTTTATATCCCATTGTCGGCCCAAATATTCAGTTTTTGGTCTTAATAGTTCGAATACTCGAGGCCGATTCATGTAAGCTGGAATACATTGGTGCCTCCGAAGTCGGTCATTGCAAAGAGCTGCACGTCTTTCTCGAGTATCCGGGTGGCGAGTTCTGGGATCAGGAGCTCCAAATTAGGGACCACAACCACATAAACATTTTAGGATGGTTGGGACTCGTTCTTGATATATACCCATTTTGGAATAAGGACATCTTCGATGTAACCTTAATCTCTACTACGATTGATAGTTGCCGATGTTGTATAACATTGCAATGTTAAAACAAGTAGTGATAATTTTGATTAAATATGAAAGCCTTGAGCTTGTTCAATTTATGGCTTTTCTCCGTTTTAATTTTCATTGCATTATTCTTACCTAATCTACGCAGTGTTGATGACATGACATATACCATACCATTTAATAAGGTTTTCTGAGTAAATACATGTAGCATTACTGCCTCATTTATACACATACATACATGACCCGTGAGACCCCGTTTATCACAATTTTTATACATAGCCATCTAAGTAAACGCACCTTTATTGGAGAATTAGGACAGATTTACTCAAATGCTAAAATTCCTATATAGTTTGGGACGTATTTGATGATTTATAATTGGGAAATCTGATACCCGAACTTAAAATGTATAAATTACTAAATGCTCTTACTTCCTTGATATGTCTGAGGCTATTTAATTTGTAAATATGCGTATTCCAACTCCACTAGGATTTGAGACGGTTTTAAGATTAACATGGAAGGTACATGTGAAACGAAAAGGGAAAAGTACCAAAAAAGTTCTAGACCTATTGTATTAGTACTAATTTAATCATAAACCTTTCAATTAGGCCAATTTAGTTCTAAACATTTTCATATTGAAACAAATTCAGTCCATTCGATCAATTTTAACCGGTCGGTGCTGATGTGGACATCGGCCAGCCGGCCGATGGCTGGACGCTCGCCGGCCACTACGAGGAAATTCCAAGGAGGAAGAATAGCAAACAAGAAAAGGAAAGAGAAAAGAAAAGAAAAAGGAAAAAAATAAAAAAAATTTAAAAAAATTATTAAAAAAATCTCAATGTCAGTGTCCAGCCATCAGTCAGCGTCCATGTCAATACTGACTGGCCAAAATTGACCGAATGGATTGAAGTGGTACTAATGTGAAAAGATCTAAAACTTAACTGATCCAATTGAATAGTTAATAACTGAATTGGTACCAATGCAATAGGTTTATGACATTTTTTGTATTTTTTTCAAAAGGCAAAGATGATAAATCATTTACTAAATTAAATTAACTAGTTACAAAACTGAAGATATAATTTTGTGAAGGGTGTGGCTATTTCCACCGTCATTGTAGATGGAATTACACCTTAATATTTGAAGTGACAAAAACATCCTTATGCTATCAATAGTCAATTAAGTAATAATCCATATGACTACCTATAACCACGTTTCTGTCTCCTCGCCCCTCCGTCCTATGGTTGTCACTTTCTTTTACGGTTTGCTTTTCCTTTTCTACTATTCCCTTCGTCCTGTCTCTTTCTTTCCTTATCAAATAACAAAAGAATTTCTTTTGTCTTCATCCAAATATTAGGCCAAAATATTATCTTTATTTGTGATTCTATGTGAACTAGTTATCGAATAGTGCCTTCAGCATGTTATAACTAATACCACACATAATTGTACATACTTCCTTTGTAAATAAGAGATTAGACTTAACAGTTTTATTAAGAAAGTAATAGTGTAACACTCAGGCTTTAACCCCTTTCAATTAAATTGATGTTGGTGTGAAAGTTTGTTTCATTCAAATAATATTCAGGAGCAAAAAGGGGACCCAAATTTAAATGCGCAAATTTGTGTATAATGCAATATGTATAGAGATCATAATATTATAATAGTTTAATGCATTTATACTAATATTCGTTTTATAAAAGGTCATAGCCGCGCAGCCCCAATCTTCCTTGCAACCGGATAAGCAAGTCATCAGGTTTCTGTGGAATAATTTTGTCGTTAAAATGGGTCCGTCCCTCCGACCGAAAAATAAAATCGGTCCGTCACGTTTTCAAATTGACGGTACTGTCCTCTTCTCGTTTTTCTTCAATTTTTTCCCTTGACACGAATTGCCTTTTATGCAAAGAAATTTAAGAAGAAAAAATTGGTTTTCATATTTTAATTTTCTGGAACGTGATGAGTAAGTCATGTGGTGCTCTACAAAGTGTATTGTGGCTCTAATGGGCACGTTACTGACAATGAGAGTAATGGATCGTCATCCGCTCATTCTCCTTAGTAAAATGGTTAGTATTTTCAAATTTAAGCCGATCTATTATGTTCTAATATGAGATAATTTGATCACTAAAAGAATTATATGGCTGGTTGCAGGCAACTAATGGGTATAAAACTACTTTAATAAGCGGGGTTTGAGATATTACATGAAAGCCCGTAATGGTTTGGGTAAGTGCAAAAGTTGCCGCATGGATTTGGGACGAGGTATATCCTATAAACAGATTTAGGTACTTACCATAGTGGTTATGCATAATGGCACCATGAATGGGCGGCAAGCCTTGTATCCTCGATGGTTCAAGCGGAAGCGAAAATAAAACCTTATATATCTTGGGTTCTTCAGATTCGAGGGCCAGGTACAGGGGAGATTTCTGATCTGCGTTCTTCTGGTATACGAGCTCCATATCTTCATTCAACAGATGGCGCACCACGTTGACGAAACGACGACGCACTGCCGTGTGCAAAGCATTGTTTCCTACTTTGTTCGTCATCCTCAGGATCTGGTTCCTGTCCTCGACCGGGAGGTCACTTATCCGGCGAATCAACATCGCAGCAGTTCTAGAGCTCTCATTCAAAATCGCCACGATGAGGGGGGTATTTCCCGCACTATTTTGGGCGGCTAGGAGACGGTCTCGGACATAATAAAGCAGGAGCCTCAGTATGCTGTCCTTGTCGTGGAACGCTGCAGCGTGGAGCAGTGAATCGTCCAATGGTTTCAGGAAGTTAAAAATGGCAGTCAGATCGGTTTGATTGGCAACCCTTTCCATCTCGGAAATTAACTCTTCCACATCGCTAGAGGAGATGATCCGTATAAGGCTTAGAGCAGCTACATACAATTCTGCTGGATCTTGTCGCCCCGCGTTTCGCGAAGCCGCCAATGCATTATTGATTCTCTGCCGTTGACTCCAGATTTCTTCTTCATTCAAAGAATCCATTTTATCCTCTAACATTTCCTTGAAAGCTCCTCCTTCATCCTTCTTGACCTCCTCCTTGATCGAGTTGTTCGTGCCAAAGTTCTCTTCTATAGATATCTCTACGTCCTTCGAGCCTAGGCTACGCAAGTAACGTAGTTATTGCAAGGGAACAGGGGTTGTATGAGGAAACGTTATATCATTGAAATATTAAATAATAGATTGATCTACTTATTTAAACTTTCATAATAATTAATAACGGTCCTACAAAATCATGGCAAATAGTTCCAAGTTTCAAAATGTTGCATCAGATCACAAAAGCGTGAATAAATACAAAGGATTAGCTCTGACAATATAAATGTAAGAAATTAAAAAGAAGCAAACGAGTGTACCTAATCTCAAATTTTATGCCAAATCTAAACATGGACATGAGTACTATTACAGCAGTTACATATTAAAACATCTCAAATATTCAAACTAATTTACAGTGATCCTACAAAATTTTGCTCATTGATTGGACTTAAATCCTTTAAATTAAGGGTTAATACCCTGAAAAACCCCAAATTGGTACATATGTGACAAATTTATCCCGACTGATCATAAAAAACCCTAAACTAGTACATTTATGATAAATTTACTTCAAACTAATTTATTCGACCGCAAAGAACCCCAAATTGGTAAATTTGTGACAAATATACCCTCCGCTAAATTGGATTAATATCACAAAAAAATCACAAAAATTGTAAACTGTGACAAACAAAGCGTAAAATCCCAAATTGGTATACCAGTTAACTGTCACATGTTATTTAATTTAATAATTTGACAATAAAATTTAATGAAAACTAACATAGGATAAATTTGTCACAAGTGTATTAGTTTATGATAAATTTGTCAAAAATATACCAATTTTGGGTTTTTGGTGGTTAAAAAAATAGTTTTGGGTAAATTTGTCACATGTGTACCAGTTTGGGGTTTTTCAGATATTAACCCTTAAATTAATCTATACAACTATAATTTATTTTTATGCATCCCTTGATCAATAAGGTCCGTCATATCATCTTTTGATGATCCAACTGACTTCGCATTCAATGTATGATTCAATTCATTCCTACTCCCTCCATCATTTATAAGTCTGCTTGGAGCCACATCTTCTTCAAAACCCTCTTGTCCTAGCAATCACTCTCTGCTCTCGCTTGATCACATATGGGCCTAGTCTATCTACAGACCACACAGCTATTAGTGTGGGTCACTTTAGTTACATTGATAATGACCGGGCCGGTCCACGTGGGCTAAACTCTCAAAAGGAGTATTTTAAAGTAACCATATAAGGTGATGATTATTTGAAAATGTGTGTTGATTCATGAATCGCTCAAGAGTGCCTCTCTTAATTGATACGTGACTTGAGATGTCACAAATCGACTATATCTGAAATCGTGCAATGTAGGTGACCCACATCGCCGAAGTGTCACGACCACAAGGACACTTGCTCTAAGGTGAAATCATGTGAACCGATTGGCAGTGTAGCAAAGCTGGCCGAGAGTCCTGTTGGATTGAGCTCGAAGTAAGTGTTGTATGACGATTGCGCTATGTCAGTTATGTAGTAAAATTGTTATTTACATAATTGACAAGCCAAAAATGCCTTATGAGAATTATTAAATTTTAAATTATGTGCAATAATGTTAAATTAGATTCAAATAAATGTGAGAAATCTAAATTTGCACGCTAGTTCTAGTCACAACTACTGCAGATGATTAACCTGCATCACAACGTAAGTACATAATCGACATGGGTAGTCCAAAAGTTCTCAAAAAATATTGTCGAATTTGGCAAGGGAATATTATCCAAAAAATCATAAACCTATTATACTTTTGCTAATTCAGTTATAAACATTTCAATTTTACCAATTGAGTCTTAAACATTTTCATATTTTGCCAATTGAGCCCATCCAACCAATTTTTGTCTAAATTCGCTAATGTGACACCAGCCGTCATACATGGCATAACCGGCACTAACTTCTACAATTTTTAAATAATATTTTAATATTTTTTTGAAAGTTTTATGGTTTTTTTTTTCTTTTTTTCCTCTTCTTTACTTTTTTTTTTTTTTTTCCTATTTTTGGTGTAAGGGCCGACGACCCTTGCCAACCACAGGCAAGGGCTGGCCGACCCTCACATGCTCTAGGCGAGGGCACAAGGGTTCGCATGCCCTCATTTTGGTAAGCAAGGGCGTTGTGACCCTCGACCAAAGTTGGCAAGGGGCATGACACCCTTGCCCTTACCTATGGTCGGCGAGGGTTGGCCGGCTCACTAGTCCTAAATCCAAAAAGGATTTGTTCTTACTTCATATATTTCGTCAACCAAGGGTCCAATCAAGACTTTCGTAATTTAAATGACACAGCTGGACTTTGGATCTCTCCGACAATCGCTCAGGGAATCAACTTTTCGGCCGGAGAATAGATGTACGCCGCTCAAGGGCGATGTCGTGCGAAGTGCAAATTGAAATTGGCCCGGTCGACCAACAGGATGCGGAAGCCAAAAGGAGCCAAAAGGAGGGCACTTTGGGCTCACTAGAGAAAGAGTGCCAAAGTGCCAGTCCTAGTGCAGTAGGAAACAAAACCTGTTATATTGATATGCTAGTAACATCATTGATTAAAAAGTGAACGAATTTAGAAAGAATATAACGAAAAGTGTGTGATCCAGCATCAAGATTGAAGACGATTAGCATTAACAAAGGAAATATGAGACAATTAGCAAAAGAAAAAGGAAGAGGAAATCTCAATCATTTTAAGAAAATACATTACCTTCCATTACCAAAACTTGCTCCTCCAACTATCTAAAGGCGGTATCGGGAGCGGTCAAGTGTTCTCTAATCGCAACTCCCCACCCAACTTGTTTATAAAACGAAAGATGAACCAAAACCGCGAATTGGGCATACCTCGCGGTTGCCTTTTTATGATACGTTAGAGGGTTCAACTTCGCGGTGAATAAATTCTTGCACATACTTTCGACCAAAAAAAATAATAAAAAATTCTTGCACATAATTCGTTTTAGCGTTAAGTTACTTCAACTGATTCTATTCTTGCGTAGCTTAAACGCAAATAAGCAAAATGGAGTCACGTGCCAGTTCTTTACATAGCCCTTATGTAGCAAGCTTTCATAATTATGTAAAGGATCATCCTTCATTCCTAGCACCATCACATACTAAAGTTTAGTAGCTATGGACGAATCATTCCACATTTCAATTTAGGAAAGTGACACTTATAATCCCCACAATGTGCAATATTATTATTGGCCTTTTAAATTCATTTATTATGATACTTAAACTATTCCTAAATGTTTAATGTAGTCCCTAAGCTTTAATTTTGCTCACAATAACCCCTCAAATTTTCATGACAAAATCAAATCAATATTTGTTACCATAGTTCTATTTACAGATAATTTAGCTAATGATTTCTATAATAGTAAAAGTAGTAACTTCATTTACAGTTGTATTGAGTTAATATTTGTACTATTTAAATGTAAATGTTTTCATAAGGACAAGTAAAAACGATAAAAGTTTATTTATAGAAATCCGTAGTTATAATCTAAATCTTGTTCCAATTTAGATAGATAAACCTTTCAAGCCATTGTGTTTCTTATATTGTTAATTAAATTTGTATATTAGGAAAATAAACAAGAAAAATCAACCTTTACAACTCTAAATAAGTTTTCACTTCTAATAAAAAGGATATTATAAGTGTTATGACTTTTGTATAACATTTACTTTAGTGTCAAAACTTTTCGAATGATTAGTTGAGTGCCACATCAATAGAAAAATAATCAATTAAGTGTCTCCGATAATAAATTTCGACAATTCATCCTAAGTGACTTTTTCAATAAAAAAAATTATTCTTACGTAGATTTTTCTATGATAAGAAAAGCAATTCGAGGTAGCAATGATTTGGCTCTTCTTGAGAAACGACGCCTCTTGTGAATGAAGAAATCATTCGCCCTCTCTCCCCCCAACACTGCAAGCAATGTGAAGGTGCGGGAAAAGGAGAGTGCTTAGAGGGAAAAAATTATGGTTTAGTGCTAGAAGGACTGTAGTGGCTAAAAGCACAAATTGGGCCACATTAGCTCCACTCGAACTGCTTTCATCCTGGCAACTAATACGCAAAAACTTATGAATTTCTATTTGCATCGTCATGAAAACCCTAGTTCTCTTCTTCCCACGTAAAAGAATCAATTCCAACACAATCTGAAGATTGAGCATCACAAATTTATAAGATACCCACCAAATTAAAAGGAGAATATAACTTTTCAAAAGAAATCATCAACCAGCAATGAGAAAATCGAATGGCCTGAGGAAAAAAGCGGAAAAATCTAAAGGTGGGTACGAAAGGTCGAAGCTTTGAAGTAGGCATCTACAGTTGAAGTGTTGGCTACACTGACTTTTAAGCCCACAGTTGCAATAATATTTGCCTTCATCTTCAATTGGTTGACACTTATAGTATGCTTTTTCATGTTAATTTTACTATTATAGAGATAAAAGCAAAAAACATAGTTAAATGAATATTTATAAAGACCAAAAATGTAAAAAACGATATTGAGTTAGATCTGAATGCTTTTTTTTGGTTCACAAGAAACCTCGGAATCTGATTGGAACTAAAGATGACTGCAATCGGCAACTTTGGAACTGGCCGGTTTGATTCTCAATTCCAAAATTTTGAAATCAGCATTAGTTCCCAGTTCTAGGTCCTTTTTGAGACTGCAGACATAGTGAAGGCGAGGGCATAGTGAAAAAAAAAAAAACAAAAACAAAAACAACATCAACAATGGTTCAGTGGTAGGGGGACTATCACGGCTAAAAGCACAAAATGGATTGCATTACCTCCACACAAGACGAATCTCATCATGAAAACTAATACTCAAAAACTTATGAATTGCTACTTGCGGGTTTTGTTGTTATGAAAACCGTAATTCTCTTCTTCCCACATGAAAAATCAATTGCAACACAATCTGACGATTCACGAACTAAGAAGATACCCACAAATTAAAAAGAAGAGCACAACTTTTCCCAAGAAATCACCAACTAGCGATGAGAAAATCGAGTGGTGTCAGGAAAAAAGTGGAAAAATTTTAAAGTGAGTACAAAAGGTGAAGCTTCGAAGAGGGCATCCACTGTTGAAGTGTTGTCTATACTTTGACTTTTAAGCCCACGAGTGCAATAATATTCGCCTTCATCTTCAATTGGTTAACACGATCTTGAGTCGCTTTTTTTTTCTCTTGCTCTCCATTGCAAATTTCATATGGTAATTTTGCTGCAAAATCCTTGAATATGAGTTTAGGGTTAGAAGAAGAGACTCAATTAGTTCTCAATTTGTTAATTTCGACAAACATGAGTTAGATCACATCATTCAGGTTAAATAATGTTGAGTTCACTTTGCTAGAAAGCCACGTTAGATAATTTATATTAAAAATTACCCGTCTGAATTTTCAGCAATTCAAATTGGCAATTTTATTGAAGTAATTTTTTTTTTCCAAAGTAATATTTCATGATTGCTCGAAAATTTTTGGCACTAAAGAGAACATGGTATGAAATTTATTGCACTTCTAATGTCATTCTCATCCTGATTTTACTATTATAGACGTATAAGTTAAAAACAAAGTTAATTGAATATTTATAAAGACCAAAATTGTAAAAACCAATACTGAGTTAAATATGTATGCTTTTATCAATTCATGGGTAACCCAGAAATCGGATCGGAATAGACAGGAATCATAACCGGCAGTTCTAGAACCGGCCGGTCCGATTCCCGATTTCAAAATAGTGGAACCAAGAGTTACAGGGTTAGTTTTCGGTTTTAGTTAGAGTAGATCACCCCTATTCTTTCTCTTATCCTTTTATTTCACACTGCACGCATAGTGAAGGCGCGAGAAAAGCGAGAGTTTGTAGGGAAAAAATTATGGCTCGGTGGTAGAGGGATTATCACGGCAATGAGCACAAAATGGGTCACATTAACTCCACGTGAGCTGCTCTCATCCTGAAAACTAATGCGCAGAAACTTATGAATTGCTATCTGCAAGTTTTGTTGTCATGAAAACCATAGTTCTCTTCTTCCCACGTAAGATAAGCATTGAAACAAAATCTAACGACTAGGTTTCACAAACAAAAAGATATCGACACAATTAAAAAGAAGAATATAACTTTTCGAAAGAAATCACCACTAGCAATGTGAAAATCTGATGGCGCGAGGAAAAAGCAGAAAAATCTGAAAGTGGGTACATAAGGTTAAAGCTCTGACGCGGGCATCCACAGTTAAAGTGTTGTCTAAAATTTGACTTTTAGGCCAGGACTCGACGCCCCTACTAACCTTCCCATGCCTTCTCGACAATTGTGGGGCAGCGACGGCGGCGAGAGCTGAGCTCTCAACTACCACCTGCTATTCATCTTCCTCCTCACTTTCCTTTTATTTTTTTTTATAAAAATATTGATTTTAAATTAAATTAAATTAATTATTATATTAAACTTTGAATTGTACCAAAACAATGTCATTTTTGTGTTTATTTGCTGAGTCAGCCTTCTGGCGAACCACGTAAGCAAAAAAAGTTAATAAAAAATTGTCAAGTAGAATTTTCAGCGGGGTTCGTTGGATGTGATATACAAGTATCCCATTTTATTTTTTTTAAAGTGACATTTAAATATCACTTTCTTAAGTTTTGACACTTAGAGTGTTCTTTTGTCCATATTTCACTGGCGTTTCAATTGTTACTAGGATCATCGTTCATCCGCTTATTACCACATATCAAAGCTCAGTAATTATTGGTAAATCGGTTTGTAATTTAACTTTCATATGGCTAGAACGCTATTCGGCAACCTCGAAACACCGGCTTTTATGGGTCTGTGGGCCCAACCATGAGAAAATATGTCATGTGTCAATCATACAACCAACGTGGCTAAATATTTAATTACATTGCTTGCATTTCTTTATTTGACTTTTAAATTTTAATTTCGAAACTCTCCATCCTTATTGGTTCATTGCCCCATGTAATCTTGTCATGTGAGACAAACGTTTTTCCCATGCGGTCGGCGTGGGGCTAGCCACGTGGCATCATCCAATTGGCGAGTAGTCACTTCGTGAGCAAGCTCAGGTGGGCTCCTGCCTAATTGCCAACAGAGATGATTTGGGGAAGCATAGAAATTTTAATACCTCAAGAGAAGCAGGAATTTAACGCACGTCAACGAACTAATTTGCATACATTCGTCGAAATTAATTGACTCAAGTATTGGAACACCTCATAGTATAAAATAAGATTTCTCATTTACTTCTACTCGTATAATAATTACTATTTTTTTTTTTAAAATCAATTGCCCACAGTTCTATAATCTTATCGCGACTTTTATATTATTCGTAAGACTATAATAATATTCATAGAGGGTGGAATCGAATAGTGCAATACTAGCGGGTGCCTGAGGTTCGCGTGGTTAGTTGTCGGGACCAGGGCCAGCGCCGGAGCCAGGCTTGGAGGGGGAGATTTGGTGGTTTGAGCTTTTGAATCTGGAGAAGAGAGCAGCAGAATAGCTATGGTAATCAAGAACACCGTGGTTGAAACCATTTCTTCGGAGAATTCGAGTTGCTCTCTGCAGATTACAACTTCCAAACATCAAAGTTCGCTCTTATGCTCATATATAATTGGAATGTCGACAATATGACAGGCAAGTTCATGAAAACCAATCATTGTCGATTTTTCATAAGCAACGACACATCTTTGTGAACACGAATGCTGTATAAATCCGTAAGTATTAATATGTTTAGATTTTAGTAGGGCTAGCAAAATGAGTTCCAACCCATATTTGGACTTTGATTTGATGAGCCAAATACTTCATTTAGGCTTGCCTTGGCTCAATGCTTTGTCAATAATTTCATGAGGAACTGAGCATCAAAAAGTTGATAGATGGTTGATTTTGGGATAAAACCCAAAAAGCCATAAACCTATTGCATTTATGCTGATTAAGTTCTAAACACTTCAATTTAGTCAATTTTATCTAAACTTTTTGCATATTTTCCAATTCAGTCTTATTACCCAAAAAAGTCTGACATGGGACACCTAGTCAGTGCTAGCCGTCCTACGTGTCACTGCCTGAAGTGGTCGTAGACTTAACTTTGCTCTAAAATTAAAATATGAGAACATATAAGTGATGAGGCAAAGAGGACATGGAAATGTTTGAACCCAGCAGCCCAATACCTCACCTGAAGAGATCACCAAGAGAGAGTTAACTTTGAATCCGTCAGCATATTCAGTTGAACCCACCTTTACTTAAAAGCTTAACCTATCAACTATTGATTGCACCATACCATAATAATTCTTCGATGAGAGATTTCTTTAACATAACTCACATGTATATCATAACATTCTATTAACTTGTGAAATTCAGTGGTAACTTTAACAATCACCTTGGATCTGACATAATAGGAAAACAACTGTACAATGATCCACATACATAAAGGAAAATATATATTATTTAATACAGATCATAGATAATATCGAATGATCAATTGAATCAGTGATTTGGAGGATGTGGCGCATCCCCACATTTCACTGCCGTCGAGTCATCGGTCTTCGATTTACTGGCATCATCCGTAGGCTGACCAGTAGAGTTCTCGCTCGCCGTTTCGTAATCTTCCGTGTCATTATAAACGGACGTCCCAACTCCCCACAAAGAAATGTAAATGAGAATAATCCTAAACACCAGACGACGACGACAAATGAAGCCTATCAGAAGTAAGGAAGGGAACTGTAACAATGAAGCAAATGAGATAATGAGGAGGAAAACAAGTCCCAAATAAAATATGGTGTTGGCAAGCCAAGGGAGTTTGCTAATGGCCAAGGTGACACCAGTTAAGAAAGCAACCGACATTGCCGGGAGTGCAATTATTAGTGGCACTATTGAGTTCCAGAATGAAGATGCCAGAGCTCCGACGTCATTTGGCCGCACCAAGTTGAGGTTGACAACGGCGATCATTGAGCAGAACATTGCGATGGTGTTGCAAATCACGAAAGCCTGGAACATTCTCTTGTCCAGCATCGTAGCCATGCCCTTGTCACCTTTGGAGGCCATGTCCGAGCCGTTAAATCCTCCAGGAACTGCGAAACCAGCTGCAAAAGTCACAGTGGCCACAAGCATTGCCACCACCATACGGGAACTGATGAAATCCCTGTTGGCATCCCTGTCTGGTTTCGTTTTGCGAGAGTAGACAAGCTTTTGATCTCGAGCTTCCGGCCTAACTATGTGGGCGTCTCTGCCAGGAACTGAAGATTGCGGAATGTACGAGTAAGCCATCACCACGTATGCCAATTCCTGAGATGGGAAGCATATAAAATGGAAGAAAGAACAAACTCATACCATATTGAAAAAGGGAATGAAACTCTAGAAACTTTTTACTTCTAAAGATGCAGTGCCTGCTCTTCTAGAAAATTTAACACAAAAGCACCAAGTTCATTTTAGATAAGAAAAGAGGCATGAATGAAATGTATGTGGTCAATAGTTTCATAGGTCGACACAATGATAACATTATGAGATTGTGCTACATTTCGCCTAATTGACCCCTGGCTTTCTATGAAAAACAGAATGCAACCTTGACAACCCCTGCCTTTTGTACATGACCGTATTCATAGGCTCAATTAATGGGGATATATAAATTGTTATCTCCACATTATCAAAGATATGTAACTAAATTAGAGACTTGTAGAACATTATATCGAGAGGAGTCTTGGCTATTCTAGAAAATTAATTAGTATACAAAATCTCCAATAAGTTGATAGATAAAATAGTAACCGTTCATGTTACCTACATTCCGAATTGTATGCTCCCTTGTGATGGATTCTAGAAGAATGTTTTCAGCGGTCAAGCATCTGTTGTTGGAAATGGTGAGTTGAATTCTTTTATCCTGCAAAAGATGAATCAAAGCAGCGGGTTGTGCATGCATCGCAGCCAAGTGCAAAGGTGTATTTCCAACATGATCCATTGCATTTATGTGCTCTCCCAGTTCTGGATGTCTGAGTATTTGTCTCACTGCTGAAGCTCTCCCATATTTTGCTGCGACATGAAGAACGGTTTGTCCTTGTTCATTTGGCAATTGTGATACCGGATATAGCTTTTTGATTAGGTTAAAATGGCCCGTCTTGGCCGCTATATGAATGGGAAGATCCCCATTCATGTCCCGTTCTCGGGCCAAATATTCAATTTCTGGTAGTAAGATATCGAATACTCGGGAACGCTCGATGTAAGCACCTAAATGGAATACATTGTGCCCTCCAGAGTCAGTCATTGCAAACAGCTTCTTGTTCCATTGGAGCATCTTGGCGACTAATCCTGGGATCAGGAGCACCAAATTAGGGCCACATCCACGTAAACACGAGATGGATTGACAGTCGCCCATGTTGGAATAGATTGCAAAACTAAAACTAGTTGTTATAATTTTGACTAAATAGCGAAGCCTTGATCTTGCTCAATTCATGGCTTCTTCTCCATTTTAATTTTCATTGCGCCATTCTGACTTAATCCACACATAATTAATGACATGACATATGACATATCCTTTAGTAAGGCTTTCTGATTGAAACCTTAATACATGTAGCATTACTCATTCATTTATACATGCAATATACACGACCCGTGAGACTATTTTGTATTATGGGAAAGCGGCATTTCTCTCATTTCTGTATTTCTTAAATTGTCCTTGCGTTACGCACATAGCAACCCACTTAAAACTATCTTTTTACACAGCCATGTTACTACACGCATGGGCGTGTGCCAGTACATGATTTGTTTCATATTGAATGTGCTGTGCGCGTAATCATATAATTCCAAGTCATGACAGCCATAGTGTTGATCTGTGATGACATAAACACAGTGGCGGACAACAAAACAAGTCCCCTTTCACTGCCAGTAAAATCTACGTCCATAATAATAAAAGCTCGGTGATTTTTGCAAATTAATTATAAGAGGTCCTTCCTAACGGATTTGCCTCTAAAGTGACACGTGACACGTAGAACTCTAATTTGCAAGAAATTAATTATTTTTCTTGCACCATCCACTTATTTTGCTTCGAATTAGGGTTTATGTTTGATTCATTCAATATCATGATGTTGGGACCTACCCTTTCCCTCCAAGAGTGGAAAAGGCATACATTCAGGGATATTACCTAAATGATGGGCCTGTAGACTCGATTAAGCACAAGCTCTCCTAAGCTCTTATCTCGTGTGACATTAAGATATTCAATTTTAGTCTAAATTGGCCTTATGAAAATTTTAAATGAGTCACTACTAGTCTATTGAGATTGGCTAGAAACCATGTAAGGCATGAGAGGATACATCACTTCTTATATAACCAGATAATTTAGGATTAGGGACTTGGCTGCACTGATTATCCAACTAATGTCATTTCGATACCTACCCTTGTTCAATCATCAATTAACATGTTCAAGCAGCTTTTTTTTTTTTTTTTTTTCCGACCATGATCCTAAAGGCAAGTGTCCATTTGAGCATGCAAATGTCTTTTGTAGGTCTCATTTTCATTAGGGTCTAAACTAACCCCAACCTATTATAGGAAAGGGAAATTAACAAATGATTTTTTGAAAAGCAATGTGGTAATAAAACGACCAAAGTCCAAATTGCACTAAAATTTAACTTGAGCAACTAAACATTTATATAAGTAATTAAATATGCAAATCAAACATGCAACATAACCAACGTGCGAACATGGCAATTCCTAACCAAATTCTTGCATACGTTAATCTTCAAAAAAATTTAATTTTTCATAAAAACAATAACTTTTTAATATAAAAAATAATATAAGATAATAAGAGCGCGCATGATAAAATTTCTACTTCTCTATTTCTCTGTTTCTCTATTCTCCGGAACAGGTTTGGAATAGAAATCCGTTTAGTAACGCAATTTGATTTTTCTATTTCTGGAACAGATTTCTATTCCAGAAATAGATTTGAAGAATAAATCAGAAATTAAAATTTTTAACTTCTCAAGAAATTTTATTATACGCAGCCTAAACTACCTAAGTCGAATCTCCCCCATCCGACCCGGTCGGGACCGACCAGGTCCACGAATGGACTGGGCTCATCAAGCCCAAACAGGCCGGCCCAGAACATCCAACCCAACCCAACCCGCCAAGCCTGGACCCAAATTTCAGCCAGCCCCGCCCAACCCAGCCCAACCCAGCCCGGAGAAGCAAATGGAACTAGACTAGCTCTCTTCCCCCGACCCAGCTCCGACCACACAGTCGACCTGACTCGCGCCCTCGCCTCTCGCAGCCCCCCAACGGAGATGGCCTAAAACGAGCAGCACCACTAGTCTCAGCCTAGCCGCAAGCGCACCCAGCACTGCCTCAGCCTCCGCTTGGCCAGCCATCTCCGCCAACCGAGACTTGGCTCGGCCTCCTCACGCGCAAAGCTCAACCAAGACTCGACTCAACCACAATTGACCAAACTCAACCCCACGCCCTGCCTCGACACCTCTCGACACCCATCTAGGCCGCCACTCATCAGCCGAACTCCACACCGCCGGCCGATCTCTACACCGCCGGCCAAGCACCAAACAAAGGAGAAGAGGGGGAGGGCCGAGGCGAAACAAAATAGCGGCTGGCCTAAACAAATGGCAAACACAGAAATCACAACAAAGCGGGGAAGGCGAGCGTTATGTGGGAACATCGATTCGGCGGCAAACGAGGAACACAGAAAACGAATCTAACTCAGGCATTTCATCGAGCATTTGGAGTACATTATGGCTAAAAAAGAAAAGAAACAAACCGACCCAGGCTCCTATTCACGTCGAGACTCACGGCAATCAACAAGCAACGACCCAAAAACCGCAGCACACATACAGACGGGAGGAATTCGTGCGAACCGGACAACGGCAACCCCCCATCCGGCGAGCGCGAAACAGGGCAAAACAAGGCACAAGAAAAGACAAAACAGGGGGCGGTCGGTGGTGCTCCCTAGCCGGCTTGGTGGCGGCGAGTGGGGCGAGCTTGATAGATCAGACTGCACCCGGTCGCCTCGCACACCTCCGAGCCGGGATCCCCGAGAAATCCACACGACCCGAAAGAAATAGATCGCACCGAGACCCGCCGTGGGGAAAAGGACGCGTCGGCGAGGGCCGTCGACCAAGGTCCAAGCGCGGTGGCTACTGGAGGAAGCCTCTCACTATTGGCCTCGCTCTCTGCTCTTTGTTTCTCGCTCTCTCCCTCTCCCGACCACACTCTCTCTCTCGGTTTCTCTCTTGGCCCCCTCAACTCTCTCTCCCCGTCCTTTTCTCCTTCTCCGATCCCTCTCTCTATCTCTCTCACTTTTAGTCCCTTTTTTAAGACTCCCGCCGATCCTCTCTCTTTGGCGTCCCTCCAAAATGGCCCCGGATCAATCAACAACGCCAGCTCCTTTTCTTTCTATTTCCAGCTCAAAGCTGCCACTAATCAGTCTGCCCTTCCTGCCCTGCTCTGCTTCTGTCCTTCGCTGCCGCGCTACTGGGTGTGTGGAAGAAGACGAGAGCACGAGCCGGGCTAGAGGGTACAGGAAAAGGGAGAGGCTGGGCCAGGCTCAGTCAGTAAAAGAAATATGGGGCCGGGTCGACCCGGCCCCCTTCCGCTTTTTTCCCTTCTTTCTTATTTTTATTTAAAGAAAATTTTAATAAAAAATAATAATAACAATAATAATAACAATAATAATAATATTGATATGTTTTATTACTATTAATGCAAATTCTCTTAATGTCTATTGCTGCGCAATTTAATTATACCATTTTCGTTTAGGGGTTAAAGCTTAATCCCTAATTTTCTATATAATTTATCATTAAATGTTTAGCAAAAACTTAGGTGTCAACCCATGACTTTTTGTTGAAAAGAGAAAATCATTAGTCTTAATTAGATTAGTTCTAATGAGTTGAATGAGCAATCATTAAAATTCTAATGTTTTCTTTAATGCTTCCCATAAAGTATACTCTAATATTTGTCAAGTACACATATTTCCCCGCTGTCATATAATAATGATAATTAATAATTTTCTAACTGTTATCGAGTCCCCTACATTTTACATCAATATGTAACATTCACATTTATTATATTCAAAATAAATGCAAATATAAAAACAATTAATAGTACCCAAAAAAAAAAAAAAATCTGATAACATGTACACCACATGGACGGCAACATGCGCACCACATGGATGCCAACATAGCACATGAACGTCACATGTACACCACATGGACGCCAACATACACACCACATGGACGCCAACATAGCAAATCTAGTAACAACAAGTTAATAGAACTCATGGTCACACAGCTAATAATATTATAATTTTTTAACGGGAGGATTACATTAAATGAATTTTTGAAAGTTCAATGGCTAAATTGAATAAAAAAAAAAATTTAGCCATCACATTCAATATTGAAGAAAAGTTCAAGGATCATCCACATCATTATCCCAATAATTAATAGAAACTATTTTATTTATTTTGTCATTTAGATGACTATAAATGAATAAAGAATCAACTAACGTTCTTTCAGTAGCCAATTTAACTTGTTTAGTCTCTTTTTATATCGTGCTATATCCAAATTGACAAATTACATCAATTCATGTTGGAAAATTCCTCAATTACATTTTTTATAGACTAAGTGGCAAAATTATGTATATCATTATTATACTTGATCCAACGTATCATGATTATTTTAAAGATAAACAAAGAAGTCGAGGTGCAATGGATGATCGGCACAACACCCCACACCCCCCCTGCCCAGATTTAGGGTCAAATGCTTAAAATCCTATATTGAAGTCCGAGATCCAAAACTCTACTAGGATTTGAGATGGTTTTGAGATTAATCCGACTAGTAAATATGAAACCATAATGTGATAAATCAAATTAAATTTACCTTGTTACAAAACTAGAAGTTTAATTTCGTGAACCCTCAAACAAGATCAATTGCAATCTAATCATCAACAATAATCGTTGCAAGTGTATCTTTTTCCATTTGTCATTGTTAGTTTCTAGATTTTTATGATTGCCGATCTTAAATATTTGTACTTTGTACTTTTTCTAATCAAAGATCAACAACAAATGAGTTTTGGCCAATTGGTTCTGTTTGTCAATTTAAGTATGTTCAAATGTGAGAGTTTACTTATTAAATGAATCATATGGCTGGTTGGATATATCCAACTAAACAGAGTTTGGAATTTTATAGAAAAACCCATAACGGGTTTGGTATGTGGAGAAAGTCGCTGCACAGATTTGAGATGATATCATTTTTCACATACATAGATAGTTCTCATAGGCAGATTTAGGTACGTACCATAGTCCTGACGTACAACAGCACCATGAATGGGCGGCATGCCTTCTATCTTCGATGGTTCGAGCGAGAGTGAAAATAAAACCTCATGTATAGCGGAGTTGTTGGTGTCGAGGGCCAGGTAAAGGGGAGATTTCTCAGCCACGTTCTTCCAGTACACAGGCTCCAAATCTTCTCTCAACAAGAGGCGCACCATGTTGAGGTGACCATTGAACACGGCCTCGTGCAAGGCAGTGTTTCCATGTTTGTTCTTCATCCTCAGGATCCGATCATTGCCCTCAACATTGGGCAAGTCTCTTGCCCGGCAAATCAACATCGTGGCCGCTCTAGATCCCCCGGCCTTAGCGGCCATGTGGAGTGGGGTATCTCCCCATTCATTTTGGGCAGCTATGAGGTGGTCACTGACATGATCAAGCAGAAGCCTTAGGACGTCGTCCTTGTTGGCGGCTGCTGCAATGTGGAGCAGTGAACCACTCCATAGCCCCGAGAAATTGAAAATAGCAGACAGATCGGTTTGATTGGCTAGCCTTTTGATCTCGGAAATGAACTCTTCGACGTCAGCGCCTTTGATGACATCAGCCAGTTTTCGAGCATCTGCATACGCTTTTGCTGGATCTTGTCCCTTAGCGGCTTGCGCAGCTGCCAATGCATTATTCATTCTCTCACGTCTACTCTTCCAAATTTCTTCTTCTTCCAAAGAATCCATTTTGTTCTCCAACAATTCCGTGGAAGCTCCTCCTTCATCCTTCTGGATCTCCTCCTTGATCGACTTGTTCATGCCGACGTCCTCCCCCCCTATAGATAGCTTTACGTCCATCGAGCCTAAGACATTCAAGTGATGTGGTTATTGCAACTATAGTTTATTTTATATATACTCCTACCAAAAGTCCCTCACATTATCTTGTAATGATCCAACTAATTTTACATCTTCAAGATAAACATACTGAAAAAGTAATGCATGAAGTTATAACTGTCTCATATTGCATCTGCATGCGCACAGCCTAATCTTCATGTTGTTCTTGTTAATATAATTAGTAGCTAACTATCTTTTACATTTTGACTTAATTGTTGTCACAATGCATTCTTTCAAACCTCGGCCAAAAAAAAAACTCAATGGCCCTTATTGAGATATAAGGACGTGTCATCTCTAATGTAAGAATTAGAAAATAAGTGTAATTGCAACATTGTTAAGCAATCAGTAAGTCTTTCTTTATTAATTGTTTTTCAGTTGAATACAAGCACAATTTGAGAGTCCCACTGTCTTACAATTGGCCAAGTATTCAACTGCCAAAACTTTGGCCTTCTAATAAAAGATTTAAGCCTAAACAATGACTTTTACTACTTAACAGGGGTGGCTTCCATTCCGAGGAGCACTGAACTAGGTCAAGGTTCAAGAAGAGAGACTCTTTCATATGATTCTTTTTTTTTTCTTTTTAATTATGGTAACCACAGCACATCATCAATTAATGAAAAAGATTTGTTAGCACTGATTTGCAATTCGCTCATATTCTGAATAAACCTCTTGATAACAATAGGTTTCTATTTTGATGGATGAAATCGGTGTTCGTGATCCTTTTGGTTAATATTCACTTTCCTTTATGTTTATTTTGCCGGAATATGCTTTGTTGAGCACTCTTGTATATAAAAAAAATGGATGCTTTTGATATTATGGTTTTCATCCTCCAGGTATATGATGATATTGCTTTTTGATGAAACAAAAAGGGGGAGAAGCACATACTCAGGGGGAGGATTACACTATGTGTAGGGTACTTATAGAGGGGAGTTTACTATGTTCTGCGGACATATTTTATATGGTCTATTAAAATGTCGCATGTAGAAGCATGCATGAATCATCTCTGGTTTTACAGTTAAAAAATTCTGCAGAATCTGCAAGCTTATGTGCATAACTCACTCTTATTGAATGAATGGCATAGGTTTGTCATATTCGAAAAAGGAGAAACTGTTTGGAAAACATACTAAAAGGATTATGACAATATCAAAATTCAACCCAAGTATTTAAAGAATTCATTTAAGTGTGCAAAGGTTCATGTTTAAACCATACAGAAGCTAGGTTCAGATTCTACAAGAATATGAGTAAGATTTTACAAAGCGAGGAAAATTGCTGAAGGAAAGTTGTAGAACCAAACCAGGTTCAGCAAATCAGTCAGATTTTGTTAACGGCCACTTTCCATGGATAGATTTAATGACTATTGGAGTTCAATTCTCGCTTCTATAGATTTTAGAATTTTTGTTGTGAACATATAAGGTTTTCTCTTTTGGGTGGGCTGCAAATACAAATTATGCTCGCAACAAACTTCAGATGGCAATAATTATCAGGGCAACCTAGAAGCTGGGGTAAGGCAGAAAGCAACAACTAAAGTTCTATTCATTTCACGGAAAATATGACGTTTTTGAAAAATTTTGTTTTCGGAAAATGTTTTTCAAGAAGTCATTTTTTAAGAAAATAATAATATTTTTCAATACTCAGTTGAAACTTGAAAACAAACTAGAAATATATTCTGTTGTTTGGCATGGAAAATTCAATTTGATTTTCCTCCATGCACTCCTCATAATACTTTTCAATTATTTTTATTTTTACTTTATTTTTACTTTTTATTTTTCCTTTCCCTCCTTGTTCTTCTTCAGTTGGTCGCTAGCCACTGTAGACGATCGACCAAAGGTGAGCTCAAGCTCAATGGTCTCGGAAAGGTTCGTCAATCAGGCAAGCCTCAAGCTTGAGGTACACTGATTTGGCAAGGCTCAAGGCCTAAGAGCTCAAAACTTGCTTGTGGCTGATCGCCGGCCATCGCCATGGCTGGTGACCGACCGCGGAAGAAGGAAAAAAAAAGAAGTGGGACTAGCAAGGATGTGAAATAAGAGAAAAAAGTGAGTTAGGAAAATGTTAATGTGATGTTTGAACGTGCATGCATAGTTCAATAAGCAACAAATTTATGATGTTTGAGGATCCTTAAAAGAGATTGATCCCAGAGGACAAGAAAATTATTGCCAAAACCCAGATCTAACAGAACATGGTAAGACACGAGGAACATCAAAGAACAGAAGCAATGAGTCCAGAGATCAAAGCAACAAAACCTGAAGAATAAAGAAGGGCTGGACTTGAGAAGAAAAATCTGGTGTCGGGAGTGGAGGACGATGCTTATGCCGATGCTCTGGAGTGGAAAGTCCGAGAGATAAAGGACTTGAAGCGAGTATACCTGTGGAGTGAAGTCAACAAAGATGGGTTGCTCCTTATCATCAAACCGAAGGATAAGCTACTTGAGGTGCATAATTGCTGGGGAAACTCGATTATTGTTTGGCCTTTTGTACAGCTGGTGAAGAAAGAGCGGCAGCACAGCGAGAGAGAGAGAGAGAGAGAGGGAGAGAGAGAACAGGGTTAACAAAAATGTCGCTTGGATGCGTTTATTTTAGCAAAAATTTATCGCCGAAAAATATTTTCAAAAAATTTAATTCCAGGTAAAGTAAATAACTTTCTGGTGTTTGTTCGTGCCAAAACATGTTGAAGAAAAATTAATTTTATGGTGTTTGATAGAAAGTGAATCCACCAAAATGCGTTAATGAAGTCTAATTTAGGCTAATTTAATCGATAAGAATCAGCAAAGAGTTAGGAAAAATGATTTTTTACCATAAATGGAAGTTTTTTTTTTTCCAAATATAAATTCATTATTTTCAATCAACAGAAAACACTTTGGATAGATTGACTAATTTTCGGTCATCTAAATATTGGAAAAATGGAAAACTTTTTCGTAAATAGTTTTTTGTCAAATAAATGAGCATTTGGTAAATTTAAAAACTTGTAATTGTTTGTTTCTTGGAAAACCGAAGGCGAAAAAGTTTACTTGACAGTTTTTACCAAAAAAAAAAAAAAAGTTTACTTGACAGCTAATTGTACGATGTCGGAAAGACTCTGCCACGTAATAAGTCACTACCCTCCATAACAAACATTAATCTTCCCAAACTGCTAACTTAGATGCCGTCTTTTTCGTCATACCCTTGTTATTATATCAATGAACTACGGAAGATGTCACGTTCTGATTTTTGAAGGGCAACATCAACAATAATATCATATCAAAGAGGTAAATTAACGAAAATATGATAGTATAATAACATTTTACTCGCACATAATACATGTAGCCAATACAAAGACGTTATTAAATAAGATCAACCTCATGGGACACCAATTCCATAGTATATGCTTATGATTCATGCAATAAGTGTTGATTTCTATTTTTAGGATCAAAATCAAATGTTGATGACATAAGATGGGATTAATGGGAGATGGAAAGTGGAAATTGAAGAACAGGAGAGAGACACTTGAGAGGCCGAGACAAAGACCAGGGTCAGCATGCACGTGAAATTAGACCTGGCACATGCGGGAGTGGCCAAAACCTTTTCTAGTTTCTATTATTAGCCACAAAATTGTCTATACTAAAGTTTGAACTTTCCCATGAAGGTATTAGCCTCTAAAAAAATATTTTGAAAATCATTTATTTTTTACGTAACAAATGAAGCCTTAAGTATGAAGTTGAGTACTATTAGAGCATCATTTTGTGGATTGATTAGAGTTATATCCTCTAAATTAATATATATTTATAAATATAATTATTTTTCATATATACTCGGATCAAAAAGTCCGTCACATTATTTTTTGATGATCCACTAACTCTGTGCTTTCACATCATCAAGCCATTCACCTTTTCATTTATACTTTGTCCATGAAGTCCTTCATATTATTTTTCAATAACCCACTAAATCCACGTCTATTTTGTCCTCTTCCTGTTTTCTCTGGCCAAAGTCCTCGTTCTTACGAATAAGAAACAATTGCCGGCTCTTTCCTCGAAAACTTAAGCGATTAAATAAATATGATTTGTTCAAAGCTGGCAACCATAATCTAAACTCACCTTTTTATATCGGTGCAACATTTTCCGTCCAAAGCTTTTATACTCCTTTTTAACACATGAAACAAACGCGTGCTATAGACGGTCCCCCGAATAAAAACCGTCTACACAAGTCAAAGGCTTAGAATTGACCATATTGTGAAATTTATGAAGTATTTCACGTACTTTTAGATAGTTAATTAACTTATGCTGTCGTTAGTAGTAAATTCTCATAATTTCGGAACACTTGCCCTTATCATGTACTTTTTTGTTTTTTCAAATTTGAAAACCCATTTTGACCTTTTGTACTCGTGTCGATTTCCATCTTCAGCTTTTAAATAGTACAATTTGCCTACTCGCTGTCGTGAATACACTTCCTCAGCATCAATTAGTGTTTTCATTTTTCTGCTTATGGAATTTTTATTTATCTTTCAAGACGGCCCTCTAGCTTTTCTAAATTCAGCCACCATGAAGACCCTCATGCAAAGGGCGCACATGATAATTGTGACACCTCCGGCACGTTACGGCTAACACGGTTACTAAAATCTTTTTCGCTTTTAGACATATAGAAGCGTATTTGGACCAATAGCGACAAAATTCAAAGACACACGAAATTATAACTCAGACTAATGCATTTCATTTCTTTATTTATTTACATCAGGTGACATGGTCGATATACTATGGATTTCAAAAAGCCTCTCATTCCGAACTACATCAAATTTACACTTATGATACCCTGCCCTGTGACTACTTATACATGCCTAGCCACCTATCCTTCGACACTGGTACACTCGAAAGTCATTGCCTAGATCCCAAAAATATTGCTTCACCATCCTGCCCCTACTGTTGACATCTAAATTTTGGCGATCTGGTCATTTATTTATTGCATAGAAAATTAGGGGTTAATTTTATCCCTGAAAAAAAAGTTAATTGCATAGCATATAGATTTAGGTGCATTTACTTTTAATTTGCATTGTTTGCATTTATTTATTGGACCGGTGATGAGTGGATTTGAATTAGTGGTTCTGAGCTTTAAATTGATAGGCCGGACTAAGCCCATGAAGTGAGCAAATTGGCCCAAGCCATTTTTTAAGTGATCGGAAATTATCTCGTGAGAAAATAAAAATTTGAAATTTTATGAGATATGATGAATTTTTCGGATAGGGCAAGTGGGAAAAAGCGAATATTGCGTTTGAAAAAAAAATCTTCGTGGATATTGATTTTGAAAAATTAAAAACCCTAATCGATGGCCTATAAAAAGTAAAACATATAGGGTTTTTGAGGAGGCCACACAATTTTATACACGGCCACACATTGAATACACGGCCACGTGAAGGGGTTTTCTCTTGAGTTCTAGGTCAAAAAAATCTTAGCACAAAAGAAGGAAAAAGCTTTTTGAGAAAAAAAGCACAGGTAAACAGAAAAAAGCCTTTCTTTTGCTTTTGCAAAAAAGCAAAAGTGATCAGAGGAAAGAGGGACAGCAGAGAGACGTGTGACAGGTGAGAGGGAGAGAGAAAAAAAAGAACAAAAAAAAAGAAGAAAAGCAAAAGAGGAAAAGAAGTGTCTTCTTCCTCCCGACGCTTTGCCCCCCCCCCGGCTGCCGCGCGGCGTTGTCCGCGAGTCGCCGCCCTGCTCGCGTCCATCTGCCGTCGCCGCTCGTCCGCAACCGCGCCACCACCACGCTAGCACCGCCGTAGCAGCAACCCGAGCCAATCGTCGCCAGTAGCTGCCTCGCCCCCCTGCGCTGCAATCACCCGCATCGCGCCACCTCTGTTCTGCCAGTCACCGTTGTCCCTCTTGCCACGCCAACGCCACCCAGCTCCGCCGGCTTCTGCTCCGCCACTGCCCAATCTGCAGCAGTCGCGACCCGACGCCCCTGCAGCGCCTTTCCCCGGCTGCCCACGACCGAGCTCCCCTGCTCCTAAGGACAACTGACGTTGTTTGTTTTGCCGCGTAGCTCTGGGGCCGCAAGCCGACGTCGTTGCTTCCTGAACCGCTGTCGATGATCTTGCGCTGGTGAACGATGCCCATCGCTGCTCTCTGAGTATCCCTGTGGTGATCCACGAAGTTTGCTGCCGTGGTGCTTCGTGGCCATCCCTCCGCTCACCGCTGCGCTATTTCACCGAGAGGTGTCAGTCCCTGAAGGCTTTGCTGCTTCTGAGCCCAATTGCGTGATATCTTCGCTGTTTGCACGAACCCACCTTGCCCCTGTTGCCTTCACGAGCCAAGGAGCTGCTGTGGATCCCTCTTGCCAACGATGAAGAGATCGTAACCTGTTTGAGAGTCTGCTATCTTCCTGTGCTTCTATTTTTTGCAGGTGAGCCGAAGTCTTCCTGTCGAGCACCGAGCCGAGCTAGTAGTACCATGGACCACTGTTGTCGTCTTTGGTGAAATCCCGAGCAAAGTACTTCCAAAATCGGCCACCCTCTGCTTGTGCCGAGTTGCTGCCCCTAGCCGGAGCTCCGGTTGACCGCGAACCACCTCCGGCGACCCGTCACCTCCAGCGACCAGACCCCTTGGAGACCTACGCGCGCGAGCAAGCCCACTTTTGGGAAAAAGAAAAAAGAAAAGAAAAGGAAATAGGTAGTTTTTTTTTATTACTTATTCACTTATTGTTTTTTTTTATATATTTTATTTTCCTTTAAATCTTGTTTTTTTAGTGGAATTGTTCCTTTAAATGTTTGATTGAGATTCCAACATGAAAGTGCCCCTAAAATTAGGGATTGATAGTCCGATTTTCGCGCCTGAAGTCCGACTCGCAATTCTTTGCAAAAATCGCCAATCCGATCTCATGCTCGAGATTCGATTCACGATTTAATTTTAAAATTGGACAACCCGATTTCATGCGCGAGATATGGTTCGCCAATTTTCGGATAACAATTTTATCTTGTTTGATTTGATGTCGTGGTGTTTGAGTCAGTTTTATTTTCGTAAAACGAAAAAAAATTCAAAAAAGTTTGAATTAGGATTATGTTTGTTTTTTATTTTATTATCTTGCATGTTTAGATTAGGGATTTTATTTTGAATCATGAAAAAGAAAAAGAAAAGTGCATTCATTTAGGATTTTAGTTTCTTTATTATTCTCTGAATTGCATGTTTAATTTTAATTTCGAATTTCATAAAGAAAAGGAAAAAAATTGGAATTAGGGCAATCTTTGCATGTCATTGCATATTAGATAAAATTGCATGTTTGATTTTAGGTCTAGATAGATTTTTAGATGAATTGCATGATAGGTTATTTTTTAAAATGCATGTTTAGAAAGCATTTATAATAGATAGCATTTTACTTTAATTTTCACTTTAGCTAGACTTTTTATTTTCTTTAGTGATTTTAATTACGAATTTTCGTTAAATAAAAAAAATCATCATGTGCACGTTATATAGAATTAGGCCCATTAGTGATTATTGCTAGAGTCATTTAATTAGAAATTGCCCGACATTAGAAGTTGGTCATTTTGGTTAAATTAGATTGCATATTTAATTATTGCATATTAATTAGAAAAAATCACAAAAATTTTTACTCATTCATATAGTTTAAAACATTTTGCCATGCCATACTATTTCAAATTAGATTAGAAGCATTGCATTGCATATGGACTATATTCTCGTTAAAAAGTGAAAGCAAAAATTGAGTGATTGCTTGTTAATTAGAAATCATATCTAGGATTGTTGATGTGAATTCTGATTTTAACAACGTAGATGCTTTCGTTGCTTTAAGGTAAGTTATGCATTATTTAATTGCTTTCCTGAGTGTTAAATTGGTGGTATGCGCACCTGCATGATCGCCTCACATGTTAGGAAACTGAATTAAAATCAATTTAACCTGCCTGCAAAACATTTTTTTGAAATAAAAAGAGAAATGTACCGAAAGGGCACTAGGATAGTCTAGTGTAACCAAGTCCCCGTACCCAAAATCTTTGGTTCGTAGGAGTGAAATGACTCTCCCATTATTTTACTTAGGTGTCTAATCGACTTACTACAAATTGATTAGTGGCGACTCCCTTTTGCATGCTAGATATTTGAATTTAAATCGCAAGTTGGTATGGGCTTGGGAAAGCCCGAGTTAAGTCTAGGCTTAGCAATCCATTAGCCTAACTCTAGGTGGTTCATCGAAAACCTCGTCGCGACACCTACCTCAGTCTATCGTATTGACACCATCGTAATCTCCATCACAGACTGGATGTGGGATCGGCCCCACAAGTTGTCCTCCCACACGTGCATAGATCACCAGGAAACCCAAGAGTATTAGGCTCGTGAGGGTTCTTATGTTGACAGACAGTATCGCTATACACCAGATAAAAGTGGTATTTGGAAAATCCAGATCTACGAACTCAAAAAAGTCCCGACCGAGGTCCATTGGAATCTATGTAGCACCGACACTCTTCAGGAACCTTTGTGTCATGTCCGACACTTCGACACATGTTTGACACGCTCCGATACCTTTCGACACGCGGTCAACAAGTGTCGAAAATCCAACATGTGGTCAACTCTCCCCAACACCCTTTGATACACGAGTTTAGAATTCCAACATGCGATTTCGACACACACTAGGTGAATTTTAAAATTTTTCGATACTTAAGGGGTCAAAATGTAAATATATGAAAAAAGAAGAAGAATCTAGGAGCCGTTGCCACCGTTGGAGGGGGTGCGGCCCACACTAGCTCGGGTGAGGCCATCACTGGCCAAGCAAGGGCCGGCGAGGCTCACCTAGATCTGGACGATGCCTTGGCTAAGGCCTGAGCAAGGCTCGCCCAGATCTGGGCTACGCCGCACCCTCACTCAGGCCTAGTAAGGGTCGTCGCCCCTCACTTGGGGCTAGCGAGGCCTCACCTAGGGTTGGGGAGGCTCGCCGACCACAAGTGAGGGCCGGCGTCTCTCAGATCTAGGCAAGTCTAACTGGCCCTAGTCGAGGCTTGGTCTAGATTTGGGTGAGCCTCGTCGGCCTAGTCGAGGTGTTGCCCAAATCTACTCGCTGGGTTGACGAGGGCCCCCCACCTCCATTGCCTACTCGCCGACCCCCTCTGACGATCGCAGTAGCATGCCCAACCACCCACAACCTTATCTTTTTTTCTTTTTTTTTTTCATGACCTTTCCTTTTTTTTCTTCTTTTTTTTTTCTTTTTTTTTTGTTTAGAATTATTCTCAGCCACTCACCTGCCTTTTTTTTTTTTTCACAACCCTACCTTTTTTCCATTTTTTAAATAATTATTTTAGCTTTTTTATTTTATTTTTTTTTACTATTTTAAAATAAGATTTAAAGAAAAAAGTAATAAAAAATTGCCACGTAGGATAAATAAAATAAATTTAAAAATACTACTTCAACATTTCGATTAAATAAATTGACGGTGTTAACGAAAAAACTCGATTGCATCAATTTCATAAATGTTGAGACTCAATTGTACTTTTGCGATAAGTTTTAAAACATGTAGTGCACATATCCCTAAATTTGATAGTAGAATGTGGATTGTTTGTTTTTTTCTTTCTCCAAGGTTTATGGATTATTGCAATGTAATATAGTTGAATTTGTCAAATTAAAAGAATGAATGATATTAACAACTGTTGAATTAATGTTTTTAGTGTAAAAGACTATTATTATTATTTATTTATTGTGCATATATATAAATATATTTAATATTAAACATGTTAAAATGTGTCGGAGTTCTCTAATTTTTGAGAAATGACTTGTTGGAGTGTCGTGTCGTGTCACGTGTCGTGTCACATGTCACGTGTCCGTGTCGATGCTACATAGATCGGGACACCATAGCTGATAGAGGTTGAGGTAGGAAGGATTGGCATACTTACTACTGATCTGAAAAAGGATAATTAACAATTAGTGAGCTTAAACCTAGCAAGTAGAAAGTCCACCAGTTTATACGACATAAACCAATTACTATACGACAAGGAAAACTTCAATATAAAGCATAGGGAATCATTTCCAAATCAACTTGCCTGAGAGCTTTTTTCAAAAGCAACATAGTAGATTAATAAGAAAAGTAACTTTTCTAAATAGGTGACCCAGTAACTCAAACGGAATTTAAAAGTGCCACCAAGACTATATTTGATATAAATTCATGTTGCTACCATCTTCCGAGAAACCCCATTTTTCCTTGGGCATCTCGCATTCATCTAGCATCGCGAGGACATCCGGGGGAATCGTGTTACACCCCTTAGGCATCCATAGGAACTCAATTATCCCTCCAGGCATTCTCACTACAACCCAAGGCATCGTCGTCCCAATAACCGACGGTAGTCCCAACTCATACCATGATGCATCAATTTCATAATTCAATCCAAGAATACCATTGACCTTATTACTATCATGGAAACTCAAGTGTCGAATCTACAAGTCTTCATTCGCTTATAAATCATCGGACTAATATAAACTCACAAATAGACACTGCCTGATAAGTTGCAAAAGAATTCCATCCCAGAGTCCCCGAAACTTGCGCTATAATGACGTTCCGCACGATTGCAAATGTTGTCTAGGTAAATGGGTTTAAAAAATTACGAAATATCAACGAAAGATAGAGAAGATCCAAAGGAACATTTTCTATTTAGGAACCGAAGTCCAATTCGGTTTACATGGAACTATATAAGTTTTAGAAACCTGGACCGAAACAGTAGGGCATTCCTGCACACAACAGAACACAAATGTGATTGTTTCGCCAACTAAACGGTTTCTAAAAATCCTGAAAGTTTTATAAGTGGTATTTTTAGGATGTAGTCTACAACTTTCATGAAGGATACTTGTTAAATTTCTTAACCAAAAATTCTGTGGAAAATGGAAATTGGAGAAAGGTCGGTTTTGTGTCCGTAAAAATACGCGGTTGTTTTTCAAATATATATATATATATATATATAAAGGTTGTTTTTCAAATATATTTTTGTCCTGCGAAATCCAAAAAAATATGAACTTAAAGTATGTCATAAAACATCAAATAAGGGACGACTTTCGTGAAGGAGCTCTAAGGAATTCACATCACACAACCCAGTACAAAATCAGGAAAACAGAGAGTCGCTCAAGGTTGAACTGGACCTAGGCACTGTCCACGATTTTTGTTCACATTTCAACGTTTCAAGCTTGAGTATATACGAGATTCAATGGATAATACTTCCATGACATACACACAGATCCAATAAACTATGGATTAAAACATTTTAGATAGATAAACTTTTCCGAAACTTCCAATTAGATACGGACATATACAAAATTACAAAATTCACAGAAATGTTGAGGAAACTCTCCTCGTCGAACAACAATCAATTGATATAGGATAGAACTGAGGATATCTACTGCCTTGGGTCCTAGAGGAATTGTGGTTGGGGTTCGACGAGCTCTCGGAAAAACCGAACTGTTGCTATCCGACCAGAGGCGACGGTGCAGACGGACGAGCGATGATACGAGCAACTAAGTGACGGGCGTCTTTTGCGGTTGCATGGTATGACTGTGGCTGTTCGTGCGATCAGGGAAGGAGATGGTCGTGCCCAAAGCAGAGAGAGGGGTGTGTCAGAGGATGTGAGAGGATGGTTGTGCCAACACGGAAGGAAGAAGAAACACTACCCTTGGATACTTTAACCTTCCGCCTCATCCACCAATTGAGTTGCGGTTAGATTTGTTGACTCAATCAATTCAGATGAACGACATCTGGGGGGACTATGTGGCAGCCGGGGTGAAAATGAAGGGAAAACCAACGGAAATGGAGGAGGATAGGCGATGAAATCAAGGAGGGACAAGTAGCTACGTTCTTCTCTCCTTACACTCAGTCTCCACCGTTTACTTGTTGCTGAGGTGTCGCCCGTTGAAGATTATGCTGAGGAGGGAAGCGACAGGAGGTTTGGTCGCTGCTGTTGACTCAGTGGGGAAGAAGTATGCCAGCTAGGGAAAACAGAAGATGGCGCCTTGAGAAGAAGCCAGGTGGTTCGGGGTCGACGTAGTGCGATCGGCGGGTGAGGTGCCGAGGGTACTCGCTTGGTGTCGTGGCGAGGCTGAGGTGGTTCAACGATGACGGGATGGCTGAGGCAAGGCACGTCAAGAAGTTATTAGTGATTGTACATCTTAGTAGAATCATGAAAACCTGCTATTCCTATTTCATCTGCTCTAAACAGATTAAGAATAGGAAGTTACGGTGGATCCCATAATGAAAAATCAAATTAAACGTCATCCTTCCGCTGTACCCATTTTTCTTCAAAATTTACTCCCTCATACTTCACCACCTGGCACAAATATGATACCATTGCCTTTGGTCACCCATTCAGATTTCAATATGCGTCTTACTTGGTCAAGTGGGAAATTTCATGGCCTAGTATTTACCTATCTAAGGTGGAGATCCTCATGAACTATTAGAAGTTAGACCTGCCATTCAAAATGCATTTCATCTATCCGTAGTCGTTAGAATGCTTAGCTTATACTTTACTTCTCACACTGCAATTTAATACTTCGTTACTTGTTAGAACTGCCTTCAAAAACCTGAATTTGGAATCTCTTTTTGGCCCGTAACAGGTGATGAATATAAGGACTACAATACCATGATAGACACTGAATGATAGGAAAGACAGGACCACCAGGAAACACATCAAGCGAACATTTGCAGCAATCGGAGGAAAGAGATAGAGATTTGAACCCTCCAAAATGCGCACTTCGTCATACATTGCCCTCCGTTTCATCGATCATTACCATAGGCAAAGGCTTTCGTTGAGTTCGATCGACTATGTTAGCGACAAGGTCCAAAAAGTACACAAAAGATCAAAACACTCTCCCTCAAGCAGCCTATTAACTCACCGAGACCTTCTTCCGCAGATATCGAGTTGCAATCACAGAAAAAAGCAACAAGGAACTCATCTAATTTCACAGCGCATTTCCAAAACAATTAAACAATCCGAAACGAAATGCAAAATCGAGAAAAGAGCAGGATTACCGGAGCGGTCGGGACTCCAGGCGTGGCAAGTGATGCGCGGAGCGAATTGGTGGACGGCAACCACCGCCATTCTCGCCTCTCGCCTCTCGCCTCTCGCCTCCCGCTGCCATTGTCGGGCTTACTGGGGAATTTAGCAAAACGCACGATCCTTAACAATATTTTCTTTAATTTTATTACAAAAGAGGATCTCTAATTTTTCAATGTCCTTGAAATGAAAATGGAGGATATAGAAAGGGGCGGAAAAAATAAATTTAAAAGCATTAACTTTGATAGTTTAAAAAACAAAAAAGGCCTTTTTTTTATTCAAAAGAATTGATTAATTTGATTCGATTCAACGGTCATCACAAAAATCGACCATAAGGTTAAATCAAGTGTGTCACAGCACATATCAATTTGTTCAGTCCCAAACTTTTGAGAAATGTTGTGTTAAGTCTATCAAGTCACATTTTCTTAGTCAAGTTTTCAATGAATTTAAACTATACGATGAATCTAATTGTGTATCGATTCTTCACATGCTCCTCACATATCGGAAGCTGATTGATTCCGAGATATTGGGGACTCTGGCAAAGCACTTATGGCTGTCTAGCCCCCATGTCATTGCCACTACCGTCATCACCGTCGCCATAGATCGTCGATGGGCAACCTGTCTTTCCTCAATTGGGGCGGTGGTTTCGGGCACGACACGAGGAGGCATACAGGGGTATGGACTTGACAATGATTGGGATTGCACGGTGAATGATGTAATTGCGCCACGGGCGAATGTCATTTTCAAAATGTCGACAAATTGCATGATATTATGTCGAATTGTCACGAGCGATACATATCACTCATTGAAATTTGTAAATTTTTCATTTTCAAAATAAATTTCTACACGTACCATAACATACAATCGCTTTTTTGCTAGAATTTATTGCATTAACTTCTTTACTGAGCATAAAAACACCAACCCCATTTTGGTTTATTAATTTCTCATAGGAAAATGACACAAATGATCCCGAAAAGTCCATGGACCATGTTGAACAAATAAAGAACTCATGAATTATATTACGCATTTAGCTAAATTTTGGGGACCACATTGAATAAATTAAAATTTAAGAATCACATTGCATATTGAGTTAAAGCTGAAAGACTATTTTTTAAATCAACAATTTTGAATTTCAAGGAAAAATATAGGGACAATCGGTGATGATATTTACATAACTACTGCTTAAAAATTTAAGATGTCACCACATGCGAAAGACTTTTTTTGTTTTTACCAAACTGTTGTAAAATTTTCTCAAAAGACTATAGAAGCATTATTTGCACAAATAGAAGTTAAATTTGTGAAAGAATGTACTTTACTTTTCATACCCCTGTACTTCCATAATAAAATAAACAACTTCCATATACCATATTTACATTTTATATCAATTCACTCCGAATGTGACATCGCACGTCTTCATCATTCACACTAATCAAATAAAAACTCTCAAACACATTATAATAAAAAAAATTGCATAAATATCAATTAGCGTCATAAAGCAGATAATTTGTTTATTAAAAAAAACAGAAAAAAACAATTTGGCGGTAACGAAATGAAAAATGTCAAATTTGTAAATTTTTGCATACGTCACGAGTGCGCATTGCGCAGGAGTGAGTACATTAGCACGACCTCTATCGTTCCAGTTCACAAAATACTTCGCATTCCCCTTTTTCCCCCCCTAAAGCTCACCGCTCGTCAATTCTTCTTATTCTTCTTCTTTTTGTTCGTGCGACTCCAAGAGAAGATTGAGCGACCCTCCACGAAGTCTCTGTCAGTCGCCATTTCCGATTGGATCGCCGGAGTCCGTACTTGCTGCATCTTCCACCTCCTCGAGCAGTTTAGCTTCTGTTTGTGCATGTCTGAGTTCGTTTATCTTTGCTCGAATCAAGTAATTGGTCGATGTCTCTAATTTTATTCGGCTTGCGATGAGGCGAATCGGTTTGCCGAGCAAGCTTGGCTGCATCATTTTGTTTCCATCGGCATTGGAGCTACGGAAGTTTGAGAACTGGATCGGATTGTCGAGGAACATCCTCTTGTGTGCTCGTTTGGGAGGTGCATTTTGTGGTCATGATGATTTGAGGAAATGGCGAAGTTCAAGAGACTTCTTAAATGCGTTTGTGGAATCATTAGCGGTTGTATCTAATAAAAACTTATTTAGATGTCTAGATTCGTCTGAAAAGAGCCAATCCGAAAAATAGAGAGATGTTGGCATTATCCATGACAAGGAAGGAGGATCAGTGTATTTAAGCATCTGTTTCGATTTTCATTAGAGATTTTAGGAAGGTTATGTGTAATGTGATTCGTAGCTCCAATGTCAACAACTTAAGTGCAAGAATTTAATGAATTAGAAATCAAGTCGAGAATAGTACCTGTGAGATTTGCCTTGGAAATGTTCACCTCTTGGAATAATCGCATGATTTGTTTATATTGCTCACTAGTAAATGGCGGTGGAGATGTGGAAGAGGAGTTCTTAGGATTGGTGGCAAGCTTGCTATCCGAGGGCTTGGTGGGAGGCTGGTCCCGACACTGTCCCTTATAAATTATAATTAGCGAGAAATCCATGGATGTGAAAGCAAACATCACGGGAATGGCCTGGTATACCGCAATGGGCACAACGCTCACGAGCACGTGATGCAGGGCTGCGTTTTACAAGGTGAATAGAAGCGGTCTCGGTGTGCTTATGGGATGGAGTCGAGAGTGGCAAGTCCATTTGAGGCGGGATGTTTCGCATGGAGCCATATGTCAACAGTATGTTTTCTGTGGAGATACAAGTCGAGTGAATGTGGCATTGAGATTCGTCCTAAAGAATAAGTGAGTAAGCCCACACAACAATGGCTAATAGATTCATGAGCAGAACTTGAATAACCACGTTAGGATACCTCGGGTTTAAACCCATTAAGAATTGATAAAGACGTCGATTCTCAACTTGCATCACAAACAATGTCCTTGCTTCGCAAGGGCAGTTCGGCAAGGGTTCCAAATTGTTTAGCTCATCCCAATAACGCCGCAAAATATTTTAATACTTAGTGATGTCGTCTTCGCCTTGTTCAAGAGTGCATAATTTATGCTCGAGGTGGAATATTAGAGGACCCTTAGACGGTGAAAAATGTTCACACATAGCAGCGCAAACGTCCGCAATAAATGCCGTGGTCAACACGGTTGGGACAAGATCATGGTGGATGGAATTCAGGACCCATGATAATATCATGTTGTTGACGCCAACCCATGGGGCATATGTGGCATCGATTGATTCAGGTTTTGGAATATCTCCCATGACAAAACCTATTTTGTTCTTTGCGGATAGAGCAATGGTCATGGCTTGTGACCAGCTGTCATAATTATCACCCGTCAAAACCATGCTGACTAAATTCGAACCAGGGCCATCCGAGGCATGGAGGAAGAACGGATTCTCGGTCCATTCACGAGCCAATGTGTAGCTGGAGGATTCCTCAGTCTGGGAGCTTTGTTCAGACATGATAACCAATGTAAAAAAAAAAAAAAAAAGATAGTGCCCAGAAAAATCAATCAAAGCAAACTAATGAAGGACGATGGGTCCAAAGAAGAAGCAAACAGATGGCTAGTGGTCGCCGGCCAAAATCGGATGACCAGAGGCAAGAGACAGGCTCAATGATGACCGTGCTTTGATGCCATGTTTCTGAATAGAACATAAAAAATATTGGAGAAAATTGTTTTGTGTATCTCTCAAATTTTGTACATGCATTACAAGCCTATTTATAATACAAGAAGGATGTACAATAGGAAAGAATATACAAAATAACATTTCCTATTCTATATTCCAAATATCTGATCTTACTGATTAATCGGATCAATTAACTCACAATTAGAATAATTAGAATCAAATCATATCTCATACTCTAATATGTATTTGGTTATTGGTTTTCATGAGTGTATCAAAAAGGTGACACAAATAAAATACTCCTTGACAACCCAAGATTGGTGAGCTTGAATGTCAAATTTACATATTCTAGTCGACCGTGATGGCTCTATTAGTAAAATGAAAAATCCGAGCATTGCGTCGCACATCAACGAAGGGTGCATGGCAGAGAAAGGAAGGCCTCTAAAACAATCTAATTAAAGAAAGAGCTTGCGATATTTGCTGAAACCGTGCGTTAATTAAGGTTTAGCATATATACAATTAAAAAGCTGAGATAATAGAACGTATCCTCTCACACGCGTTTCAATTATATGATGAACTAATAACCCATTCTAAAATTTCAAGTATGCCCATTGCAATAAAGAAAATGCAATCAATTCACTTGATATGCATCTAAATACTTTCAGTTGTAGTGAGTGTTTATTTTCGATATTTTGTTGGACGATAACAAAGCATGATAATTTATATATATATAATGATTTGACTACAGTGAAAGATGAATGGTTGTGAATAAGATTAGATAGAAAGATATGCTCACATGAAAAAAATAAACTTTTACGAGTCGATAAAAAAATAAAATGAACTGATTTTGTAAAGTAATTAATTGTTTATCAATGATTTGATCAAGAAAAAATAAAATAATTTAATAAGAAAACTAATTCAATCGAGAAAAATCAATTCTACGAAAGTAAGAGCCTACTCACAAAATAATATTTTGAATTTATGACTTCATATATACGTGAATACCATTATTAGTTGGGGTTTGGTAAATAAAATGTAAGCATGACATCTTCTCCAAAGACTACGATAATGAAATGCATATAAAATAAGATAGAGATTATTGGTACTAATTGTATCATTGGACAATAAAATTATGGAATTCAAATTACAAACCCTAAATTTGATTTTTACATAATAAAAAAAATTGAGAACGATAGAATAAATCATTTAGATTGGGATTTCATTAAGTAATATTCTAAAAAAAATCAAAGAAAAATATAAAATAAAATAAATACATCTGTCGGTTTATTTGGAAATATAAAAGAACCAAAGTACAATTTGAAGCTTTAGAAGATAAGTGGAAAAACAAAAGATAATTCCATAAAAAACTGATATTTGTTTGGGAGAAAAGGAAATTGATTTCTTTGAAAAAAAAAAAAAACAGAAAAAAAGGAAGAAAACACAAGTGCTGCCATGGAGAACATCAAGCTTCCAAATAGGTCTGACGGCACACCGGTCCATCACCGCGAGTCTCACTGGTGAGGTCGATCTCCCGACGGCCATGGATGAGTCGTCAAAACGGCAAACGGCTGCCATCTCAGAAAACGAAAAATGAAAGCAGAGGCATGGTGGTTGGGCTCAACTGGGACGCTGGGGAAAATGGAGTATACTATACAAGGACGACGGCAGGCAGTCTAGGAAAGCGATTTCATAAGAGGCAAGCTTCTACATGTTCAAAATTAAAGAATTGATTTCCAAGCGGCAAAACAGATGAAATGACCCACTCATCCATTCAACTGAGACAGCATGTCGCATGACACACGTATCATTATAATGTTTTGTTAGATTACAATGTAGTTATTTTAACAACTTAAACTATTTAGCCAAAAGCATAATTTAGTTCAAATACTTTAATACTCCTCTTTGCGAGTAGGTCAGACTTTGCTGCAAGTCTAACATATGAGAATATACAACGCAGGAGGTCTGAAAAGGTTTGAATTAAGAATCTTATGCTTTGATATATGTGGAATTATATCCAACTATTCTAATAATAGGAGCTATTGAAAGAAGAGATGATTGAACTTAAATACTTCAACAGTCATCATTAATGTAATGCATTAGGAAAGCAAATATAGAATAAGCCAAATCCACCAAGGCAAATATATATTTGTTTCTGCAAATCAATCTTTACCGCCACCACCCAGAGGCGGACTAGCAGAGGTCTTGCTCCCCGTTGTCTTCTTTTGAGTCATCCGAAATGAGCGTCCTCTCAACTCGGAAAAAATTAAGGTACCCGGGGATACACCTGACTATCAGAGTACGGATAGGAGGAAGGTAGGGGATAACGATGCGAAGGATTGATTCAAAAACCACCAACAAAAATATATAACCTGTGATGATGAAGATGAAAATAGATCCGATAATTGATATCGTGGTGGCAAGCCAAGGGAGTTTGCCAACGGTCAAGTTGACACCAATTAAGAAAGCGTAGGACATTGCCGGGAGTGACATTCCTAGTAGCCCTTGTGCAAAATCGAAGATAAATATTGGTGAGTGGGCTTCGGTCAGGTATGCTAACACGAAGAAAACGACCGAGGTCATTGAGCAGAACATCGCGAAGGTGTTGCAAATCACAAATTCCTGGAACTTTCTATTGCCCAGCATTGTAGCCATGCCCCTGTCATCTTTGGATGCCGTGTCTGAGCTGTTAAGTCCTCCAGGAACTGCCAAACCAGCTGCGAAAGTCACAGTGGTCACAAGCGTTGCCACCACCAACAAGGTATTGATAGCTTGGTCATGCTTGGGAGATTTTATCAAACTTCTCGCCGTGTACATTTTGTCTCGATAGTCTGTCTTAAGGATGAATAGATCTCGTCTCTTAGCTGACACGGTCTTCAACAGGATGCATACCAAGCGCTGAGATCAGAAAACATATGAGAAGGGAAAGAAACAACAAATTGTTAGCGAATTGGTAACAGAAACGGACTCTGGAATTCTCATTTAAAGGGGAACTGTTATTTTTGAAGATGCAGTGTCTGTTCATTTTGAAACTATAGTAACAAGTTCATTGCAAATGAGAAAAGAGGCATGAATGAAACGTATATGGTTCACCTTTGTCATGGGTTGACTTACAGACAATGTAATGAGATTATGCCATGTTTAGAGGGGTCAAATTTGCCTCCTTGACCCTTGGCTTTTTTTACCAAAAAAAAAGATTGCAACATTGACAACCCCTAATCTTATTTATAGGCCCAATTAATCAAGACAAGTAGCAAATTATCTCAGCATTTGTCAGAGATATTCGGTTGCTTCTAAGCCCGGACATAATCATGGGCAAAATTTAAGTACTTCCCATTAAGGCTAAATTAGAGACTTGTGCAATATCAATCCTAGAGGAGTCTTGGCTATTCTAGAAATTCGATTGACACTCAATCCCGTTGATTACGAGACTAATGACTTGAATACGAGATCTGTGCCTAACTAAGGTATTAGTCTAGGGAAATTTCCAGTAAGCTAATAAATAAAATACTGACTGTTCATGTTACTTACATGCCGTATCCCTTTTTTTGAGGGATCTGGAACACTGTTGACAACAGCCAAGCGTTTGTGGTTGAGAAGCAAGGGGTTCATTCTTTCATCCAGCAAAAGATGAACCAAAGCGGCGGGTTGTAAATTCTTCACTGCCAAGTGTGAAGGTGTATTTCCATCATAGTCTCTTTCATTTATCATCTCCCTCAGATCCGGATGTTTGAGTATAGATCTCACTACTTCTTCTCTTCCGTATTTTGCTGCCACATGAAGAACGGTTTGTCCTTTCCCATTTACCCACTGTGACACCCGATGTAGCTTATCGATTAGTTTAACATGACCCATCTTGCTCGCAATATGAATGGGAAGATCCCCATTGTTGTCCTGTTCTTGAGCCAAATGTTCGGTTTCTAGTTGTAAGAGTTCGAATACTTCGGGCACATTCCCGAAAGCTGCTAAATGGAATACATTACCCCCTCCGGAGTCTCTCATTGCAAAAAGCTTCATGTTCTTTTTGAGTATCTCACTGAGTAAATCTGGAATCAGGAGCTCCAAATTAGGGACCACCATCCGCATAAACAACTGACATTGGTTGTGGCTTGGTTGGTTTTAATGCATCTTAACCCAGGATAAGGGCACCTTCACATAACTTTAATCACTATTAGGATTCATAGTCGTTGATGGGGAATTAGATTGCAATGGTGAAACTAGTGGTGATAATTTCGATTGAATAAATTAAGGCTTTGAAAGGTTTATCTAACCCATTTTTGGTTAAAAAAATAATGGCTTTTTGATCTATGGATCTCGAAGTATTGTGACTTTCCTTCTCTAGCATCATGGAACACAATATGTGAGACTTTAAACAAATTTCGAAAGGATCCCGTTTATGTATTTTGGAATGACTTTAGACGAATTTCAGACCATTTTCTTCCAAAGCAATGCGACATCAACATGTACTAAGATTTTACAGTAAAAATCTTACTAAATGACATGGCAAATTATATGACATTTCCATCTTATGAAGTATCTATAGAGTCCACAAATATAATGTTAAGGGGAAAAAAAGAAACGACATTTAGATAGCTAGGGCAAGATCAAGAAAAGGAGAATGGTCTTTTCCTATTACGTTCGTCAAATTCTGGCAAGTATAAAGCAAATGTCAACTTCTTCGTAAAGGTGGGCACCTGTTAAGCTCAATTAAGAAATTGCATATTTACCAAACCTTTTGAGCAAAAACTAAGTAAAATTTATTTTAGAGTCTAGTGGAATCCACCCAAGTCAGAGGATGTGGCGCCACCATTACACACACACTATATATATAATCTTCACATATAAATTGAATTCTTACTGCGTTTCGTGGATTTGAAAGTTTGCACATTTAAAATAAATCAAGGTAAAATAATATCATAAAATAATATAAAAGGGATAAAAGCTTTGTATGAATTTTTAGGCACCACATTGATGAGGACAAATACAAAGATGGATGAATTTTTCCTAAACAGCAATATAATTATATGTTGAATTTCAACGTCTACCTAGCTCATGAATCTTTGTACTTTCACAATCTCGAGCATGTGAAAATCTCATTCTCAAAAATCAAATACACATATAATATTCTTATTTGCATACGGATAGGGACAATAAATAAAAAGTCTATAGAAATAATCTGCACCTAATGATTCGCTATTAACATTTAAGATTTATTTACTTCGAAGTCGTACGATTTTATGTGGGGATTTAGTACACATGAGGACCTTCTGTATTTTCTTTTTTGTGATTTCTAATGCATGTCCAAAATGAAAATGCGATAGGACACAAAATTACGTGCATAGAGTAAAAGAGGCTGCAAGATTAGTTTCAACTTGCATTACTTGGGATGTGTTATCAACATAGCTGAAGAAACTATATTATATGTCAATCTGAATAATCTAAAAATGTCTAATTATTATTATTTGGTGAAAGCATGTATGTATGCATACGTTGATTTATGGATTAATTGATAATTCGAATGTGCACAGGACTTTTCGCCCCGAGGTGCCTTGCCCACACCGAGCAAATTTTCCCGGACTAGGCAAAAAGATACAGGGCAGAATTAGGAAGCAAATTTTCCCGCTTGCACGGTAACTACAAGTAATGCATTAGAAAGTAGATTTTCATGAGACATAACTAAAGATATTAAAATTATTCACTTAATCTACAAATTCATGAATTAAAATTGAAACATGTATTATTTTATAGACTTTGCAAACATAATAGTTTTTGGGCTATTGTGAGAGTAATAGCGTATTGTGAGCTACAAACTTTTGAGAGAATAGACCCACAATGATTAATAATTACTTATTTTTTTTTTTTATGATTCATAATAAATTATTATTTTTGCAATAGATCAAAAACTATCATCCAATCATTTTTGTCATTTTATTACCTTGATGAATTTTCACTTAGCATCACATTGATTCATCATTACAATTATATAACTATACAAAAACTAAAATGATATATCTTTATGAAAAAATAAGAATTGGATAATTATGATGAAACTTTTAATAGATGTATATACTCGAACAAATTATGATTATTTTAAAGATAAATAAAGAAGTGTGGGTTCAATGGATGCTCCGTCCAACCCCGCCCTATGCCCAATTCCATTGGGGAAATGGAACAGACTTAGGGTCAAATGCTTGAATTCCTATAGAGTCTAGAATGTATTTGAGCTGATCTATTATGTTCTAATGGGAGAAATTTTTTTTATTAAGAGAATCGTATGGCTAATTACAACTACTCCATGGGGACTCAATTACTCTAATAAGCAAGGTTTGGAATTTTATTTGAACGCCCATAATAGATTTGGGTAAGCACAAAAAGTAGTTGCACAGATTTAAAATGAGTTCAGTCCACACATAAATAGACATTTCCAATAAGTAGATTTAAGTACATACCATATTGTTCACGTGCAACAGCACCATGAACGGGCGACAAGCCTCGTATCTTTGATGGGTCGAGCGATTTTGATAATAAAACCTCAAGTATCTTGGAGTTGCCAGTGTCGAGGGCCAGGTACAAGGGAGATTTCTGATCCACGTTCTCCCAGTACACAGGCTCCAAATCTTCCCCCAACAAATGACTCACCAGGTCAACGTCACGTGTAAGCACGGCCTCGTGCAAAGCGGTGTTTCCATGATTGTTCTTCATCCTCAGGAGGAGTTTGTCCTCGACATTGGGGAGGTCTTTTGCCCGGCGAATCAACATATCGATGACTCCAATTGCCTTGGCCTTAGTGGCGAGGTGGAGGGGGGTATTTCCCCAATTATCTTGGGTGGCTATGAAAAGGTCATGGACATTATCAAGCAGGAGCTTTAGGATGTCGTCCTTGCGGGCGAGTACTGCAATGTGCAGTAGTGAACCCCTCGGAAGCCCCTGGAAAATGATAGTGGCGGACGGATCTGTTTGATCGGCAAGCCTTTCAATCTCGGAAATGAACTCTTCCACATCGGCACGTTTGATAACATCCACCAGTCTGCTAGCAGCTGCATACAAATCTGCTGGTTCTTGTCGCGCCGCGGCTCTTGCAGCAGCCAGAGCATTTTTTATCCTCTCCTGTTGAGTCCTCCAGATTTCTTCTTCCTTCAAAGAATCCATTTCATCCTTCTTGACCTCCTCCTTGATTGGGTTGCCCGTGCCAACGTCCGCCTCCCCTATAGAGAGCTTTACGTCCATCTAGCCTAAGCTATGCAAGTAATGGAGTAATTGCAGGGAACAAGGGTTGTGTAAGGAGACGGTGTATCAATTTAAATATTAAGTAAATCTTTTAAACTTTCATAATATTTAATAGTGGCCCACAAAATTTTATATGGATCAGAACATAAAATTTAGAGTGACAAAATTGTTGTGCAACATCACAGATACAAATGATTCACCGTGAGTGCAAGAAATTAATAAGACGCCATGGATTTACTTGGTTGTTCAGCCGGATGTACCTATTCTACGAAGAGAGCTTTAAACAAACAAAAGACTACAAGTGCTTGCACCAAAAATCCTCAAGTGAAATGAATTAAAGGGTAAATTAGAGGTTCTCCCTCTTTGAGAGAGAGGGAGTTGCTTGGCAAATGCTGGCGGTAAGTGCCGCCGGATTGAGCTCAGAGACAGTGGTGGTGCGACGACGAACACAAGCTACATCTCATATACAACTCTGGGCCTCCTAATATCCACTTTCCTAAAAGCAGAAATTGAAGCATCATAGGCAAAACTCAAGTAAATAGCAAAATGTGGTCCTTGAAAGAATGCTGCATTGGCTAATCAGTCGGCACACCTTTTCCCCTCAACAACTCTAGAATCTTGCAAACTAGTGGTGGAACTCGGAAATTTTCTCAGTGGAGGCAACAAGAAAATGAAGATCATTTTATTCACGGCCCTAAAGTTTGATATCCACCGCAGTCATGTTTTCAATCTCTTGAAATTTAGATTTTGCTTATCCAATCTAATGTTATGTGGTTTTGGTCCACAACTTCTATTTCTGTCAAATATCAATCCGAACTTTTTCCATGTGATTGATTTACTTTACACCATAGTTATAGTTACATAATTGACAAGCGAAAAATGTCATGTGAGAATATTATTGAAGTTCAAATCCTGTGCAATAAGGGTAACTTAGATGGCTGTGAGGCTGGCCGGCCAGCCACTGGAAAAGTAAAAGAAGGTGGCCAAAAAGAAAAGCAAGAAAAGAAATGAAAAAAGAAAAAGAAAAAAATGTTGAAAATTAATAGAAAAATAAAATATTATTAAAAATTATCTATTTCAGCGCCAATAGTCCTACGCTGGTGTCCACGTCAGCATTTTCATGCCTAAATTGACCGGATGGATTCAATTGGCAATAAATTAAAAGGTTTATGATTGAATTGGCAAAGTTAAAAGATTTAAAACTTAATTGGCAAAAATACAGTAGGTTTAAGACTTTTTGGATAATTTTCCCGAAATTAATAAGACGCCATAGATTTGCATGATGGTTCGGCCCAAGGTATCTACTCTTCAAAAAGAGACAAGCAAAAGACTACGAGTGCTCAAACAAAACATCCTCAAAAAAGAAAAAAGAAAAAAGAATCATAGAGTAAATTAGAGGTTCACCCTCAAAAAGTGCAATGGATAAATGCCGCTCACGGGCGATGTCGTGCAAAGTGCAAATTAAAAGAAAGCGCACTTTGGGCTGCCTAGAGAAAGAGCGGTAGTCCTAATGCAGTAGGAAACAAAACCTATTATATTGATATGCTAGTAACATCATCGAATAAGAGTGAACCAATTAAGAAAGAATATAATGAAAAGAGTGTGATCCAGCATCAAGATTGAAGACGATTGACATTAACAAAGGAAATATTAGCCAATAGCAAGTGAAAGAGGAAATAAAATATCAATCATTAAATAAATAAATAAAAATACATTACCTTTCATTACGAAAACTTGCTTCTTCAACGATCCAAAGGCAATGTCGACAGAGGTCGAGCGTTCGTTAATCGCAACTCCCTACCCAACTTGTTTATACAACGAAAGATGAACCGAAGCCGCGAGTTGGGCGTCCCTCGCGGTTGCCATTTTATAACACGTTAAAGGGCTCAACTTCGTGGTGAATAAATTCTCGCACACGGCTCCTTTTAGAGTTGAGTCGTTTCAACTGATCCTATTCTTTGCGTAGCTTTAATGCAAATAAGCAAAATGGAATCACGTCCCAGATATCTATATAGTTATGCACCAAGCTTTGGTAATTATGTAAAGTATCATCCTTCATTTCTAGTACTATCACATACTAAAGTTTAGTAGCTATGGACGAATTATTCCGTAGTTCAGTTTAGGAAACTGACACTTATAGTTCCCATATTTTGGCCCTATGTTCAATGTTATTATTGAAAATTTAATTCATTCAATGCGGTACTTGAACTATTTCTAAATATCTAATGTAGTTCCTAAACTTTGAATTTGTTTACTATATAACTCCTCAATTTTTCATAGCAAAATCAAATCAATCTTTGTTATAATAATTCTATTTATGTGTAAATTAGCTCATAATTTTTGTAATAGTAAAAGTAGTTATCTCATCTACAGTTGTATCGGGTTGATATTCCTACTATTTTAAATATAAGTATTTTCATAAGGACAACTAGAAAGATAAAAATTTATTTATAGAAATATGCACTTATAATCTAAATCTTGTTCTTGTTTAGATAGATAAACCTTTCAAGCTGTTGTGTTTCTTACTTTGTTAATTAAATTTGTAAATTAGGAAAAAAAACACGAAAATCAACTCAATACAACTCTAAATAAGTTTTAATTTCTAATGAAAATGTCACTAGAAGTATCATAACTTTTGTATAACACTCACTTCGTGCTAAAAATTTTCAAGCAATCACTTGAGTGCCACATCGATAGAGCAAAATAATCATTTGCCTCCGGCGATAAATTCTGGAAATTCATCCCAAGTGACATTTTTAATAAAAATTTTATTCTCACGTAGCTTTTCTTATGATATTAAAAAAAAAAAAAAAAGGCAGCTCAACGTGGCAATGGTTTGGCTCTTCTTGACAAAACAAAGCGACTTATAAATAAAGATCTCTCTCTCTTCCCTTTTTTCACACTGCAAGCATAATGTAGGTGTGGGAAAAGGTGAGAGTTTAGAGGGAAAAAAATTTATGGTTCGGTGCTAGAGGGACTATCGTGGCTAAAAGCATAAAATGGTTCGCATTAGTTCCACACGAACGGGTCTAATCCTGGAAACTAATACACATAAACTTATTTATTGCTATTTGCAGGTTTTATTGTTATGAAAACTCTAGTTCTCTTGTTCCCGCATAAAAGAATCAATTGAAACACAATCTGATGATTGAGCATCACGGACAAAGAAGATGCCCAAAAATTTGAAAAAAAGAATATGACTTTTCAAAAGAAAACACCAACTAGCAATGAGAAAAGCAAATGGTTAGAGGAAAAAGCGAAAAAATATGAAAGTGGTTGTGAAAGGTTAAAGCTTTGGGTATCCACAGTTAAAGTGTTCTCTATGCTTTCACTTTTATGCCCACAATTGCAATAATATTCACCTTCATCATCAATTGATTGACATGATCTTGAGTCATTTTTCCTACTCTTGTTCTCCATTGCAAGTTTCATATGGTAATTTTGCTCCTAATTCCTTGGATACGAGTTTAGGGTAAGAAGAAGAGACTCAGTGCATTCCCAATTTGTCAATTTGAGGTAAACATGAGCTAGACGACGTCATTTAGGTCAAATAATATTGAATTCACTTTACCAGTGAACCACGTCAAACTATTTATATTTAAAAAATTACCTCATTTGAATTTTCAACAATTCAAATCAGCAATGGTATTGAAGTAATTTTTTTCGCATATAAGTGATTGCTCGAAAACTTTTGACATTAAAGAACATGTTGTATGAAAATTATGGTACTTCTCTTGTCCTCTTTACACTAATTATACTACTATAGAGATATAAGCTAAAAACACAGGTAAATGAATATTGCGACCAAATTTTCGGTGAACCACCTAAGGTTTGGCTAATGGATTGTTAAGCCTAAACTTAACTCGGGCTCTCCCAAGCCCATACCAATTCGCGATTTAGGTTCAAATTCTTAACATGCAATTGATTTTCAATTAGGAGTAGCCACTAATCTATTTTCGGTAGGTCGATGAGACACCTAAGTAAAACAATGGGAAAATCATTTTACTTCTACGAACTAGAGATTTTGGGTATGGGGACTTGGTTACACTAGATTTCTCTAATGCCCTTTCAGTACCATTTCTTTTATTTTCAAAAATGTTTTTGCAAGCAGCTTGATTTGATTTTAATTCACTTTCCTAACATGTGAGGTGATCATATAGGTGCACAAACCACCAATTCAACACTCAAGAAAGCAAATAAAAAATTGCAAGACGTACCTCATAGCAACGAAAGCATCTGCGTTGTTAAATCAAAATTCACATAAGCAATCTTAGATATGATTTCTAATTAACAAACAATCACTCAATTTTTGCTTTCACTTTTTAACGAGAATATAGTCCATATGCAATGCAATGTTTCTAATCTAATATGAAATAATATGGCATGGCAAAATGTCTTAAACTATATGAATGAGTAAAAATTTTTGTGGTTTTTTTTAATGAACATGCAATAATTAAATATGCAATCTAAATTAACAAAAATGATCTAATTCTAATGACGAGCAATTTCTGATTAAATGAACCTAGCAATAATCACTAAATGACATGCATTTCATGAACCTAATTCTATATGACGTGCACATGATTTTTTTTTTATTTTTTATTTAACGAAAATTCGTAATTAAAATTACCAAAAATAAAAATCTAACGCAAGCGAAATACTATCTATTCTAAATGCCTTCTAAACATACATTAAAAAAAAATAAAAAATAAAAAATAAAAAAATAAAACCTTTCTAAATGCCTTCTAAAGATCTATCTAAACCTAAAATTAAACATGCAATTTTATCTAATATGCAATGACGTGCAGAGAATGCCCTAATTCTTTTTTTTTTCCATTTTTTTTTATGAAATTCGAAATTAAAATTAGACATGCAATTTAGATAATAATAGAAATTAAAAATGAAAAAAACTAACATCCTAAATGAATGCACTTTTTTTTTCTTTTCTTTTTCATGACTCAAAATAAAATCCCTATACTAATCATGCAAGATAAAAAAACAAACCTAATCCTAATTCAATTTTTTTTTTTGTTTTTCCCTTCCATGAAAATAAAATTGATTAAAACACCACGATAGCAAATCACACAAGATAAGATTAATATCCAAAAATTAGCGAACCATATCTCGCGTATGAGATCAGGTTGACCAATTTTAAAATTAAATCGCGAATCAAATCTCGGGCATGAGATCGGATTTTCGATTTTTGCAAGAGATTGCGAGTCGGATTTCGGGCGCAAAAATTGGACTATCAATCCCTAATTTGAGAAACTCTTTCATGTTGGAATCTCAACCATTCATTCAAGAATAATTCTAAAAACACAAAGTAAATAAATGAAAATAACTAAATAAGAAAAGAACAACTACCTAATTGATTTTCCTAAAATCCAAAATCGGGATGGACTATGGTTGAGATTTGGGGTGGCACGGCTCAAGGGTCGATGGCGAGGGTAGCGCTCAGCTCTTGACCTCGAGGCAAGGCAGCGACATGAGAGGCTCAGGGAGTCGTAGCTCGCTCGAGGAATTTGTGAAATCAAACCTACAAAACAGAGAAACCGCCCCCTTGGCTCGACACCGGATCCACAGTGACAGCGACAATAGCAACTTGATTTGCCGGTGGAAGGAGCAGCGAGCATGCTAAGACGTCTGTCTTGATATAGAACATATTAGAATAAAGCAGCAGTAGTGGCATGGGTGAGGCGGGTGGCGGTCAATAATGGATCGGCAGCCGCGGGCGTTGAAGTTGCACTTCACGCTTGAAGACCCCCCACTGGAAGAAGACAACCCCACCTTTTTTTAGTTTTTTCTTCTTTCACGTGCTCTCTCCATGCACCTTGTCAGAGGAAACCCAACCCCTTTGTTGACCTATTGATCCGAAAACATAATCCCTGCTCTCTTTTACGAATCATGTTCCCTTCACGTCTCTGTGCTGAGCGGGGGTTCGTCAAGAAGCATCAAGCGTCTTGGGGGAAAATTGCTGGCGCCTATGTGCTTGGTTCGTCTCAAGGAGCACTAGGCTTCGTCAATGGGGCTTAGATCACATCGGATTTCACCGAGGAGGGACGCGGCAGCTCTTCGCGTTGTTGATGTTGCGGTAGTTGGGAATCAAAACATACGTCTTCCACTTGAAGCGGCTTTGGAATATATAATCTCGAGACCCTCTTCAATGAATTCTCTCACAATGGCCGTGTATTCTATTGTGCGTGGCCCTCTGAAAACCCAATGCGTTTTTTTCTTTTTATAGGCCACCGATTAGGGTTTTTAATTTTTCCAAACCGATATCCACGAAGATCATTTTTTCAAACGCAATATTATCTTTCCAAACGCAATATTTGCTTTCGAATTGAAATCTCACAAAGATAAATCTGTAAAATCTCTCCGAGGATACGGGCTTGGGCCAATTTGCTCTTTTCATGGGCTTAGCCAGACTCATCAAATTAAAGTTTCCGAAGCATCAATTCGAACCCATCCGTCACCGGCCTAATGTAAATGCAAATTAAAAATAAATGCACCTAAAACTATATGCTATGCAATTAACTATTTTTTCAGAGATAAAATTAATCCCTAATTTTTTAATGCAATAAATGACTAAACGGGTCGCCAAAATTTAGGTGTCAACAATGAATATTTATATAGACCAAAATTTTAAAAAAAATCAATACTGAGTAGATCTATATGCTTCTATAAATTCATAGATAACTCAGAAATCGGGTTGGAATAGGCTAATTTGATTCCAAATTCTAAAATTTTGGATCCGAGAATTAAAGGGTCAGTTCCTGATTCTAAATTAGGAACCGGCCCACTTGGGAACCGATCACCCTTACCCTCCCCCCCCCCCCCCCCCCCCTTCATATTGCAGAAATAGTGAAGGCGGGAGACAAGGTGAGAGCTTAGAGGGATAAAATTATCGCTCGATGCTAGAGGGGCTATCACAGCTAAAAGCACAAAATTGGGTCGCATTAGCTCCACACGAATTACTCTAATCTTGAAAACTAATACACAGAAATTTAATAATTGCCATTTGCAGGTTTTGTTGTCATGAAAACCTCAGTTCTCTTCACCACCCGTGGTGGCGACGTAGTGGTTGGGCGCTGGTTCCTTTCAAGAGAGGTCCAGAGTTCGAATCACTGCGTCGTCAAGCGACTTACCCGGGGCAGCAAAGGTGGTGGTGACTCTACTGCTCGTCCAGGGTTTACTCTACCGCGAAGCGGCGCTTGGAGGTTCCCTGGGTACCAAAAAAAAAAAAAAAACCTCAGTTCTCTTCTTTCCTCATAAAAGAGTCAATTGCAACACAATCTGACAATTAAGCATCACCAATTAAGAAGATACCCACAAAATTGAAGAGAATATAACTTTTCAAAAGAATTCACCGACTAGCAAGGAGAAAATCGAATGGCGTGAGGAAAAAGCGGTCCGCTTAGCACCACACGAACGGGTCTAATCCTAGAAACTAATATGCAGAAACTTATTTATTGCTATTTGTAGGTTTTATTGTCATGAAAACCCTAGTTCTCTTGTTCCCGCATAAAAGAATCAATTGCAACACAATCTGACGATTGAGCATCACGGACAAAGAAGATGCCCAAAAATTTGAAAAAAAAGAATATGACTTTTCAAAAGAAAACACCAACTAGCAATGAGAAAAGCAAATGGTTAGAGGAAAAAGCGAAAAAAATATGAAAGTGGTAGTGAAAGGTTAAAGCTTCGGGTATCCAAAGTTGAAGTGTTCTCTATGCTTTCACTTTTATGCCCACAATTGAAATATTATTCACCTTCATCATCAATTGATTGACATGATCTTGAGTCATTTTTCCTACTCTTGTTCCCCATTGCAAGTTTCATATGGTAATTTTGCTCCTAATTCCTTGGATATGAGTTTAGGGTAAGAAGAAGAGACTCGGTGCATTCCCAATTTGTCAATTTGAGGTAAACATGAGTTAGACAACGTCATTTAGGTCAAATAATATTGAGTTCACTTTACCAGTGAGCCACGTCAAACTATTTATATTAAAAAATTACCTCATCTGAATTTTCAACAATTCAAATCAGCAATGGTATTGAAGTAATTTTTTTCACATATAAGTGATTGCTCGAAAACTTTTGACATTAAAGAACGTGTTGTATGAAAATTATGGTACTTCTCTTGTCCTTTTTACACTAATTATTATACTATAGAGATATAAGCTAAAAACACAGGTAAATGAATATTTAGATAGACCAAAATTTTAAAAAATCAATACTGAGTAGATCTATATGCTTCTATCAGTTCATAGGTAACTCAGAAATCGGGTTGGAATAGGCTAATTCAATTCCCAATTCTAAAATTTTGGATCCGAGAATTAAAGGGTCAATTCCTTATTCTAAATCACGAACCGGCCCACTTGGGAACCGGTCACCCTTACCCTCCCTCCCCTCCCCCCCCCCCTTCATATTGCAGAAATAGTGAAGGCGGGGGACAAGGCGAGAGCTTAGAGGGATAAAATTATGGCTCGGTGCTAGAGGGGCTATCATGGCTAAAAGCACAAAATGGGTCGCATTAGCTCCATACAAATTACTCTAATCCTGAAAACTAATACACAGAAATTTATGAATTGCTATTTGCAGTTTTTGTTGTCATGAAAACCTCAGTTCTCTTCTTCCCACATAAAAGAGTCAATTGCAACACAATCTGACGATTAAGCATCACCAATTAAGAAGATACCCACAAAATTGAAGAGAATATAACTTTTCAAAAGAATTCACCGACTAGCAAGGAGAAAATCGAATGGCGTGAGGAAAAAGCGGTCCGCTTAGCTCCACACGAACGGGTCTAATCCTAGAAACTAATATGCAGAAACTTATGTATTGCTATTTGTAGGTTTTATTGTCATGAAAACCCTAGTTCTCTTGTTCCCGCATAAAAGAATCAATTGCAACACAATCTGACGATTGAGCATCACGGATAAAGAAGATGCCCAAAAATTTGAAAAAAAAGAATATGACTTTTCAAAAGAAAACACCAACTAGCAATGAGAAAAGCAAATGGTTAGAGGAAAAAGCGAAAAAAAATATGAAAGTGGTTGTGAAAGGTTAAAGCTTTGGATATCCAAAGTTGAAGTATTCTCTATGCTTTCACTTTTATGCCCACAATTGAAATATTATTCACCTTCATCATCAATTGATTGACATGATCTTGAGTCATTTTTCCTACTCTTGTTCCCCATTGCAAGTTTCATATGGTAATTTTGCTCCTAATTCCTTGGATACAAGTTTAGGGTAAGAAGAAGAGACTTGGTGCATTCCCAATTTGTCAATTTGAGGTAAACATGAGTTAAACAACGTCATTTAGGTCAAACAATATTGAGTTCACTTTACCCGTGAGCCATGTCAAACTATTTATATTTAAAAAATTACCTCATCTAAATTTTCAACAATTCAAATCAGCAATGGTATTGAAGTAATTTTTTTCACATATAAGTGATTGCTCGAAAACTTTTGACATTAAAGAACGTGTTGTATGAAAATTATGGTACTTCTCTTGTCCTTTTTACACTAATTATTATACTATAGAGATATAAGCTAAAAACACAGGTAAATGAATATTTATATAGACCAAAATTTTAAAAAATCAATACTGAGTAGATCTATATGCTTCTATCAGTTCATAGGTAACTCAGAAATCGGGTTGGAATAAGCTAATTCAATTCCCAATTCTAAAATTTTGGATCCGAGAATTAAAGGGTCACTTACGAACCGGCTCACTTGGGAACCGATCACCCTTATCCCCCCCCCCTCCCCCTTCATTTTGCATAAATAGTGTAGGCGGGGGACAAGGCGAGAGCTTAGAGGGATAAAATTATGGCTCGGTGCTAGAGGGGCTATCACACGGCTAAAAGCACAAAATGGGTCACATTATCTCCACACAAATTATTCTAATCTTGAAAACTAATACACGGAAATTTATGAATTGCTATTTGCAGGTTTTGTTGTCATGAAAACCTTAGTTCTCTTCTTCCCACATAAAAGAGTCAATTGCAACACAATCTGATGATTAAGCATCACCAATTAAGAAGATACCCACAAAATTGAAGAGAACATAACTTTTCAATAGAATTCACTAACTAGCAAGGAGAAAATCGAATGGCATGATCTGAAAGTCGGTATGAAAAGTTGAAGCTTCGAAGTGGTTATCGGCAGTTGATGTGTTGTTTATACTTTGACTTTTAAGCCCAAAATTAGAATAATATATATTCACCTTCATCTTCAATTGGTTAACACAATCTTGAGTTGATTTTCCTGCTCTTTCTCTCCAATGTAAGTTTCATATGGTAATTTTACTCCAAAATCCTTGGACAGGAGTTCAAGGGTTAGAAGAAGAGACTCAACCCAATTTGTTAATTTGGGGTGAACATGAGTTAGAGGATGTCATTTAGGTCAAATAATGTTGATTTCACTTTGCCAGTGAGCCATGTCAAATTATTTATATTAAAAGATTACATTGTCTATACATTGTCTAAATTTTTGGGAATTCAAATCGGCGATAGTATTGAAGCAAATGTTTTTTTTTTTTTTTTTGGAATGACATTTAAATGATTGCTTTAAAAGTTTTGACACTAAAGAGAGTGCAGTATAAAAGTTATGGCACTTCTAGTGTCATTTTCAAGCTAATTTTACTATTACAAAGATAAAAGCTAAAAACACGGTTAAATGAATATTTATAAAGACAAAAATTTAAAACCCAATACTAAGTCAGATCTACATGCTTATATTGGTTCACGGGTAACTCGGCAACAAGATTGGATGGGAACCATAATCGGCAGTTCGAGAACCGGCCAATCTACATGCTTCTATAGGCTTTATGAGAGATTATCAAATGTAACATATATTAGTCAAGATATGTATAATCAAAGGAGATATTGCATAATCCTAAGAAATATTCATAATCAAGTAAATATCCTAAATATCTCAAGGTATATTGAAGATGTCAACTTGAGTTTGAATGCATGTCCAAACAATGTCCTATTGCTGAGACGTAGCAGATGAGGCCACATATGGTAGCTATTGATGGCAAAATTTCCAAATGTAGCTAGTCTAAGAGTGGTAAGCTATGTAGCACCGACACGCGACACGACACGAGTGTCCGACACGACACGTCGACACGTCATTTCTAAAAAATAGAGAATTCCGACTCATTGCGACACGTTATATATTAAATGAATATTTTTATTTTTAATTAATTTGATTCAAATTCATAAATAGTTAATTAATTAAAAAAAAGAGCTTATAATAAATTTACACTAATAATATTAACAAATCAATTCATTTGTAATTCGAAAGATATATTCATAATTAATGCAAAACATTTTTTTTTTTAATTTTAACAAAAGTTATCGATGAAACTAATAATTAATAAGAAATTAGAATCAATTTATTTAAATAAATCCATGATTTTCTACAATAACCAAAATTTATCATTATTCAAAATTTAATATTTCTATTTTTCGAAATCATTTTTTAATTTCATTTATTTAATTTTCCGGTTTAAAAAACAATCCCCAAAATCCACCCCTTCTTTCGTTCGTCCTTTTCCCTACACCCCAAGTTTATTTTACTTTTTCCCCTCCCCCCTTGACAGTGACAGGTGAGCTGTCACTCCCCCGGCCTCTCACGCCATCAGACCTCCTTTCTTATTTATTTTGGATTTCTTTATGAAAAACCCTAGCGAGCCGCTAAGCCCTCCTTTTCCTATCCTCCTTGCTGCTCGCCGCACGACCCCCTTCCCTCCTCTCCTCTTCCTCTCATCGCTGATCCATCGCAACAGTGGCGACCCTCACCACTCTCTCTGGCTGTCTCTCGCCATCGCGGTGGTTCATTCGTGGCTTCGTCTTGCCAGCGGGAGTTTGCCTTCTCTCTTCTTTCTCTCTGTTTGGCTCTGTCTCTCGCCATCGCAGTGGTCCGTTCATGGCTTCATCTCGCCGGCGCTCGTGGCCTCTGCTCCGTCTCGCCGGCGCTCGCGGCCTCTGCTCCCTCGCCCTCCCTCACCTCCACCCTCCATCAGTCTTCCAGACACACGTCGACACGCGTGTCGATAAAAGTTGACCGTGTGTCCGACCGTATCCGAGCGTGTCAACATGTCCGACACGCTCCGACACGTGTTGAACATGACATGGAAGCACAGACAACGTAGGCGGTAAGCGGTGAGAATCTAAGGGAAAACAGTAAGGCACCGATGCGGCTAGCTTGCGAAACAGCAACTAAGCGACGTAGCCTATACGGTTAGAGTCATAGCATCAAGCGGCCTATACAGCTAGCTGGGAAAATAGTTACTAGGATGCAGCCTATGTGGCTAACTTTACTATCAAGATGGTAACTTGAACGTGACCAATACAAATGGCACGGTTACAACAAGCAGAATAGGCCAAGCTTTGATAAGCGAAAAGTTATTGTGCGAAGACACATCTTTCTGGCATCGAAAAATGCCTCTATAGAAAAGAAAAGCCCGACTTGGCGACGCATTACAAACATCATAACACAACCACCATGGTGCCTACTCAGACGAGAATTGGAAAAATTTTGGTGAACATTGCCGAGGGCGGGATGGATTTGTTTTATTAGAGGTGCATTGGATATAAAGCGGAAAGAAATTTCTAAGTGTGTGAGGTGCACTGAGTGCACAGAGTTGACTTAGGAAAGGAGACTCTGATATCAAGTTGAGAATAATAATGCGGAAGATAGATTTGATGAATTTCTATATAATTCGATATGTCATAATAAATAGTATATCGGCCTACTTATATGTTTTATGAGAGACTATCAAAGATAACATATATCAATCAGGATATATGCAATCAAAAGAGATATTACATAATCCTAAGAAATATTCATAATCAAGTAGATTTCCTAAATATCTTTAACATAATCTTTAGCAAAAGATCTAATCTATAAGCAGGTTTATATTTCCATTTTGAGACTGCCTGCGTAAGAAAAATGTACGAACTTGTTATAGTAAGTCATTCTAGATTTGCTTGGGTGTTTTTTCCCCCTACCTCATAAGAATAATGCTTTGCATGCATTTGCTAAGCTTGCTAAGAAAGTCCAAAATGAGAATGGGCTTGGCATTTCATGCATTAGAAGCAATCATGACTTTAAATCATTTTGTGATGAGTACATTGAACACGATCTCCTTACACCGTAACAAAATGATTTTGTTGAGAGGAAAAATAGGACCTTGCAAGAGATAGAAAATCCCTTGGCATTTTTGGGTTGAGACCGTAAACACCTCGTTGGGAACCTTGTTTACTCGAGACCTACATTAGGCAAAACTATCAAGGATAACATTAGAGTTCCATTTGACAAGTCAATACCAACCAACATTGAAGTAATAACAGAGGTCGGAGGAGGAGAACTACATATCTAGTCACTTTTCTACAATTTCCCCTCTCCTAGAGTTACGTATTGCAACTCCTTTTTAGCTCCGTCCTGACTAGATTTCAGCGTCCGCCGCTCCCTAGATTATACATCAACATGAACCAAACACCAAACTCATTTATATGCATAGAAATTTGGTGACAATTGCCAATGTTAATTCGATGGAACACATAATACGACCCCTATCATCACAAAATAGCAACACATGAAAAGCATGTTCAGGCCATTCGATTTAGTGTTTCATTGGACTGCGAGCAGGATCCTTTCACTATCCCTCCGAAGCCAGATTAAGAAGTCGATTCGTCAGTCGTTTATATGCACAAAAGTTGTGGTCTTAGAACACCCATCAAGTTCATCCCGGACTGCAGGTTTCATAGAATGATGTGAAAACACATCTTCATGGCGGCGGAATCGAATATTCACTTTGTTGCAGAACTCTACAAATCTCGTTACAGAGAGAACGCGAATAGCTAAGACGCAACGCTGTCCGAATTGACGGTCAAAGCCATCAGACTTGGGGTTCCAGCTCAATGTCGCAACGGAGCTCAAGCCCTCCAGATCTTGAACTCGAGCTTGACGACGCGGCGGAGCTTAAGATCCTTAGCTTGCTGTGAATTGGGAGCCGCTGACCTGAACGGCAAATAGAGCAGGGTGATGAAATATCGAAGCAAAAAATTAAGCAGATGATGAACCGTGAAGATAGGAAGAAGGAGATGATTCATCGCAAAGAAAAATGAAAAAAAAAATAGAAAATTCAGAAAATTTACTCAGAATCACGTCGAGTAAATTTGTCCACCCTAGACGTTGGGCCACCGGCCATGTCATGGAGGCCCGCCAACGATGACAGGAGTGCCACGTAAAACTTTTCCAACTAAAATGAATCGAAACAATTGTATTGGAATTTTATAAAAAGATTTAGATTACATCGTCAAAATTAAATTATTAAAAAGTTTATGAAAGTCCGTATAATAAATTACGCCATCATGCACAACGTCCCACTTCCATGTGGTCGGCGGGAGGCTAGCCACGTGGCATCATCTAATCTGGCGAGGAGTCACTGCTCGAACAAGCTCGGGTGGGCTCTTGCACGAGTACGGAGGTGGCCCAACCTAATTGCCTCCACCCGATTAAAGCCCCTTCTTTCTTCTCTTCGATAAGAAGCAAAATGCAGAAATCGAGCCGAAATAATTAAAAACTTAAATAAGAATAGGGGAAATCACAAATGGGACAAAAGACGATGAACGTGAATATTTTAGCTTTATTAGGATAGAAACATAATAACCTCAAGAGCAACATAAATAATCCAGAAAATCATCATGCTTTGGAAAACACATGTACCTATTTTCAAATTAAGAATAATCGAGATCATGAAGTTATCGAATTTTTTTCCTTTTAAGAAATTGTTTGATTTAGGGGGAAAAGTTAGCTTTTTCATTATATGATTTGATGAATAATTTGGAATCTATGTCGAATTGGTTTGATTGATTAAATTGCGATAAACTAATCTACTATAACTTTTATGACTCTCATCTCATGGCTTCCCACTTCCATCTACTCTACCATTAATTAACTCATAAAGCATTAGTTGATTAATTTTTGATTTAATCTAAGAACATGAATTTCGTGCTTCAAAAATACACCAAGTCTCAGTGATGGTAGCTTTGGCCTTGGTTGCTAAGCTGGAGAGAGCCTTCATTTAATGCACATGGGCGAACAGATTTGCTTACATTGGTTGAAATTAATCGACTCAAGTATTGGAACATATCCTGGTATAAAATGAGATTTATCATTTACTTTTACTCAAACAATCATTGTTTTTCTTTTTCTTTTGCTGATCTTTGTTGGAAGATACGCGTGAACTTCCAAATATTATTTAGATTGAGATTGATATATTGAATCAATCGAGATCAATTTAATATCGGATCTGATTTGTAATTTATATTGTTGCATTTTTCTTATATACATTTTGTACTATAATATAAAGCATGTACATTGAGTCTGTAAGCAATACAAAAAATAGGGAAAAATTTCCCCACGTTTTCTCTCTTTTCTTTCTCATTGTCTTCGGCTTCTTGCATTCTTTCAATCTTTAATCGATTGCCTACCGTTCTAGGGTCTTTTTAGTCTTTAAAACTTTTGAATGGATTTACCATTATCTCAAACAGAGAGAAAATTAATTGTCTACTTCGCATTTAGGTTAACGTCTTACTTTCAATTTTCTGCTTTTACATTTACTTTTCTTTTTCTGTAAATTTGAGAATATATAAGCATGGGCTGCTTTCACGGTTTTTATATTGTTCGCAAGACCATAATAATACACATGAAGGATCGAATCGAATAGTGCAGTACGAGCCCGCTACAGTGAGCAGCTGCGTGAGGTTCACGTGGTCAGTTGTTGGGGCCGGGGCCAGCGCCGGAGCTAGGCTAGGAGGGGGAGATTTGGTGGTTTGAGCTTTTGATTATGGAGAAGAGAGCAGCAGAACAGCTGTGGTTATTAAGAACATCGTGTTTGACTTCATTTCTTCGGAGAATTCGAGTTGCTCTTTGCATATTACAACTTCCAAACATCAAAGTTCGCTCTTATGCTTAAATATAATGGGAAATGTTGACAATATGATAGCAAGTTCATGAAAATCAATCACTATTGGTTTTTCATAAGTATCAACACATCTTTGTGAACAATGATGCTGTATAAAATCCATAAATTAATTAATAAGTTTAGATTTGGTAGGGCCGGCAAAATGGGTTCCAACCTATTTTGCATTTGGATTCAATGAGCTAAATACTTCGTTTGGGCTTGCCATGGCTCAATGCTCTGTCAATAATTTTGATGAGGAATTGAGCATCAAGAAGTTGATAAATGATTGATTTTGAGAAAAATTACCGGAAAAGTCCTAAACTTATTGTATTTGTGTCAATTCAATCATAAATATTTTGTATATTTTCTGATTCAGTCCAATTGCTCAGAAAAGTCTAACATATAAGACAGTCAACGCTAACATAGTCGTAGACTCGACTTTGTACTAAGATTAAAATATGAGAACATATAACAAATGAGGCAAATAGGATAAGAAAAGGTTTGAATTGTATACTTAGACAATCACCTTTGATCTGACATAATAGGAAAGCAACCGTACAGTGATCCACGTACACTAAGGAAAATATCTGTTATTTAATGTAGATGATGGATAATATGGAATGATGAATTGAATCAGTGACTTGGAGTATGTGGCGCATCCCCATATTTCTCTGCCGCTGAGTCATCGATCTTCGATTTACCAGCGCCATCCGTAGGCCGACCAGTGGAGGTCTCGCTCGCTATTCCGTCAACCTTCCTTGTCATCATGAATGTACGTATCAACTCCGCACACATAAATGTAAGCGAGGATAACCCAGAACATCAGACGACGACAACAAACGCAGATCATAAAGAAGGCAGGGAACTCTAACAATTTAGCACCTGAGATAATGAGGAGGAAAACGAGTCCCAAATAAAATATAGTGTCGGCAAGCCAAGGGAGTTTGCCAACGGTCAGGGTGACACCGGTTAAGAAAGCGACGGACATCGCCGGGAGTGCAATTGTTAGCCACAGTATTGAGGTCGAGTATGCAGTTCTCACAGCTCGGTCGGCCTCTGGCTGCACCAAGTTGAGGTTGACAACAGCGATCATTGAGCAGAACATTGCGATGGTGTTGCAAATCACGAAAGCCTGGAACATTCTCTTGTCCAGCATCGTAGCCATGCCCCGGCCATCTTTGGAGGCCATGTCCGAGCCGTTAAATCCTCCAGGAACTGCGAAACCAGCTGCAAAAGTCACAGTGGCCACAAGCATTGCCACCACCATACGGGAACTGATGAAATCCCTGTTGGCATCCCTGTCTGGCTTCGTTTCGCGTGAGTAGACAAGCTTTTGATCTCGAGCTTCCGGCCTAAGTATGAAGGTGTCTCTCCCAGCAACTGAAGATTCCCAAATGTACGAGCAAGCCAACACCACGTATGCCAAATCCTGAGATGGGAAGCATATAAAATGGAAAAAAGAACAAACTCATACCATATTGAAAGCGGGAATGAAACTCTAGAAACTTTTTACTTCTAAAGATGCAGTGCCTGCACTTCTAGAAAATTTAACACAAAAGCACCAAGTTCATTTTAGATGAGAAAAGGGGCATGAATGAAATGTATGTGGTCAATCATTTCATAGGTTGACACAATGATAACGTTATGAGATTGTGCTACATGTCACCTCATTGACCCCTGGCTTTTTATAAAAAAACGGAATGCAATCTTGACAACCCCTGCCTTTTATACATGACCGTATTCATAGGCTCAATTAATCGAGATATATAAATTTTTATCTCCACATTAACAAAGATATGTTACTAATTTAGAGACTCGTAGAACATTAATCCGAGAGGAGTCTCGGCTAGTCTAGAAAATTGATCAGTATACGAAATCTCCAGTAAGTTAATAGATAAAATAGTGATTGTTCATGTTACCTACATTCCGAATCGTATGCCTCGTTCCCCTGCATTCTTTAGCAATGTCCAAAGCGGTCAAGCATCTGTTGTTGGAAATAACGAGTCGAATTCTTTTATCCAGCAAAAGATGAATCAAAGCAGCGGGTTGTGAATGCATTGCAGCCAAGTGCAATGGTGTATTTCCAGCATGATCTACTGCATTTATGTGCTTCCCCTAATTCTGGATGTCTGAGTATATGTCTCACTGCGAAAGCTCTCCCATATTTTGCTGTGACATGAAGGACGGTTTGTCCTCGTCCGTTTGGCAATTGTGATACCGGATGTAGCTTCTTGATTAGTTTAACATGGCCCATCTTGGCTGCTATATGAATGGGAAGATCCCCATTCATGTCCCGTTCTCGAGCCAAATATTCAAATTTTGGTTGAAAGATATCGAATGCTTCGGACCAGTTGAGGTAAGCAATTAAATGTAATACATTGCCCCCTCTTGAGTCGGTCATTGCAAATAGCTTCTTGTTCCATATGCGTATGTTGGCGAATAATTCTGGGATCAGGAGCTCCAAATTAGGGCGACATCCACATAAACACTCGAAGGATTGACAGTCGCCCATGTTGGAATAGATTGCAACGCCGAAACTAGTTCTTATAATTTTGACCGAATAGGAAAGCCCTGATCTTGCTTAATTCATGGTTTTTTCTCCGCTTAATTTTTCATTGCACCCTTCTGACTTAATCCACACATGATGAACGACATGACAAATGCCATATCATTTAGTAAGGTTTTCTGAATGAAACTTTAATACATGTAGCATTACTCATTCATTTATACACACAATATACACGACCCGTGAGACTATTTTGTATTAAGGGAAAGTTGCATTTCTCTCACTTTTGTATCTCTTAAATTATCCTTGCGTTGCACACAGAACAAGTCACTTAAAAACTATACAGAACAAGCCACTTAAAAACTATCTTTTTACATAGCCACGTGTATGTGCCGTGCATGTAATCATATAAATCCAAGTTATAACAACCACGGTGTTGAACTGTGATGACATAAACACAGTGGCGGACAACAAAACAAGTGTCCTTTCAACGCCAGAAAAATTTAAGTCCATAATTCTAAAAGCTCAGTGACTTTTGCAAATTAATATGTAAGAGTTCCTTCCTAACGGGTTTGCCTCTAAAGTGACGCGTAGAACTCTAATTTGAAAGACATTAATTATTTTTTCTTACAAAGAGTGCTTTTCTTGCACTATCCACGTATTTTGCTTCAAATTAGCATTTATGTTCGACTCATCCAAAAACATGATTTCGCGACCTACCATTTCCATCCGAAGGGAAAAAGACCTAAGTTCAGGGGAGCTCTCTTAAGCTCTTCTCTTGTGCGACATTGGAATATTTGATCTTAATCTAAATTGGTCCTATGAAGATTTTAAATGATGAGTTACTACTAGCCAAGTTGGTTAGAAACCAAATGAGATATGGTGAGGTATGGGAGGTACCTTACTTCCTATGCAACTAGAGAATCTAAGATTGGGAACTAGATTACATTAATTATCCAACTAGTATCCATTCGTTACTAACCTTGTTCAATCAAGTAGCGTTGATTTTCAATAATGATCCTAAAGGAAATTGTCCATTAAGTGAGCATGCAAATGCTTTTTGTAGGTCACATTTTCATTAAGGTCTAAACTAACCCCAACCTATTCTAAGAAAGGGAAATTAACAAACTATTTTTTGAAAAAGCGATGCCGTAATAAAACAACCAAAGCCCAAATTGCACTAAAATTTAACACGGGCAACCAAACATTCACATACATAATTAAATACGCAAATCGAACATGCAACATAACCATCGTGCGAACAAGCGAATGCCCAATTATACTAAGAAGGTAAGACATGGCAATTCCTAACCAAATTCTTGCATTTTTTAATTTTCGAAATTTTTTAATTTTTTTAATATTAAAAATAATATAATAGAATAAACTACCCAGGGAGTGGGGTCGAGTTTGGCCAATTGTAAATGAGTCAAGTCATGGCCAAGCTTTAGGCGTGAGGAGGCCGAGCCAAGTCTCGGTCGGCAAAGATAGCTGGCCAGGCAGAGGCTAAGGCAGCACTGGGGTGCGCGTGTAGCCAGGCCGAGACGAGTGGCACCACTCGTCTCGGCCATCTCCACTGGGGGGCTGTGAGTCGAGTCAGCTATGTGGTCGGAGCCGAGTCGGGCGAAGGGAGCTATCTGGTTCCATTTGCTTCTCCGAGCTGAGCCGGTCGAGACTCGGCTCCGACCACACAGCCGACCCGACTTGCGTCCTCACCTCTTGCAGCCCCCCTGACGGAGATGGCGGAAACGAGCGGCACCACTCATGTCGGCCTGGCTGCACGCGCACCCTAGCGCTGCCTCAGCCTCCGCTTGGCCAGCCATCTCCGCCGACCGAGACTCGGCTCGGCCTCCTTACACTCCCAAAGCTCGGCCAGGACTTGACTCAACCACAATCGGCCAAACTCGACCCCGCGCCCTGCCCCGACACCTCTCGACACCCATCTAGGCTGCCACTCGCCGGCCGAACTCCACACCGCCGGCCGATCTCTACACCACCAGCCAGGCACCAAACGAAGGAGAAGAGGGGCAGGGCCGAGGCGAAACGAAATCGTGGGCGGCCCCGAACAAACGGCAAACACAGAAATCACAACAAAGCCGGGAAGGCGAGCCTTACGTGGGAACATCAATTCGGCGACGAACGAGGAACGCACAGAATGCATCTAGCTCAGGCATTTCATCGAGCACTTGGAGGCTAAAAAGGATAAAGAAACGAACCGTCCGAGGCTCAGACTCACGCCGAGACTCACGACAATCGACAAGCAATGACCCAAAAACCGCAGCACACATGCGGAGGGGGCGGGAACTAGCGTGAACCGGACAACGGCAACCCGCGATCCGGCGAGCCTGAAATAGGGCAAAACAATGCACAAGAAAGGAAAAACAAGGGGGCGGTCGGCAGTGCTCCCTCCCCGGCTCGTTGGCGGCGAATGGGACGAGCTCGATATTTCGGACTACGCCCGGTCGCCTCGCATGTCTCCAAGCCGGGATCATCGGGAAATCAACACAACTCGAAAAAAAAAAAAAAAAATCGCACCGAGACCTGCCGTGGGGAGAAATACGTGTTGGCGAGGGTCGTCGGCCAAGGTCCAAGCGCCTCGCTCTCTGCTCTTTGTTTCTCGCTTTCTCCCACTCCCGATCTCACTCCATCTCTCCGTTTCTGTCTCGGCCCCCTCAGCTCTCTCTCCGACCCTTTCTCCTTCTCTAACCCCACTCTCCATCTCTCTCACCGTCAACGCCGCTAGCTCCTTCCGCTTTTTATTTTTTCCTTCTTTCTTCTTCTCTCTTATTTATTTATTTATTTATTTTAAAATTTTTTTAATGATAATAATAAATTTTGATAAAATTCTATTACTATTAATTCAAATCCTCCTAATGTCTATATGCTATACAATTGACGCTCCGCCCAACCCCATCCTATGCCTAATTCCACCGGGGAAATGGGACAGATTTAGGGTCAAATACTTAAAATCCTATAATGAAATCTGATATTCAAACCTAATATCTATTAATTACTAATTTGTTCTTATTTTCTTGACATCTTTTAGGTAATATAATCAGTAAGTATGCATATTCTAACTCTGCTAGGATTTGAGATTAAGCCCACATGTAAATACGAAACCAGAATATGATAAGTCAAAGTAAAGTATACTTTGTTACAAAACTAGAAATTTTAATTTTGTTAATTTCTAGATTTTTATGATTGCCGATCTTCAATATTTGTACTTTGTACTTTTAGATCAACGACAAATGAGTTTTAGCAAACTGGTTCTGTTTATCAATTTAAGTACATTCTAATGTGAGATAATTTGTTTATTAAGAGAATCATATAGCTGGTTGGATATATCCAACTAAACGGGGTTTGGAATTATACTTTAAAACCCATAAACGGTTTGGGTATGTGGAGGAAGTTGTCGCACAAATTGGAGACGAGATCATTTTACACATGCATAAATATTTCCCACAAGTAGATTAGGTACGTACCATAATTACGACGCAAAATGACACCATGAATGGGCGGCAAGCCTTCTATCCTCGATGGTTCGAGTGAGAGCGTAAATAAAGCCTCATGTGTAGCAGAGTCCTTGGTGTCGAGGGCCAGGTAAAGGGGAGATTTCTCAGCCTTGTTCTTCAAGTACATAGGCTCCAAATCTTTTTTTAACAAAAAGCGCACCACGTGGACGTGACACTTGAGCACCGCCTCGTGCAAAGCGGTGTTTCCATGTTTGTTCTGCATCCTCAGCATCCGGTTCTTGTCCTCGACGTTGGGCTAGTTGCTTGCCCGACGAATCAACATCACGGTGGATCTCGATCCCCCGGCCCTAGCGGCCATGTGGAGAGGGGTATCTCCCCATTCATTTTGGGCTGCTATGAAGTGGTCACTGACATAAGCAAGTAGGAGCCATAGGGTGTCGTCCTTTTTGGTGGCTGCTGCAATGTGGAGCAGTGAGCCACTCCATAGCCCCAAGAAATTGAAAATGGCAGACAGATCGGTCTGATTGGGAAGCCCTTCGATCGCGGAAATGAACTCTTCGACGTTGCCGCGTTCGATGACATCAGCCAGTTTTCGAGCAGCTGCATACGTTTCTGCTGGATCTTGTCCGCCTGTGGCTTGCGCAGCTGCCAATGCATTATTCATTCTCTCACGTCTACTCTTCCAAATTTCTTCTTCTTCTAAAGAATCCATTTTGTTCTCCAACAATTCCATGGAAGCTCCTCCTTCATCCTTCTGGATCTCCTCCTTGATCGACTTGTTCATGCCGACGTCCTCCCCCCCTATAGATAGCTTTACGTCCATCGAGCCTAAGACATTCAAGTGATGTGGTTATTGCAACTATAGTTAATTTTATATGTACTCCTACCAAAAGTCCCTCACATTATCTTGTAATGATCCAACTAATTTTACATCTTCAAGATAACATACTGAAAAAGTACATATAATGCAAGAATTTATAACTATCTCATATTGCATCTGCATGCGCACAGCCTAATCTTCATGTTGGTCTTGTTAATATAATTAGTAGCTAACTATCTTTTACATTTTGACTTAATTGTTGTCACAATGCATTCTTTCAGACCTCGACCAAAAAAAAAAAAAAACTCAATGGCCCTTATTGAGATATAAGGACGTGTCATCTTTAATGTAAGGATTTGAAAATAAGTGTAACTGCAACATTGTTAAGCAATCAGTAAGTCTTTCTTTATTAATTGTTTTTCAGTTGTATACGAGCACAATTTGAGAGTCCCACTGTCTTACAATTGGCCAAGTATTCAACTGCCAAAACTTTGGCCTTCTAATAAAAGATTTAAGCCTAAACAATGACTTTTACTATTTAACAGGGGCGGTTTCCATTCCGAGGAGCACTGAACTAGGTCAAGGTTCAAGAAGAGAGACTCTCTCATATGATTTTTTTTTTTTTTAATTATGGTAACCACAGCACAACATGAATTAAAGAAAAGTATTTGTTAGCACTGATTTGCAATTCGCTTATATTCTGAATAAACCTCCTGATAACGATAGGTTTCTATTTTGATGGATGAAATCGGTGTTCGTGATCCTTTTGGTTAATATTCACTTTCCTTTATATTTATTTTTCCGGAATATGCTTTGTAGAGCACTCTTGTATATAAAAAAATGGATGCTTTTGATCTTATGGTTTTCATCCTCCAGGCTATGATGATATTGCTTTTTGATGAAACAAAAAGGGGGAAAAGCACATACTCAGGGGGAGGATTACACTATGTGTAATTATAGAGGGGAGTTTACTATGTTCTGCAGACATATTTTATATTGTCTATTAAAATGTCGCATGTAGAAGCATGCATGAATCATCTCTGGTTTTACAGTTAGAAAATTCTGCAGAATCTGCATGCTTATGTGCATAACTCACTCTTATTGAATGAATGGCATAGGTTTGTCATATTCGAAAAAGGAGAAACTGTTTGGAAAATATACTAAAAGGATTATGATAATATAAAAATTTAACCCAAGTTTTTAAAGAATTCATTTAAGTGTGCAAAGGTTCGTGTTTAAACCATACAGAAGCTAGGTTCAGATTCTACAAGAATATGAGTAAGATTTTACAAAGTGAGGAAAATTGCTGAAGGAAAGTTGTAGAACCAAACCAGGTTAAGCAAATCAGTTCGATTTTGTTAACGGCCACTTTCCATGGATAGATTTAATGACTATTGGAGTTCCTAAATCAAAGCCCCAACTCATAGCAATAAAATTTAATATTCCAAGGTTAGTTATACAAAAAATGATGGACTAATTCACTCAGAAGATTGGCGAAACGATATGATCAAAACCTGCATTAATAGAAGATTAGATTGACGGCCTAGATTGAAACAAGGTTTTGTACGTGTTTTTCAAGGAATTTTGCCAAGATTTCTCTTTTACAGAAAATTAGATGGATATAACTCCTACAAGAGAATTTAAGTATTCTTGGGAGACATTTGAGTTTGTCTCTTTTGTAAGCTTGTAAAGCCCATTTTAGTGCCGTTCCTAAGTATTAGCAAGAGTGACAACCCCATTTGTAAACATATGAAAAATGTGGTTGTATGTACTAAAAGGGAACAACATTTTTCTAGGCAAGAGATAAAATGTAAAATGAACTCTTTGTAAACATTCAAAGATGCGGTTTATAATTTAGAAAAAGGATCTATTGTATTGCGTCTACAAGGTGTGAGAATGGCTATTGGAGGGTCCAAAAGTTACTCAGTGTATATAGGGATTGCTGTAGAAGGAAGTTAGGTTCTACGTGGCAACAAGTTCTACACTTGTAACAAGATGGGGGTAATTGTCTAATTAGTCATAACTTAATTATATGGATGCTACTTCATTCACTAACTTTTCAAATTTTGTTAATTTAGTTATAAATTTTTGTGCGAAATCTTAACCTAATCATTTTGGCCAATTTTCACTGAAAATTCTAACATCATAGTGTGTCATGTAGGACGGTTGGTGACGATCGGATTGTCACGTCAGTGATTTCCAACGAAAAATAACCGAAAGGACTACATTGGAATTTAGCATAAAGATTTAGGACTAAATTGACAAAATTAAAAAATTTAAGAGTGAATTAATACTCATACAATAGGTTTTTGACTGATTGAATAATTTTCCAAAATAAAATGATATTTGTACTCTTGGCATAACTGGTGGAGTTCGATCTCCTTGGGCTAATAGAGCTGGAAAGAAGAGTGTGTATACCCGAATCGAACTTTTATAGTTCTCATTTGCAATTTTTTTTTTCCTTTGAACTCTTTAGTTTCTCCTGTTTAAATTGCTAGTATACTTTGTAGTAGAAGCACAATTTTTATAGGGGTAGATTTTACAAAATTGATTTTTATTTTCTTGAAAAATCAATTCATCCCCTGCTACGGGGATAACAAATGTCCTTAGAATTGGACTAACTAGGAACACGTGATCTTAAGTGATAATGATTATGATCAGGACATTTCGACACGCCCAAATAGTCATAATTACGCCATTTGCAAGATGACCTCTTGTTTAGTGAAGAGGCCATCCAGACGCAAATTGTTAAAAAGGCAATTGAGTAACTATCAGACTTTACAGGGGTGACTTTACTACTCCGTTTTAAAACAAATGGATGTTTTGCATGCGAATAAATTTCCGAAAGAATTGGTAAGTATTAAAAAGTTATTGGTAAAAAAATTACGAGTTACTTGATTTCCAAGTAACTTGTTCGTAACTTAATAGCACTTTTGTGAATTACCAACTTTTTCTTGATAGTCCGAAAATTCTCGCTTTAATAGATTTTAGAATTTTTGTTGTGAACATATAAGGTTTTCTCTTTTGGGTGGGCTGCAAATACAAATTATGCTCGCAACAAACTTTAGATGACAATAATTCTCGGGGCAACCTAGAAGCTGGGGTAAGGCAGAAAGCAATAACTAATGTTCTATTCGTTTCACGGAAAATATGGCGTTTTGAAAAATTTTGTTTTCGGAAAATGTTTTCCAAGAAGCCATTTTTCAAAAAAATGATAATATTTTTCAATACTCAACTGCAACTTGAAAATAAACTAGATATATATTCTATTGTTCGGCATGGAAAATTCGATTTGATTTCCTCCATGCACTCCTCTTAATACTTTTCAATTATTTTTATTTTTACTTTCTTTTTACTTTTTATTTTTCCTTTCCCCCCTTGTTCTTCTTCAGTTGGTTGCCAGCCACTGTGGGTGATCGGCCAAAAGTGAGCTCAAGCTTAATGGCCTCGGAAAGGTTCGTCAATCAGGCAAGCCTCAGGCTTGAGGCACACTGATTTGGCAAGGCTCAAGGCCTGAGAGCTCGAAACTTGCTTGTGGCTGATCGCCGACCATCGCCATGGCTGGTGACCGGCCGAGAAAGAGGGAAAAAAGAAAGAAAGAAAAAGAAAGAAGTGGAGCTAGCAAGGGTGTGAAATAAGAGAAAAAGTGAGTTAGGAAAATGTTTATGTGATGTTTGAACGTGCATGCATAGTTCAATAAGCAACAAATTTACGATGTTTGAGGATCCTTAAAAGAGATTGATCCCAGAGGAAAAGAAAATTATCGCCAAAACCCAGATCTAACAGAACATGGTAAGACACGACGAACATCAAAGAACAGAAGCAATGAGTCCAGAGATCAAAGCAACAAAACCTGAAGAATAAAGAAGGGCTGGACTTGAGAAGAAAAATCTGGTGTCGGGAGTGGAGGTCGATGCTTATGCTGATGCTCTGGAGTGGAAAGTCCGAGAGATAAAGGACTCGGAGCGAGTATGCCTATTTCGCCGACTCTGACTGGAGTGAAGTCAACAAAGATGGGTTGCTCCTTATCATCAAACCGAAGGATAAAGCTACTTTAGGTGCATAATTGCTGGGGAAACTCGATTATTGTTTGGCCTTTTGTACAGCTGATGAAGAAAGAGCAGCAGCACCCCGGGGGGGAGGGGAGAGAGGGGTTGGGGAGACAGAGAGGAGACAGAGAGAACAGGGTTAACAAAAATGTCGCTTGGACGCGTTTATTTTAGCGAAAATTTATCGTTGAAAAATATTTTCAAAAAATTTAATTCCAGGTGAAGTAAATAATTTTCTGGTGTTTGTTCGTGCCAAACTATGTTGAAGAAAAATTAATTTTATGATGTTTGATAGCAAATGAATCCACCAAAATGCGTTAATAAAGTCTAATTTAGGCTAATTTAATCGATAAGAATTGGCAAAGAATTAGGAAAAATATTTCTTACCATAAATGGAAGTTGTTTTTCCAAATATAAATTTATTATTTTCAATCAACAGAAAACACTTTGGATAGATTGACTAATTTTCGGTCATGTAAATATTGAAAAATGGAAAAAAAATTCATAAATAGTTTTTCGTCAAATAAATGAACATTTGGTCAAAATTTAAAAATTGCGGTTGTTTGTTTTTGATCGTTTGTTTCTTGGAAAACCAAAGGCGAAAAAGTTTGCTTGACAGCTATTTGTTTGATGTTGGAAAGACTCTTCCACGTAATAAGTCAATACCCTCCATCACAAATATTAATCTTCCCAAATTGCTAACTTAGATGCTGTCTTTTTCGTCAGACCCTTGTCATATATCAATGAACTAAGGAAGATGTCATGTTCTGATTTTTTAAGGGCAACCTCAACAATAATATAGATCAAAGATGTGAATTAACGAAAATATGATAGTGTAATAACATTTTACTCACACATAATATATAACCAATACCAAGACGTTATTAAATAAGATCGACCTCATGGGACACCAATTCCATAGTATCTGCTTCCGAGTGTTGATTTCTATTTTTGGGGATCAAACCGAATGTTGATGACATAAGATGGGATTAATGGGAGATGGAAGGTGGAAGGTGGAGATTGAAGAACAAGAAAGAGAGACTTCAGAGGCCGAGACATAGACCAGGGTCTGCGTGCACGTGAGATTAGACATGGTACGTGCGGGAATGGCCAAAACCTTTTCTAGTTTCTATTATTAGCCACAAAATTGTCTATCCTAATGTTTGAGCTCTCCCTAAATCAAGGCATTAGTCTCTAAAAAAATATTTTGCAAATCATTTTTTTTTACATAATAAATGAAGCCTTAAGTAAGAAGTTGAGTACTATTAGAGCATAATTCTATGGATTGATTAGAGTTATATCCTATAAATTAATATATATTTATAACTATGATTATTTTTCATATATACTTGGATCAAAAAGTCCGTCACATTATTTTTTGATGACCCACTAACTCTGTGCTTATCATCTATGAAGCACGGACACGTTATAAGTGCTTCCATGTTGTGTCTAACATGCGTCGGAGTGTGTCGGACATGTCGACAAGCTCAAACATGCGTTGACCGTGTGTCGGATTTGTCGACACGTGGTCAACTTTTGTTGACACATTTCGACACACGTGTACGAAAGACGATGGAGGGTGGATGCAAGGGCGAGGGGGTAGAGATGAGGTCGCGAGTGACGGCGAGCCCGCGACGATGAGAGATGGCCAAAGAAAGAGCAGAGGCGAGGGGCGCCACTCTATGATGTTGTGATGGATCGGCGACAAGGCTACAACTGCGAGGGAGGAAGGGCTGGAGGCGAGGCGGTGAACGATTGTGATTAGGACTAAGAGCAAGCAGAGATCGAGAGGAAGAGGGTCGTGCGGCGAGGAGGAGAAGAAGGAGGGTGCTGCTAGGGTTTTGAGAATGAAACTAAAAGAATAAAAAAAAAAGGACTTAGCATGTTGGAGAGAGGGGGAAGTGACAGGCTGATAGGGTGGTGGGGGAGGGAAAGAAAAGTGAAAAAAAATTTGAGGGTGGGGGAAAGAGACGAGGGAGTTGGGGGCGGGCCCCCCAAGGGAAATTAAAAAGTAATTTCGAAAAATAGAAAGTACTGAATGTTGAATGATTAGTGTAAATTCAATGTAGGTTCTTTATTTAATTAAAATTTGAATCAAATTCATTAAAAATAAAAATATTTATTTAATATATAAAATATCTTAACGTGTTGGAATTTTCTATTTTTGAAAAATAATATGTCGACGTGTCATGTCACGTGTCCGTGTCGCGTGTCGATGCTACTTAACTTTAACATCAAGCCATTCACCTTTTCATTTATACTTTGTCCATGAAGTCCTTCATATTATTTTTTAATAACCCACTAATTCCACGCGCTCACATCAAGCCATTCACTTTTCCATATTTACTTTGACCAAAACCTGCGTCTAGTTTGTCCTCTTCCTGTTTTCTCTGGCCAAAGTCCTCGTTCTTACAAATAAGAAACAATTTCCGGCTCTTTCCTCGAAAACTAAGCGATTAAATAAAAATAATTTGTTCAAAGCTGGCAACCATAGTCTAAACTCACCTTTTTATGATTTGTGCAACATTTTCCGTCCAAAGCTTTTATACTTCTTTTTAACACATGAAACAAACGCGTGCTATAGACGGTCCTGAATAAAAACCGTCTACACAAGTCAAAGGCTTAGAATTGACCATATTGTGAAATTTATGAAGTATTTCATGTATTTTTAGATAGTTAATTAACTTATACAATCCCGTATAGTCTTGTTTTTTTGGTCGAACAATCCCATTTATGACGTTGTTAGTTGGAAATTCTCATAATTTCGGAACACTTGCCCTTATCATGTACTTTTTTGTTTTTTCAAATCTGAAAAATCATTTTGACTTATTGTACTCGTGTCGATTTCCATCCTCAGCTTTTAAATGGTACAATTTGCCTACTCACTGTCGTGAATACACTTCCTCAGCATTAATTAGTGTTTTTATTTTTCTGCTTATGGAATTTTTATTTATCTTTCAAGACAGCCCTCTAGCTTTTTCTAAATTCAGCCACCGTAAAGACCCTCAGGCAAAGGGCGCACATGATAATTGTGACACCTCCAGCTTGTCACGGCTATAACGGTTACTAAAATCTTTTTCACTTTTAGGCATATAGAAGCATATTTGGACCAATAGCGACAAAATTCAAAGACGCACATGAAATTATAACTCAGGCTAATGCATTTCATTTCTTTATTTATTTACATTAGGTGACATGGTCGATATACCATGGATTTCAAAAAGCCTCTCATTCCTAACTACATCCGAACTACATCAAATATACACTTATGATACCACCCCCGTCCTGGGACTACTTATACATGCCTAGCCACCTATCCTTCGACACTGCTACACTCAAAAGTCATTGCCTAGATCCCAAAAATATTGCTTCACCATCCTGCCCCTACCTCAGTCTATCGTATTGACACCATCGTCATCTCCTTCACCGCCTGGATGTGGGATCGGCCCCACAAGTTGTCCTCCCACATGTGCATAGACCGCTAGGAAACCCAAAAGTATTAGGCCCGTCAGCGTTCCTATGTTGACGGACAGTAACGCTATACATCGGATAAAAGTGACGTCTGGAAAATCCATATCTACGAACTCGAAAAAGTCCTGATCAAGGTCCATTGGGACCTATGTAGCACCGACACTCTTTGGGAGCCTTCATGTCATATCCAACACTCCGACACATTTTCGACACACTTTGATACCTTTCGACACGCGGTCAACGAGTGTTGAAAAATCCAACACGTGGTCAACTCTCCCCAACACCCTTTGACACGCTAGTCTAGAATTCCAACATGCGATTTTGACACACACGAGATCAAATTTAAAATTTTTTGATACTTAAGGAATCAAAATGTAAATATATGAAAAAAATAAAAATAAAGCAAGGATCTAGGCGATGTTGCCACCACCGAAGGGGGTGCGGCCCTCACTAGCTCGGGTGAGGCCATCACTAGCCAGGCAAGGGCTTATGAGACTCACCCAAATTTGGACGATGCCCTGGCTAAGGCCTGAGCAAGGCTTGCCCAGATCTGGGCGACACCACACCCTCGCTTAGGCCTAGCAAGGGTCGTTACCCCTCACTTGGGGTTGGCGAGGCCTCGTCTAGGGCTGGGGAGGCTCACCAACCACAAACGAGGGTCGACGTCTGCTAGATTTGGGCAAGTCTCTTCGACCCTAGTCGAGGCGTGGTCTAAATTTGGGTGAGCCTCATTAGCCTAGCCGAGGCGTCACCCACATCTACACGCTGGGCTGACGAGGGCTCCCCACCCTCCGTTGCCTACTTGATGGTCCCCTTTGACGATGGCAACAACATGCCCAGCCACCCACAACTCTATCTTTTTTTTTTGCCTTTGTTTTTTCATGACCTTGCCTTTTTTTTTCTTCTTTTTCTTTCTAGTTTTGTTTTTTTTAGAATTATTCCCAGCCACCCACTTGCTTTTTTTTTTTTCACGACCCTACCTTTTTTTTCCATTTTTTAAAGAATTATTTAGCTTTTTTAAAAGTTTTTTTTACTATTTTTTAAATAAGATATAAAGAAAAAGTAATAAAAAATTGCCACGTAGGATAAATCAATTAATCTAAAAATACTACTTCAACATTTTCAATTAAACAAATTGACGGTGTTAACGGAAGAACTCGATTGCACCAATTTCATAAATTTTGGGACTCAATTGTACTTTTACAATAAGTTTTAGAACATGTAGTGCACATATCCCTAAATTTGATAGTAGAATGTGGATTGCTTGTTCTTTTCTCCAAGTTTTATGTATTATTGCAATGTAATATAGTTAAATTTGTCAAATTAAAAGAATGAATGATATTAACAAATGTTGAATTAATGTTTTTATTGTAAATTAATTCTAGACTCTTTTTATTATTATTTATTTATTTGTGCATATATATATATTTAATATATAACGTGTCAAAACATGTCGAAATTCTCTAATTTTTTAGAAATAACTTGCCAGCGTATCATGTCGTGTCACGTGTCATGTCACATGTCACGTGTCCGTGTTGATGTTACATAGATTGTGACACCATAGCTGATAGAGGTTGAGGTAGGAAGGATTGGCATACTTACTACTGATCTGAAAAAGAATAATTAACAATTAGTGAGCTTAAACCTAGCAAGTAGAAAGTCCACCTGTTTATATGACATAAACCAATCACCATATGACAAGGAAAACTTCAATATAAAGCATAGGGAATCATTTCCAAATCAACTTGCCCGAGAGCTTTTTTTCAAAAGCAACATAGCAAATTAATAAGAAAGTTAACTTTTCTAAAAAGGTGACCCAATGACTCAAACGGAATTTAAAAGTGCCACCAAGACTATATTCGATATAAATTAATGTTGCTACCATCTTCCGAGAAACCCATTTTTCTCTGGGCATCTCGCACTCATCTGGCATTGTAAGGACATCTGGGGGAATCGTGTTACACCCCCGGGCATCCATAGGAACTCAATTATCCCTCCGGGCATTCCCACTATAACCCGAGGCATCGTCGTCCCAATAACCGACGACAGTCCCAACTCATGCACTCATATTATGATGCATCAATTTCATAATTCAATCCAAGAATACCATTGACCTTATTACTATCACAGAAACTCAAATGTCGAATCCACAAGTCTTCATTCGCTTATAAATCATCGGACTAATATAAACTCCCTAATATACACTGCCAGATAAGTTGCAAAAGAATTCCATCCCAGAGTCCCCAAAACTTGCGCTATAATGACGTTTCGCACGCCTTTGGAAGTTGTAAATGTTGTCTAAGTAAATGGGTTTCAAAAATTACGAAATTTCAACGAAAGATAGAGAAGATCCAAAGGAACATTTTCTATTTGGGAACCGAAGTCCAATTCGGTTTACATGGTACTATATAAGTATTAGAAACCTGGACCGAAACAGTAGGGCATTCCTGCACACAACAGAACACAAATGTAATTGCTTCACCAACTAAACGGATTCTAAAAATCCTGAAAATTTTATAAGGGTATTTTAGGATGTAGTCTACAACTTTCATGAAGGATACTTGTTAAATTTCTTAACCAAAAATTCTGTGGAAAATGGAAATTGGAGAAAGGTCGGTTTTGTGTCTGCAAAAATACGCGGTTGTTTTTCAAATATATTTTTGTCCTACGAAATCCGAGAAATATGAACTTTAAGTATGTCATAGAACATCAAATAAGGGACGACTTTTGTGAAGGAAGCTCTAAGGAATTCACATCACACAACCCAGTAAAAAATCAGGAAAACAGAGAGTCACTCAAGGTTGAACTGGACCTAGGCACTCTCCACGATTTTTGTTCACATTTCAGCATTTCAAGCTCGAGTATATACGAGATTCAATGGATAATACTTCCATGACATACACACAGACCCAACAAACTATGGATTAAAACATTTTAGATAGATAAACTTTTCCGAAACTTCCGCTTAGATACGAACATATACAAAATTACAAAATTCATAGAAATGTTGAGGAAACTCTCCTCGTCGAACAACAATCGATTGATATAGGATAGAACAAAGGATATCTACTGTCTTGGGTCCTAGAGGAATTGTGGTTGGGGTTTGACGAGCTCTCGGAAAAACCAAACTGTTGCTATTCGACCTGAGGCGACGGTGCAGACGGACGAGTGATGATATGAGCAACTAATGGTGCATTTGGTAACGTTTCCGTTTAAAAATTGTTCCAGAGAACAGAAATAGAACAAATTATTTCTGTTCTGGAGAACAATTTTTTACTAGAAAAACACATTTGGTAAACTTGTTCTAGAAATAAATAAATAAAAAAGAACAGAAACACGTTTGGTAAACTTGTATAATTCTTTTGTTTCTTTCAATTTTTAATATTTTTATTTTCTTTTTTTTTCTCTCTCCCTTTTGGCCGGTCGTCGGCCTTGGCCATGGCCGGCGACGGGACGACGAGGGCCGGCGGCCTTGCCGTGGTTGGGCGAGGCTTGGCCTCGCCTTGGTTGGGCAAGCTCGACCCTGCGAGGCTTGGCCTCACTGATGGCTGGGCGAGCTCGGCCTCGCTAGGGGCCGGCGACGCTCCGGCGAGGTCACCAGCCCTCAACGGCCGATTGCCGACCATGGCCTCGGCCGACGACCGGCCAAAGAAAAAAGAAGAAGAAAAGAAAGAGAAAAAAAAATAGGAGAGAGAAAGATTGTTTATCGGAAGTGTTTCAGAAACAAGAAACAATTTTTTCTTGTTTTTTGTTTCTGTTCCAAATTTGTTCCCCGAAACAAAAAAAAAAAAATAGATTTGGAACAAAAACCCAAATAAACGTGTTTCTGTTCTTTTTTTTGTTCCCGGGAATAAAAAAATAGAAATTGCGTTCATAAACACAGGCTAGAAACACAAACAAACATACCCTAAGTGACGGGCGTCTTTTGCGGTTGCATGGTATGACTGTGGCTATTCGTGCGATCTAGGAAGGAGATGGTCGTGCCCAAAACAGAGAGAGGGGTGTGTCAGAGGATGTGAGAGGATTGTTGTGCCAACACGGAAGGAAGAAGAAACACAACCCTTGGATCCTTTAATCTTCCGCCTCATCCACCAATTTCACAGCGCATTTCCAAAACAATTAAACAATCCGAAACGAGATGCAAAATCGAGGAAAAAGCAGGATTACTGGAGCGGTTGGGACTCCAGGCGTAGCAAGTCATGCACGGAGCGAACTGGTGGACGGCGACCGTCGCCATTCTCACCTCTCGCCTCCCGCTGCCATTGTCGGGCGTACTGAGGAATTTAGCAAAACGCACAATCCTTAACAATATTTTCTTTAATTTTATTACAAAAGAGGATCTCTAATTTTTCAATGTCCTTGAAATGAAAATGGAGGATATTGAAAGGGGCGGAAAAAATAAATTTAAAAGCATTAACTTTGATAGTTTTTTTTTTGTTAAAAAAAAAGGCCTTTTTTTTTTTCATTCAAAAGAATTGATTAATTTGATTCAATTCAACGGTCATCACAAAAATCGACCATAAGGTTAAATCAAGTGTGTCATGGCACATATCAATTTGTTCAGTCCCAAACTTTTGAGAAATGTTGTGTTAAGTCTATCAAGCCACATTTTCTTAGTCAAGTTTTAAATGAATTTAAACTATACGATGAATCTAATAATGTTGTGTATCGATCCTTAACATGCTCCTCACATATTGGAAGCTGATTGATTCCGACATATTCGGGACTTTGGCAAAGCACTTATGGCTGTCTAGCCCCCATGTCATTGCCACTACCGTTATCGCCGCCGCCATAGATCGTCGATGGGCGACCGTCTTTCCTCAATTGGGGCGCTGGTTTCGGGCACGAGCCATTGGAACATAGAGCTTCATTTGGGCACTGCAATTCCCTTGCCTCATGGTCCCCCTCAACGAACTCTAACTCATCCAGTCAAATTAGGACGAGGAGGCATACAGGGGTATGGACTCGACAATGATTGGATTGAACGGTGGATGATGTAATTGCGCCACGGGCGAATGTCATTTTCAAAATGTCGACAAATTGCATGATATTATGTCAAATTGTCGCGAGCGATACATATCACTCATCAAAATTTATAAATTTTTCATTTTTCATTTTCAAAATAAATTTCTACATGTACCAAACACCAATCCCATTTTGGTTTATTAATTCTCGCAGGAAAATGACACAAATGATCCCGAAAAGTCCATGGACCATGTTGAACAAATTAAGAACTCATGAATTATATTGTGCATTTAGCTAAATTTTGGAGACCACGTTGAATAAATTAAAATTTAAGAATCACATTGCATATTGAGTTAAAGCTGAAAGACTATTTTTTAATCAACAATTTTGAATTTCAAAGAAAAATATAGGGACAATCGGTGATGATATTTACATAACTACTGCTTAAAAATTTAAGATGTCACCACATGCGAAAGACTCTTTTTGTTTTTACCAAACTGTTGTAAATTTTTTTGTCAAAAGACTATAGAAGCATTATTTGCACAAATAGAAGTTAAATTTGTGAAAGAATGTACTTTACTTTCCATACCCATGTACTTCCATAATAAAATAAAGAACTTCCATATACCATCTTTACATTTTATATCAATTCGCTCCGAATGTAACAGTCGTCGCACGTCTCCATCATTCACACTAATCAAATAAAAACTCTCAAACACATTATAATAAAAAAAAATGGCATAAATATCAATTAGCGTCATAAAGCGGATAATTTTTTTTTATAAAAAAAAAAAACTGAAAAAAACAATTTGGCGGTAACGAAATGAAAAATGTCAAATTTGTAAATTTTTGCATTCGTCACGAGTGCGCATTGCGCAGGAGTGAGTACATTAGCATGACCTCTATCGTTCCAGTTCACAAAATCCTTCGCATTCTCCTTTTTTCCCCCCTAAAGCTCACCGCTCGTCAATTCTTCTTATTCTTCTTCCTTTTCTTCGTGCGACTCCAAGAAAAGATTGAGCGACCCTCCACGAGGTCTCTGTCAGTCGCCATTTCCGATTGGATCGCCGGAGTCCGTACTTGCTACATCTTCCACCTCCTCGAGCAGTTTAGCTTCTGTTTGTGCATGTCTGAGTTCGTTTATCTTTGCTCGAATCAAGTAATTGGTCGATGTCTCTAATTTTCTTCGGCTTGCAATGAGGCGAATCGGTTTGCCGAGCAATCTTGGCTGCATCATTTTGTTTCCATCGGCATTGGAGCTACGGAAGTTTGAGAACCGGATCGGATTGTCGAGGAACATCCTCTTGTGTGCTTGTTTGGGAGGTGCATTTTGTGGTCATGATGATTTGAGGAAATGGCGAAGTTCAAGAGACTTCTTAAATGCGTTTGTGGAATCATTACGGTTGTATCTAATAAAAACTTATTTAGATGTCTAGATTCGTCTGAAAAGAGCCAATCTGAAAAATAGAGACATGTTGGCATTATCCATGACAAGGAAGGAGGATCAGTGTATTTAAGCATCTGATTCGATTTTCGTTAGAGATTTAGCTTGGTTTCGGCTCGATGTTAGAGATTTTCGTTAGAGATTTTAGGAAGGTTGTGTGTAATGTGATTCGTAGCTCCAATGTCAACAACTTAAGTGCAAGAATTTAATGAATTAGAAATCAAGTCGAGAATAGTACCCGTGAGATTTGCCTTGGAAATGTTCACCTCTTGGAATAATCGCATGATTTGTTTATATTGCTCACTAGTAAATGGCGGTGGAGATGTGGAAGAGGAGTTCTTAGGATTGGTGGCAAGCTTGCTATCCGAGGGCTTGGTGGGAGGCTGGTCCTGACACTGTCCCTTATAATTAGCGAGAAATCCATGGATGTGAAAGCAAACATCACGGGAATGGCCTGGTATACCGCAATGGGCACAACGTTCACGAGCACGTGATGCAGGGCTGCGTTTTACAAGGTGAATAGAAGCGGTCTCGGTGTGCTTATGGGATGGAGCCGAGAGTGGCAAGTCCATTTGAGGCGGGATGTTTCGCATGGAGCCATATGTCAACAGTATGTTTTCTGTGGAGATACAAGTGGAGTGAATGTGGCATTGAGATTCGTCCTAAAGAATAAGTGAGTAAGCCCACGCAACAGTGGCTAATGGATTCATGAGCAAAACTTGAATAACCACGTTAGGATACCTCGGGTTTAAACCCATTAAAAATTGATAAAGACGTTGATTCTCAACTTCCATCACAAATAATGTCCTTGCTTCGCAAGAGCAGTTCAGCAAAGACGTTAGTGATGTTGTCTTCTCCTTGTTCAAGAGTGCATAATTTATCCTCGAGGTGGAATATTGGAGGACCCTTAGACGGTGAAAAATGTTCACACATAGCAGCGCAAACGTCCGCAATAAATTCCGTGCTCAACACGGTTGGGACAAGATCATGGTGGATGGAATTCAGGACCCATGATAATATCATGTTGTTGACGCGAACCCATGGGGCATATGTGGCATCGGTTGATTCAGGTTTTGGAATATCTCCCATGACAAAACCTATTTTGTTCTTTGCTGATAGAACAATGGTCATGGCTTGTGAACAGCTGTCATAATTATCACCCGTCAAGACCATGCTGACTAAATTAGAACCAGGGCCATCCGACGCATGGAGGAAGAACGGATTGTCGGTCCATTCATGAGCCAATGTGTAGCTGGAGGATTCCTCAGTCTGGGAGCTTTGTTCAGACATGATAACCAATGTAAAAAAAAAAAAAGTTAGTGCCCGGAAAAATCAATCAAAGCAAACTAATGAAGGACGATGGCTAGTGGTCGCCGGCCAAAATCAGATGACCAAAGGCAAGAGACAGGCTCAATGATGACCGTGCTTTGATGCCATTTTTCTGAATAGAACATAAAAAATATTGGAGAAAATTGTTTTGTGTATATCTCAAATTTTGTACATGTATTACAAGCCTATTTATAATACAAGAAGGATGTACAATAGAAAATAATATACGAAATAACATTTCCTATTCTATATTCCAAATATCTGATCTTACTGATTAATCGGATCAATTAATTCACAATTAGAATAATAAGAATCAAATCATATCTCCTACTCTAATATGTATTTGGTTATTAGTTTTCATGAGTGTATCAAAAAGGTGACACAAATAAAATACTCCTTGACAACCCAAGATTAGTGAGTCTGAATGTCAAACTTACATATTCTAGTCAACCGCGATGGCTCTATTAGTAAAATGAAAAGTCCGAGCATTGCGTCGCACATCAACGAAGGGTGCATGGCAGAGAAAGGAAGGCCTCTAAAACAATCTAATTAAAGCAAGAGCTTGCGATATTTGCTGAAAACCGTGCGCTAATTAAGGTTTAGCATATACATAATTAAAAAGCTGAGATAATAGAATGTATCCTCTCACATGCGTTTCAATTATATGATGAACTAATAACGCATTCTAAAATTTCAACTATGTCCATTGCAATAAAGAACATGCAACTATTTTAATTCACTTGATATCAACGCCTAAATACTTTCAGTTGTAGTGAGTGTTTATTTTCCATATTTTATTGGACGATAACAAAGCACGATAATATATGTATATAATGATTTGATTACAATGAAAGATGAATGGTTGTGAATAAGATTAGAAAGAAAGATATGCTCACATGAAAAAAAGAAACTTTTACGAGTTGATAAAAAAATAAAATGAACTGATTTTGTAAAGTAATTAATTGTTTATCAATGATTTTATCAAGAAAAAACAAAATAATTTAATAAAAAAACTAATTCAATCGAGAAAAATCAATTCTGCCAGAGTAAGAGCCTACTCACAAAATAATATTTTGAATTTATAACTTCATATATACGTGAATACCATTATTAGTTGGGGTTTGGCAAATTAAATGTAAGCATGACATTTTCTCCAAAGACTACGATAATGAAATGCATATAAAATGAGATAGAGATTATTGGTACTAACTGTATCATTAGACAATAAAATTATGGAATTCAAATTACTAACCCTAAATTTAATTTTTATATAATAAAAAAATTGAGAACGATAGAATAAATCATTTAGATTGGGATTTCATTAAGTAATATTCTAAAAAAAAATCAAAGAAAAAATATAAATAAAATAAATACATCAGTGGGTTGATATGGAAATATAAAAGAACCAAAGTACAATTTGAAGCTTTAGAAGATAAGTGGAAAAACAAAAGACAATTCCATAAAAAAAAAACTGATATATGTTTGGGAGAAAAGGAAATTGATTTTTTTGAAAAAAAAAAAACCGAAAAAAGGAAGAAAACACTATTGCTGCCATGGAGAACATCAAGCTTCCAAATCGAGAGCCATGCCGATAGGTCTGACGGCACAGCCAGTCCATCACCGCGAGTCTCAATGGTGGGGTCGATATCCCGACGGCCATGGATGAGTCGTCAAAACGGCAAACGGCTGCCATCTCAGAAAACAAAAAATGAAAGCAGAGGCATGGTGGTTGGGCTCAACTGGGACTCTGGGGAAAATGGAGTATACTATACAAGGATGACGGCAGGCAGTCTAGACAAGCGATTTCATAAGAGGCGAGCTTTTACATGTTCAAAATTAAAGATTTGATTTCCAAGCGGTAAAACAGATGAAATGACCCACTCATCCATTCAACTAAGACAGCATGTCGCATGACACACGTATCATTATAATGTTTCGTTAGATTACAATGTAGTTATTTTAATAGCTTGAACTATATAGCCAAAAGCATAATTTAGTTCAAATACTTTAATACTCCTTTTTGCGAGTAGGTCATGTTGGATGCAAATTGCGCAACCCCAAGATCTTCATAACTAGAACAAGAACATGCATAATTGAGTAGAAAGATTAACGCACCTGTTTTAGGATCCATCATTCTTGAAGTGGAAGCGGAAACACAATGTTCCAGGCACAAATCATTCTCCTCTATTGCCCTCCGTATCAAGGGAACTCTTAGGTCCTTCTCTTGCCTTAGAATAATCAAGTACTCACTCTCTTCTCTGAACTACGTTACCTTCGGTGAATGCTTTCTTGCCAAGCCTTTGAGAAAGAGAAACTGGCCCCCCCTTACTCCATAGGAGACTCGAAAACTATCCTTGTGAATTGAACTGGTAGGATAACTGAGAAGGGTGCTTGCTAGGAATAAATAAATTAGAAAAAAGTGACCGTTCTGATGTTAAGTGTCGTGACCCAATTTTTCGAGTTTGCCACCTAAAACTAGGTTGATGGACTACTAAGCCTTTAAGCTTAACTCGGGCTCTCCCAAGCTCATACCAAATCACGACTTAGGGTTTTAACATGCAAAATATTATTATCAATGAGTCGCCACTAATCGGTTTAGGGTAGGTCGATTAGACACTTAAGTAAAATAAATGGAGATTTATTTTACTCCTACGAACCAGAGATTTTGGGTACGGGGACTTGGTTACACTAGACTATCCTAGTGCCCTTTCGGTACCATTTCTTTTTAATTTTAAAAAATGTTTTGCAGGCAGCTTGATTTGATTTTAATTCATTTTCCTAAGCGATCATGAGGGTGCGCAAATCACCAATTTAACATTCAAGAAAGCAATGGATAAATTGCAAAACTTATCTCAAAGCAACGAGAGCATCTGCGATGTTAGATCAAAAATCATATAGACAATCCTAGATATGATTTCTAATTAACACGCAATTTAATTTTTTTTTGTTTTCACTTTATTTAATAAAAATCATGCGATGCATGCTAATAATCTAATATGACATGACGACATGACCTAAACTATATGACATGAAGAAATGCAATAATTAAATGCAATCTAAATGATCTAATTATAATAACATGCAATGCGATGCAATGACATACAAAATTATTTAAACTAAAATGACATTCCTCATACAACTTAATATGCGAGCTATATGTCATGTGACATTTATTGAATGACTTAGTCTAATGACAAAAAAATTCTAATTAAATGAACTTAATGAAAACTAAATGACGTGCATTTGATGTTTCTATTTTTAAAAATGCAATCTATCCTAAAAATTGAAATTAACTTATGCAAAGACAAATTTTGTATTTTCTTTCATGAAATTCGAATGCAAAAGTGATCTAGCTAGATTGAAATTCTATCTAATTTAAAATAAGGATTACGTCATATTAAATCCTAATTTAAATTAAGACATTATCTCAACCTAACATGCAATCTATTTAATATGCAATGGCGTGCGGAGCATGCCCTAATTTTACATGACATATGTATGATATTTTTTATTTTTAACAATGTTCGAAATTTTAAAAATGCCACGTAATTAAACAAAAACTAAGATCCTAAATGAATGCATTTTTTTGTTTTATATATTTTAAATCTAAAATAAAATCTATATTCTAAATATGCAAAATAACAAGAAATATTCTTAAACCAATTGAAATCCTAATTCAAACATCTTTTTGATTTTTCTTAGTGATTTTCTAAAAAAAACAAACATTAAATCTAAACAAACAAGATATCCAACAAATAAATGATTAGAATAAACGAAAAAATAACCCGTTATCTCACGGGTCAAATTAACGATTACTTTTAACCCTGAACATCACGACAAGAAATCAAAATAATTAAAAATCTAATCCGAAATCTTACGAATCAAATTAATAATTAAATTAATTCAACAATTGATATACCATAAACAAATCACAAGAGTTAATACAATTAAAAAAATGACCCGAAATCTTAAGGGTCAAATTAATAATTACAATAAACCTGAGGGACAAATCCTATAGGTAATGAATGCCTAGAAGATCTATAACCTAAAACTCACCTCACAAAATTCAACTTAAACACTAATAATAAAATTAACTAAAAGTAAAGTAAAATAACATAAAATAAAAATAAATAAAAGAAAAGCAACCTAAAGAAAAATGGAGGGGGAGCACGCTCGTTGGTCCGGCCAAGGGGAGTCCCCGGCGGCGGTGGGCGCGGGCACTCCGGCGAGGGGCAGCAACGCGCGGTGAGGGGCTTCGGGTGCTCAGGTAGATCTGGGCGGCAGCAGCTCGAGCGGAGGCAAGCGAATCGGGCGCGGGGCTGAGCTGGGCGTCGCTCGGGCGGACGCGATGGGTCACGGGCGAAGCGGGCTCGTCCGGGGCTTCGGGTCTCGACGTCGGGCGGTGGGCGAGCAGGCTTCGGTTGCTGGTGCGAGTTGCTTGCAAGGAGGCGCTGGTGTCGGACCAGAGATGGATTCGTCGCTCGGGCGTCGATGGGCTCGAGTGATCGGCGATCGGAGTGGGTCGCGGGCTGCGCGTCGGGGCGGATCGCAAGCGGAGGCGAAGCAGAAACCGGCGGGAGCAATCGGCGTGGATCTCCGGCGGGCGAAGCGCGAGGGCAGTGGAGCGGGCAGCAGGCGGTCTTCGGGTCCTCATGGCGGACGGCGGTGCTGACGGGCGGCTTCGGCACAGCGCGGGAGGAAGCGCTGTTGCGAGCGTCGGATCTCGGGGGCGTCGGCGCGGGTATCGGGTCTTCGGAGCGCCGGTGGCTGGCTAACAGGAGCAGATCTGGGCGGAGGTGTGTGGTTAGCTCGGCGAGCGGCAAGCCAACGGGGGAAGCGTCGAAGAAGATGATGAATAGTGCTAGGATTTGTCTCTTTTCTTTTGGTTTTTTTTTTCTCTCCTGTTGCACTTTTCACCTTTTACTTTTGCTTTTTGCTTCTTCTCCACGCACGGAAGGCTTCTCTCTCCCTTCTTCCTCTTTGATTTTTTCTTTTTCCTTTCTTTCCAAAAAAAAAACCCCCAAAATCCGAACAAAGAAGCCCCCTCCTTGATTGTACGTGACCCTTTTTATAAGCCAAAAAATTGTATCTTCGGGTATATTTCATTTCTAATTTTACTTGAGTACGACACCCATAAATATATCGCTGAAATATATTTTGCATATTCCACCAAGAAAATCCCTATTTGTGCAAAAGTGCATCTCCTAGTGTATATTACCTAAATATGTAAGAAATCTTAACGGAATATAACAAAAAAATAATAATTCCTAAACCTATATGTCATGTGATTTTTGTTTTGTTTTTTTCTTAGCAAAATCAACCCCAAAAATTTAGGTGTCAACATTAAGGAATAAATAGAAATTCCTCTTAAGAGAGAGAGATTATGTACAAGATTTTGACCGTCAAGTCAAATCCTTAAGGATAAGGATAGGAAAAGTGGGACTTTCAAACTTTATCACAAAGGAGGTTTGTGGAGCAGTTGCTTTAGTTGTTTGGCATGAGCAAAGCTAACCCTTGCTTGGCTCTTTCCTCTTGATGCGACGGTAACTCGAGATAGAATATCTTAATTGAAGAAAGCTCTTTTCCTACTTTAGGATCGTACAATAGAAAGCACTACTTCCGATTTGGCGGTTCTTTTAGTTATTTTATGCAAACTAAGCTTGTGGTAGGATCGTGTCCCAAAGTCTTGGATGTTCACCTACTAAGCTTCTCAAAAGACCGACCTGCTATAATAATTCCATAAACACCTAGCGACGAGGCTGTACTGAATGACTTGATCGATCGTACTAGATAGATAGTCTCAGATAGACCATAAACACCTTTCATACGCAATTCCTCGATCCAATCTCGCACTTGGTCTAATCGCACCGTAGATAAAGTGGTAACCGAAGTAGACCAAGAAGGGAGTGGAATGATGATGACCGGGCACTCTCTTGGATCTCAAGTTTGGAGCAAGCGGAGCTTTTTGGTAGTTGAACCCGAGGGTTAAGTCCTCAAATTATGGCCATACAGAACGTTTCCCGATTTGAGAATTGATTGGATTGCTTTCAACTACGCCAAGACTCAACTAAGTACCGAAATGGCTTCTTTACAAGAAAGAATTACTTACCCTCCTTACGCCGAAATTAGCCCTTGTAAGGCCGACAAGAACTCTCCAGAAAAAGAGAATTCGGGCTCATCCGATGGAAAGGAGTTCGGCCCACTAAGGCCTTATCACCTTTCACCGGAGATGAAGACTGGAAAGGACGCCAATTCAGACCACCTTCATAGGGATGGAAGGCAGTTCTGGCACATACCTTAAAAAAAGGTCCTTCGCTAGGATACCGTACTTCTCCAAAACACTCTCAACATCTTGTTTGGTTGGTAAAGGGGATGTTTACCCAGGCGTCGTAGTCTTGCCTAACCGTTCGCTCGTAGATGCCTCATCGTTTACAGCCCAGATTATACGCTAAGGTCCCTAAGCAATCACTTAATGGAAAAGGAAGTGATCGAGCGATGACAACTAGGAGGTGGGGGCGGATCACTTGGAAACCAACAGCATAAGGCACATGCCCCCCATTAACTAGAACGGTTTCTAAATCAGCTACAATAAAGGGCCTCAGCTCACCTTTCTTCGGGTTGAGGGGTGTTATATATTTAGGATAATTCTTTTTACTTCTCTTAATAGGTAGAGCCTTTCTTTCTTCATCACTACCGGAATTTCCGGAATTCATTAATTCAAGAATCATGCGAGCTAATTCTTCGGAGCTCAGAGGCATCATTTTCTTGCCACACCCCAAATCATCTTTGAGATAGATTCGAATGAAGAGTCCAAAAATCACTTCTACCTCGTATATCTCAGCTTTTATCATGACAGCTTTGAAAATCTGATAATAAACATTCATATTAGGGACCATATTTCCATCCTTATCTATCAAAGGTATTGCAGGACCTATTATAGCTCAATGAGGCGGCCCCCTCACATTTAGCGTTAGGTAAACGCTTCTTAGGTGATGATACATGTGAGAATTAGGGTTAGAGGAGAGACTTGAGCACTATTTATAGGGTTTCCAGCCAAGCACCCTCATTACGGGCTAGGCTCAACTCAGCCCATACTAGCCAGCCCCATATTAGACTAATTAATAAACCTTCTATCTCACCTTAGACCAATCATGTTTTACAATAACCATAAAAACAATAAATTATAATATCAATTAATGTAGTCCACATGAAAACTATTACATTCTCTCACTTGGACTATATTAATTGAAATCGTACCGTATGTGTGCACATTTGGTCCAAAGATAATTTTTAATAGTCAATCATATCCCATAAAGTCTTAAACACCAAATCATGGCGGTAACTGCATGTATACACACAAAACCTTCCATGGTCACAAGTGCTCTCAACTTTATTGATATGGATTCAATATGGTAGTGTGGCAAATGGATAACATCTCTCATAGAGAAATCCCATTTGTCAGTCACTATTCTCTTACCTTAGGCGACATAAAAAAACTTGTGCCACTAGAGAATGTCTTTATGATTCCATGAACCCGCATATATCTTGTCCTTACGGTTAACCTTTATTTATGTATAACAAGACATATGGACAAGGCTAATAACCGAATGCCCCTAGCCTTCACTCAAGGTTTATACAGTACCTTAAGACTTTATCAATATGTATTCAACATAATAACAACACATTCAAAAATATTTTATTGAATGCAAGAGTTGATACATATCAAACCGTTACAAAGTGTAACGAATCACAGATGAAATATTTATCAGAGTAAAGCCAAAATAGCTCCCACTAAACAACAGCATCTCATGATATTCCTAGGCCCATGTTAATGACATGTCGCTTAAATATACATGGGCGTATGCCTTTAGTTAGTGGATCTGCAACCATATCATCTGTGGAAATATGTTATATTATAACGTCACATTTCTTCGGTACCATTTCTTAATGGTAAAAAATTTTGACCACAATATATTTAGACCCCTTGAGACCTCTGTAGAAAATAATATTAAAAATTTATTGTCTCAATACAACCGTATGGGTCTATCCATAAAGTTAAAAACAGTCAACTCCTTCATGAGTTTCCGGAGTCTAATGGCACAAGTAACAGCTTAAAAGAATGTTACTAACACTACTTACTTAGTAGACATAGAACTTTATTTACTGCACTTCCTGCTAACATAAATATGTATTATGTTATTGATTCCATGTCATCCTAACAATCAGCAAAGTTTACATAAGAATACCCTATTAGTTGCAAGAATTGAATATGTCTGTAAATTAGCATATAATCTCTTGTGTTCTTTAAGTACCTAAAAACCTTCTTGACAGCAACCTAGTGATCACATCTTGGATTTGATTGATATCTGCCTAGAAGTCTTGTCACAAAGATGATATTTAGTCCAGTGCAAATTCGAGCATACATTATACTTTTAAGTACACTAACACAAGGTACATCATTTAACTAGATTTTCTCAATATCTAAATAAGAACAATGTAATTGATTCAGTCCATCACCCTTAACAACATGAACAATTCCTAGCTTGCAATGATGTATATTGGATATTTCCAAAATATAATCAGCAAATGTCCTCTGAGATAAATTTAATAAAATCCAATATTTATATGGCGAGAACAATCCTTACGGACCTCAGTACAAAAGACAAAAGATGCCTCAAGATCACTACTTGTAAACAAAATATTATGTACATATTGTATGAGAAAAATAAGTTTCCTCCCACTGACCTTGCCGTATATATTAAATTACTTTGTTCTCAATTGAACAAAATAACAACACTATGAAACTTTAATAATAGTGCCTGGAAACTTCCTTAAAAACTATGAATAAAACTTTTCAGTCTACACACAAGTTTACTTGAATCTGCTGCAAAATCCTTAAGTTGCACTATATAGATTTTGTACCTATTTGACGTAACTTCATATCAAAAATGAACTATTAATGACACGTTCACTCTAAAAGAATTTTAAAAATTCTAGAAAGAAATAATTATTTCTTCACTATAAACTATCCACCCCTCTTTCAGAATGAAAACTTTAGCTACAAGTTTAGTTTTAAACTTCACAATTTTCCTTTGAAATCCTTTTAATTTTGTACACAATTTGCAACTAATGAACTTGTGATCTTTAGGCAAGTAAGTTAGTTTCCAAACACTATGATGTTTCATAGATTGTATATCACCTTTTATGGCATCTAATCACATACTTGATTGAAAACAAGAAACGACATTTATAAATATGCCACTACATCAACCATATAGTGGATATTGCAGTCATGCTCTCACAAATAGACTATATAATTTAATGAAATAACTTATCGTCTTTCCCTAACAAATCTCCCGAGTAAAGTTACCACCACTTCATTATATACTTGAGAGGTTTGAAAAAATTTCATCATAAACTATATCAAGAATAGTACCTTAAACATCAACAAGTTTAGTCTATGGTAGAGGAGATTCAATAATTATCTGTACCACAATTATTTGTATAGGTAAAGACAAAGACACAGTGATTTTCCATCGTACTATTATCCTTAATAGTCTGAGAACAGCTATCCTCTACAATTACGTTGAACTATAGAAACTTTACAGCATGTGATTCCATAATACTTGTACCTTCTTTAGGATCACAAAATTGATACCCCTTTGAACAATCTGAGTAAGATACAAAATAATTCCAAGTGGATCTAAATTCCAACACACTTAATATTGAATTAGATAACATCACTTATGCATGACACCTCTAAATTTAACATGATTCAAGTAATTTATGTCCAGTCTATAACTCAAAAGAAGTTTATGAAAAACTTTGATAAGAAACACCTTTTGTATGTGAAAATGTTGCTTTCAAAATATCAACCCACAAAAAACCGGATAAATTAGTCCTGCTAATCATACTCATCAACATGTTCAATATGGTGCATTTATGCCTTTTGGCCAAATCTTTTTGTCAAGATTTTCGGGCATGGTAATTAAGTTACCACCTCATAATCTACTAAGTATTTGACAAATGACCCTTTAAGCTATTTCGCATTGTCATATTCGCCAATATACTCACGGCCACCATTAAGCCTGACAACCTTTTAAGACTAATTGTAATTGTTTTATTCTTTATCTCGGTAATTTTACTTCCACAAAAATCTATAGAAGTCTTTAGATAACCGTTAAGAGTAGACATAATATCAACATTGTCAACTTTTCTACTCTTCCTTTAGACATGTGTGAGATTATTCCTTAAATAGAAAATTTTGGAAACAACCTCTTCAACCATATATGAGATGTATATGCCATTAGAACTTAAACACAATCTTTGCAAATGTGTTCTAATTTCAGTATTAGATAAAACATAACTTTAAGCCATTAAAGTTTTCATCATCTTTTAGCAGTGCAGTTAGTAAACAAGCCACTTTTCAAATGAACCTGAATGGAACGCTTCATGGACAGTAAGCAAATTTTATTGCTCTTTTTCCAAGCAGCAAATCATATGTCTACTACTTAAAATTTGAAGCAGTAAAAAACTCAATAATAGTGAAGTTTATTAATTACAGAAAAGGTGACTGAAAAACAAACAATGTATATAATTAGCATCATGTGAGCACCATATAACTTGACGTATAAGTACACATCCAGAGAGTTACACGCATAATCATATAATCACCTTTGGGCAGAATACATGACATGCAGTTGTACACTTCCCATATGATAGCGGTTATGAGAATATATTCCAATCTTTGTGAATTTATCACCTTTGGGCATATGAACCACTAGGATCAGTCACTCCACCACACCATCATGTATCTCTCCATGAACTAATACACAATCACCTCCTTTGGGAGTATGACCATGCATTAGACCAGGAGACATCCCAATCAGCATACGAGACCAAAATTTCTCAAACCCAATCAAGCGTGCCACTTTGGCGATCACTACTCAATTGAATCCTTGAAACTCTCTCATACCAGGAATATAAACTTTACTTCTCATATACACCATATACATGTGATTTTAACTTTAGTGATATGGGCAGTAAATCACTAAAATCACATATCATGCTAATCACATTACTTTATTCATTAATAACAATTAATCATACATACATATATATATATATATATATATATATATATATATATATATATATATATATATATATATATATATAGCGAACTTGAAAGATAGATTCCAATGAGATCATCGATCACAGTAACACAAGAAACTTCTCATAACAGAGAAGAAAGATCTTTTATGCACCCCAATTACAGATTACCAAAACAACATAAAAAGAATGTTGATCTAGAAGATCTCTCACAAATTAACATCAATAGTAATACAAGGTACACCAAATCGACAAACCTGATAGCTGATCCACTATTGCTCACGAGTTTCATAAGGCAAACATGACTCCAAGGCCAACAGCTGATTAATTAGCCAATTTTAAGTAACAACTTATTATTACATCAACTAGCGGCCTATAAATTGAGTCAAACCACATAACCAAATATCTAAACTATAATAGTAGATACTATTGCTCTGCGTAAATATTTTCATACTTCTTAACCATAAAAAATGTTCAACTTGATAGACATTAACAAGTGACCAAATGAGTTTAGGTACAATATGCAATAACTTTACCAACATGCATTACCCACAATCAACAGATGTGTTAATTAGTAAAATCAGTTTGGTCACGAGTTCTTAAAACGTCCATCATTCAAATATTACCAAAAGAAACAAAAATACATCAAAATGCGTATAAAGAACTATGCTTGAGCAACAAAGGTTTCATAACTTTTACTGTTTCTCATTACCTTAATACATAATTCAAGTACTATCTCATAATGGTTGTATCTCATTAAACCAGCTTCAGTTCACAATAAAGTTTAATTTTTTTTTAATTAATGAATCACACCATTATAATGTTTATGTGATAACATACCTGTAACCCAACACTTGTATTTCCAAAATCACATAAAATACAAGAAAAATACACAAAAATACACTAAAAATACACGTATTTAGGGCTTTGTATGTATTTTCATATCCATAAAATCATCAAACATGTAAAATAAATACACCACAACATAGAGGAGGATCATACGAATCCATCCCCACCGGCCACGCGCCAATCCAATGCTCCACGCTCCCGCACGCGCCGCTTGAGTGCGCGGCGCGTGGAGCGCACGCGCGAGCCGCGCCCCGCACATGGGAGCGCGTGAGGGCGCATCTTCGACGCCTTGGCGGTGCGTGGGGGCGTGTGAGGCCTCCCCTGGCAACGCGCCGCCAACCATCTTGCTCATCTCATCAAGCCCAGTCTGAATTTGTGATTTAATTTTATTTTTATTGAACAAAAAATCACGAAAATCACAAATTATGGCAAAAATTCTATGCGTTCGAGTTCTAAGATCATGGTTGCTCTGATACACATGTTGGATGCAAATTGCGCAACACCAAGATCTCCATAACTAGAACAAGAACATGCATAATTGAGTAGAAAGATTAACGCACCTGTTTAGGATCCATCATTCTTGAAGCGAAAGCGGAAACACAATGTTCCAGGCACAAGTCCTTCTCCTCTATTGCCCTCCATATCACTGGCTCAATGAGGCGGCCCCCTCACGTTTAGCATTAGGTAAACGCTTCTTAGGTGAGGATACATGTGAGAATTAGGGTTAGAGGAGAGACTTAAGCACTATTTATAGAGTTTCCAGCCAAGCTCCCTCATTATGGGCTAGGCTCAACTTGGCCCACACTAGCCAACCCCATATTAGACTAATTAAGAAACCTTCTATCTCATCTTAGACCAATCATGTTTTACGGTAACCGTAAAAACAGTAAATTACAATATCAATTAATGTAGTCCACATTAAGAAAACTCTTACAGGTCAAACTCTGCTGCAAGTCTAACATATGAGAATATACAATGCAAGAGGTCTGAAAAGGTTTGAATTAAGAATCTTATGCTTTGATATATGTGGAATTATATCCAACTATTCTAATAATATGAGCTATTAAAGGAAGATATGGTTGAACTTAAATACTTCAACAGTCATCATTAATGTAATGCAATAGGAAAGCTAATATAGAATCAGCCAAATCCACCAAGGCAAATATATATTTGTTTCTGCAAATCAATCTTTACCGCCACCACCCAGAGGCGGACTAGCAGAGGTCTTGCTCCCCGTTCTGTCTTCTTCTGAGTCATCCCAATCGAGCGTCGTCCCAACTCGTAAAAAATTAAGGTAAGGGGGGATACACCTGAATAGCAGATGGCGTAAAGCAGGAAGGTTGGGGGTAACGATGACAAAGATTAATAATTCATCAACCACCCACCAGATTAATAATTCATCAACCACCCGCCAAGATAAAGAACCTGTGATGATGAAGATGAAAATATATCCGATAATTGATATCGTGGTGGCAAGCCAAGGGAGTTTGCCAACGGTCAAGTTGACACCAATCATGAAAGCGTAGGACATTGCCGGAAGTGACATTCCTAGTAGCCCTAGTGCAAGCTTGAAGTTAAATAATTTTAAGTGGACTTCGGCCAGGTATGCTAACATGAAGACAACGACCGAGGTCATTGAGCAGAACATCGCGAAGGTGTTCCAAATCACGAATTCCTGGAACTTTCTATTGCCCATCATCGTAGCCACGCCCCTGTCATCTTTGGATGCCATGTCTGAGCTGTTCAATCCTCCAGGAACTGCGAAACCAGCTGCGAAAGTCACAGTGGTCACAAGCGTTGCCACCACCAACAAGGTATTGATAGCCTTTTCCAAATTGGCAGGACCTGGCAAAATTCTGCCCCTGTACACGTTGTCTCGAGCTTCTGGATTAACTAGGAATCGATCTGGTCTCTCAGCTGACACGGTCTTCAACAGGGTGCGTACCAAGCGCTGAGATCAGAAAATATATGAGAAGGGAAAGAAACAACAAATTGTTAGCGAATTGGTAACAGAAATGGACTCTGGAATTCTCATTTAAAGGGGAACTGTTATTTTTAATGATGCAGTGTCTACTCATTTTGAAGAATTAACACTATAGTAACAAGTTCATTGCAAATGAGAAAAAAGGCACGAATGAAATGTATATGGTTCACCTTTGTCATGGGTTGACTTACCGATAATGTAACGAGATTATGCCATGTTTAGAGGGGTCAAATTTGCCGCCTTGACCCCTGGCCTTTTTACAAAAAGGAGATTGCAACATTGACAACCCCTGATCTTATTTATAGGCTCAATTAATCGAGACATGTAGCAAATTATCTCAGCATTTGTCAGAGATATTCAGTTGCTTCTAACCCCGGACATATTCATGGGCAAAATTTAAGTACTTCCTATTAAGGCTAAATTAGAGACTTGTGCAATATTAATCCTAGAGGAGTCTATTCTAGAAATTCGATTGACACTCAATCCCGTTGACTACGAGACTAATGACTTGAATAAGAGATCTGTGCCTAACTAAGGTATTAGTCTAGGGAAATTTCCAGTAAGCTAATAAATAAAATAATTACTGTTTATGTTACTTACCAGCCGTATAAATAATAGTGGAAATTTTTTTTCTGATAAGTGATGTGGAACATTGTTGACAACAGCCAAGCGTTTGTGGTTGAGAAGGGAGGGGTTCATTCTTCCATCCAGCACAAGATGAACCAAGGCGGCAGGTTGTAAATTCTTCGCTGCCAAGTGTGAAGGTGTATTTCCATCATGGTCTCTTTCATTTATCATCTCCCTCATATCCGGATGTTTGAGTATAGATCTCACTACTTCTCCTCTTCCGTATTTTGCTGCGACATGAAGAACGGTTTGTCCTTTCCCATTTACCCACTGTGACACCGGTTGTAGCTTATCGATTAGTTCAACATGACCCATCTTGCTCGCAATATGAATAGGAAGATCCCCATTGTTGTCCTGTTCTTGAGCCAAATATTCGGTCTCTGGTTGTAAGAGTTCGAATACTTCAGGCACATTCCAGAAAGCTGCTAAATGGAATACATTACCGCCTCCGGAGTCTCTCATTGCGAAAATCTGCATGTTCCTTTTGAGTATCTCGCCGAGTGAATCTGGAATCAGGAGCTCCAAATTAGGGACCACCATCCGCATAAACATTTGACACTGGTTGGGGCTTGGTTGGTTTTAACGCATCTTAACCCGGGATACGGGCATCTTCAACGTAACCTTAATCACTATTAGGATTCATAGTCGTTGATGGGGAATTAGATTGCAATGGTGAAACTAGTGGTGATAATTTCGATTGAATAAATCAAGGCTTTGAAAGGTTTATCTAACCCATTTTTGGTTAAAAAAATAATGGCTTTTCAATCTATGAATTTCAAAGTATGGTGACTTTCCTTCTCTAGCATCATGGAACACAATATGTGAGACTTTAAATAAATTTTGAAAGGATCCCGTTTATGTATTTTGGAATGACTTTAGACAAATTTCAGTCCATTTTCTTCCAAAGCAATGCGACATCAACATGCACTAAGATTTTACTGTAAAAATCTTACTAAATGACATGGCAAATTATATGACATTTCCATCTTATGAAGTATCTATAGAGTCCACAAATATAATGTTAAGGGAAAAAAAAAGAAAAAAAGAAACGACATTTAGATAGCTAGGGCAAGATCAAGAAAAGGAGAATGGCCTATTCCTATTACGTTCGTCAAATTCTGGCAAGTATAAAGCAAATGTCAACTTCTTCGTAAAGGTGGGCACCTATTAAGCTCAATTAAGAAATTGCATATTTACCAAACCTTTTAAGCAAAAACTAAGTAAAATTTATTTTAGAGTCTAGCGGAATCCACCCAAGTTAGAGGATGTGACGCCACCATTACACACACACTATATATATAATCTCCACATATAAATTGAACTCTTATTGCATTTCGTGGATTTGAAAGTTTGCACATTTAAAATAAATCAAGGTAAAATAATTTCATAAAATAATATAAAAGGGATAAAAGCTTTGTATGAATTTTTAGGCACCACATTGATGAGGACAAATACAAAGATGGATGAATTTTTCATAAACAGGAATATAATTCTATGTTGAATTTCGGCGTCTACCTAGCTCATGAATCTTTGTACTTTCACAATCTTGATCATGTGAAAATCTCATTCTCAAAAATCAAATACACATATAATATTCTTATTTGTGTACGCATACGGACAATAAATAAAAAGTCTATAGAAATAGTCTGCACCTAATGATTCACTATTAACATTTAAGATTTATTTACTTCGAAGTCGTAAGTTTTTATGTGGGGATTTAGTACACTTGAGGACCTTCTGTATTTTCTTTTTGTGATTTCTAATGCATGTCCAAAATGAAAATGCGATAGGACACAAAATTACGTGCATAGAGTAAAAGAGGCTGCAAGATTAGTTTCAACTTGTATTACTTGGGATGTGTTATCCACATAGCTGAAGAAACTATATTATATATCAATCTGAATAATCTAAAAATGTCTAATTATTATTATTAGGTGAAAGCATGTATGTATGCATACGTTGATTTATGGATTAATTGATAAGTCGAATGTGCACAGGACTTATCGCCCCGAGGTGCCTTGCCCACACCGAGCAAATTTTCCCGGACTAGGCAAAAAGATACAGGGCAGAATTTATGTGGGCACGGTAACTACAAGTAATGCATTAAAAAGGAGATTTTCATGAGACATAACTAAAGATATTAAAATTATTCACTTAATCTACAAATTCATGATTAAATTGAAACATGTATTATTTTATAGACTTTGTAAACATAATAGTTTTTGGGCTATTGTGAGAGTAATAGCATATTGTGAGCTACAAACTTTTGAGAGAATAGACCCACAATGATTAATAATTACTTATTATTTATTTTTTTATGATTCAGAATAAATTATTATTTTTGCAATAGATTAAAAACTATCATCCAATCATTTTTGTCATTTTATTACCTTGATGAATTTTCACTTAACATCACATTGATTCATCATTACAATTATATAACTATACAAAAACTAAAATGATATATCTTTATGAAAAAATGAAAATTGGATAATTATGATGAAACTTTTAATAGATGTATATACTTGAACAAATTATGATTATTTTAAAGATAAATAAAGAAGTGTGGGTTCAATGGACGCTCCGTCCAACCCCGCCCTATGCCCAATTCCATTGGGGAAATGGGACAGACTTAGGGTCAAATGCTTGAATTCCTATAGAGTCTGGAATGTATTTGAGCCGATCTATTATGTTCTAACGGGAGAAAATTTTTTTATTAAGAGAATCGTATGGCTAGTTGCAACTACTCCATGGGGACTCAACTACTCTAATAAGCAAGGTTTGGAATTTTATTTGAACGCCCATAACAGATTTGGGTAAGCACAAAGAGTAGTTGCACAAATTTGAAATAAGTTCGGTCCACACATAAATAGACATTTCCAATAAGTAGATTTAAGTACGTACCATATTGTTCACATGCAACAGCACCATGAACGGGCGGCAAGCCTCGTATCTTCGATGGGTCGAGCGATTTCGATAATAAAACCTCAAGTATCTTGGAGTTGCCAGTGTCGAGGGCCAGGTACAAGGGAGATTTTTGATCCACGTTCTCCCAGTACACAGGCTCCAAATCTTCCCCCAACAAATGACTCACCAGGTCAACGTCACGTGTAAGCACGGCCTCGTGCAAAGCGGTGTTTCCATGATTGTTCTTCATCCTCAGGAGGAGCTTGTCCTCGACATTGGGGAGGTCTTTTGCCCGGCGAATCAACATATCGATGACTCCAATTGCCTTGGCCTTAGTGGCGAGGTGGAGGGGGGTATTTCCCCAATTATCTTGGGTGGCTATGAAAAGGTCATGGACATTATCAAGCAGGAGCTTTAGGATGTCGTCCTTGCCGGCGAGTACTGCAATGTGCAGTAGTGAACCCCTCGGAAGCCCCTGGAAAATGATAGTGGCGGACGGATCTGTTTGATCGGCAAGCCTTTCAATCTCGGAAATGAACTCTTCCACATCGGCACGTTTGATAACATCCACCAGTCTGCTAGCAGCTGCATACAAATCTGCTGGTTCTTGTCGTGCCGCGGCTCTTGCAGCTGCCAGAGCATTTTTTATCTTCTCCTGTCGAGTCCTCCAGATTTCTTCTTCCTTCAAAGAATCCATTTCATCCTTCTTGACCTCCTCCTTGATTGGGTTGCCCGTGCCAACGTCCGCCTCCCCTATAGAGAGCTTTACGTCCATCTAGCCTAAGCTATGCAAGTAATGGAGTAATTGCAGGGAACAAGGGTTGTGTAAGGAGACGCTGTATCAATTTAAATATTAAGTAAATCTTTTAAACTTTCATAATATTTAATAGTGGCCCACAAAATTTTAAATGGATCAGAACATAAAATTTAGAGTTACAAAATTGTTGCACAAGATCACAGATACAAATGATTCACCGTGAAAATTTAAGTGCAAGAAATTAATAAGACGCCATAGATTTACTTGGTTGTTCAGCTGGATGTACCTATTCTACAAAGAGAGCTTTAAACAAACAAAAGACTACAAGTGCTTGCACCAAAAATCCTCAAGTGAAATGAATTAAAGGGTAAATTAGAGGTTCTCCCTCTTTGCGAGAGAGGGAGTTGCCTGGCAAATGCTGGCGGTAAGTGCCACCGGATTGAGCTCAGAGACAGTGATGGCGCGATGACGAACACAAGCTACATCTCATATACAACTCTGGGCCTCCTAATATCCACTCTCCTAAAAGCAGAAATTGAAGCATCATAGGCGAACTCAAGTAAATAGCAAAATTTGGTCCTTGAAAGAATGCTGCATTGGCTAATCAGTCGGCACACCTTTTCCCCTCAACAACTCTAGAATCTTGCAAACTTGCGGTGGAACTCGGAAATTTTCTCAGTGGGGGCACAAGAAAATAAAGATCATTTTATTTACGGCCCTAAAGTTTGATATCCATCGCAGTTATGTTATCAATCTCTTAAATTTTAGATTTTGCTCATCCAATCTAATGTTATGTGGTTTTGGTCCACGACTTCTATTTCTGTCAAATATCAATCCCAACTTTTTCCATGTGATTGATTTACTTTACAGTATAGTTATAGCTACATAATTGACAAGCCAAAAATGTCATGTGAGTTTATTATTGAAGTTCAAATCCTGTGCAATAAGGGTAACTTAGATTCAAATAAATGGGAGAAAACTAAAATGGCCCAATGGTTCTAGTCGAAGCTATTGGGCATGATTTAATTGGATCATGACATAATTATTTAATCAACATAGATAGTCCAGAAGTCATCCAAAAAGGTTGTTAAATTTGGCAATGCAAATGCATGTTAGAACTTTGTAACGTGATGTAAAATTTCACGGATAAAAAAATGGAAATAATTTTATCTTTATTGGAACATGTAACATTCCAAGTGGGTTTATGAGTTAGATCCTTTTGTTCTGTAACTCAAGCATATTTATTCTTAATCAAAAGCCCAAATGATAACAATAAAATAGGATATTCAACGATTATTTATACCGAAAATGACGGACTAATTCTCTGGAGATTGTCGAAATGATGTGATCAAAACCTGCACTAATAGAAGTTCTGATTGACACCCCAGATTGAAGCAAGGTTCTGCACATGTTTCTACAGATATTTTGTCGAGAACTTTTTACAGAGGATTAGATGGATATAAGAACTACAAGTGAATTTGCACATGCTTGAGAGATTTTTGAATTCGTCTCTTTTATAAGCTGGCAATATCCATTTTAGTGTTGTCCCTTAAAGTTAGCAAGAACAGCAAATCCATTTATAAATATATGAAGGAAGTGGTTGTCCGTGCCAACAATGAAGCCATTTGTCTAGGTGAGAGAGGAAGTGTATAATGGACTCTGTGAACACTCAAAGGTGTGATTCAAAATTTGGGGAGAGATCCTACCATGTTGTGCATAGAAAGTGTGAAAACAACTATACTTGCAATTGTGTTAATTTAGTTATAACTTTTTTTTTGCCAATTTAGTTCTGAACCTTTTATAATTATATCAATTCAATATATCTAATTTAATTTGGCTGGTCGGCGCTAATGTGGACGTTGGTCATTCAGCTAACGCTGATGTGACAATTTTTAAATAGTATTTTATATATATATTTTTTTAAAAAAATATTAATTATTTTCCTTTTCTTTTTCTTCTTCTTACCCTTTGGATTCCTTACCCGCAATGGCTGACGAGGCTTCGACAGGGCTCACTAGCAGCAACCTCACCCAAATCTGGGCAAGGCCTAAGGCTGTGGACGAGGTGGCTTCGCTCTGGCCTTGCTACGGGCGAAGGTAGCCTCGCCAGCCTAGGGGCAAAGGTAGCCTTGCCCACGACTAGTGAGGCCACTTTTTCTCACGGCAAGGCCAAGGCGAGATTGGACTCACCTAGATCCGGGGCACAGTTGCCTTGCCCGCGATTCGAAGCCTCGCCCGGATTTAGGCAAGGCCCTTGTCGAGGGTGGGCAAGATGGGCAAGGTCTAGTGAGGGTTGTGACCGTCGGCGAGTGGCCGACAAGGGCTTCGTGGCCCTCGTCCAGTGGCCAACAAGCCCTACCGGAGCCTCGCCAACCATTGCAAGGTAGAAGAAGCCAAAGAAAAGGAGAAAAAATAAAATTAAAAAATCAATAAAAAAATTCGAATAAAATAAAATATTATTAAAAATTATTACATCAAATGACGCCACGTCGGTGCCGACATCCATGTCAACACTGCCCGGCCAAATTTAGTTGGATTATCTAAATTGATACAATTGCAAAAAGATTTGGCATTGAATTGGTAAAAAAAAAGAGTCTACGACTAAATAGATTTAAAACTTTTTGGTAATTTTCCCAACAAAAAAAAGCATATAACTATGGACGTCACTCAGATTCAATTTTTGGTTAAATTTGCATGCAGGTAATATTTATAACCTGTGATATATTGATTAGAAATATAATTGGAGGAAAATACTACTCATAGACAAAATTGGCCCAAGGTCCACTAAGTCTAAATGAGCCTAAAATGCACTATGCCTAAGTAAGCCCACAAAACCCACTACTCGGAGTAAGAACGAAGCCCAATTTCATCCGAAATAACCCTTAAAGCCCAAGGCTCACTAAGCGTCGCAAATAGCCCAAAAACAATTAAACCTAATCAAGCCCATCATTCACAACTCCCGGCCACCTCAATGCCTACTTCTCCTCTCATGAATTGCACACGCTCTTTTGCCAGTTAACGTAGATATGGATTTACAAACTAACACCTTCTATCTTCAAACAGAAAAAATGTACAGCCGTAAGCTCTAATCTCAGGAAAACAAACGCGGATTGAATGGACTGAAGTCGAAAGTTTTTCTAAAAACATTTAGATGTTTGATTCAAAAGACCTTCCTCAAACAAAGAAGCAGCTTCGTTTAGGCATTATCACGAACACTCGGCAGTCCGCTAGGATGCACAGCACAGAGACTAGGACATCAAACAAAGTGCAAAGTCGGTGAAAAGCATCTCATTCCAGTTTAAAAGAACAGAACGGAGCAAAAGGGTTTGTGGGAATAAGCGTTTAATTGTGGAGACTCCTACCCGGCATGACAAGGACGGTCGGAAGACCGTCTCGATACGAATCGAGCTGTAAATAGCCGTTTCGGCGCCGCCAAGCCAGGATCCTCGGGAATGTTGGATCAAATCCAAAACTCAACTCAACTCACCAAAGATCAAGCGCCATGAAAGAGAAAGTGTGGGCTCGAGGGCGTCAGCTGGAGCTCGGGCGCGGCCGTGTTGCCAGAGGACTCTTTGCTCTTGGCCTCGCTCTCTCGGTTTAGTCTCTCCACTCTCTCCCGGACCTTCTCAATCTCCGATCTCTCTCGGACTCGCGCTCTCTCTGGCTCTCTCTCTCCCACTCACTCAAGCTCTCTAGCTCGGGCTCCAAAACCTGTAGAAAAACCAGAGCTCCTCCCCCGAAAAACCGTGCTGTTTTCTCCCTCTCTCTCTCTCTCCTTCCCCCTCTTATCCCGTCCTTCTGTCATCCAAGGACGATGGCCGGCTGGCTGAACGTCGTGCGCGCGATATTCCTCGCGCGTCCTTCGTCCGTCGTACCGTCCTTCTGTCCTCCCTCAGCCAACATCTCTTGTTCTTGTCCTGGAGCCATCGTCCAAAACGGGAGGGAAGGAAGAAAAAGGGACAAAGGAGGGCGCCGGGCAGGCCGAGCCTCTGCCCGGCCCTATTCGATTTTTAAAAAATAATATTTAATAATAATTATTTGGTAATTCTTTTTTTTTTTGAAAATTTTAATAATTCAAACTAGGGGTGCAAATATTCGTAATGGCTATATACGATGCAATTTTAATGAAAATTATTTTTATTTGGAGGTTAAAAATTAATATTTAATTTTTTACGTGATTAAATCCTAAGTAAAATTTAGGTGTCACTAACCATGATAATTTACATGCTTTTTGTTAAACTTGCTAACAAATCCAAAATGAAAATGTGCTTAGCATTTCATGCATTAGAAGCAATTATGACTTTGAATTTTTGTGTGATGAACGGTGAGTATGACATTGAGCACGACTTTTTCGTTCCTTACACGCCACATTGAAATGGTGTTATTGACAGTATAAATAGGACTTTGCAAAAGATGGCGTGTATCTTGTTCGTAGAAAGTAAAATTTCTAAACATTTCTGAGCCGAGGCCATAAACACCTCGTTAAGAAACGTGTTCCATTGCGACCTATATTATTTGGCAAGACTATCTTTGAGCTTTACAAAGGTACGAAGCCCAATGTTGCTCACATACATAAAATGTAGTTGTGCTCTGTCCTCAAGAATGCTAGTGATCATGTGGGAAAGTTTGACTTTAAGTCGGATAAAGGTATTTTTCTTGGATACTCTTCTACTAACGAAGGGTATAGGGTATTCTGTGAAAGAACCAAAATGCTTGAAGAGTATGTTCTTGTCTTCTTTGATGATCCCCTGTTGAAGATTACGTTGTTGTGGAAGCAGGTTATGGAGAAGCAGAATCTAGAGAAAGTGGTTTTGGAAATGAAGGCTATGCAGAGGCCGACTCTACAGAAGCTGGCGATCCTACTAGTTTTACACCCAGTGCTTCTAAAAAACCAGCAGGCCCGAGTCAACGCTAATTCACATATCCCTCAAGATGCACATCAACTAGCAAAGAAACAGATCTAGACCAGCTCATTCGAAAGTCACCCGAAATGTCAAAACGACAGAACTAAGAAAAGAGAATATTCTGTGGAAGCACCATTGTTAAACCGCAGATTTCAGATAAATATGGTACATGCGAAGAACATTGAAGAACAGTAGCAATGAGGCAGGAGTTAGAGAACAAAACCTGAAGAGAGAAGAAGCAGGACCTGAGAAAAAAATATATATTGTGTCGGGGGAGTTGAGGACGATGCCGATGGTGATGCACTGGAGCGGAAAGTATGAGTGGAGGACTTGAAGCGAGTGGAAGGACTTTAAGACAGTGCTTGTTTCGGAATGAGTGAAGTAAACAAAGATGGCTTGCTCTTTATAATGAAGCTGCGAGATCGAAGCTACTTGAGGTGGGTAACAGCTGGTGAAGAGGTGGGTAACAGCTGGTGAAGTAGACGAAGATGGCCCGCCCTTTAATTTAGGAAGGCTGAAAGATCAAAAGGTGATTTTCTGAGTTGACGTAGTAGATTGAATTCATCAATTACACCGAAACTGCATTCATATACATGAAATATCAATATAATTCTAGGTCTTACGTCAGCGATGGGACGATAAATTGATCAGAAAGGGTCACACAAACATTATATTTCTCAATAGCCCACGGTTATTACGTTTGGGGTCACATTACATAATATGGGTAACTATTTTCATAACATATATATATATATTAACAAGTGTACTTTATATTTATATATACTTTGACCGAAAAGGCCCCTCATACTGTCTTTTGATGATCCAACTAACTCTATGCATTCACATCCAGCTATCCATTTTTGTCTATTCCCTATTGATATCGGTACGTTGCGACTCCAAGCTGCCCATATTATGTCCTCTTTCTTTTCTTTCTTTCTTTTTTTTTTTTTTGGCAAAGAAGACTGCTTGAAAATAGAGAGTATCAATTTTTGGAAGACCCATTGATAGGCCAAGTATTTTTCTAACATGCTCGGAAGAGTATTAACTTTTGCACGTCTATAGGTAAAGGAAATGTCTCTGTTAATTTGACTCCTGAAATTTCATTGACTAATGAGTCATGTGACAATTCAGGTCCTTTTATAACAAGAGACATATATATATATATATATATATATATATATATATATATATATATATATATATATATATATATATATCATTTGTGATCAAGTAGGTGTTTGCCAATGGAGGTTCACAGGGGTTTGATTTTTTTGTGGCTTTTCCCCTTCAGTATACAATTAATGTCTATCACCATTGATCACGTAGTCATGATCTAAAATTAGACTAATTATCCATCTCGACGATGGTATATATATGAATTGCTCAATAAAGGGTACATAGTATGAAACCTTTTTAAAAAAAAACAATGAACAATTAAACAACGAGGGAGGGAAAGAAGGGGGACTACGAGGAAATCTGCTCCATTGGAGTGTCGAATCATAGGCCGCCAATGATAAAATTTCTGGCCAAAAATTAATTTTTAAAAGAGAAATAGATTTTTCTATTTATTTTTGGATAAGTTTCTAAGAAAAAATTCATATTTCATAATAACACAAAATATATATTTTCAGAATAGCATTTTGTTTGATAACAAAACAAAATTTCTCCTTCTCAAGAGGTGGCGGCGTCGGATGGCGAGCGACGGCTGACGACCGCAGGCAGGGGCGGCGAGCTACTATAGCGGGTAATAGGTAGGTGGCTGACCAATAGAGAAGACAAGTGATGAAAATAGTTTTTATTTCTCATTTCAATTCTAAAAATAAATAAATAAAAAAATTTTACTTCTCATTTTTATTACAAACCTATTTATGGAGCAAAAAGCTATTCCAAAAATAAAATAATAAAATAATTTTACTAAACGAATTTTTATTTTAAAAATAAGTCAACAATAAAAAAATTATTCCTAAAAAATAAATTTTGATTTATCATATACTTTCTTAGTTTCTTCTGAGACTATTCTCTCGGTGGGCCCAACTTGGTAGACCTGGCCAAAAATATCTACCCATGTTTTTCAAACTTTGACGTTGACGTTGATTAGGAATAGTACGAGGACAAGCAAATGAATAATGGTTTCTGGTTGTTTGATAAGTGAGAGATCATGATCATGGTGGGGTTTGGTCTTTTTCTTCCGTATATTTTCACGTGTGCTGACAATGATGAATCATGAGCAGATCGTTGTCATCATCTTCATTTGAGCTTGAGCTGGCTTAGACTGTAGCCCTAGCTTTATAACCAAGGGTTTAGAAAGAGAGAGTATTGAATGGGGGATTGAACAGACGAAGGTCGGGTCGGGCCCTTTCCTGGAGAAAAGCTGGGATATGGGACGCTCCACGCCTAGATTCGACTGACAACTGTCGGTTGGCTTAAGGTACTAATAATTGAAATGAAAAAGAAAAATCCAAATATTTAGCTTTGATCTGAATAGAAATTATTTAGGTGCGATATCAAATTATGATTTAGTTTTATGATAGTGAAATTGCACATGCGATCGAAATTTGCAAATTTAGACAATTCGCAAGTCAACGGTGATCTATGATTCGTAAGAGAATATGAGATTAATAGCTCCAACAACAATACAAAAAAAAAAAAAATTGATTTCTATTGGGATGCATAAGAATCCTCTAGCCAAAATTTATGATGCAATTCCTTTTGTCACAAGAGATCATTTTTTATTATCATTCGTGATCAAATAGGTGTTTACAGATGGAGATTTATAGGGGTTTGATTATTTGTAGCTTTTGCCCTTCAATATACAACTAATATCTATCACTATTGATTGGGTAGTCATGATCTAAAAATTAACTAATTATCCATCTCGACTGCGGCGTATATGTATTGCTCAATAAAGAGTACACAAATGATGTATTACACTTTTTTCAAAATCACAATAGACAATTTGATTGTGCTTGCTCTGTCCTCAAGAATGCTAGTGATCATGTGGGAAAGTTCGACTTTAAGTCGGATAAAGGTATTTTTCTTGGATACTCTTCTACTAACAAAGCGTATAGGGTATTCTGTGAAAGAACCAAAATGCTTGAAGAGTCTGTTCTTGTCTTCTTTGATGATCCCCTGTTGAAGATTACGTTGTTGTGGAAGCAGGTTATGGAGAAGCAGAATCTAGAGAAAGTGGTTTTGGAAATGAAGGCTATGCAGAAGCCGACTCTACAGGAGCTGGCAATCCTACTAGTTTTACACCCAGTGCTTCTAAAAAACCAGCAGGCCCGAGTCAACGCTAATTTCAACTAGCAAAGAAACAGATCTAGACCAGCTCATTCGAAAGTTACCCGAAATGTCAAAACGACAGAACTAGAAAAAAGAATATTCTGTGGAAGCACCATTGTTAAACTGCAGATTTCATATGAATATGGTACATGCGAAGAACATTGAAGAACAGTAGCAATGAGGCAGGAGTTAGAGAACAAAACCTGAAGAGAAAAGAAGGCCGGACCTGAGAAAAAAATATATATGGTGCCGGGGGAGTGGAGGACGATGCCGATGGTGATGCACTGGAGTGGAAAGTATGAGTGGAGGACTTGAAGCGAGGGGAAGGACTTGAAGACAGTGCTTGTTTCGGAATGAGTGAAGTAAACAAAGATGGCTTGTTCTTTATAATGAAGCTGCAAGATCGAAGCTACTTGAGGTGGGTAACAGCTGGTGAAGTAGACGAAGATGGCCCGCCCTTTAATTTAGGAAGGCTGAAAGATCAAAAGGTGATTTTCTGAGTTGACGTAGTAGATTGACTTCATCAATTACACCGAAACTACATACATGAAATATCAATATAATTCTAGGTCTTAAGTCAGCGATGGGACAATAAATTGATCAGAAAGGGTCACGCAAACATTATATTTCTCGACAGCCCACGATTATTACGGTGGGTGGTCACATTGCATAATATGGGTAACTATTTTCGTAACATATATATATATATATTAACAAGTGTACTTTATATTTATATATACTTTGACCAAAAAGGCCCCTCATACTATCTTTGATGATCCAACTAACTCTATGCATTCACATCCAGCCATCCATTTTTGTCCATTACCTATTGATCCCGATACATTGCGACTCCAAGCTGCCCATACTTTGTCCTCTTTCTTTTCTTTTCTTTTTTTCTTTTCTTCTTCTTCTTTTTTTATTTTGGCAAAGAAGACTGCTTGAAAATAGAGAGTATCAATTTTTGGAAGACCCAATGATAGGCCAAGTATTTTTCTAACATGCTCGGAAGAGTATTAAATTTTGCACGTCTATAGGTAAAGGAAATGTCTCTGCTAATTTGACTTCTGAAATTTCATTGATTAATGAGTCATGTGACAATTCAGGTACTCTTATCACAAGAGACATAATTTTTTTTAATCATTTGTGATCAAGTAGGTGTTTGCCAATGGAGGTTTATAGGGGTTTGATTTTTTGTGGCTTTTCCCCTTCAGTATACAATTGATGTCTATCACCATTGATCACGTAGTCATGATAAAAAATTAGACTAATTATCCATCTCGATGGTGGTATATATGTGAATTGCTCAATAAAGAGTACACAAATTACGTATGAAACTTTTTTTAAAACCACAATGAACAATTAAATAATGAGGGAGGGAGAGAAGGGGGACTACGAGGAAATCTGCTCCGTTGGAGTGCAAAATCGTAGGGCATCAATGATAAAATTTCTGGCCAAAAATTAATTTCTAAAAGAGAAATAGATTTTTCTATCTATTTCTAACTGAGTTTCTGAGAAAAAAATTCATGTTTGATAACAACACAAAAGTTTTGTTCTTGGAATAGCATTTTTTTTTTTATAACAATACAAAAATTTCTCCTTCTTGGGAGCTGCAGAGTCGGATGACGGGCGACAGCCGACAACCGGTGGGTAGGGGCGGCGGGCGGCTATAGTGGGTAGCAGGTGGGTGGCCAACTAGTAGAAAGAATGAGTGATGAAAAGAGTTTTTATTTCTCATTTTTATTCTAGAAATAAAAAAATAAAACATTTTTACTTCTCATTTCTGTTCTAAATCTATTTCTGGAGTAGAAATCTATTCAAAAAAAAAAATTTACTAAACAAATTTCTATTTCAAGAATAAGTCTAACATAGAAAAATTATTTTTAGAACAGAAATTTTGATTTATCACGTATTCTTGTAACTTCTGAGTCTCGGTCGGTCCAACTTGGTAGACCTGGCCGAAAGTATCTACTGATTTTTCTCATACTTTGACGTTGACGTTGACGTTGACGTTGATTAGGAATGGTAACGTAGGACAAGCAAATGAATAATGGTTTCTGTTTGTTTGGTAAGTTTGGTCTTTTTCTTCCATATATATATTCACGCGTGCTGATGATCATCAATCCCGAGCAAATCGATTTCGTCATCTTCTTCATGTGAGTATCGACTCTTCAACGGAATCAACTTGCTTTATAAATTAAGTTAATGGCCCCCATTGAGATATAAGTCTTTCTTTATCCATTGTTTTTATTGTCAATGACGCCATCTGACAATGACTTGGTACACAACAACCAAATCTTTGGATTTATAGTAAAAGATTTAGCCTAAACAATGACTTTACTATGTCTCACTTTATTCATATGATGTTTATTTAACTATGTAAAGAGAAGCAGCCACAGCTCAATATGAATGAATGAAATTATTTTACAGATTACTCGATCTTTCAGTAAACAATTCATAGAATCTATGCGCCAGCTAGGATGTTAATTCCATGAATGATATAGTGTGATACCTCCGTCGTCCTAAAATAGTAAATAAAAAACCAATGGAGGGGTTTTATTCTATACATTATTGGTTTAAAAGTTAATTATACAACTAGATTTTGGAAAACACGTAACTATTTTGAATCTTTAGCAAGTTTAATTATTTTATAACAAGGTTAATATTTCCATTTTGAGACTGCTTGCATAAGAAAAAGGAGGTTTAGATTTACTCGGGCTCTTTTTTCCTAGCTCATAACAATGGTGCTTTGCATGCATTTCCTAAACTTACTAAAAAGGCCAAAAGGAGAATGGGCTTAGCATTTCGTGCATTAGAAGCCATCGTCACTTTGAATCGTTTTGTGATAGTAGGGCATTTCGCATGATTTTTCCGCTCTTTACACGCTTACACCTCACAACAAAATGGTACTGTTGAGAGGAAAAATAGGGCCTTGCAAGAGATGGCCCTTATCTTGTCAATGGAAAGCAAAATCCCTCAGCATTATGGGGCTGAGGATGTAGGCGCCTCAATAAGAACACTTGAGACATAAGGTAGGAAGCCTGATGTTGCTTACATTCATGCACTTATTTGTGCTTGCTATGTCGTTAAAGAATGCTAGCGATCATGTGGGAAGGTTTGATGATACTATTTTACCCGAAGCATATAGTTTATACAACGAAAGAACCAAAACGCTTAAAGAGTATATTCTCGTCGCCTTTGATGATTCCTTGAGAAATCTAATCCCTGCCAAAGATCATGTCGTTGTAGAAGCAAATTCTGTAGATGCAGAATCTGGAGAAACCGCTTTTGGAAATGTAGACTATGTAGAAGCAGACTCTGCAGAAGCCAGCAATCCTACTAGTACTATAACAATTGCTTCTGCAGCTACTGTTGTCAGAATAACGTCCTAGAAAAGGAATGGTTTTACTGCTAACCATTCTATGGAACTCTTACTCAGTGGCATTGGACTAAAGATGGGAACACTTCCTCGTTCAGAAATGAAAAAGGACATGTTGCCTTAGTTCCTCGCATTGATCAATTCGCAAAAATGGATTTTTGTCTCAAATTGAGCCCAAAAATATCGAGGAAGCTTTAGATGATGATGGTTGGATCTTCGCTTTGCAAGAAGAACTCAATCAATTTGAGAGTAGCCAAATGTGGACTTTGATTCCTAGACCTAAAGATAAATAGATAATTTATATCAAAGGAGTGCCAGCCCTAAATATTAAAAAGAAAAGGAGAAGAGTCAGCATGTACATCTTTGTCCCCTTGTCCTGCTTTGAGTCTCAAATCCTATCTCAAACTCTTTTCAAATAGCATTTGACTACATTAATTAACTTAAGAAAATGCCTAACTCTTTTTCCCGTTTCAAATCACAAAGTCTATTCTCAGACTTATATCATGTCATACAAAATCCTCATAAGGGAATAACAAATCTAACTAGTGAACCATTTCAACTTTACTGTCTTCATGTCTATTTCTCCAGCACTGCACTACGCATTTTTAACTATTTCTTGCTGAAACTGGTTACCATTCCTAACAGTTTTCAAATGCAGGTATATGGAGAATAAGATCATATTATGCCCTAAAAAATTCATGAACTCTCACTCAAATAGACACAGTGACTATTAGTAACCCAAATAAATTGTAAGCAGAAGGCAAGACCATAAATAACAAAGGCATTCACGAATGCAGCCAGTAAAAAGATACAAAGCTTTGTTGCAAGTGTCCAACACCACAAAAATGTGAGAAAGAGGACATACTCATATTGGTAGGATGCCAAGCAACACTTGTCACCGATGAATTGTGTCTTTTCTTAATGAGTTTACCGACCCACCTACAACAGAACATACATCAATAACTGCCCCCGAAGAGCTACGAAAAGCAGAAACTAAGTGTACTAATCTCCTGTCTTTTTTATATGTAACCATCTCATTTCTTTATGAAGTTATAGAGCACGTCAGTAACTAGTTAATTTCTAATCCAGTCTTCATTTCCATAATGCTAAACTCTTGGAGTAACTGCAAGAGGGATATTTGATTCATATATGTAGCAACATCATTGCTTCAAAGTCTCCATTGGAGTTTGCACTCCAAACTACACCAAAGAAATGAGCATTACAACAGCATCAACCCTGCCATAATACTATTTGTCGCTCTTCAAAGTCCTGTACCATGAACTTCTGCGTTTTGCCATTCATATGTGCTTCCACAACTACATAAGGCTCATCCATGAGTATCGCATACTCAGAAACCACCTAGGTCAACTTCAAGCAGACAATGCTTGGTCAATGCTCATACCCAAATTTAAAAGCTTTCATCATAAAAGAATGAGTTCAAATGCAGTGAACACAACCGACTTGTCCCCCAAGTTTGGAAAACATATCCCCCATAAATCCTTAATCAGTCAGTGATGACTTACTAAAAAGCACATTAGAAGAATACATGTCCAACACAACATAAGACTGAAAAATAAAATAAACAAACAATGAAGAGGAAAAACCCGGAAATAGAAGCTGATACCATCTTGTTCCAACAGAAAATTTGTTTTCTGCAGGAAAAAGAAGAAAACAATGAGAGTATTTATTAACTCATCATACCCAGTCCATTTGACAAGAGGAAATCAAGCAGAATAAATTAGCAGTCCATAGTGAAAATATCTCTAACATGTGAAGGAGGAGGAAAGGAGGAGGGGAGAGAGGATTAGAAGGACATTTACGGAGTTGGAAACATAGGAAGAGGTTAAATTTGAAGTACATTTAGGGTGCGCATGACAACGCTTCTTGGCTGGGGAAGAGTTTTTTTTTTTTTTTTTTTTTTTTTTTTTTTTTTTTTTTTTTTTTTCAGAAATAGTTTTTTTCTATTTCTATTATGTGGAACAATTTATGAGTAAAAGAGCGCGTTTGGTAACAATTTCTGAGTCCGCCGGCGTCTAGCAGCGGCGACCGGTGGCGGCAGGTGGCGGTAGTGACTGGCAGCGGTGGCCGGCGGTGGCTTCGGGCGGTTGGAGGTGGCCGCAACAAGAGAGAGGAATAAAAGAAAATTAAAACAGAAAATTAGCTTATTTCTATAAATTGTTCCTGGGAATAGAAGCAATGCATTCGGCGGCGGCGACCGGCGGTCGACGGTGGCTTTGGGCGGTTGATTTATTTTTTTGTTCCAGGGAACACAAGAACATAAATTGGGAGAAACAGAAACGTTACCATACGCAACCTTAGAGATCATAAATAACTCACTCGTCTGGTAAATGAGCTTTCTTTTGGCTTCCAGCTCTTTTTCTATATAGGTCGCCACCTTTGAAGCCTCATTGTGAATTTCTCTTTACTTATACAAGAAAAAAGAACCACAGCCAGCTAAACTATGAGGTTAGAACAAGTAAGATAAAACTATATACAATTTTTTAACTATATTATGAAAGATGAAGAATAAACCCATTAGAGGAATTATAATTCATGCAGAAACTTATTGGTACTTCACATTTATAAATGGCTCCCTGGAGTCTAACAGCTCAAGTGCCATTTTAAGAAGAATTGACTGAACCAAATTCTTCTAGCAATTGCAACAGAATTTTATTCTTCTTCAATACAATGTAAATACTCTAAGAAGTCTTTGACAGGCAACATTCAACATTGTCCTATATTCAAACTCAATGATTCTGCATACCTTTTGGGCTCCATTGAATGTAAACCACAACTCGGTTTAGCCTGAGCATAACTAAGGTAGGTACCCACTCTGATCCTTCATGATTCCACACATATCTACATAAGAACAAAAAAATGCATTAGATACTCGAAAATATGCAGAAGGGAGGCAGAACACAAGGTGGTTCCAATTAGGTAATTTTACTCACGAATTTTGATATGGGACATTGTTACTATTCTGTTTGAACCAGCACTCCAGTCTATTCTAGAAATATTTGGTCATGTTGTGACATTGCATTCCCCATTGTGAGCACCAAGAACAAAATTCTTCATTTAAACTATTAATTAGCATAACATAGAGTTCAGTCATTTAATCTTGTTATGTAGAATGCAAAATTAAATTCTCAAGCAAAGATAAGAACAAAATGAACCATCATCATGTAATTATTATATGTTCAAGGCAACAAAACATCAGTGAGGCGCATGCTAGAATCTTTCATTAAATGCCGGATATCTGTTAGTCAATGAGATAAGCTTTGTTAGCAAGATAAAACAAGCAACCTCAAATTTCAAAGGTGCATCATCATTCACCAGTTCATTTCCTTGACATCCAAGGGGGAAGAAGACAATGTGGAGCTTAAGTTAGAACTCCAGCTTGCTGGTCATATGTGGTCATCAAATCACTGTTTGGAAATGACAGTTGACATTGTGGAGAAAAAAGTCATCAATATGATAAACTGGAGAGAGAAAAGAACAATAGAATAGACAAGCAATAGGACAGTGGGAAAACTAAAATAGAGTGTCTTCTGGTCCTATTTTTTTAGCTTTGGAGAAAAACAAACATGGCAGGAGAATTACCATGCTGAAGACAAGAAATCAGATAACTCAACACAAATGCAATTTTGCTTATCTTTCGGTAAATATAGTTTATAACTTTTATTTTTGTGCTCACATAAATACTGTTTAGTATATTGTCGTCCCTCTGTTTCAGTCATTTGAATTGAAAGTCACTTACTCTTTAAGGATGAAGTATTGCAATAATGACCTTTTGGAGAATGTGCGCTTGCTCCCACTTGTCTTTTGAAAGTCTGTAAATGTGAACTTCACTAATTGTTCAAACAGAATGCAACCACTACAAGAAAGCATATGTTATAGTTATCATTAATACAATTTACTGATATGCAGAGACTATAAAGGCAGAAGCATACAAAGAGATTCTACTGTTCAAAGAAATTATAGTAGAACAAGACAAACAGAAAATACAAAATCAGAAGAATCTCAATGCCTAGTTTTGCATGCTTGATGACATGATGAGGCAACAAACAACATCTGTTGACATTCCTGATTTAAAATGAGACTGTGAAAGGTATGGGCTTGATCTCAAACTGAAAAGGTGCGAGGTGCAGAAGACAGATAAGTAGGATTCGATGTAAAAAAATCCATAAAGATTGGTTGAAAAGCATTCTAATTCGAGAAGATCATCAACTAGAAAGAATAGAGTAGGATATCGAGAATACACTAAGTCAAGGTACTGATGAGGAGAAAAACTAATGAGAGATTTGTCTACAGTTAAGAAGCTTGTCAACCATTGACAACAACAATCAAGGCATATACTTGCTAGGTTAACTTTATTTAGATTTAGCCATAACAGTCAAGTTTTTAAAGAACAAGCAAGTATTAGTATATGCAAGGCCATAGTGTTAAATATTACTAACATGCATGAAACACCTAATTGACAACAAAGTAGAAATAACCATAAAAATGACAATAATTAGCATTAAAAATTAATGATAACTTTTACTAACTACAAAGTGATTACACATCTTCTCTAAGCAGATTAAGAACGGGAAGTTGTGGTGATCCCATGATGAAATATAAAATTAAACGTCATCCTTCTGCTATACCTATTTTTCTTCAAAATTTACTCCCTCATAACTCAGCACCTGGCACAAACACCATTGCCTTTGGTCACCCATTCAGATTTTAATACGTGTCTTACATGGTCAAGTGGGACATTTCATGGCCCAGTATTTATCTATCTAAGGTGGAGATCCTTATGAGCTGTTAGAAGTTAGACCTACCATTCAAAATGCAATTCATCTATCCGTAGTCGTTAGAATGCTTAGCTTATACTTAACTTCTCACACTGCAATTTAATACTTTGTTACTTGTTAGAACTGCCTTCAAAAACCTGAATTTGGAATCTCTTTTTGGCCCGTAACAGATGATGAATATAAGGACTACAATACCATGATAGACATTGAATGATAGGAAAGACAGGACCACTAGGAAACACATCAAGCGAACATTTGCAGCAATCGGGAGAAAACACTTATGCATGCAAGATATGTGTGAGTATTCTTTTCATCTTTTTTTTTTTCAAGGTTTTGTGAAAAAAAATTATTGTGTTCATATACATGGTAAAAAAAACTACGAGTAGCCGCCAACTATCGTGTGTGCATTGTTGTGATCATAGGTAGGGTGCATCTTCAAGGGATAGAGGCGATCTGGAGGGTGATGGACTGAAGTAGGAAAGGATCTCTATTATTTGAGGTTGATTGTGATTTTCTCATCTTCAAATTAATTCATCTATGTCTGGTATACCGTAGTGCCTTTAGAAGCACAATGAATACGCAACTCACCTTACTTTACTAAAAGCTTAGTTTTTTCTAGCTTGGTGGAAATGCAAAACTTTTGCCCATTCCAATAATGCATAAGGATCGTAGAGAGAAGCTCTAGAGAAAGAAGCTCTCAATTTGTATTCTACTTGAGATGAGATGATACAAATGAGGGGAGGAGCCCTCTATTTATACAAGAACAATGCTAATCGTAACCGTAAATTTCCTTTTTGATCTAACGGTGGAGATGAGATCTCCCCAACTATCACCTACCCGCATTTAATGCGTATGTACAATTATGGTATCACCCACTCTTCGGAGCATTCTAGAATCATTTCAAAAAAACTCTAGATTGCAGGAGATAAGTTGAGGGCCCTTGTTCACAGATTGGTCATGGCCTTCATTCAGAAGTCCTTTGGATCATGTCGATTTATCAGGTCATGACACATGACTGGCCCATACGCAATCGGTTATGTCAAACTTCAAATGAGCTAATTCGTTCAAGCCTATATGCACTTAGTTTTTAGTTATCTTGAGAAGTGCTAATGCTGATTAATGTATGGTCTAGTAGCTTCCCGATCTTCATGCACTTTTGATGTAAGGATAAAGTGGCCTCCTCACAACATTTGTTGCAAAAAGCAATGAGGACCAGGTGAACAAAATGTCACCAAAGGCTCATAAGGTGGTTTCTCTTCTTTACAACGCCTTATAACTCCACAATATGTCCTCATAATGCTTGAGGAACACTGCTAGTTTTGAACACATTTTGACTACAATCTCAACTCCTCATCAGAGGATAAATAAAAGTATATTTTTGCTAAACTTAAAAAATTAGCCAGATCCATTTTGTAATTTCCCAAGCTACATATTCAAAGATTTCGATCCATTTTCTACTATCCCGTGAAAAAAGTTGGAGTGGAAAAAATAGACTATTCTTCAATCAATTCACGATATGTTATCCCAATATTATTGTAAATCAATTTGTGGAAATTGTGAAAACCGCAATTCTTTTATGGCTGAAAGACAGGCCAACAAATGAGAAGCCCGTGGACAAGAGAAATGCTTAGTTGCTTGAGAAGAACCATGTCACCACCTTATCAAGGGAAATTCAAGTGCAATGAAAATAAGCTTTCCTTGTTTGGAAGAAAATAAGAAAGATCCCGACAGTAGGTATAAAATGACTGGTTTGGCTGGACGCTATAAGATGGTGATGGGGTGCTCCATGGGGACTTACTATTCCCATAGACATGGTGGGATCAGCATAAGATTGAATTTATAACACAACATTGTTTATAGCATGCTTAACGGGGAAAGACAGCGGAAAAAATACCATAGAGACAATAATTTGAACATACGGAGATATATCTTTGGAACAAGAGTCTCATTGATCCTGATTACGGAGTTAAAGCTATAAGGATTAGAGCCCTGACATATCTACCAAACTGACGCCTAGACTGCATTTTCAATTCTGGATATTCAGTCAGACAAATTGACCGGCTCAACAGTTCGCATGGCCCTAAAGGACCCGATGACATGGACTCTAGTAACTATAGTAGATAAAGCACCTGAGTTAAGGAACCGACAAGAGAAAAAGCTATAATAGATCAAAATGAGTTCAATCATGCATATTTTAACTAACAATTCACATCAACCATATCACATGAATTTTTATCATATTCAATTAGTTGACTTATAAAAAAAAAAAATTGACTTTGAACTGGTTCAGGGCTAGAAATGAATGTAGTAGATTACAAAGAAATTCTCACTTCACGTGTAATCTTTATTTCCACTTTCACTGCATCTATATACCATATGTTAGGACTAGAATTAGTACCTAGAGGGGGGTGAATAGGTGATTAAAGCAATTTTAACAATATAATCCGAATGAGATATTAATGAATTAAAACAACAATCACTGCAAATGAAAGTAATGAAAGATAAAAGGATTAGAGATAGAGAATCAAGACTCCAGATTTATAGTGGTTCGGCTTAGACCAAGCCTACGTCCACTCTCCCGCACAGACAGCCTTTCTGGCTGTATTTCACTAAGAATAAAAAAGAGTGATTACAGTCTCACGCTCTTGAGTCCACAGTGTAGAAGCTCTACTACACTTCCTCAAGGTCTCACCACAATATGATCTCTCTTTTGATTACATATAACGCTCGAAGAATAAGATCGCAAAATAGAAAAGGAGATTCAGACTTTGGAATTCTTCTATCCGGCACCCTTCAACACCTTGAGCATATCTCTTATATACTTCTTCATGCCTTCAATACCGTTGGCACTTTCCAAAGAAGTTCTTCCAATCAAACCGTTGGACAGAATCAATTAGAGAGATCTCGAGCTCTTTAAGGTAAGTGTTGATAGCCCATCAATCCTGCTCGCCCATACAATCAGGATCTTGGTTTCCATAAGTAGATCCTTCCAAATATAAGTTGCGAAATCTTTAGAGAATCTATACATATTAGAATATGAAAATAAGATCTTCTAGTGCTGAATCCAGTAGAAAGATATTCTCTAGCCGTTAGGGTAAAAACCATATAAGATCAGAATAGAAGTTGGTCTGGAGACTGTCCATGAGAGTAGACTTTGAAACATGAGTCTTGCTAGCTTCAGACTTTGATCTTCAGACTTTGCCAGTAGAGTCTGTAAGTCTTCAGACTAGATTGAGGAAAATGTTTTGTCAACTTCAAAATACCTGAAGAGAATTTATCCAACACCATCGACTTAACTAAAACACCCCTCGACAATCATTCCCACAGTTACACATACTTGTTCATACAGGCATGTAACCAAAAGGCAGTTTGTAAAGCAGACCATATTCCCATAAGGCAATTCTTTCTCATTTTCTTTTTCGATTGGGCTGCAATTCTACAAGGCAGCATTATATATAAGCCTTGACTTAAAGAGTACTTTATCTATCAAACATTATACTACAAAACACAATCACTGTCAGTCCAACCTGTCTAACAAGTCATCAACCCCGAAACCTATAATTCCCATATCAATGATGGCAAAAATCAGTTAGCTTAGAGTTCCCTTGTTCTTACTTCACAAGAAGCAAGATTTTTAGTCCAAGTATCTACCGATGGTGAGACTCTAGGTGCATACCTACTTAGCCGACACCAAAGAAAAAGAATCTGATAGAGCACGAACAAACCGTGGAGCCAATATGATTCTCACAACAACAATGTGAAATCGATAGTCCCCAACCTAAACACAAGTATGGAAATTGCTAGATTATGGACAGAGGTCAATCTATCCTTTGCAACTCCATGGAAAAGGAGACATAGAAATTCGTTATGCCTCTATCTGTCTATCTATCCTGTCTAATCAACAAGTTTTTTTTTTTTGTCAGTCCTAATCAACAAGTTGAAAAGCCAAAAAATGCAACCATCCCAAAAGACTTCAAATGAAAAAAGAAAGAACAAAAAAAAAAAAACAGAGAGATAGAAAATTGCAAAAGAACTGTCCAATAAATCTACGAGAAAAACTAAATTTGCATGTCGTGTATGAATATTATTGAAGTTTAAATCATGTGCAATAATGGTAACTTAGATTCAAATTAATTTGAGAAAACTAAATTTGCACACTAGTCCTAGTCATAGCCATTGCAGGTGATCAAACCTGCATCACAACGTAAGTACGTAATCAACATAGGTAATCCAAAAGTCCTAAAAAAATATTTTCAAATTTGGCAATGCAAATGCATGTTACCAATTCAACTACTACTTTTAAATTTTAATGAAAATGTTAGTGAAAATAAAAACATCACTAAAAAGAACAAATGATCTAACAATTTATGGATAGAAATCTAAAATAATTTCTTCTCTATCAGAACATGTAACAATTCAAGTGCGTTTACAAGTTAGATCCTTTTGCTCTGTAACTCAAGCAAAGGATCACAACAATTTAGTCTAATTGGCATAAGTTAAAATTTGAATGGGTATTAGTATAAATATTTTCAACTTCAGTCTGGACAACCCACTGACCATATGCCGGCGCGACCCCTATTGCTCCTCCTCTCTCTCTCTCTCTCTCTCTCTCTCTCTCTCTCTCCCGTCTCCTCCTCCTCCTCCTATTTGTCTACGACCTTAATTAGATAGAATTCTCTCGAATCATACCTATAATTGGTTGATTACGAATTTCATTAGCCATTGGATTTGTGTGAAAGCTCTTCTCACTTCGAGGGATCCGACTGATTTGGTAACACCTATAGATCAACGAAAAGCACATAAATATGGACGTCACTCAGATTTAAATTTGGTTAAATTTACATGTAGGCGATATCCATAGCTTGCGATCTATTAATTAGAAGTATAATTGGAGAGAGTTGATTGGAGGGAAATAGTACTCTTCGACAAAATTGGTCCATTGAAATTCAAATTAGAAGACATGTGCACCATCTAGTAGTCCACAAATTGCACCTAAATATTGATTCATATTACCAATAGCATTAGGGCTTTGTTAATGAGGTCTATTAATCAATCCCTCGGTATTACTACGTATAATCAGGCATCAACCCTCTATAGGCATGTTTTCCTCCATCCGTGTTCAAAGGAAATTTCCTGCGACAAATCTTCTATATAATGAATCACAAATACAGACGATCTTCACATAAAATTTTAATAATTCAACGTCTAGTTGAAGACAGCCCATTCTAGTATGTTTCATCTTCCCGATGAAAACCTAAATTATCTCCTCTCATTCATTTCTTTGATGAGTAATCAGTCACTTAAGCATCGGGGGAAAATCCCAATGGACTTTTTGCATGTTGTATCAGCACTTGGACCCGCCGTTCGCTATTTGCTGCTGACGGCACAGATTTGTGCTTTGACAAAGTCAACTTCAAGATAAACATGCGTATGTATAACTATCTGATATTGCATCTATATGGGCACAACCTAATCTTCATGTTATTTTTATCTGCATAATTGGTAGCTAGGTCTCTTTTACATTTTTACTTAACTTTGTCATAGTCTCAGTAGCTCAAACTGCAATCGGTCAAATTTTATGGGTATCGAGTATTCAAAATGGAATCAAATTGCTCAGAATGATATAATCAAATTGCTCTAAATGATATAGTGAATTGTGTATTAAACCTCGTGACATATATAATGGGGAAAGAGGCCAAAAAAAAAAAAAAATTCTTAGTTAAATTAATGGCCCTTATTGAAATATAAGTCTTTCTTTATTCATTGTTTTAATTGACAGTCACGCTGTTTGACAATGGCCAAAACTTTGGATTTGTAATAAAAGATTTAAGCCTAAACAATGATTTTACTAATTGGCACTCTGAACTAGGTCAAACTTCAAGAACAGAGACTTTTCCTTATGATTATTTTTTTTTCCTTTTTAATTATGTCAAGAGAAGAGTAGCCGAAGCGCAATATGAATCGATGAAATGATTTAGAGATTACTCAATCAATTATGTACGCAAAGAAACTTAACAGCAATTATGTTGTTATTTCCATGAACAAAATAGTATCACGCCTTTGTCGTCATAAAATAGAAAATAGAAGAGCATGTTTATACCGATGGATCAAGGAGTGCATCGAAAGCCAATAGAGGACTTTTATTTTGTACAATGGCGGTGTAGAAAGCTAGTTATACAAGTAGGCTTTAGAGAATGAAGAGAGAAATGCTCGCATAATTTCTTACACAGTGTAACAATCACATCTCAATCACGAGTGTTATGGGGACCCACCTCCAATCTTGTGGTTGGCATCCCACCGTGACACCATTACACGGTCATGTTAGCAGTGCTCAACGACATATATGCAATTTCTTTATTTTTAGTAAATAGAATTATTCTATGAACACGTACGTATTTCCATTTTGAGATTGCTTGCATGAAAAGGCCGATTTAGATTTATTTTGGATTTATTTGGTTTTATTTCTATCTCATAAGCATGATGATTTGCGTGCTTTTTGTTAAACTCGCTAAGAAGTCCAAAATGAAAATATGCCTAGCATTTCATGCACCAAAAGCAACCATGACTTTGAATCTTTTTGTGATGACTGATGAATATGACACGGAGCATGATTTTTTCTTTCCTTACACACCACATTAAAATGGTGTTGTTGACAGGATAAATAGGACTTTGCAAGAGATGGCGCATATCGTGTTGGTAGAAAGCACAATTTCTAAGCATTTCTTAGCCAAGGCCATAAAGACCTCATATTAAGAAACGTGTTCCCTTACAATCTATATTTGGCAAGACTATCTTTGAGCTTTACGAACATAGGGAGCCCTATGTTTCTAACATTCATAAAATTGGTAGTGCTCACTCTGTCCTTAAGAACGATGCTGATAATCTGGGAAAGTTTGACTCTAAGTCGGATAAAGATATTTTTCTTGGGTACTCTTCCACTAACGAAGCATTTAGGGAATTCCGTGAAAGAACCAAAATGCTCGAAGAGTCAATCCTTGTCATCTTTGATGATCCCCTGGTAAATATTACGTTGTTGTAGAAGCAGCTTATTGAGAAGCAGAATCTAAAGAAACTAGAGTCAATCCTTGTCGTCGATCCCCTGGTAAAGATTACGTCGTTGTAGAAGCAGAATCTAAAGAAACTGGTTTCGGAAATGGAGGCTACAAAAGCTGCCAATCCTGCTAGTTTTGCATCAAATGCTACTAAAAACCGGCAGACCCAAGTCAATGCTAATTCACATATCCCCAAAATGTCAAAACGATAGAACTAAAAAAAGAAAAGTGGAAGCAGCATTGGTAAACCGCAGATTTCAGATGAATATGTTACACGAGAAGGACATTAAAGAAAAAAAGCAATGAGTCGAGATCGCGAAGGACTTGAAGTGAGTTGAAAGTCTGATGATGCTGATGCTGATGCTGATACTCTGGAGTGGAAAGTCTGATCGCGAAGGACTTGAAGTGAGTTCACTTGTTTGCGAATGAGTGGAGATTCGGGCAGAGCTCTGACAGACAGTGAGAGCGGGAGAGAGCCTCCGGTGACCACCGCGCTTGAACCGCACCGACGAACCGCCGCCGTCCCCGAGAGGAGGTGGCGGAGCTGCGTCTCATCTGGTGGCGGTGCCTGGCCTGGTGGAGGCCAGGCATTCGGCCTGGGCTGGCCTAGGTGACGCCGGAGTAGGGGCGCGGCTAGGCCGAGACGAGCGGCGGCTGCTTGCGAACCGGGTCGGGCGGGGGTGCTAGTTGGGAAGGGTTCCTGATTAATGGGAAATGAGAAGCAAGGGCCGGGCATTCCCTTTAATTGAAGGCGGGCTTGGTTTTGTGTTAAGATGGGTTTGGAGTGGGCTGCATAAATCAGACACGTTGTGGGCCTTGGATGTCAAAATAGACTTGGTTGGCTTAGTCTAGGGTTTGCTTCGCTTCGAGTCGGGCCCCCTTTTATTTCGCTAACGGGCTAGATTTTGGGGACTGGGCTAGGCCTGCGTATTGTGGCCAACCTAACCGGGGGTTAGCGATCAGGGTCGGTTTCGATCTGGAGATCTGATCCGGGTCGGTTCCGACCCGGTTTTTTAATAATATAATATTATTATTTTAATGTAAAATATATATCAAAAAAATTCCAGAAAATTTCTCAAATTAGGATAGACTAAAAAATAGCTTTTGAGGGGTTTTCTGGGAGTATATGAAAAACTTAAAAGAAAATAAAAAAATGAAATTGTGTTTCATTCTTGGGAGGAAATACAAGGTTTGCCGTTTGCACTCCTTTTATTTCAATTGCACCCTTGTGATGCATGAATTATTATCTCCTTAACCTGGTTAGGAATTGAATCCTAAGACTTGTGATTGATATAAAAATGACGCATAAATGTTTTACTTGATCTTTAAACAAAGATTTGATACCGAAAAAATGACGTATAAATGTTTTACTTGATATTTAAACAAAGATTTGATACCGAAAAGATATTAGTTGATTAATTGGCATAATCAAGTCTACGATCCTATTTTCTTGATTAGTAGCGACTTTTAAATGAAATTGACTTGCAAGTTAAAAATTCGAATTATAAGCTGCGAATTGGTGGGCTTGGGAGAGACCTAACTAAGCCTAAATTTTGTAAGCCATTAACTTCCGCACACCTACGGGAGGGTTCGAAAAGGTTGCGACAATTCAAAACTAAAGATTTGATTTCCAAGCGGTGAAACGGATGAAATGACCCCATTCATCCATTCAACTGACACAGCATGTCGCATGATGCGTGTATCATTGTGATGTTTCATTAAATTGCAACATAATTGTTCTAGATACTTATACTATTTAGCTAAAAGAATAATTTAGTTCGAATACTTTAATACTCTTGTTTGCGAGCAATTTGCTCCAAATCTAATATATGAGAATATATAATGTAGGAGGTCTGAAAAGGTTTGAGCTGAGAATCTTCAGTTTTGATACCATGTGAAATATTATGAAATTATATTCAACTATTAGCAATGGAAGGAAGAGCGTTGAATTTAAATACTTTAGTAATCATCATTAATGTAATGCAATAGGAAATCAATTATATAATGAGCCAAATCCACCATGGCCGATATATATTTGGTTCTGCAAATCAATCTTTACCGCCACCACCCAGAGGCGGACTAGCAGAGGTCTTGCTCCCCTTTTTGTCTTCTTCTGAGTCATCCGATATCAACGTCGTCTCAACTTGATAAAATTTGATGTAAGCGAGGATAAATCTGGATGTCAGAGGACGGATAGGACGAAGGCGGTCCCAATATAACGGAACAAATACTAAGTTTAAAACCACGGGGCATAAAAAAGCACCTGTGATGATGAGGATGAAAATGGATCCCAAAATTAATATGGCGATGGCAAGCCAAGGGAGTTTGCCAACGGTCAAGGTGACACCAATTGAGAAAGCGGCGGTCATTGTCGGGAGTGCAATTGATAGTGGCACTAGTGCAAACAGGCATCTAACTGTTGCTAAGTGAACTTCGATCAGGTATGCCCCCATGAGGCCAATGACCGAGGCCATTGAGCAGAGCATTGCGATAGTGTTGCAAATCACGAAGGCCTGGAACATTCTATTGTTTAGCATCGTAGCCATGCCCTTGTCAGCTATGGATGCCATGTCTGAGCTGTTCAATCCTCCAGGAACTGTGAAACCAGCTGCGAAAGTCACAGTGGTCACAAGAGTTGCCACCAACAACAAGGTACTGATATTGCTCCTCAGTTCCCTAGGGATTGGCAAACTTCCGTGCACGTATTTCTCTTCTCGAGCTTCCGGCTTAAGTATCGTTAGATCTAATCTCTTCAATGAAGTGCTTGATGATAGCATTATTGCCAACTTCTGAGATCAGAAACATATGAAAAGGAAAGAAAGAACAAATTGTTAGCAAATTGATAACAAGAAAAAACTCTAGAGTACTCATTTAAAGGGAAACTTTTACTTCTAAAGAGGCAGTGTCTGCTCATTTTGAAGAATTAACACTAGAGTAACAAGTTAACTGCAAACGAAAAAAGAGGCACGAATAAAATGTATATGGTCTATGGTAGTCATAAGTTGACTTACTGATAATGTAGTGAGACTATGCCATGTTTAGAGGGGTCAAATTTGCCACCTCAACCCCTGGGCTTTGAAGAAAAAATGATGGCAACATTGACGACCCCTGATCTTATCTACAGGCTCAATTAATCGAGACATGTAACAGTTTATCTCAGCATTTGTCAGAGATATTCGCTTGTTTCTAACCGTGGACATATTCATGGGCAAAATTTAAGTACCTCCCATTAAGGCTAAATTAGAGACTTGTGCAATATAAATCCTAGAGCAGTCTCGGCCATTCTAGAAAATTAATCAATACTTTAACAATCCCGTTGATTACTAGACTAACGATTTGAATATGAGATCTACGCTAAGCTAAAGTATTAGTCTATGGAAATTTCCAATAAATTGATAAATAAAATAGTGATTGTTCATATTACCCACCTTCCGTAACCCTTCTTGTGGGTGATTTCGAGCAATGTCGGCAGCAATCAAGCGTTTGTGGTTGAGAAGGTAGGGGTTAATTCTCTCTTCTTGTATAAGATGAATCAAAGTAGCGGGTTGTAAATGCATTGTTGCCAAGTGGAAAGGTGTATTTCCAGCCTGATCTCTTTCGTTTATCAGCATCTTTAGATCTGGATGTTTGAGCAGATCTCTCACTGCCAAAGCTTGCCCATATTTTGCTGCCACATGAAGAACGGTTTGTCCTTGCCCATTTACGGACTGCGATTCCCGACGTAGCTTCAAAATTAGTGCAACATGACCCATCTTGCTCGCAATATGAATGGGAAGATCCCCATTCATGTCCTGTTCTCGGGCCAAATATTTAGTTTTTGGTTGTACTCGTAAGAGATCAAATACTTGGGCCCAATTCAAGAAAGCTGCTAAATGGAACACATTGCCACCTCCGGAGTCAGTCATTGCAAATAGCTTCATGTTCCATTCGAGAATTTTGGCGATTAAATCTGGAATCAAAAGCTCCAAATGAGGGATCACATACGCATAAACATTTTACACTGGTCCGGGCTTGGTTGGTTTTGATGTATTTTAACCCATTTTGGGATAAAGACATCTTCAAAGAAACCATGATCGCTATTAGGATTCATAGTCACTAATGTGGGATTCTATTGCAAATTCGAAACTAGTGGTGATAATTTTTATTGAATAAATCAAATGCACCCATTTTCAACTCGAAAAATTATAGCTCTTCGAGTTGTGAATCTCAAATCATTGTGAATTTCCTTCTCCAGCACGATGGAACACGACTTGTGAGACTTTAGAAAAATTTCGAAAGGATCCTGTTTATGAATTTTGGAGAGACCTTTACAAATCTGATACCACTTTCATCCAAAGCAATGCGACATCGACAGGTACTAAGATTTTACAATAAAAATCTTACTAAATGACATGACAAATTATATGGCATTTTCATGTTATGAAGTATCTATAGAGTCCACAAATATAACGTGTAGGAAAAAAATGAAACGACATTTAAATAACTAGGGCAAGATCAAGAAAAGGAGAATGGTCTTTTCCTATTATGTTCGTCAAATGCTGGCAAGTATAAAGAAAATGTGATCTTCTTCGTAAAGGTCGACACATATTATGCTCAATTAAGAAATTGCATATCTATCCAAACTTTTGAGTAAAAACTAAGTAACATTTATTTTAGAGTCGAGTGGGATCCGATTGACCCAACTCAGAATAAGTGGCACTACCATTACACTCTCTCACACACCCACAAGCACGCGCAATCATTACATATAAGTTGAAGACTTATGCGTTTTGCGGATTTAGAAGTTTGCACCTTCAAATTATATCGAGGTAACATAATATGGTAAAATAATATAAAAGGCATAAAAGCTTTGTATGAATTTTTAGGCACCACATTGATGTGGACAAATGTGTAGATGGATGAATTTTTTTCTTAACAGGAATATAATTTTATGTCGAATTTCAACATCTACTTAGTTCATGAATCTTTGTACTTTCACAATCTTGATCTTTTTAATTCTGTATGATATGTGACTCTAAAATCAAATACACATATATAAGGTTCTTACTTGCGTACGGATATGTGCAATTAGCACATATTCTTTAAAAATGATCTGCACCTAGCGAATCACTATTAACAATAAAATTTAATTTAATTTGAAGTAAGAATATTTTATGTGGGGATCTAGTATGCCTGAGGACCTTCTGTATTTTTGTTTGGGATTTCTAATGCATGTCCAAAATGAAAATGCGATTCGACACAGAATTACGTGCATAGAATAAAAGAGACTGCGAGGTTAGTTTCACCTTGCATTACTTGGGATGTGTTATCAACATAGCTGAAGAAGCACTATATAATATATAAATTTACTATATAATATATAAATCTGAATAATCTAAAAATATCTAATTGTTATTTTTAGGTGAATTCATTTATGTATGCAGGCCTGGCCTACGATTTTTTCCAAACGTATATCAGCTACAAGTAATGCGGTAGAATGTAGATTATCATGAGATATAACTAAAGATATTAAAACTATTCACTTAATCTAGAAATTCATTATTAAAATTGAAACATGTATTATTTTACTTTATGGATGAATTTTCATTTAACATCACATTGTTTCATTGTTACAATTATATAAATATACAAAAAATAATATGATATATCTTTAAGAAATTAAAATTAGGATAATTATGATGAAACTTTTAAGAGGCGTATATACTTGATCAAATATATTATGATTATTTTAAAGACAAATAAATAAGTGTGGGTTCAATGGACGCTCCGCCCAACCCCGCCCAATGCCCAATTCCATTGGGGAAATGAGACAGATTTAGGGTCAAATGCTTAAAATCCTATCAAGTCCGGAATGTATTTGATGTTTTATAGTTGTGGAATCCGATATCCAAACCTAATTTGTGTTAATTAAAAAATTGCTCTTATTTTCTTGACATCTATTAGGTTAATTAATCAGTAAGTATGCATACTCTAATTCTACTAGGATATGAGATGGTTTTGAGATTAAACATCCGAAATCAGAAATGATAAATCATTTATGAAAGTAAATTTACTTTTTTTACAAAACTAACAATTCAATTTACTGCACCCTTACACTAATCATCAATAATCATCATTGCAATTGCATCTGTCTCCTTCCGTCATTGTTAGATTCTAGACGTTTATGACTGTCAATCTCAAATGATTGTGCTTTGTACTTTTTCTAATTGAAGATAAAAAATAAGTGAGTTTTAGCAAATTGCTTCTGTTTGTCAATTTAAGCTAATTTGTATGTTCTAATGTGAAATAATTTGTTTATTAAAAGAATCATACGGCTAATTGGGTATCCAACTAAGTGGGGTTTGGAATTTTATGTAAAAACCCATAATGGGTTTGGGTATGTGTAGAAAGTGATTGCACAGATTTGGAACAAGATCAGTTTATACAAACGTAGATATTTTCCACAGGCAGATTTAGATACATGCCATAATTACGACGCATGATGGCACCATGAACTGGTGGCATCCCCTCTATCTTCCATGGTTTGAGCGAGTTTGTAAATAAAACCTGAAGTAACTCGGAGTTGTGGTTGTCGTTGTCGAGGGCCAGGTACAGGGGAGATTTCTCATCCACGTTCTTCAAGTACACGGCTCCAAATCTTCCCCCAACAAATGGCTCACCAGGCCAACGTCACCCTTAAGCACGGCCTCGTGCAAAGCGGTGTTTCCATTTTTGTTCTTCATCCTCAGGAGGAGCTTGTCCTCGCCGTTCGGGAGGTCTTTTACCCGGCCAATCAACATATCGATGAATCCAGTTGCCTTGGCCCTAGTGGCGATGTGGAGGGGGGTATCTCCGCACTCATTTTGGGTGGCTACGATATGGTCATGGACATTATCAAGCAGAAGCCTTAGGATGTCGCCCTTGCCGGCGAGTACTGCAATGTGGAGTATTGAACCCCTTGGAAGCCCCTGAAAATTGAAAGTGGCGGACGGATCAGTTTGATCGGCGAGCATTTCAATCTCGGAAATGAACTCTTCCACATCGGCACGTTTGATAACATCCGCCAGTCTGCTAGCAGCTGCATACAAATCTGCTGGTTCTTGTCTTGCCGCGACTCTTGCACCCGCCAGAGCATTTTTTATCCTCTCCCGTCGACTCCACCAGATATCCATGTCATCCTCCTTGACCTCCTCCTTGATTGGGTTGCTCATGCCAACGTCCTCCTCCCTTATGGATAGCTTTACGTCCATCTAGCCTAAACCAAGCAAGTATTGGAGTTATTGCGGGGAACAACGGTTGTGTAAGGAGACGCTATATCAATTTAAATATTAAGTAAAGCATTTAAACTTTCATAATATTTAATAGTGGTCCCACAAAATTTTATATGGATCCGTACTTAAAATTTTGAGTTTAAAAATGTTGGACAAGATCATAAATACAAATTGGATACAAATGATTCACTGGGGAAATTTAAGTGCAAGAAATTAATAAGAGGCGATGGATTTACTTTGTTGATCAACCGGATGTAGTTATTCTATAAGGAGAGCCTTAAAACAAACAAAAGACTACAGGTGCTCACACCAAAAATCCTCAAAAAAATAAAAGAATCAAAGGATAAATTAGAGGTTATCCCTAAAAGAAATCTCTTTGAGAGAGAGGGAGCTGCCCGGCAAGGGGTGGCGGTAAGTGCTGCTGGATTGAGCTCAGAGTAGCAAAATCTGGCGCAACGGCGAACGCAGGCTACATCTCATATACAATTATCGGCCTCCTAACGTCCACTCTCCTAAAACTTGCAAACTAGTGGTGGAGCTCGGAGATTTTCTCAGTGGAAGCAGCAAGAAAATGAATTAGGGTTTATATTTGACTCATTCAATACCATGATGTTGCAACCTACCCTTTCCATCCAAGAGGGGAAAATGCATACATTTAGGGATATTGCCTAAATGATGGGCCTGTAGCCCTTGATTAAGCATGGACTCTCCTAAGCTCTTATCTCGTGTGACATTAGAATATTCAATCTTAGTCTAAATTGGCCTTATGAAAATTTTAAATGAGTCACTACTAGTCTATTGAGATCGGCTAGAAACCATGTAAGGCATGAGAGGATACATCACTTATTATATAACCAGAGAATTTAGGATTAGGGACTTGGCTACACTAATTATCTAACTAACGTCATTTTTTAAATAGTATTTTATTTTTAAAAAAAATATATATTAATTTGTTTACTTTTCTTTTTTCTTTTTTTTCCTCTTCTTACCTTTTGGATTCCTTACCAACAATGGCTGACAAGGCTTCAACAGGGTTCACTTGCGGCAACCTCGCCCAAATCTGGCCAAGGCCTAGGGTTGTGGGCGAGGTGGCTTCGCCCTGGCCTTGCTAGGGTTGAAGGCAGCCTGGCCAGCCTAGGGGCAAAGGTGGCCTTGCCCGCGACTGGTGAGGCCACTTTTTCTCATGGCAAGGCCAAGGAGAGACTGGACTCACCTAGATCCGAGCGTAGTTGCCTTGCAATTGCCTTGCCTGCGCTTCGACGCCTCGCCCGGATTTAGGCAAGGCCCTTGTTGAGGGTGGGCAGGGTGGGCAAGGTCTAGTGAGGGCTGTGGCCGTCGGTGAGTCGGTTGGCCGACAAGGGCTTCGTGGCCCTTGCCCAGTGGCCAACGAGCCCTACTGAAGCCTCGCAAGCCACTACAAGGTAAAAGAAGCCAAAGAAAAAGAGAAAAAAAAAATTCGAATAAAATAAAATATTATTAAAAATTATTACGACGCCACGTCGGCACTGACATTCATGTCAATGCTAGCCGGCCAAATTTAGTCGGATTATCTAAATTGATACAATTGCTAAAAGATTTGACATTGAATTGGTCAAAAAAAAAAGTCCACGACTAAATAGATTTAGAACTTTTTTGGTAATTTTCCCAAAAACAAAAAGCACATAACTATGGACGTCACTCAGATTCAATTTTTGGTTAAATTTGCATGCAGGTAATATTTATAACTTGTGATTTATTGATTAGAAATATAATTGGAGGAAAATACTACTCATAGACAAAATTGGCCCAACGTCCACTAAGTCTAAATGAGCCTAAAATGCACTATGCCTAAGTAAGCCCACAAAACCCACTACTCGGAGTAAGAACGAAGCCTAATTTCATCCGAAATAACCCTTCAAGCCCAAGGCTCACTAAGCGTCGCAAATAGCCCGAAAACAATTAAACCTAATCAAGCCCATCATTCACAACTCCCGGCCACCTCAATGCCGACTTCTCCTCTCATGAATTGCACACGCTCTTTTGCCAGTTAACGTAGATATGGATTTACAAACTAACACCTTCTATCTTCAAACAGAAAAAAATGTACAGCCGCAAGCTTGAATCTCAGGAAAACAAACGCGGATTGAATGGACTGAAGTCGAAAGTTTTTCTAAAAACATTTAGATGTTTGATTCAAAAGACCTTCCTCAAACAAAGAAGCAGCTTTGTTTAGGCATTATCACGAACACATGGCAATCCGCTAGGATGCACAACGCATAGGCTAGGACATCAAACAAAGTGCAAAGTCGGTGAAAAGCATCTCATTCCAGTTTAAAAGAACAGAACGGAGCAAAAGGGTTTGTGGGAATAAGCGTTTAATTATGGAGACCCCTACCCGGCTTGACGAGGACGGCCGGAAGACCGTCTCGATACGAATCGAGCTATAAACGGTCGGTGAGGGCGAGCTCGCTGGCGTCAGGCGAGGCTCGATCTCGCAGATCTGGCGAGGCCAAGGCCTCGCCCGATGCCGGCGAGCTCGAGCCTCGCCAGATCCGGCGAGTCTCGGCCTCACCGATGACTGGCGAGATCGAGCCTCACCCGACGCCGGCGAGCTCGATCTCACCAGATCTGACGAGGCTCGGGCCTCGTCGACGACTGGTGAGGCTCGAGCTCGCCGGCGTCGGGCGGGGCCTCGGCCTTGCCGGTTCGGCGAGATCGAGCCCCGCCTGATGCTGGCAAGCTCGATCTCGCCTGTGGCCGGTCGCCGGCCGTCGTCGTGGCCGACGACCGGCCGAAGAAAAAGAAAAAAAAAAAGAGAAAAAAAATAATTATTATAAAATAAAAATATTTTAAAAAATAATAAATAATAAAAAATTATATTTTAAAAAATAAAATCGAAAATATTTTTTAAAAAAATAAAATTTTGATTTTTTTTTAAAAATATTTTATAAAGAATTATAAAAAAATTTCATTAAATTTGTATTGCATAAAAATGTTTTAACAATACTTTTTTATACTTTTTTTTTTTTTTTACAAAAAAATCATAAAAATGAGCTTTTTTAGGTTTAGTTAAAAAAATTTCATGTTATAGTTTTTAGTTATTCAATAGTATGTTCACTTCAAATAAGAGAAGCATGTGTATAGTCTAATTATTTATAAATATTTCAATTTATAGGTTTTTTTTTTTTAAACTTATTTTATTTTATTTTATTTACTATTTTGAATTTAATTTGAAGTTTTAATCCAATTAGCATACAGTAGAAGTGAGTTTTGCTAGAATATTAATAGGTTTTAGCAATACGGGTTGGGTCGGGTATGGGTTGGGTACGGGTCGGGTCGGGTATGGGTTACTAGATTTACACTACAAGAATATGGGTCAAAACGGGTTAAATAGGTCAAATATGGGTCGACCCACTTTAGACCTGACCCATACCCGACATGACCCACCCATTTGCCACCTATAATGCTAGCGATCATGTGCGAGGGTTTGACTATACTATTTTACCCGAAGCATATAGTGTATATGATGAAAGAACCAAAACGCTTAAAGAGTATATTCTTGTCGGTTTTGATGATTCCTTGAGAAATATAATCCCTGCCGAAGATCATGTTGTTGTAGAAGCAAATTCTGTAGATGCAGAATCTGGAGAAACTGCTTTTGGAAATGTAGACTATGTAGAAGCAGACTCTGCGGAAGCCAGCAATCCTACTAGTTCTATAACAATTGCTTCTGCACCTAGTGTTGTCAGAATGACGTCCTAGAAAAGAATGGTTTTAATGCTACTCATTCTATGGAACTCTTATTCAGTGGTATTGGACTAAAGATGGGAACACTTCCTCGTTCAGAAATGAAAATGGACATGTTGCCTTAGTTCCTCGCATTGATCAATTCGCAAATATGGATTTTTGTCTCAAATTGAGCTAAAAAATATCGAGGGAGCTTTAGATGACGATGGTTGGATCTTCGCTTTGCAAGAAGAACTCAATCAATTTGAGAGTAGCCAAGTGTGGACTTTGATTCCAAGACCTAAAGATAATTTATATCAAAGGAAGTGTTTTGAAACAAACTTGACAAGATGGTAATGTGATTCGACAAAAAGTGAGGTATAAATATATTAAACCCTTGATCTCACTATATTAATTCGAAAAAGCGAAGTATGTTCCACTGGAGTTGCACAAGTATGGCATAAATATACTAAACTCTCAATCTCACTATAATATTCTCTATAAATACTCGAAACACACTAACTCAAACACACACCCACATACAACACGCTTATCTCTTACGTACAACTACTCTCTTCAGTGGAGCACATACATGTTCTCCCCACACATGGTGAAAAAGTACTCTCCACACCTTTCGAATGGCACGGCAACTTGCCTATTTATAGTGCCTCTATGTCGGTGGAGGAAGTCTCCACACCATTCCTAGCAAGTTGGCAAGTGCCAACTTGCATAAGAAAATAATATGCCGGAATAGTCTAGAAAAGTTGGGAGAGAGAGAGAGAGGCGACGCCTCTTGAACAGTTCCTACACCTGTCGCGACCTGACCTATGGCACCCAATAGGAATCGGTGAGCAAACAGGCGTACAGGTAAGGTTTAGAGGCAGTTAATCATAGAGTATCCTCATTGCATGTAATTCCAAGGATGCTATCATCTTATCATTTGCTATCAGCACCACGAGATCTTTCGGTCATGGTCATGAGCTCTCCCAAGCTCGCACCTCGCGTGACAGCGGAATTGTGTCATGACTCTACCTCAATGCCATGGCAAGTCTTAATCGACGATTTTAAAGTTAAAAGGAAACCGGACGTAAATGTGAGTTTAACGGTATCCTGATCATGATAGCCCTCTCAAAATGTACATCCGCTAAAGATGGCATCATTTCATCTTTTAGCTTTACCATCCCAAGTATGCTAAATCATGATCATGAACATTTTCCTAAGGTTGATATCCCTCAGGATGGGTTTATTTATCATCTATGAGTTGTTTAAGACAACCTAGATGATAGTCAAGAGTCACCACTAGCCTCCTTCTTGGAGGTCGGCCAGAAAATCTAATTGACAGTCAAAAGTGGTCCCTCGATTTTTATGCAACCAAAGATTCTAAAGTTCAGGAACTTGGGTTACGTTAATATATCTATTAACGCATTTTTAATACCTAACAATTTGTTGTGTTTCCTGATGTGTCCATGTGTATCCCTTTACTTTTTCATGCTAATAAGATACTAACTAGATGATCATACGTGGATGGTTAGTTTCATGTCATTCTATTTCTATTAAAGAAGAAAAAGAAAGAAGATAATCAATTGAAATTTAAGGATGGTGCGGTAAGTAAACACCCAAAACAATTTAAGGAAAGTAGTAAATCTAACATGTAATCATAAACAGAAAGTAAAGCAAAAGAAAGGAACCCACAACTCGTTAGGCATTTATACAACACAAAGCAATCCGAAACATATATTGGAGAATGGACGATACAGAAGGGGGTCAGATTGGACGTAGGTCATTCATCGTCTTCACGTCTTCAAGATCGCCACTTCCATGGGTCTATTCTAATCCTAATCTAATACTAAGACTAGATGTTTATAATATGAAGAAAAAATGCACAACAAATGGACAAAAGCAATCACAGTCAAGAAGAAATCAAATCAATGTGCCTAACTAATCAAACATGGCCTCGGGGTTGGCCTTTGTGATTCACGAAACCATCCATCTAATATGCTTACTTAATTCATTTTTTAATATAGCAATTGGCCACCATTTGTATTCTCGCGTGCCAACTAATGCTAGAAGTCCCTAAAATTGGTTCTAAGTGTGACCCAAGATACTCCATGAGATCATGCATCACATCTATGCATACATCTAAAAATCATATACATAGTTGAAAGTAAACATGCGTGTAGGTCATCAAGTCTTGATTCTCAATCAATCAAACAAATTAGTGAGCCGACATCATATCAGTGATCCAATCATCACACCCCAAACACAATCACATGTGTTCCATTAAAACAAACACATCAAAAACTAAAAGATTCAAGTGATGTCCAAAAATCATTTGAAGAACAATCAAACAATGGATCGTAAGGACAGTTGTTAATAACATGGCGAAGTTATATCATGGCTATGAAACACATTTAACTGCCAAGGTTAACTCGAATGCATCAATGAACATACTGATCAAGCTTTGTAGACGCCCTAAATATGGTCCAAACCTTAACAAGATAAATGTCAAGCCAAAATTATAATTTGGAAGTTTGAATATAGAGCGTAACATGAAAGTTTGGATGAAAGGGAGACATGATTTCGTCATAGCTATGAGGCATACTTACTAGCCAAGGCTAACTCGGGTGCATCAATGGGCACACTAATCAAGCTTCATAAGTATTTTAAATATGACTCAAACTTAGACAAAATTCATATTGAGCCACTATTCAAACCATACCAAAGCATTTTTAAAATTGAAAATTTCTCACATGGGCATCACATAAATGAAAATTGGGTTTGGATCGATCAAAATATAAAATTTCGGATTGTTTTGCAACATCCGAGGGGTTTAAAAAGTATGGCAAAATGCTTTTTATTTTTTAAGAATTTTTTGTGTATAAAGTTCAGAAAATGAGGATCAAAATCTGTGAAAACAAATAATCTCAAGTCGGCATGCAAAACATTCTAAAAATTCCTAGAATGGGATCGCGGCAAAGAATCACAACAAAGACCATCAAACAAGGTAATCAAGATCTGAGCAATTGGGATAGGACCTATCACGCCCCGAACCCTGAGACACGTGAACAACTTGCCATGATCATGCAAATGTGACATTCCCAGGTAGTATCGCCAACCCCATTCATTATTAATGCACATGTGGAAGTGTACTATAAAACCTCTGACAAAAACTCACAGGATAGGAAAGTAGGAAATCAACTCAGTCATAAACAAACATGCTTTCATAGATAAACAACATCCCAGAGTTACATAAATGCCAAAAAGGGTAAACTTACAAAAAGGGATCAGACCACCAAAAAGAAAGAATGGTCCTAAGACTACTAGTCTGACTCGCTCTTCGATCCCACTTCAGACTAAACAGCCTTTGGAGACGATAGGTCCTCCAGCCTACCATCGGGAGGGTCAGCTACGCCCTCACCTAGAACGACCTCCATCACAGCAGGGGGGATATCAAAACTATCAAGCGAACCGATCCTGAAACCATTGGCTCTAAAGCGGAACCACACCCTGTATCTATGAGGTACCCTGACTAACCTGACCTCTTGGACCCAGACCGTGGTCCTAACAAGCTCATAGATCTAATGACTATTAGGATCGAGACAACTGAACCTCTGCTTCACACTATGCACATGAAGACCATAACGCTCCGGGGGCTCTGCCATCTACGGTCCTATAATATTTTCCCACAACGGGGTGAGACATTGTCTCAGCAAGTTCAACCCCCTAAACCCCTATTAGAAAGAAAATACACCTCGGGTGGCCTAACCACATCACGAGAGAAGTACACTAATAGTGCCATAAGTTGTGTACGGCGCTCACTTTGGTGCCAAAAGTTTCTGTCGGATCACTTAAGTGCCAAATTTTTTGAAAAACACTCACTTTGGTGCCAACTCCGATTCGGTTGGCCGGAAATCTGACGTGGCATTTTTTATTCATTTTTGAAGTTGATGTGGCTCACCGAAGAGCATAGTCAACATCCTAACACCAAAACGACGCCGTTTGGTGTCTCCCCAAATTCAAAACCCTAAATCTCCGGCGCCGTCCTCGACGGCCCCTACGCTTGGCGGTCGCAGCTCCGACCCCGACCCCGACGATGGCCACTCGTTGGCCATGGCTTCGACCCTGACCCCGACCTCAACGATGGCCACTTGGTGGCCGTAGCTCCGACCCCGACCTCAACCCCGACCAGCGAGGTCATCCATGTAAGACGGCATCGAGGGTGTCCGAACAGCGCCGAGCAATGGCGGCTGAGCAAGTGATGGCGGCCCACTGACGGCGGAGGCCGAGCAACAACGGCCAACCGAGCTAGGTCAAAAAAACCCTAGGATGGCGTCGTTTTTGTGAGGCCATCCATGTAAGACGGCAAAACAACGTCGTTTTCTTAAGGAGGACCGAAATGACGTCGTTTAAGGCCTTGTCGATTTTTTTTTTTAAAAAAAGCCACGTAATCATTTTGGTCGGAATCTTTTGCCGGTGGCTGGAATCTTTCGTTGGTGGCACCAAAGTGATCGTTTTTCCTCCGATTTGGCACTTAAGTGATCCGACGAAAAATTTTGGCACCAAAGTGAGCGCCGTACACAACTTATGGCACTGATAGTGTACTTCTCCCGCCACATCACATAGAAGACTTACCTCGTCTTAATTCCTTCCTGCAGGTTAGCACAATTTATATCACACAATCTCAGGTAGTAATAAGAATTCAAACAATTGGAACGCCACCACTTTCATATAAACCACAATCGCACTCAGCATGCATTCCAATTATTATTCACTGCCACACAAGGGCATAGCCTACTCGCAGTTCGGCTATCTACTGACATTAATGCCAGGCATTGCCTCCCCGCTTGGAGCACGATTTCGTCACTACGTCGACGGCATTCCCGAAGGAGCATGGGCCTAGAATCTACTGCGACCCACAACCATTGAAAGGGCATCCCATATAGGGGCAAGTCCGGCTCAACAGCCCAGGATAATTTCCTCTTAATTATCACACAACAATTTCACAATTGGCCCCAGGACACTTTGCATTTTATTCAATGCTCCTAATTAAAAAAAATAGTGATCCCGGCTATTTTTCTTCATATTAAAAATATTCTAGAAATTAACCACGTGTGTGGGGACACGTTAATTTTGATCCAAAAAATCAATAGCTCACTTTTTCAAACCACACTATTTAATATAATACTTAAAATCCAATTTTTTCATCAAAACCCGACACTTGGGTTTTTATGAATAAAATCCCTATTTATCACAATCAACACTCAATTCGTCACATCCATTCATCAAATTCAAATTCTAAATGCACAATAGCGATCAGCACGAAATTCTGAGCAATTGAGGTCATAAATAATTTTTTTGAAATTTTTTTATATAATATTTTAATAATTTCGAAATATAATATTATTAAATAATCCCATAATTTCAAAACATTTGTTTAAATAAAAAATAAATCCCTTTAAGTCACATCAAGGCTTATATTAAAATAAACCCACTTAGCTTTAAACTAAACACACTTTAACTTAATTAAACACCTTAATCTAATCCTCAACTAAATAAACTAATCTAACCACCTAAGCTTACTTAACTTAGACTAAGCACACTTAGGGCATCATTAACCCTCTAATCAAGATTTAGTGAGTTAAACTCACTGGAATCGCTTTCCAATGAGTCCCCAGCGAAGAGGACGACGAGGCCGTCGACAAATCTCCTCGGGGCGACACCAAAGGAGGCCGGGAAGAGCTTGGAAACGCTCCTCGAAGATTCGGATCTTGCTGGCCGAAGGTTGTTGCCCATGGTTTTGGTTTTCCCCCTCCCTTGCAACCGGTTCCAAGCTTGAAGAAGAAGATGATGGGACCTTTTCACTTTTTGGGGACCAATTAGCACTTGCCACTTGTCAAGCTCTCATTCAATTTGGCCCCAACCGCCATGACATCAAGTGATGTCATCTTCCACTATCTCAACCCTCTACAGCATCTTCCAATGGTTGCAATTTCTTTTTCCGCCGTGGCATGACAAATTTTAAACTTTGTACATCACATTCTTCAATTCCATTCAATCCACTTCCAATTGAATCCAATTAAAGTCCATAAATTAATCTAATATTCCTAATAAGATTTGTGACATAACAAGACTTCCAATTTCTGAATTCACTTTGAATTTCACGATTAATTTCACTCTGGCACGATATTAGCGCATCATGACCTACCGGGTAGCTTTTAGAAATTTTCATGCATTTGACATGTGGTTGATTACTTTCAAGTCACAATGTACATCTTTGACACATTAGCGACTCTCGGTTATCGTGGTAATCTCAAGGTTTCAAATACGGACACATGGGACCCAATTGACAGAAAAGCCAGTCTAGTGCCGATCGACAAGAATAGTGCGATCTGATGGAGTCACCCACACTTGATCACATACCTTTGTCGAGTCGACCTATTTCTGGTCTCTAATCGATCTTTAACTGTGCCGTAATGATCCTTGCAAATTAGCTCGGTCGAAAGGTCGTTTCCTTGTCAAATTCTCGAGTCCGATGCATTAGAATCTCTTACCGGCTTCACCTAATAGACTAGTTTTCACATGAGTGGCCAACCCAAGGAAAAGAACTATATGCGTGAAGATGAAATGCCCGTCTCATTTTATTAAAAACAGAAATAGGAAAATCAGGATGTCACAACTCTTCCCCTCTTATAAAAATTTCATCCTCGAAATTTAAACAATTACAATTCTTAAGCAAAAAGGTGAGGATACAATTGTCTCATCGATTCTTCGGTTTCCCAGGTTGCTCCTTTAGTTCCGTGGTGTTGCCAGACCACTTTGACCAACGGGATGGTCTTGGTGCGCAGAACCTGCTCCTTGCGATCCACGATTTGAACCGGGCTTTCAACGTACGACACCCTGTTGCCCACGTCTAATTCTTCAAAATTTAAAACTTGTGTCAGATCAGGTTCATACTTCCTTAACATCGACAAGTGAAAAACGTCATGCACTTGTGCCAACCTCGGCGATAGTGCAAGACGATACGCCAAAGTCCCTATTCTTTCCAAAATCTCAAAGGGACCTATGTAACTCGGACTCAGTTTCCCCATTCTGCCAAAGCAGGAAGTACCTCTCATCGGTGACACCTTCAAAAAGACATGCTCACCAACTTGGAACTCCAATGATCTGCGACACTTATCTGCATAACTCTTTTGGCGACTCTGAGCGGTCTTTAATCCGCCTCTAATAACTACAACTACCTCTACTGACTGCTAAACCAACTCTGGGCCAGTGATCTTTCTTTCCCCGACTTCATCCCAACACGCTGGTGTTCTGCATGCTCTGCCATACAATACTTCAAAAGACGCCATCTGAATACTCTACTGATAACTGTTGTTGTAGGCGAACTCAACTAGATGAAGCTGTTCTTCCCAGCTTCCCTTGAAGTCCAAAACACAAGCCCGCATGAGGTCTTCGAGGGTTTGAATAGTCCTCTCAGACTGGCCATTTGTCTAAGGATGATAGGCCGTACTGTACTGCAGCTTCGTTCCTAAAGCAGATTGTAAGCTCTTCCAGAATGCGGCGGTGAACCTCGAGTCTCAATATGAAGTAATTGTAACCGGCACTCCATGCGTACGAATTATCTGGCGCACATATAGATCTGCATGTCTATCCAAGCTCAGGTCCTTTCGTATTGCAATGAAGTGAGCCGACTTTGTCAATCCGACCATTACCCAAATCAAATCATTACCTCTCTGACTCCTCGATAAACCCGTCACAAAGTCCATCGTGATGTGCTCCCATTTCCACTCGGGAATCCCGAGAGGTTGTAGAAGTCCTCCCGGCTTACAATGTTGGGCCTTGACCTGCTAACACGTCAAACACCTGGAGACGTGCTTGGCGTTGTCCGCCTTCATGCCACACCACCAGTAGTGTTGACGCATATTCTGATACATCTTGGTACTACCAAGATGAATGCTGTAACTGCTACGATGCGCTTCTGACAAAATTTCCTCTCTAAGCTCCACATCGTCAGGTACAATTAGTCGTCCTCTAAACCTCAATGCTCCATCTTCTGAAACCTAAAAGTCAGCTCTCTTCTTCTCGGTATCCTCTTGTAGGATTCTCTGCACAACTAGATTTGTTTGCTGAAGCATTCTGATTCTGACCTGCACTTCCGGCTCAATTCTGAGGGTGGCAATAAGATTCGAAAGGTGGCCTACCTCAAATTTGAAACCTGTATCTTGTGCTCTCTTAAGTAGACTCTATTCTTTGAGTACCATCTGCGCAACTGAAGACTTCCTACTCAATGCATCAGCAACCTTGTTCGCCTTTCCGAGGTGATACAAAATCTCACAATCATAGTCCTTCAGGAGTTCCATCTATCGACGTTGTCTCATATTCAACTTCTTCTGAGAAAATAAGTACTTGAGACTCTGATGGTCAGTGAAGATCTGGAATCGTTCTCCACACAGATAATGCCTCCAAATCTTTAAGGCAAAGATGATCACCGCGAGTTCTAAGTCATGCGTCGGATAATTCAACTCATGAGGCCTCAACTGCCGGGACGCATATGCAACGACCCTATCATGCTGCATCAACACACAACCTAGTCTCTTAAACGATGCATCATTGTCTGAAACCCTCATGGACCAGATGGAATAGTAAGCACAAGTGCAGTAGTTAGCTTCTGCTTAAGCTCTTAGAAACTACTATCGCACTTATCTGATCACACAAACTTTTCTTCCTTCTTCAGCAGTCTTGTCATTGGCGATGCTAACACTGAAAACCTTTCCACAAACCACCTGTAATACCCTGCTAAACCTAGAAAACTTCTGATCTCTGTCACTGTAGTCGGTCTTGGCCAGTTGATCACTACTTCAATCTTGGCTGGGTCCACTGAGATTCCTTCTCCGGAGATGACATGACCTAGGAAAGCCACACGAGTTAGCCAAAACTCGCACTTGCTGAACTTGGCATACAACTCGTGATCTCTCAAAGTCTAAAGCACTATCCTTAGATGCCTTTCATGATCAGCACGAAATTTTGAGCAATTGAGGTCAAAAATAATTTTTTGAATTTTTTTTATATAATATTTTAATAATTTTCAAAATATAATATTATTAATTAATCCCATAATTTCAAAACATTTATTTAAATAAAAAATAAATCCCTCTAAGTCACATCAAGGCTGATATTAAAATAAACCCACTTAGCTTTAAACTAAACACACTTTAACTTAATTAAACACCTTAATCTAATTCTCAACTAAATAAACTAATCTAACCACCTAAGCTTACTTAACTTAGACTAAGCACACTTAGAGCATCATTAACCCTATATTCAAGATTTAGTGAGTTAAACTCACCGGAATCGCTTTCCGACGAGTCCCCGGCGAAGAGGACGGCGAGGTTGTCGACAAATCTCCTCTGGGCAACACTAAAGGAGGTCGGGAAGAGCCCGGAAACGCTCCTCGAAGATCCGGATCTTGCTGGCTGAAGGTTGCTGCCCACGGCCGGAACGAAGGCGCGCCGGCGGCTGCTTGAACGGAGAAGGATCGACAGGAGCACCTACGGTTCGGGGCGGCGACTGGCGGTGACGAATGGCGGCGACGAAGACTCTGGCGACGGTTGGTAGTTGCTGGCGAGGAGGAACGATGGCGCTGGAGGCTTGGGCCACACGAGCAGCGGAGAAGCAGGGCACGAGCTGGCGCGCGGGCAAGGGGCAACACGCGCGAACAGCGGCGACGATGACATCACCGGCGACGACAAGCGGACAGGCAAACGAAGGGTGGCTGGCGGTCGGACAAGCTGCTGATTTCGGTTTTCCCCTTCCCTTGCCACTGGTTCCAAGCTTGAAGAAGAAGATGATGGGACCTTTTCACTTTTTGGGGACCAATTAGCACTTGCCACTTGTCAAGCTCTCATTCAATTTGGCCCCAACCGCCATGACATCAAGTGATGTCATCTTCCACTATCTCAACCCTTTACAACATCTTCCAATGGTTGCAATTTCTTTTTCCGCCGTGGCATGACAAATTTTAAACTTTGTATATCACATTCTTCAATTCCATTCAATCCACTTCCAATTGAGTCCAATTAAAGTCCATAAATTAATCCAATGTTCCTAATAAGATTTGTGACATAACAAGACTTTCAATTTCTGAATTCGCTTTCAATTTCACAGTTAATTTTACTTTGGCACGATATTAGCGCGTTCTAACCTACCAGGTAGCTTTTAGAAATTTTCATGCATTTGACCTGTGGTTGATTATTTTCAAGCCACAATGTGCATCTTTGACACATTGGCGATTCTCGATTGTCGTGGTAATCTTAAGATTTCAAATACGGATACAAGGGAACCAATCGATAGAAAAGTCGGTCCAGTGCCGACCGACAAGAATAGTGCGATCTGATGGAATCACCCACACTTGATCAGATGTCTCTGTCTAGTCGACCTATTTCTGGTCTCTAATCGATCTTTAACTATGCCGTAATGACCATTGTAGATTAGCTCAGTAGAAAGGTCGTTTCCTAGTCAAATTCTCGAGTCTGATGCATTAGAATCTCTTATCGGCTTCACCTGATAGACTAGTTTTCACATGAGTGGCCAACCCAAGGAAAAGAACTATATGCATAAAGATGAAATGCCCATCTCATTTTATTAAAAACAGAAATAGGAAAATCAGGATGTCATAGGACCCATGTATAACTGGCCTTAAGAAATTACAAGACATCAAGCACATAATAAGAAACAATTTCCATGAAGGAAGTTTTCTAAAATAAGTCACGATGAATTTATAAAAACTCAAAAACACATAACAATGCATCAAGAATAGAACAAGGCAGGAGGATGTCATAGCAAATCAATAACAATTTGTCATAATAAACGATATCTAAAAATTATAAAATTTCACCTCAACATAGACATGAGAATAACAAACAAATTCCCTTAAGGACTTGACTTCAAAATGCTTACCGAAAAATTCATACGAAAATGATAAAAGGTTTGACTCAATAAGAATAGAACAAGCATTCCAAATTTCAATTATGACAAATTTTAGAGCAAAATTTGCAAAAATGAAAAAAAAAAAAAAGAGGGTAAAAAGACATGCGAATAAGACAAAATTGGTGTTATTAGAAAGCTTAAGAAGCGCCTTAAAATTTTCTAATAGATATTGAACTCAATTAAGGTCTAATTTATTCTCAACTGATAGCAATTGCAAAAAGTGCACAAGTTAGTCATAGGCACGGCAGAACATAATGCATGATAATAGGTCACTAAACTACCTAAATGATGCATGGAAATTGTGACATTCAAACATGACGTAAGGTTAAATGCGACGAACAAGTTTGATTAAGACATCTAACCCTAGATCGATGCACAAAAAATCATACAAATTCATGAACTTCAATAGGTGACCTATCATTAAGAAGTAGGGGTGATCGGGTCTAGGGTGGGTAGGGTCCAGACCTGGATCCTATACCCGACCCTATTATAATCGGTTCCTCTTTTTGGACCCTATACCCAACCCTGTTTGCATTAGACCCTGTACCTAAACCACATTGTTTTTCCGATCCAGATCCATGGTCAACTATGTTTCCACTGGAACCTGTTTTGTTACCATATGATATTCTATACGGCTTCTAATTTTACATTAATACTCAAGAAAACAACATAATCAATACGTACATGAACTTTTTGACTAAATGAAAAACTAAGGATTTGCAAGGGTCATTATCATAACCAAAATCATAAGGCAAAACTTCCAAACATTGTATAATCATTAACAACAAACATGAGTTTAATATTAGTTTCATTCCCACAACTACTACATGAAGCTGTTCATTTATCTAAAATGATTAGCAAATCTCTGCTCCAAACATAACTCCTTCTGCAAAAGTGAAATTAGACGAGCCAATTCATGTGGTACAAAATCTCTGATAAAGACCTTAAATTCATACATAAAGAAAAATCAACAAGAAAGCATGCTCTAGAAACATATGCAAAAGTTATGATTTAATAAAGTCTATTTACTTACCACAAAATTGGAATTTCCACAAAATGAAGTTTATTTTCCAATGATAATGTCTTCGGTAAGACAATCAAAATCAAAAAAGAGATTAAATAAGGCATTTACTTAATAGATAGTTATGCGAATGAATTATAAGATAGAAAGAAATACATATGACTTACCCACCTCAAACTTTTCCACATTCTCGATGCACTCTTCAATATTGATTGGCACACGAACAGCTCTCAACCAATCTTGAGTGCAAATCAAATCTTCCACCACTTTAGGAGTCAGAGAACTTCGAAAGTCATCAAGTACACGTCCCAACGTACTAAAAGTCAACTTGAAAGCAATGGTAGTCATGGGAATAGACAAAACATCACAAGGCATCAAAGATAAGATTATTTGACCCAATACTCTTCCACCACATCGAAAGGTGGAGATTAATGACACCTTCACTTTCAACTTCAAGATACCAATCAAGCTCAGATTTGTTTTCATCCAATACTCTTTTCTTCATGTGGAGAAAGCTTTTATGCCAAGCATAGATTTCGCACTCATTGACATCAATATCGGCATTGGAAGCACTGCTATTATTACTCACACTTGAACCACTAAAATTTTCTTTACTAGAAGAACCATCAAAAGATTGCTCATAAAATTTATATAAATGTTCCAAGGAAACCTTCACTTTATTATGCATCACATCAATTTTTTCTTCATCGTCATAAATTTGTTCAAAACAAAACTTCACATAATTCAACTTTTTTTTAGGATCCAATGCAACCGCAATCAACACCATTATATTTACTTTATCCAGACTCCCATAATACTTGTCAAACTTCTCTTTCATTTGTATACCCATAGCTTGAAGCTTTGGGTTCAAGGAATTCGCTGTATTATTCCAATATTTATGCAACATAACCATCCCCTCAAAATAATCATTTGAAGTAACATATGAACTCCCTGACATCCTTTTGGTTGTATCATAGAACCGTTTCAAAAATTTAGAAAGAATGATGACATTTTTCCAATGTTCATCTTGAGGAGCATCATTGTCAATCTCCCTTAAGAAAAATAAATCATCTTCTTCCATCTTTTTAAAAGCTTTCCTGAACTTTATGGCGGTGTCTAACATCATGTAAGTGGAGTTCCATCTAGTGGCAACATCAAAACAGACCGAACCTTTATGTGCAATCCTCTCACTCTCAATACAAGACTAGAATGTCTTAGCTCTAATAGGATAACTCCTTGCATACTTAACTACGTTTCGGATACGTGTAGTAGAATCACGCACCTCATTCAATCCATCTCTTACTATCAAGTTAAGTATATGAGCAGTGCACCTCATATGTAAAGCATCGCCATTCAAAATCAAAAACCCTTCTCTTGAAAAATTTTCCTTCAAATAATCAATGGCCACATCATTTGAACTAGCATTATTCACGGTTATTGTGAATATCTTTTTTCTACTTCCCAGTCATGAATACATTTCTCCACCATTTTCCCAATCTCCCTACCCTTGTGACTATGCATTTCCACAAAATTGATAATTATTTTATGCAACTTCCAATTTTCATCAATAAAATGTGTAGTAAGACATTAGTTCAAATTTTGAATGGAACTTCACATGTCGGTTGTAAGTGCAATACTAGATTTAAGCTTATCAAATGAAGCTTTCAAACAAGTTTTTTTTCACTCAAATACAATTTCATACAATCTCTAGCCACCGTAAATCTGGAAAGATGTTGGAAAAGAGGCTGTAATTCAATGACAAAATCATGAAAATCAACACGCTCAATCATGGAAAACAGTTGTTCATCAATAATAATCATATGAGAAAGCACGTGCCTACAACGTTCTCGATCAAACTTCCACATTGTTAAGACACTATCTTTACTAATAGTATTTTCCCGTTCCTCACCAGTCACATCTCCCTTACGTGATGTAATCAACATTTATTTTTTATCTGCATGAGGATACTTTTTGCACTTGTTCAAGTGCTTCCACATAGTAGACGTTTCATGATCAACATTATACACATATTCAACCCCACAATGAATGCACTTCACCCTAACGGTTTTCTATTTTTTCTCATCTATGATTCTCAAAAAGTTATCCCAAGTCTCTGATTGATTAGCTCGCTCTTTACCCAAAGGAGGACGAGAGTTAGGTGCCCTCACCTTGTTTGTCACACCCACGGTTGCAGATTCTACTTCATCAGCTCCATGGAATGGCAATTCCATGAGCGGATTCATTTCATTATGTCCATCCACTTCCATTGATATATTTTTGTCTTGATCCATCGACTAAAAACAGAAAAAACAATCAGCCCCAGATAAGGACAACCGAGACCTGCAAGGAAATCATAACGGCGAGAAAGACCTCTGCCAGTTTGCCTCTGGATGGTGGCGGTGAAAATTGATTTGTAGAAACAAATATGTATTTGCCACGGTGGATTTGGCTCATTATGTAGTTGCTTTCCTATTGCATTACATAGCGATGACTGTTAAAGTATTTAAGTTGAACCATCTCTTCCTTCAATAGCTCATATTATTAGAATAGTTCAAACATATTATCAAAATAGTTGAATTTAGTTCCATAGTATTTCACAAGGTATCAAAGTATGAAATTCTCAGTTCAAGCATTTCCAAACCACTTATGTTATATATTCTCATATTTTAGACTTGGAGCAAGGTTCAGCCTACTCGCAAAGAGTATTAAAGTATTCGAACTAAATTATGCTTTGGAGTATATAGTTTAAGTTTTCAAAACAATTGCATTGCAATTTAACGAAACATCACAATGATACATGCATCATATGACATACTGTCTCAGTCGAATGGATGGTGGGTCATTTCATCCGTTTCACCACTTGGAAATCAAATCTTTAGTTTTAACTTTTAAACAAGTAGAAGTTCACCTCTCATGAAATCGCTTGTTTAGACCGCCCGCCGTCATCCTTGTATATTTTCCCATGCGTCCTAGTTGAGCCCAACCACCATGCCTCTGTTTTCGTTTCTTCGTTTTCTGAGATGGTAGCCAGCGCCCGTTTCGACGACTTGTCCTTGGCCATCGGGATATCGACCTCCCTAGTGAGGCTCGCAGTGATGGATCGGCCGTGCCGGCCGATTCGTCAAACTGAGCGCCACAAACCGACCCGCGTGGCACTCGCTTTGGAAGCTTGACGCTCTCCATGGCAGCGCAAGTGTTTTCTTCGTTTTTTTTCAAAAAATATTCAATTTCCTTTTCTCCAAAACAAATATCATATTTTTATAGAGTTATCTTTCGTTTTTCCACTTATCTTTTAAGCTTCAAATTGTACTTTGGTTCTTTTATATATCCAAATCAACCCACTAACGCATATTTTTTGGTTTTATATTTTTTCTTTGATTTTTTTGAAGAATATTGCTGAATGAAGTCCAAATTTAAATGATTTATTCTATTGTTCTAAATTTATTTATTATATGAAAATCAAATTTAGGGTGAGAAATTTGAATTCTATTATATTGTTGTCAAATACTACAGCTAGTGCCAATAATCTCCATCTTATTGTATATGCATTTCGTTATTGTGGTGTATCGGGAAGATGTCATGCATACATTTTATTTGCCAAACCCCTACTAAGAATGCTATTAACGTATATATGAAGTTATAACTTCTAAATATTATTTTGTCAATAGGCTCTTACTTTGGCAGAATTGATTTTTCTCAATCGAATTAGTTTTTTCATGTTAAATTATTTGATTTTTTCTTGATCAAATCATTGATAAACAGTTCATTTTGTTTTTTTATCGAATCATAAAAGTTTCTTTTTCTCATGCCGAGCATAACGTTCTATCTAATTTTATTCACAATCATTCATCTTTCATTGTAATCAAATCAATGAATACATAAATTATTGTGTTTTGTTATCGTCCAATAAAATATGGAATATAAACACTCACTATAACTGAAATTTCTTCGGTGCTAATATCAAGTGAAATGAAACAGTTATATTTCCTTTATTGCAATGGACAGACTTGAAATTTTAGAATGTGTTATTAGTTCAACTTTTCACGATATATAGTTATACGCTAAACCTCAATTAGTGAACGGTTTCCAACGAACATCACATGCTCCAGCTTTAATTAAATTTTTAAGAGGCCTTCCTTTCCCCGCCATGCGCCCCTCGCTGGCGTACCACGCAGGTCTCGGATTTTTTATTTTACTAATTGAGCCACCGTGGTCGACTGGAACATGCAAGTTTGAAATTTGGGCCCACCAATCTTGGGCTGTCAAGAAGTATAATATATGTATGACCCTTTTCCTTACCCTCATAAAAATCAATTACCAAATACTAAATCTCGTATAATTTTTAAAAAAATACGAGACAATTACGTATATTTACTGTTTATGGATTAGCTAAATGAATCAAATAACTTGTCGGGCTTGATAATAACATGATAGTCTAACATATCATGTTATTGATGTCAAATTTAACCTCTGAAATTCCAATATATTGATGAACCTATCTCTTTCACACCTTTTATGAATATAATTTATTGTCCAATCTCTGAATTAAGATCCGGCATTATTATGACATTGCACATACATGAATGTAGTTTCAATTTAACATATCAAATCAACACACCATGTCAATTAAGACAGACAACTCTTACTGTTTCACCCTTTCTAGATTAAAAAACAAAATATCCTTTTAAAGGCCAAATGTACGATGATACTCGGTGCTTGAGACCTCAAAGTTCACTCCAAAAAGGCTCGACAAGTCAGAATTTAGAAGAACTTTCGGAAGTATTGAAAACTAAAACCGGTCAAATGAGACCCTCTGTAATTTTATCCACTTTGCTAAAGTTGCGGTTAAATAATGAATTTCCCACAACTAAAATTTCCCAGAGCGTCTGTTAACAAGATAATCTTGGCATAACATATCGTGAAATGTATAGTCTATTTTTTTTCCGCTTCAACTTTTTTTGCAGGATATAGAAAATGGATCACATTCTTTGAATATGTAGCTTGGGAAATTACAAAATGAATCTGGCTAATTTTTTTAAGTGTAGCAAAAATATACTTTTGTTTATCCTCTGATGGGGAGTTGAGATTGCAGTCAAAATGTGTTCAAAGCTAGCAGTGTTCCTCAAGCATTATGAGGACATATTCTGTAGTTATAAGGGATAGTGTTGGAAGATATGCCTGAAGATCTGCCGGATTTGGAATTGATCTAAATTGATCATCCGCTGGATTTGATCTAAATTGATCTAATTGAATCAATTAATATTAGACAGAAATATAGATTTGATTTGTAGAATATTTGAAGTATATTTTATTTCCTTTCTTCATGTACACTCTGTATTATAACTACAGAACATTGTATATCGAATTCATACAATTGAAGTAATAGAAAACTTCTCTCAATTCCTTCGCCTCACCTCTTGATCTTGCTTCCTCTACGCATTCTGTCATGGTATCAGAGCATTAAGCTCCTGAACCCGCTTCCGCACCAGTTGTTCTTCGAACTCTCTGATCTGCAAAAAGAGATTTACGAAGAAATCAATTTTTCGCTAAAAGGAAGAAGACGCAGGCACAGACGATTATCATGGCTCACCTAGCAAATTCATCTTCGGCTCTTGATGTCTCATCTACAGAAGAAACCACACCACAAACCTCAGAGACACAAAGTCATCTCGTGCCGATTCCCACAACCCAACAGCAACAGCAATCTCAGATTCAAGGCGTACAATGGCCACTCTTCCTGGCTCAGTCAAATGTGGGGTTGCCCATTGCGGGCCATCCTTACCAATGGTTACCATATCCATGGTATGTTGGGCCAAATGCATCATCGACGGGGATTACAGGCTACCAAAGTAGCTTTCAGTCTGACGGAGGCCCACCAGCCATGAATGGGGCAAGCCAGACCGCCGGAGCATAACAAATCAGTGGGTCGGACGAAGCGGGTCTGGGATCGAATCCCTACCCGAATTTCTCGCATGCGGGTCATGGAATCGGATCTGGCGGGTCGGGTTTAGGGACGAATCCCTACCCGAGTTTCTCGCCCAATTTTCTACCTTTTCCGATTGGGGCTGTCACCGACCGACCGGAATCTAGAGATCCCCTTTACGTATCAACAGCCGACGGTCCAGAACTGCGACTAATCACCATGCAGCTGACCGGACCAGAAACTTATTCCAGATGGTCACAAGATTTCCGGCGAGCCCTCGTGACAAAGGACAAGGACGGATTCCTTGACGGAACCGTGCTTGTTCCTTCGGACGAGCGACTGGCTCGACACTGGAGAAAATGCAACCACCTAATCCGAACGTGTATTGGCAATTGCGTCTCTCCAGATGTTGCGGCCGGCCTCCCACCGACAGAAGACTCGAAGAAAATGTGGGACAATATCAAAGAAATGTATGGAAAATTAGATCGAGTAAAGATTTTTTCACTCATGCAGGAACTCAGCGAATTCAAGCAAGGAAATCTGACGGTCACGGCTTGTTACAACAAGCTATCGTCGCTTTGGAATGAGCTCGAGGCCACAGAAGAAAAACTCAAGGGACCGGAGGAAACCCTAGAGCAGTATAGATCTATAAAGGAGAGGGAGAAAACCACTCGTTTCCTTTTGATCTTAAACGAAAATTACCTGACATTCCGATCACAGATCCTGGCGATGGATCCCGTTCCTCCTCTCGGAAGGATTTTTCAACTCGCGGTCCAGGAAGAGAACCAACGACTCGCGGCGCCGGAGCACAAGGGAGGAAGTGACAGTGTCGCTCTTGCGCTTCGCGGCGAGCGAACGGGTTTCAAAACCCTAATGCGAGAGAAATGGAATCGAGAAACCCTAGGGTTTCACGGAAACAGCGAGAAGCCCTTTAAAAGGGGAGGGACCAACGGTCCAGATTTCTCTCGTCGATCCGACGGCATCCAGGAGGCTGATCCTTCCTTGAAATCCAATGGCGCATATAATCCCGCGAAGAGAGGATCGGACGGTCAACGGCCAGATTATTTCCGCATCTTCAAGGAATTTTAGCCAAAATTCGAAAGGGAGAGGTAAATTATATTGCGAATACTGCAAACGCCCGCATCATACTATAGATAATTGCTGGAAATTGCATGGAAAGCCAGGAGAAAAAGAAAAAAAAAGAAAGAATATTATGCGGCTTACCAAGTTACTGGACTCAGTAATGACCGGCCAATTACCTATGGACAATATGAGCAATTAATGTAGGCTCTACAGAAGGCAGACATCGCAAATAAAGGAGGCAGTTTTTCAGGTATATTTCATTGCCTGATAAATTCTATTTCAAGGAAAGCCTGAATAGTAGACTCAGGAGCAAGTGATCACATTATTTGTGATAAAAGTTTTTTTTTTTTCTGACATGCATAAGGAGCTGAATATTCCTATTTCTGTGCAATTGCCAAATGGGAACATCACTAATGTCACCTTGACAGGCACTGTTCGTCTGAGTCCTCAAATTACCCTTCGAAATGTCCTTTATGTTCCTGAATTTCAATTCAATCTTATCTCAGTGTCCAAAGTCTGCAAAGAAAATTCCTGTCGAGTCTTCTTTGATTCTGATGCTTGTTTTTTCCAGGCCCTTTCAACTAGCAAACTGATAGGCTTGGGTAATCTCTCAGAAGGATTGTTTTTTTGGAATGACCTTCCAAATCATTTTGATTTTTCATCAATTGTCTTGAATAAAATATCATTTTGTAATGCTACTACCGATGATAAGAGCTTTCTTTTACATTCAAGAATGGGTCATAGTGCTTTTTTTCCTTACTCTAAATGTCACATATGTTCTATGGCAAAACAATCTCGCACACCATTTCCCATCAGTAAGAGTCATTCCACTACTGTCTTTTCACTACTCCATGTGGATGTTTGGGGACCTTATCACACTGCACATCGTGATGGTTCGCGTTTTTTTCTTACTATTGTGGATGATCACTCTCGTGCCACCTGGATATTTCTAATGCAGTCTAAAGCTCAAGTGTCTTCTAATATGAAATCCTTTATCATTCTGACCAAAAATCAGTTTGGGAAGACAATCAGAAATATTCGCACTAATAATGGGAAATAACTTTTTAACCATGAATGCAGCTCGCTTTTCCTATCTCATGGGATTCTCCATGAAAGCTCCTGTGTCTACACTCCACAACAAAATGGAGTAGTGGAACATAAGCACCGTCATCTATTGGAGGTCGCCAGAGCACTGAAGTTTCAGGGATCCATTCCAGATATTTATTGGGGAGATTGTATTCTCACTATAGCATATCTCATCAACCGGATGCCAACTTGAATACTGGTTGGTAAATCACCTTTTGAAATACTATATGGCAAAAAACCAGCACTTGATCATTTACGAGTTTTCGGTTGTTTATGCTATACTACAACTGTGGGACCTCAGGACAAAATGAGTCCTCGAGCCAGACGATGCATCTTTATGGGTTATCCCAATCTACAGAAAGGATATCGTGTTCTTGATCCAGGCACAGGGGATCTTTTCGTAAGCAGAGACGTCATTTTTCATGAAAATATTTTCCCTTTCCAGGAAGTCAAGGAAAATTTGACTGTTTCAGATACTCCTCGTAGTTCTCCCCAACAGGAAGATATCTCTCCTGAGTATTTTCTAACAGGATCTCCAGCTCAAGCAATTCCTTCACAACCATCATCTGATTCACCTCATCAGTCAGATCATGAGAAAGAGATGGAAGGTATACCTCCAACTCCGTCTAATGTGGACAATCTTTCTGATCTTTCGGCATAAATAGCCATAGGAGAACCATCTCCTCCACCTCCAGAGCATCCTCCACGTCATACGGGACGAGCCACCAGACCACCAACATGGACCAAGGATTATATCCGTGCCTCTCTTAAATCACCAGGTATTCACTATCCAATATCCTCATATGTCTCTTTTGATAGACTCTCGTCCGAACATCGATGTTGCATTAGTCGGATTTCTGATGAGAGGGAACCATCTAGTTATCATGAGGCTTCTAGTGATCCCCGATGGCAACAAGCCATGGTAGCAGAATTACAGGTATTGAATGATAATCAAACTTGGGAACTGGTCCATCTTCCCTCCAACAGAAAGTCTATAGGATGCAAATGGGTTTATAAGATCAAGTATAGAGCTGATGGATCCATTGAGCGTTACAAGGCTCGATTAGTGGCCAAGGGTTATACTCAGAAAGAAGGTTTTGATTATCATGAAACCTTCTCCCCCGTTGCTAAAGATGTCACTATTCGATCTTTCTTATCAGTTGCAGCAATCCATGATTGGTCCTTACATCAAATGGATGTCCACAATGCTTTTCTCCATGGCGACTTGGATGAAGAAATTTATATGGATATTCCTCAGGGCTTACGGAGACAGGGGGAGAATAAGGTATGTCGTCTCCGCAAATCCCTTTATGGACTGAAGTAAGCTTCCAGGCAATGGTATGCAAAATTTGCTAAGGCTCTCACCACCGCGGACTTCAAACAATCCAAGTATGATTATGCCTTGTTCACATGGACTAAAGGTACGTCATCTATTTACTTGATGATATATGTAGATGACATTCTCATTATGGGAAATGATGAAGCTGCAATAGAGAATCTTAAGAAATATTTGCATACTACATTCCATATAAAAGATCTGAGAGCACCGAAATATTTTCTTGGAATTGAGATTGCCAGATCTCACCAGGGAATTTCTCTCAGTCAAAGGAAGTTTGTATTAGAATTATAACAGAAGCAGGTTTATCAGGATGCAAACCAGCAGTTATTCCAATCGAGCAAAATACTAGATTAATTGCAGCGGATCATACTAAAGAAACATCTCAGGATGATCCCCTTCTTAAAGATCCAACGAGTTATCAGAAGCTAATAGGAAAACTCATATATCTGACTATGACCAGGCCTGATATATCATATGCAGTGCAAAATCTCAGCCAATTTATGCATAAACCGAAGGAGTCCCACATGAATGCTGCTCTGAAGGTTGTAAAGTATTTGAAGAAATGTCCAGGGCTGGGAATACTTTTGGCCAGAAAATGCAACATGGAAATGACAGCATATTGTGATGCAGATTATGCGACTTGCCCTATGAGTTGAAGATCTATCACTGGTTTTTGCATTAAACTGGGAGAATCATTACTTTCATGGAAAACCAAGAAACAGGCAACGGTTTCCTTATCTTCAGCAGAAGCAGAATATCGAGCCATGGCAAAAACCACATGTGAGATTGTATGGATACGAGGTCTACTTGGAGATCTTGGAATACAAGTTAAAGGGCCAACAAAACTGTTCTGCGACAATGAGTCAGCGCTGAAACTTGCAGCCAATCCAATAATGCATGAAAGAACCAAGCATATAGAAGTGGATTGTCACTTCACTCGAGAGAAAATCCAAGAAGGGATAATCGAAACAATAGGGATTGGAACAATTGAACAGCCGGCAGGCATTTTTACCAAACCTCTATGTTTAAGACAGCATGCATATCTCCTAAGCAAGCTAGGCGTCTTAGATATTTACAGACCACCAGCTTGAGGGGGAGTGTTGGAAGATATGCCTGAAGATCTGTCGGATTTGGAATTGATCTAAATTGATCATCTGCTGGATTTGATCTAAATTGATCTAATTGAATCAATTAATATTAGACAGAAATATAGATTTGATTTGTAGAATATTTGAAGTATATTTTATTTCCTTTCTTCATGTACACTATGTATTATAACTACAGAACATTGTATATCGAATTCATACAATTGAAGTAATAGAAAACTTCTCTCAATTCCTTCGCCTCGCCTCTTGATCTTGCTTCCTCTACGCATTCTGTCAGATAGTAAATAATAGAAACCATCTTACGAGCCTTTGGTGACATTTTGTTCACCTGGTCCTCATTGTTTTTTGCAATACATTAACACTTCTCTAGATAACTGAAAATTAAGTTTATAGGCTTCAGCGAATTAGGTTATTTGAATTTTGATATGATTGATTGCACATGAACCAATCATGTGTCATGGCCCAATAAATCAACATGATCTGAAGGACTCCTGAACGAAGATCGTGACCGATCCATGAACAAGGGACCCTTAACCTATCTCCTGCGATCTAGAGTTTTCTTGAAGTAATTCTAGAATGCTCCTAAGGCGATAAGATAATTCTACATACGCATTAAATGCAGGTAGGTGGTAGTTAGGGAGATCTCATCTTTACTGTTAGATCAAAGAAGAGATTTACGGTTACGGTTAGCCATGTACTTGTATAAATAGGGGACTCCTACCTCTTATTTGTTTCATCTCATTCTCAAGTAGAATACAAAGTGACAGCTTCTCTCTTTAGAGTTTCTTTCTCTATGATTTTTGTGCATTATTGTCATGGGTAAAATGATTAAGTTGTGCATTATTGTCTTGGAGAATGAAGGAAGGAAGGCAGAAGAAGAGGCAAATAGTAAATCGCTTAAAATTTACTCAATGCCACTCTCCTCTTGACGCGCTGCACAAAACTTACTTAATGGATATCTAAGCAAAATCGTCCATTCATTGCATAACTCCATGAATAGTGCTTGTACTCAAACATTTATCATACTTCCTCAATAAATAAATAAAAAATACGCAATGCGAGCTAAACCCGTGGTTTTCGAGAATTAATTTCTTCTCTAACTTTTTCCAGTGATCGCTGCAACCAAACACACGTTTCATTCATGGCCCAAAGTGAAGATTGTATGTATACAAATTTAGAGTTTTATACACTAGCCCAACTCCAATGCATGACATCTAATAGACGCGACAGATGTTGCCTTATGCCAAGGACGAGCATGTAAGGAGGACCACATCCTCAGGGAGTGGCTCGGGCTTGCCATCATCTAGACTATTATGAGTATTAGGCTCAAGCAAGTAGGCGTACCAGAAGGCGATCGCAAAGAAGGAGCTGCTGAGGCTAGGAATGTGGGCTGGAGTGTGAAATCTCTTAGGACTAGAATTAGCACCTAGAGGGGGGTGAATAGGTGATTAAAGCAATTTTAACAATTTAATCCAAATAAAAGATTAATGAATTAAACAAACAAACGCTGCAAATGAAAGTAATGAAAGATAAAAGGATTAAGGATAGAGAATCAAGACTCCAGATTTATAGTGGTTCGGCTTAGACCAAGCCTACGTCCACTCTCCCGCACGGACAGCCCTTCTGGCTGGATTTCACTAAGAATAAAAAAGAGTGATTACAGTCTCACGCTCTTGAGTCCACAGTGTAGAAGCTCTACTATACTTCCTCAAGGTCTCACCACAATATGATCTCTATTTTGATTACATATAACGCTCGAAGAATAATATCGCAAAATAGAAAAGGAGATTCAGACTTTGGAATTCTTCTATCCGGCACCCTTCAACAACTGGAGCATCTCTTTTATATACTTCTTCATGCATTCAATACCGTTGTCACATTCCAAAGAAGTTCTTCCAATCAACCCGTTGGACAGAATCAATTAGAGAGATCTCGAGCTCTTTAAGGTAAGTGTTGATAGCCTATCAATCCTGCTCGCCCATACAATCAGGATCTTGGTTTCCATAAGTAGATCCTTCTAAATATAAGTTGCAAAATCTTTAGAGAATCTATACATATTCGAATACGAAAGTAAGATCTTCTAGTGCTGAATCCAGTAGAAAGATATTCTCTAGCCGTTAGAATAAAGATCATATAAGATCAAAATAAAAGTCGGTCTGGAGACTATCCATGAGAGTAGACTTTGAAACATGAATCTTGCTAGCTTCAGACTTTGATCTTCAGACTTTGTCAATAGAGTCTGTAAGTCTTCAGACTAGACTGAGGAAAATGTTTTGTCAACTTCAAAATACTTGAAGAGAATTTATCCAACAATCTCCCCATTTTTGATGGTGACAAAACTTTCCTGCAGATTTGAATATTATTGCCCTGCAATACAACTTTTAAGCAAGCATTGATATCTCATAAAGGATTAGAATAAAAATAGTAGAAGTTATCATGTACACAGATTTCCTGTACACAGACTTACCCTGTACACAGATCTGCATTCACAGAAACCTCATTAGTCATGAGCATACAGTACTATCTTTATCTAATTTAATAGCTTAAAGTAATGCAATAATGAGCACTCATTCAAAAACTCAAGATAAAGTCAAAATCACAACTCAAAAATGTTTAAGAAATGAAGATAAGATTTGGTTTGGTTTGGTTTGAGGATAGAGTCTGAATTGAAATGTGCTTGAAATCTGCAAAGTCTTTTTCTCCCTCTTTTTGTCAGCATTAAAAAAATCAAGGAGCACGAGGAATGCGAACAAGTTGAAAGTCCTCCATAGACTTGACAGTTTCTTCTAGCTTCCTCAAATCTTCCTGTAGTTGGGTAAGAGTAGTGCCTTTTGCAGTATCCCGCATCTGACGCTGAACCTCTTTAAGCTGATCATGCATGGTGATGAACATTGCATGATTTTCATTCTGCAAAGTCTGAAATTCATACCCCATAGCATAGATTTGGCCTTTGAGCTCCAAGATGATGTCAAGCAACCTTCCAAAATCTCTGGAATTGTCAGTCTGTGTGCTTGCGTCAACTCGGTCTGATGGTGGAGTCAAGCCAGTATGAATATCAGCAGGAAGTTCAGTATGTGGAGATGATGCCTCTCCTTCAAGAAACTGAGCAGCATAAACATCTTCTGCATCAGGAGGTGATTGACTAACACCTGTTTGTGTATCTTCTTCTATAAAAGTCAGTAGAAGAGGAGTATGTTCTCTGTGGGTATCTCCCCATGTTTCAATGTCTTCTGTAGGAGAAAAGAACTCTTCTTTCTGAGGAGTTTCCTCAGTGACAGGTTGTTGTTGATCCTCTTTTTCTGCTGAAGAATCTGTTTTTGCCGATTTGTCCCATTGTTCTGCTTTTTCTTCTTCCTCTTTCTCTTCTTCTTTCTCTTCTTCTTTCTTGTCTTCTTTCTCTTCTTCTTTTTCTGCAAAATGTTGTTCTGGAACAGTTGAAATAGGTATAGAAAATTGAGAGACAAGAGCAGAGATGGGTAGAGCATCCTCATCATCTTCATTTTCCAAGATGATTGCCCTTCTCTTCTTGATAGGACTAGCCACTGGTTCCTTTCCTTTTCTTTTGGCCGCAGAAGAGTCTGGTCTGAACTTGATAGGAGTCTTCTCCTTGAACTGCTCCAGCTTTTTGCTGAGTTCTTTCAGACGCATCTTTGTTATCATCCTTAGTCCGATGACCATTTTATCAATTGTCTTCACAGAGAGAATGTGAGGAGGTTGAATGTTCAGGTGTCTGAAAAGACGAGTGATCAGAGCAGCATAAGGGAGTTTTCCCTTGTCCTTTGCCATGGACCTATACATGTGAAACATGATAGTGTGCGGCAGAGAGAAATTAAGACCAATCTTGATTGCATACATCAACATAGCCTCTGAGATAGAAACATCTGTCTTGGATGTTGATTTCGGTCTAAGACAGTTGATCACTATCTTGTGAAGCAGAGTGTTTGTTGCATTCATCCTGGAGTAGGAGAGACGACCTTCAGCAATTCGGTCTCTTGCAAGTTCTAGAGTGGCATGACTTACAGACATACCAATTGATTGGAAAGCACCTCTTTCCACACCAATTAAATATGCCAGAATGTCCTTATCAACAACATATTCTTTATCTCTCACACTGAAAGAAAAGCTGTTTGCATCAATGAAACTGAGATTGGAATAGAAGTACGCTGTTAATTCAGAATGGGCCATATCACAGTCAGTACAGAATTGATGGAGTTGAAGTTTTTCAAACTTCTCTCTCAGATTGATGCTCAATAGGTCCAGAAAATCAAAATCCACCGTCCGTGGATTCATCACCCCACGCTTCAGCAGTTTTTCATACATCTTCCTATGTCCGTATGAGCGAAACAGTTCATCCTTCTTCCCTCGAAGGTTTGCAGCCACACCCATCCAAGGTTTAAAATGTATGAACATTTTCTCATCATCATCTTTTCCCTCTGGCTGAGTTATACTACTAAACCTAGGGTCACTGGGAAAGTTTGCAAAGGCTTTTGCAGCCGTTCCAGCAGGAACAATCCCTGATCTCTCCATGACGGTGAGAAAATGTGTCTCATTTGAGTAACTTTTTTCTTTTAGAAACTCATCAATGAAGGTCATGGCAGAACCTCCTTCCTTCAATGCAGAGTAAAGCCTATAAACAAAAGCAGGCTTGAGTGTTCTTACAGGTTCAATATCTTCAAGAACTTTTTCTGCATCTTGAGGGCGACAACCATGATCTAGGGTTTTTGGGTAAAGTGAAAAACGAAGGAGAAGAAGTATATAAAAGGTGACTGATACGGGGTAAATCAAGCGTCGCAAATTTTTGGAAATATTAAGAATTTCCTTTTGAAAATAACTGCCTTAATAAATCGATAACCACCACTTTTTAAATATAACTGCCTTAATAAGCTCGATTAGAGATAAACATACAATCTTACCTTTTCGAAATGACAGTTTAAGTAAATGAACTTACAGTCGTGTCGATTGGTATTTTCAGTCTTCAACCTTTTGAGTCTGATACTCTGTCAGACTTTGGATTCTGAGTCTGAGCTTCAACATTCTTCAAGAGATAAAATATTGAGTCTTGAGCAAATAGACTCAAACAAGCTTTTCTCAAGTGGCTTTGTGAAGATGTCTGCCAGTTGATTTTTTGAGTCTATGAATTGTATCAAGACTTCTTTGTTCTGAACGTGATCTCTTATAAAATGATGTCGAATCTCAATGTGTTTTGCTCTTGAATGTAGGATAGGATTCTTTGTAAGATTGATTGCGTTCGTATTGTCACATTTTATCTCTGTGCAGGAGTCTTCAATGCCAAAGTCTTGTAGTTGTTGTTTTATCCACAGTATTTGAGAACAGCAACTTCCAAGGGCTACGTATTATGCTTCAGCTGTTGAAAGAGCCAAAGTACTTTGTTTTCTTGAAAACCAAGATACTGCCCTGTTTCCAAGCAATTGACAAGTACCTGAAGTGTTTTTTCTTTCAACTCTACAACCTGTAAGATCCGCGTCTGAATAGCCAAGAAGTGTAAAGTCTCCTTCTTTGGGATACCATAGACCGATCTTAGTAGTAGTAGCAACATATTTAATAATACGTTTAGCAGCACTTAGATGAGATTCCCTAGGATCAGATTGAAACCTAGCGCATATGCAAACACTAAATAATATGTCAGGTCTGGATGCAGTAAGATAAAGAAGTGAACCAATGATACTCCTGTATAACTTTTGGTCGATTTTCTTCCCTGCTTCATCTTTGTCTATCTTCAAGGAATTTGACATTGGTATGTCAGTCTTTTTGCAATTTTCCAGACCGAACTTTTTAACAAGTTCTTTTGCATATTTCTCTTGATGAATGAATATTCATTCCTTTAGTTGTTTCACTTGTAGACCAAGGAAAAAGGATAGTTCACCCATCATGCTCATCTCGAATTCATCCTGCATAGACTTAGAAAATTTCTTGCACAAAGTCTCATTAGATGATCCGAATATAATGTCATCGACATAAATCTGAACAAGTAGAAAACTTTTACCTTGCTTTTTAATAAACAAAGTAGTGTCTACCTTTCCTTTAGAAAAGGCATTATGAATTAAGAAATTACTTAGCCTTTCATACCAAGCTCGAGGAGCTTGTTTCAATCCATATAAAGCTTTCTTCAGTCTGAACACTGAGTCTAGTTTCTTTGAGTCTTCAAATCCAGGAGGTTGTTCTACGTAGACTTTTTCTTGAATAAATCCATTCAGGAATGCGCTTTTGACATACATTGAAACAACCTGAAATTCTTATAGCAAGCAAAAACAAGTAGTAATCTGATTGCTTCTAACCTTGCTACTGGAGCATAAGTCTCATCATAGTCTATCCATTATTCTTGCGTGTATCATTTAGCCACGAGTCTTGCTTTGTTTCTTGTTACTTTGCCTTTTTCATCAACTTTGTTCCTGAAAACCCATTTAGCTCCAACAACTGATTTACCTTTTGGTTTAGGAGTCAATTCCCATACGTCATTAATACTGAATTGTCTGAGCTCTTCTTGCATTGCTTCAATCCAGCTTTCATAAGCTAAAGCTTCTTTAATATTTTTGGGTTCTATTTCAGAAATAAGAGCAATAGCACTAGACTCTTCTCGCCTTTTGGATCTTGTTCGAATTCCCTCATTAATGTTCCCAATAATGAGTTCTTCAGGATGACTAGACTTGTGCTTCCAGTTACTAGTAAGTCTGATAGATTGTTGATCTTCTTCTTGAGTAGATTCTTCATCAGTAGCTTGTTGTACTGATTCTGAATTAGTAACTGCTTCAATGGAGGTAAATCTAGCAGTGTCTGGAACAAATTATGAATCTTCAGTCTGAATTTGCTGAATTTGTGGAGTCTTGAAATTTAACATTCATTGATTCTTCCACAGTCTGAGTCTTCTTGTTGAATACTCTAAAAGCTTTGCTTGTAGTTGAGTAACCAAGAAAGAATCCTTCATCTGATTTTTCTTCAAACTTACCAACACGATCATTTGCATTCTTTAGAATAAAACATTTGCAACCAAATACTTGAAAATAAGAAACTATTGGTTTCTTTCCTTTAAAAAATTCATAAGGGGTTTTCTCAAGAATTGACCTTAAAAATACTCGATTTATAATATAGCAAGCAGTTGAGACAGCTTCAGCCTAAAACCTTGAAGAAATTTGATTTACAATTAAAAGAGTTCTTGCCATTTCTTGTAAAGACCTATTCTTCCTTTCCACAACCACATTCTGTTCTGGTGTATATGGAGAGGAGAATTTGTGCTGAAAACCAAATTCATCACAAAATTTAGTAAAGTCTTGATTTTCAAACTCACCTCCATGGTCTGTATGAATGCTTGAGATAGTGTGACCTTTCTCATTCTGCACTTTCTTAGCAAACTTTGAAAAGAGAGAGAAAGTCTCTGACTTACTTGAAAGAAAGTAGACCCAAGTAAATCATGAGTAATCATCCACAATTACTAGACAGAACCTTTTTCCACCAATGCTTTGCGTTCTGGTAGGTCCAAACAAATCCATATGCAGAAGCTGCAGTACATGATTAGTGGAAACTTTATTTATTGATTTGTAAGAGTTTCTAACCTGTTTACCCAGTACGCATGGTGTACATAGATCAGACTTTGAGTAATTGAGAATAGGCAATCCTCGAACAAGTTTCTTGGTAGAGATCTTATTGATTTGCTTCATATTGGTATGGCCTAGCTTTTTGTGCCATAGATTAGCTTCATCTTGTACTGATATTAAGCATTGTGATATTTCTTGATTCACATCCAGAAGATAAATATTTCCATGTCTTCGTCCAGTAAAAGATTGAGTAAAGTCTTTACTGATTCCAGAGCACGTTTCTTCCTGGAAGTTGATCTTAAAACCAGTATCACACAACTGACTTATGTTAAGCAGATTGTAATTTAATCCTTCAACTAAGGAAACATTATTGATTGACAAACTTCCAATCTTTACTGTTCCTCGACCAGTAATTCTTCCTTTGTTGTTACCACCAAAGGAAACTTTTCCTCCGTCTATCTGGACAAGTTTTATGAAGCAACTTGAGTCTCCTGTCATATGTCTTGAGCAGCCACTATCAAGATACCATTTAATCTTCCTTTTGATAGTAACCTGCAATTAACACGAATTCAAGCTCTTCTTGGTACCCATATCATCTTGGGTCCAGAAGTGTTAGAACAATAGACAGTCTTAGCCCAGCTCTTTTTAACAGGTCTCCAAACCAAAGGACATTTTTTCTCAAAATGTTCTAAGCTTTTACACTTGGAACATCTCAAAGCATTTCTGCCAACAGGTTTTACAAAAACTTTCTAGAAATGATTCTTATAAACAATTCTAGCTGGTCTCTGTTTAATTCTTTCTTTTACCTTTGGGAAATCAATTAGTGGAATAGTTTCAGAAGTCATACCAAGACCTAACTTATCAAAGTATGGTCTTTGTATCGAAAGAATCTTATACAACTTTTCAGAACCATTTGAAAATCTTTTTGATATGTTAGTAATATCATTTTTCAAAAGATTATTTTCATTTGAAATAATGTCTGAGTTTTCTTTCACAACAACAAAATCTTTTTCCAGCTTTTCAAACTTTTCTTTCATAAGTTTATCATGTTGCTTCAATGTAGAATTTTCCTTTTTTAATTCGGAGATCCTCTTGAGAGAGGTTTTCAGACTAAGACAAAGTTCATCAATGTATTTAGAAACCTTGACAGGAATTTTCAGATTACCAACCTCGAGTTCACTGTCTGAGTCTGTGTCTGAATTAAGGTCTGAGTCTGAATCTGATTTTGCCATTAAACAGATATTGGCATAATCATCATCAGTTTCTTCACATTCAGTATCACTCCAAGTCTCTGCTTTGAGTGACTTCCTGTATTTCTCAGTCTTTCCTTTTCTCTTCTTTAATAGAGGACAGTTGGGTCTGATGTGTCCCTTTTTCTTGCATTCAAAGCAAGTCACTTTTTTGTTAGAATCATCTTCCTCTGTTGACTTGTTTTGAAACCTTTGAGAGCTTTGTTTCTTCCAATTGAATTTCCTTCCTTTTTTGTTCAACTTTCTGAATCTCTTTATCATGAGTGCCAGTGCTTCATCATCTAGATCTTCTTCAGAGTCTGTAGCATCAGAATAGTCATTAGACTTTAAGGCTATAAATTTCTTACCTTTTGAATCTTCCTCTTCGTTGGTCTGTTCCACTTCATAAGATTGAAGAGTCCCAACCAGTTCGTCTACAGAGAGTGGAGCAATCCTCTGCGTCTCTCTTATTGAGGTTTTTATGTAATTCCAGTCTTTTGAGAGTCCTCGAAGTAGTTTGTTGACCTTCATATGTCCTGAGATTGGATATCCCTGATATTCAAGACCATTCACAATTTCAGTAAAGCGACTAAACATGTCAGTTATTGATTCTCCTGATCTCATCTTAAAGACTTCATATTGTCCTAAAAGAATGTTGATCCTCGTTTCTTTCACACGATCAGTTCCTTCTTAGGTAATGTGAAGCCTATCCCAGACTTCTTTTGCTGTATCACAAGAAGATATTTTATTATACTCAGTAGGGGATAAAGCACAATAAAATGAGTAAATAGCTTTGGCATCAAGAGTCTATCTCTTGGAGATTTCTTCTTGAGTCAGTAGAGTAGGATCAGCAGTTTCTTTTCCTCTCTCTGATCCTAATGCAGCAGCAGGAATGATTCCTTTATCAACCACTTCCCATTCCAAAGGATCTTTCGATCTTAGGAATGCCTTCATCTTATTTTTCCATATGCTGTAGTCTTTTCCATCAAAGTATGGAGGTCTGGTATTGCTTTGACCTTCAACCAACCCTGTAGGCAACATACTAGCCATAAATCTTTTACTCAGAAGTAAAGACACTTCTTATAAACAAGTACACAAGCTCTGATACCAATTGTTAGGACTAGAATTAGCACCTAGAGGGGGGTGAATATGTGATTAAAGCAATTTTAACAATTTAATCCGAATAAGAGATTAATGAATTAAACCAACAAACGCTGCAAATGAAAGTAATGAAAGATAAAAGGATTAAGGATAGAGAAGATTTATAGTGGTTCGGCTTAGACCAAGCCTACGTCCACTCTCCCGCACGAACAACCCTTCTGGCTGGATTTCACTAAGAATCAAAAAGAGTGATTACAGTCTCACGCTCTTGAGTCCACAGTGTAGAAGCTCTACTATACTTCCTCAAGGTCTCACCACAATATGATCTCTCTTTTGATTACATATAATGCTCGAAGAATAATATCGCAAAATAGAAAAGGAGATTCAGACTTTGGAATTATTCTATCCGGCACCCTTCAACAACCGGAGCATCTCTCTTATATACTTCTTCATGCCTTCAATACCGTTGTCACCTTCCAAAGAAGTTCTTCCAATCAACTCGTTGGACAGAATCAATTAGAGAGATCTCGAGCTCTTTAAGGTAAGTGTTGATAGCCCATCAATCCTGCTCGCCCATACAATCAGGATCTTGGTTTCCATAAGTAGATCCTTCCAAATATAAGTTGCGAAATCTTTAGAGAATCTATACATATTCGAATACGAAAGTAATATCTTCTAGTGCTGAATCAAGTAGAAAGATATTCTCTAGCCGTTAGAATAAAGACCATATAAGATCAAAATAAAAGTCGATCTGGAGACTGTCCATGAGAGTAGACTTTGAAACATGAGTCTTGCTAGCTTCAGACTTTGATCTTCAGACTTTGTCAATAGAGTCTGTAAGTCTTCAGACTAAACTGAGCAAAATGTTTTGTCAACTTCAAAATACTTGAAGAGAATTTATCCAACAAAATCTGGGTGGAAGAGTGTTGCGACAGAAGAATAGAGGGGGAAGAGGAGAGGGCAGGCTATGTGGAAGTGGAATGGAAAGTGAATGCATGGGAATCGCGGTCAATACTTGCACGATCTTTCGTCACAGCATTGCGAATCTTCAACCAAAAAAACTGCAGGAAATCCCTCTTCCGAAATAGTTGGGAAACAAAAGGAGAAAGACAATGTTAGGATACGAGACCGTGTTCCCAAGAATGAGTTCACAAACCTTTTACAGTCTTAAATGTTGGTTTTACTTGGTTTGTGATTATTGTCGAACCGATTGAGCTATAGGATTGAATGTAGTGTTGTCTTCAGATTTTGACAACTCACCCATCAAATTTATGATGGAAGAAACCCATGATACTTTTTTTTTTCGAAGGGTTGAGCTAGGAGATTTTCTCGGTGGGGCAGCAAGAAAAGGAAAATTGCTTTTTAACACGGATAAATTTCATTAATGACCCCAAAGTTTGATATTTACTGCTGCTATCCATCTCTTGCAATTTAAATTTTGTACATCCAATCCATAGTTACGTGGTTTCGGTCCACAACTCTTGTTTGTATGAAATATCGATCACTTTTTACATGTAATCAAGTTAATTTACAATGTAGATAAATGTGGAAAGACTAAAATTGCACCATAGTTCTAGTCACGGCTATTGCACTTGCTTAAATAAATCATGCAATGTAATTATGTAATCGGCATAGATAGTCCAAAAGTCATTCAAAAATATTGTCAATTGTGGTAATGCAAAGGCATTTCAGCGACCGAAGTAATATGATGACGTTTACACGGATAGAGTGTGTTTATAAGTTAGATCCTTTTGTTCTGTACTCAGACATTAATTCTAATAGGCTGATATAATTTTTGGGGTCAAAAAATGTAAAACAATCAAGTCAAATTGGCATAATTTAGAAATTCTACGGTCAGTAGGGGCACCCCACTAAACATATGCTTTCACCACCTCTTTTTTTTTTTAAAATAGAAGCAAAGAAATCTATTTAGTTAAAGGACCATATTTTTCTACAACCTTACTTTTGGATGAAACTCTCTCCAATTATACCTTCAATTGATGGGTCACAAAACCATAGTCATCATTAAAAATATATTTTGCATATTTGTGATTTCCATAACTCGTGGCCTACATAGATACTCATATCTCCAATAGGATATCTATAAATCAAACCCATGGTATTTTTATACATAATCAGGTATTAATCCTGAATATGGGCATGTTTTCCTCCGTCAGTGGATAGAAAAAATTTGCTGCGACCAATCTTTTGATTGGTGGATTGCAAACATATAACGATTGTGTTAAGTTTCATCTTCCCAATGAAACCCTAAATTGTCTCCTATTTGTTTTTTTTCTTGAGTAATCATTCACTTAAGTACCGAGGGGAAAATCTCATGGGCTTTTGCGGTTTATTTTAGCCCTTGGGCCCGCCGCTCGCTATGAGCCGATGACCGCACACATTTGTACTTTGGTAGCATCAACTTCAAGATAAACATAATGAGTGTATTCATGATTGTACGTATATATTAACTCCCTCATATTGCATCTACATGCGCATAAGCTAATCTTCATCTTGTTCTTTTTTATATAATTAGCAGCTAACTCTCTCGCATTTTCATCAAGGGTAAATTGTCGTCACACTTTCAATAATTCAAATTCCAATAAGTTAGTTTCTGACCACCCCCAAGAAAAAAAAAACAAAAACAAAAAAAACTCCAATAAGTCAAATTTGTGTGTACCAAGTATTTAATGGAATCGAATTCCTCAAAGTAATATAGCCAATTATACACCAAACCTTACAACATATATAATTGATAGAAAGGCTAGAAAAAAAGTTTCTTAGCATCAACACGCGACACGCATTACGCAACATGACTCGACACAACACTCAACATGTCGTTTTTCAAAAAACATAGAATTTCGACATGTTAGAACACGTTGTATATTAAATGTGTAAATATATATAATAAATTATCATCTTTATGATTATTTTAATCAAATTAATTTGATTCAAATTTACAAATAAATAAATAATAAAAAAGTCTAAAATAAATTTAAACTAAAAATACTAATCCACTATTTATTAATATCATTCATTGTTTTCAATTTAACAAATTCAATTTTATTCCAATAATCCATAAAATTTGGAGAAAAAACAAGCAATTCACATTTTGGACTCACATGTCAAACATGTCAAAAAAGAAGAGAAAAAATTTGGGGGGCGAATTGTGTATCACAGAAAGCGAGAGTCAAGAAAGAAGAAAAGACTAAATTTTTCCTTTTTCCTAATTTATTATTTTTATTATTTTGACCATTCATTTATTAAAAAATTTAAAATTGATTTTGTTTATCGAAAACTCGCATATCGGGAAACTCGCATGTCGGGACAGAGAGTATCAGGAAAGTTGATCAGGTGTTGGATTTTCCAACACGTGATGATTGAGAGTCGGAAAATGTCCGAAAGTGTCGGATATGTGTCGAAGTGTCCGACACAACACGAAAGCTCTTGGAGAGTGTCAGTGCTTCATAGATAACGTGTCATCCTCGAAAGAAGGATCTAAAGCTAAATCTAATTACAACACTTTAGCATAATTAACACGTCAAGTAATCAGTAAGTCTTTCTTAATTCATTCTTTTGCAGCTGACCACGAGCACAATTTGATAGGTACACAGTTGGACAAATGGCCAAGTACTCATAGCCAAAACTGTGGATTTCTAATAGAAGAAAAACTTTTTCTAATTAACAGGGGTAGCTTCCATTTCGCCCTTTGAATTAGGTCAAACTTCAAGATTAGAGACTCCTTCATATGAATATTTTTTTTTCTTTTCAATTATAGGAGCAGCAGCACAACATGAATCAATGTAATGACTTGTTAGCACCGATTTTTCAATTTGCCGATATTCTGGCTAAACCTATTGAAAGCATCAATATTCGTGATCCCTTTGGTTTAAAAAGAAAAAACATGAAAAGAAAGAAAGAAAGCACGGGTTCCACCATAGTTTGAGGGATTCCTCGCGACTTGGAACTTTATCACCACACATCAAAACCTAAACACTAGGATAGTGATGCAATTTCTTTGAAAATATGCGGCGTGGAATTATCTATAATTTAGCGGGGCTGGACAACCAATCAAACATTGACACATGGCGTTCTCTGGTGTGTATCAGGGCTTTTTTCTTTATATCCCGCCTCAACAAATTGTGAAATATGAAGTCAACTTTCTTTCAATTAGCTTGTCGAGTATGGAAATACTGTTGCAATGACCACATTGCCACCATTTCGCATCGGAATTACAATTTTACCCATAATGGGGACGCCATTTCTTTAATGCATACAAAATGTGAATTTCATTCGCCACTTCATCGGCTGTTTGGAGCGCGTGCTCTTGGATTTAAGCAAACTGATCATATTAAGCATTGCTTTAAAGAATAAATGACTCAATATTCAAAGCGCCCAATCCAGATGCATTGCTAGAGAAGTTGGTACTTGAAAAGGCTGTAAATTTTTCAATAGGTCTATCACGTACGTGGATGAGCCGCTTTTGACGGACTCTTAACGTCAATTTCATCCTCCATCATAGACATTTTAGTTTGGGGCGATGCTCCGTACGGTCCACTCCGATCCGATAGGCCACTGGCCACCAATTATTGGTTGGTCGGTACGGAAAGACGTGTAATTGATAGATCTTTTTAGATCCAATCAAAGCCCAGGCATAGCCCAAATTTTAGTGGGCCCGTTGGTAACCTCCCACGTGTCACTATTACTGCACGGTCCAAATTTGTAATTTCTCATGGGCCTGGGACAGGCCTGAGTCTCCATTCTCAACCGAAAAGCGCCCCCCCCCCCCCTTTTTTTGAGCTAATAGACCGGGAAATTCAAAAGACATTAGCCAATGCAATTCGTTATATTTGAATTCAATCCATATGAAGTCCGCTTGTATAGCAAACAAATTAACATTTTTAGAAAATATTTCCAAAAAATATATTCTAAGAAATCATTATTCAAGGAAATAATATTTTTAATGTTTGTTTGAAATATAAAAAATGAACTAAAAATTATTTTTCGTTGCTTAAAAATGAAAACTTCATTCCTAGTTGTGGGGATCTTGATTGTAAGAGCTGGGGTTTCTTGGACCTAGCCAGTGAGAACTTGAGTACAACGTCGGAGACCCGGGCTCGAGTGTCGGTGACTTGGGCAAGAGAGCCAGGAATGCGAGTAAGGGGACTGACAGGGACTTAACCCAGCCTTTGTGACCCAAGCCGGAGCCCTAGTGGCTTGGGGGTGGGAGCTGAATACTCTGATAAAATCACAAAGTTAATCCCTCCTCCTCCTCTCTCCTTCTCACTCTTCAGCCCTTTCCCCAGAATCCAGCTCGTTCATCTCCCTCGCCCAAGGTGCGCAGCCTCTATCTTAGCTGCCCCTATCGAGATCCGTCGCCTCACCATCATGCCCATCGATGAGTTCCCTCCCTCCACCTTTGTCCCCACAGGCCCCCCGTCTATCTATATCCCTCCCTCTCTTTGCGAAACCCTTTGTTGTCTTTGTTTGAGCACGACATCGCTGTCAAGCTCGTTGCATGTGGCGGAACTCAATACGGCGTTGAGCTATTTTTCTACCTGCAATGCCGCTGGTCTAGATTTGGCGGTGTGCCTTTAGATTAATAAGCTCGACAATATCCATGGTCATGAAGGCCGTTGAGCTTCCAAATCTAGCGCCAAGCTTTAGGGATGAACGTGCGGCCGGTCCATCGCCATGAGCCTCAATGATGAGGCCGATATTACAACCGCCATGGACGAGCCACCAAGATAGGCAATGCTGAGAGCGTGAAAAACAAAAAGCAAAACAAAAGCATAGAGGTTGGGCTCGGCTTGGACCCATGGAAAGAGGCATCATACTACATAGACGACGGCAGACGGTAGCACGTCTTGGATGGCATGTCCCGGGTGGCACCACAGTGATTGGCCTGGACACGGCATCGGCAACTCTGCCAGTGCCCACGATCGGCACAGGCCCGCGTGTGTCAGCTTAGAGGTGGCTGTGGATGTGGGAGAGAGGGGGGAAAAAGAGAGGGCTAGGTGCTATGCTAGGGTTTGGTGGTATTTGGATGAAGTGCAGTAAGGACCTGAATTGAATGAACATATCTCGCGATCTAAAGATAGAGAAAACATATGGATCCATCATAGGATAACTGATTTGCATCCATCTGAACGGAGCCCAGCCACGTTCCTCATTCTTTAGCAATGGCGAGCAGGCAATCCCACTACAGGTCAATGACATTGTTATGTTAAGGACGAACGAAGGAATGTAAATCAGACATTTTTTGCACCTGATATATACAAAGTTGAGTGCCAATTGCCCACGCTAATTCCGCGGAACACATCATACAACCATTGTAATCACAAGCTAGTAACATAAACGAAAAGCATGTTTATGCCATTCAATTTAGTGTTTCGATAGATCGCGAGCAAAATGCTCACATCGCTCCAAAGCCAGATTAAGAAGTCCATTCGTCAATGTTTGCACAAAAAGGCTTGGTCTATAAACATTTCACTACCTGGCACAAACACCATTGCCTTTAGTCACCCATTCAGATTTCAATATGCGTCTTAACTGGTCAAGTGGGACATTTCATGGTCCAGTATTTATCTATCTAAGGTGGAGATCCTCATGAGCTGTTAGAAGTTAGACCTACCATTCATAATGCATTTCATCTATCCGTAGACGTTAGATTGCTTAGCTTAACTTCTCACACTGCAATCTATTACTTTGTTACTTGTTAGAACTGCCTTCAAAAACCCGAATTTGGAATCCCTTCTTGGCCCGTAATAGTTGATGAATACAAGGACTACAATACCATGATAGACACTGAATGATAGGAAAAACAGGACCACCAGGAAATTCATCAAGCGAACATTTGCAACAATCGGGGGAAAGAGATATAGAGATTTGCACCGTCCAAAATGCACACTTCGTCATACATTGCCCTCCATTTCATCGATCATTACCATAGGCAAAGGCTTTCGTTGAGTTCAATCGACTATGTTAGCGCCAAGGTCCCAAAAGTACACAATAAATCAAAACACGCTCCCTCGAAGCAGCCTATCAACTCACCGAGGCGTTCTTTCGCAGATATCGAGTTGCAATCACAGAAAAAAGCAACAAAGAACTCATCTAATTTCACAGCACATTCCCAAAACAATTAAACAATCCGAAACGAAATGCAAAATCGAGGGAAGAGCAGGATTACTGGAGTGGTCGGGACTCTAGGCATGGCAAGTGATGCATGGAACGAACTGGTGGACCGCGACCGCCACCATTCTCGCCTCTCGCCTCCCGCTGCCATTGTCAGGCTTACTGGGGAATTTAGCAAAACGCACGATTCTTAACAATATTTTCTTTAATTTTATTACAAAAGAGGATCTTTAATTTTTCAATGTCCTTGAAATGAAAATGGAGGATATTAAAAGGGGCGGAAAAAAAAAATTTGAAAGCATTAGCTTTGATAGTTTAAAAAAATAAAAAGGTTTTATTTTCTTTCAAAAGAATTGATTAATCTAATTCAATTCAACGATCATTACAAAAATCGACTGTAAAGTTAAATCAAGTGTGTCGTGGCACATATCAATTTGTTCAGCCCCGAAACTTTCAGAGATGTTGTGTTAAGTCTATCGAGCCACATTTTCTTAGTCAAGTTTTTAATGAATTTAAACTATACGACAAATCTAATAAGGTCATCTGTCGATCCTTCACATGCTCTGCACGTATTGGAAGCTGATTGATTTCGAGATATTCGGGAATCTGGCAAAGCACTTATGGCTGTCTAGCCCCCATGTCATTGCCACTACCGTCATCGCCGCCGCCATAGATCGTCGATGGGCGACCCGTCTTTCCTCAATTGGGGCGCTGGTTTCGGGCACGAGCCATTGGAACATAGAGCTTCATTTGGGCACTGCAATTCCCTCGCCTCATGGTCCCCCTCAACGAACTCTAACTCATCCAGTCAAATTAGGACGAGGAGGCATACAGGGGTATGGACTTGACAATGATTGGGATTGCACGGTGGATGATGTAATTGCGCCACGGGCGAATGTCATTCTCAAAATGTCGACAAATTGCTTGATATTATGTCGAATTGTCACAAGCGATACTTATCACTCATCGAAATTTGTAAATTTTTCATTTTCAAAATAAATTTCTACATGTACCATAACATACAATCGCTTTTTTGCTAGAATTTATTGCATTAACTTCTTTACTGAGCATAAAAACACCAACCCCATTTTGGTTTATTATTTTCTCATAGGAAAATGACTCAAATGATCCCGAAAAATCCATGGACCATGTTGAACAAATTAAGAACTCATGGATTAAATTGTGCATTTAGCTAAATTTTGGGAACCACATTGAATAAATTAAAATTTAATAATCACATTTGTCAGAAGTTGAAGGCAAGCAAGAATCGGACAGAGAAGAAGAGAAGAGTCAGAAGTTTTCTGGAAGAAGATTTTCTTGTATTCGATATGTATTCAATGTACATAACTTTGTTGTTTATAATACATAGTGTATAAACAAAGAAAGGCAATGTAATATTTTACAAATCAATCTAATATTTAATTGATCAGAATATGGATCAATTAATTCCCGATATATCCAAAGAATAATCTGCATATCTTCCAACACTCCCCCTCAAGCTGGTGGCTTGTAGATGTCTAAGACGCCTAGCTTGCTCAGTAGATATGCATGTTGTTTTTGACATAGGGCTTTGGTAAACACATTTGCAGGTTGTTCAGCAGTTCCAATCCCTCTTGTCTCGATTGTCCCTTCTTGAATCTTCTCCTGAATGAAATGGCAATCCACTTCTATGTGCTTGGTCCTTTCGTGCATTACAGGATTTGCTGCAAGTTTCAGAGCTGATTCATTGTCACAGAATAATCTCGTCGGCCCCTTTAGTTGTATTCCAAGATCACCAAGCAATCCTCGTATCCACACAATTTCACACGTGGTCTTTGCCATGGCCCGATATTCCACTTCAGCTAATGATAGAGAAACTGTTGCTTGCTTCTTGGTTTTCCATGAAAGAAGAGAATCTCCTAACTTAATGCAAAACCCAGTTATAGATCTTCGACTCATAGGACACGTTGCATAGTCTGCATCGCAATATGCTGTCATTTCCATGCTGCATCTTCTAGATAGAAGTATCTCGAGTCCTGGACATCCCTTCAAATACTTCACCACCTTTAGAGCGGCATTTATATGAGATTCCTTCGGTTTGTGCATAAATTGACTGAGATTTTGCACTGCATATGATATATTAGGCCTGGTCATGGTTAGATAAGTAAGCTTTCCAACGAGCTTTTGATAACTCGTCGGATCCTGTAATATAGGATCATCCTGAGAAGTTCCTCCAGTGTGATATGCTGTAGTTAACCTGATATTCTGCTCAATTGGAATGACAACTGGCTTGCATCCTGATAAATTAGCCTCTGATATAATTTCCAACACAAACTTCCTTTGACTGAGGGAAAATCCTTTATGAGATCGAGCGATCTCAATCCCAAGAAAATATTTTGGTGCTCCCAGATCTTTTATATGAAATGTAGTGTGCAAATATTTCTTCAGGCTCTTTATTGCAACTTCATCATTTCCCATGATAAGAATGTCATCTACATAGATCATTAAGTAAATAGATGACGTACCTCTGGTCCATGTAAATAAGGCATAATCATACTTGGATTGTTTGAAGTTTGCACTGATAAGAGCATTAGCGAATTTAGCGTACCACTGTCTGGAAGCTTGTTTCAGCCCATAAAGGGATTTGCGGAGACGACATACTCTATTCTCCCCCTGTCTCCGTAAACCCTGAGGAATATCCATGTAAATTTCTTCATCTAGATCACCATGAAGAAAGGCGTTATGAACGTCCATTTGGTGTAACGGCCAATCATGGATGGCTGCAACTGATAAGAATGACCGGACAGTGACATCTTTAGCAACATGGGAGAAAGTTTCGTGATAATCGAAACCTTCTCGTTGCGTATATCTCTTCGCCACTAATCGAGCTTTGTATCGTTCAATGGATCCATCAGCTCTATGCTTAACTTTATAGACCCATTTACATCCTATGGACTTCCTATTTGTGGGCAAAGGAACTATATCCCAAGTGTGGTTATCAGTCAAGGCTTGTAATTATGCTTCCATGGCCTTTTGCCAACGTGGGTCATTGTATGCCTCATCATAACTAGATGGTTCTTTCTCATTTGATATACGATTAATGCAACATCTATGCTCTGATGAAAGCTGGTCAAAAGAGACATAAGAGGATATTGGATAGTGAATACCTGGTCCGTTAAAGGAGGCACATACATAGTCGTTTGTCCACGTTGGTGGTTTCGTAGCTCGCCCCGAACGTCATGGGTGATCCATTGGTGGTGGAGGTGGAGAAAGTTCCGCAGCATTAGTGGTTGTTTGATCGCCAGAATCATCTTCAACGTTCATTGGAATAACAGGAGCAATTTCCAATATTGTTGGCTTAGTTGATTGATCAACAGAAGAAGATGGAATATCTTGGCCTGGTGATGCTGCAAGAAAATATTCAGTAGATATATTCTCCTCAATTGAGGAGCGATGAGGACTGGTGGAGATATCAAAATCCTCTGGAGATTCACGAAATGGAAAGATAGTTTCGTGAAAAATGATATCCCTGCTTACAAAAAATTCTCCTGTAGATGGATCTAGAACATAATAACCCTTCTACAGGGTAGGATAACCCATGAAAATACACCTCCTGGCACGTGGGCTCATTTTGTCTCGAGGTCCCACAGTTGCAGTATAGCAAAGACAGCCGAAAACTCGTAGATGATCTATTGCTGGTTTTTTTCCATAAAGTAATTCGAATGGTGATTTACCAGCTAATATCTGAGTAGGCATACGGTTGATGAGGTAGGTTGCAGTGAGGACACAATCTCCCCAATATACGGCCGGAATAGATCCTTGAAACTTCAAAGCTCGGGCAATTTCCAGCAAATGACGATGTTTGCGTTCTACCACTCCATTCTGTTGTGGAGTATAAACACAGGAGCTTTCATGTAAATGCCATGCAGCAAGAAAAGTGATCTGCAATCATGACTAAAAAATTCCTTCCCATTGTCAGTTCTTATTCGCTGGATCGACTTCCCGAACTGATTTTTAGTCATGGTGATGAAGGTTTTCAATTGAGATGGAACCTGAGCCTTTGATTGCATCAAGAATACCCATGTGGCCCGAGAGTGATCACCCACAATTGTTAGAAAATATCGTGAACCATCACGATGTGTTGTGTGATATGGTCTCCAGACATCCACATGAATTAAAGAAAAGATAGTGGTGGAACGCGTTGTATGCAAAGGGAAAGATTTGCGAGACTGTTTTGCAAGGGGACAAATAGGACATTTGGAATAAGGAAAAAAAATTACTATGTCCCATCCTTGAATGTAAAAGAAAGTCTTTATCATTGGCAATGGCGTTACACAATGACAATTTATTGAAAGGAATTGAATTCAAATCTAGATGACTTGGAATACTGGTCCAAAAATATAAACCTTCAGAAAGACTACCCAAGCCCATCAGTTTCCCAGTCGAAAGGGCCTGAAAAAAACATGTATCAGCATTGAAGAGTATTTGACAGTAATTTTCCTTGCAGACTTTGGATACGGAAATGAGATTGAATTGAAATTGTGGGACATAAAGGACATTGTGCAGGATAATTTGAGAGCTAAGTTGAACAGTCCCTGTCAATGTGACATGGGTAATATTCCCATTTGGAAGCTGCACATAAATAGGCGTGGCCAATTGCCTATGTATTTTTGAGAAAAAATTTATATTACAAACGATATGATCACTAGCTCTTGAGTCAACTATCCATGCCCTTTTTGAAATTGAATTAATCAGGCAATGGGATATACCTGAGAAACTTCCTCCCTTATTTCCAATATCTGTTTTCTGCAATGCCTGCATCAATTGCTGATATTGCCCATAAGTAATTGGTCGGCCAGTACTTGGTCCAGTAGGTCCAATTACCTGGTAAGCTGCAAAATATTATTTCTTTTTGCCTTTTTCTCCTAGCTTTCCATGTAATTTCCAGCAATTATCTATGGTATGATGTAGACGTTTGCAATGCTCATAGTATAATTTACCTCTCCCCCTGGAATTTTGACCGAAATTCCTAATTGATGCAGAATAAATCTGGCCGTTGGATGATTTGATCGTGGAATAATCTCCATCGTCCAATGCAGCGTATGGATCAACTCCCTGCGGACCGTCAGATCTCCGCAGGAAATCGAGACCGTCGGATCTTTGCGGGAAATCAAGACCATCGGATCTCCGTGGAAAATCAAGACCGTCAGATCTTCGCGAGAAATCCAAGCCGTCAGATCGCCGGATTGCATCTCCACCGTTGATTCCTTCCCTTTTAAGGATTCTCTCTGCATTTGCGAACCCTAGCCCCTCTCGATTTTCTCTCTCCCGGGCTAGGGTTCTCGCCCCCGATTCTCTTCCGCGGCGTTCTCCGCGAAGTGCGAGAGCAATAGATTCGCTCCCTCGTGTCGTCTCCGGTGCCGTGAGCCGTTGGCTCTCTTCTTGGACGGCCAACTGGAAGATCCGGCCGAGGGGCGGCACGGGGTCCATCGCCAGGATCTGTGAACGAAATGTTAGGTACGTTCCAGAGCGATGACAGTTTGTTATATACTGCCATGACTGATAGATTCCCTTACTTGAGATCTATGAGTTCCTGTATGAGACAAAAAAAAATTTGCTCAATCGAGCTTCCCATACATTTCTTTTATGTTGTCCCACATGGTTTTCGAATCTTCTGTCGGTGGGAGGCCTGCTGCGACATCTGGAGAGACGCAGTTGCCGATCCATGTGCGGATCAGGTGATTGCACTTTTGCCAGTGCCTTGCCAGCCTCTCATCCGATGGAATAGGTATTGTTCCGTCAAAGAAACCGTCTTTATCTTTGGTCACCATGGCTCGCCAGAAGTCTTGCGACCAATTGTTGTATTTTTCTGGCCCGGTCAGTTGCAGATTGATCAGTCACAATTCTGGGCCGTCGGCAGTTGATACATGCAAGGGATCGCATGGCTCCGGTCGGCCGGTGATGGCCGCAATTGGAAACGGTAAGAATCCGGGTGAGAGGTTCGAGTAGGGATTCATCCCTATACCCGACCCATTGAATGCGGTCCCATGACCCGCATTAAAGAGTCTCGAATGAGGGTTTGTTCCCGAACCCGCTTCTCCAGACCCGTTTGTGTGTTCTTCCTCGACGGCTGAGTTTGCCCCGCTTGCGGCTAGTAGACTCCCGTCAGGTTGAACGTTACTTTGGTAACTCGTTACCCCCGGCAATGATGGATTCGGGCCTTGCCCGACGTACCATGGATAAGGTACCCATTGGTAAGGATGGCCTCGAATGGGTTGCCCCATATTCGCCTGAGCCGGGAACATCTGCCATTGAGTCTGGATTGGTTGCTGGGTTGTGGAAATTGTAGGTATTGCCTGGATGCTGTGGCCTTGTGTTTCTCCCGTTGCTGTGGGATCGTCTGTTGGAGGAGCGACAGATGTTCCAGGGATCAGATTCTCTGGATTCATGGTAAGAATTTCGTTTCTTCTTCCTTCTTACAGAATTTGATTCTTTCGTAATCAAGACTTTGATCTGTCTTGCAGCTTCGAAAGCAATCAATTGCGGAAGATGGAGCTTAAAGCCAAAGCTCTGATACCATGTCAGAAGTTAAAGGCAAGCAAGAATCGGACAGAGAAGAAGAGAAGAGTCAGAAGTTTTCTGGAAGAAGATTTTCTTGTATTCGATATGTATTCAATGTACATAACTTTGCTGTTTATAATACAGAGTGTATAAACAAAGAAAGGCAATGTAATATTTTACAAATCAATCTAATATTTAATTGATCAGAATATGGATCAATTAATTCCCGATATATCTAGAGAATAATCTGCATATCTTCCAACAACATTGCATATTGAGTTAAAGCTGAAAGACTATTTTTTAAATCAACAATTTTGAATTTCAAGGAAAAATATAGGGACAATCGGTGATGATATCTACATAACTACTGCTTAAAAATTTAAGATGTCACCACATACGAAAGACTTTTTTGTTTTTACCAAACTCTTGTAACGTTTTTCTCAAAAGACTATAGAAGCATTATTTGCACAAATAGAAGTTAAATTTGTGAAAGAATGTACTTTACTTTTCATACCCCTGTACTTCCATAATAAAATAAAGAACTTCCATATACCATCTTTACATTTTATATCAATTCACTTCGAATGTAACAGTCGTCGCACGTCTCCATCATTCACACTAATAAAATAAAAACTCTCAAACACATTATAAAAAAAAAAATTGCATAAATATTAATTAGCGTCATAAAGCAGATAATTTTTTTTTTATAAAAAAACAGAAAAAAAAAACAATTTGGCGGTAACGAAATGAAAAATGTCAAATTTGTAAATTTTTGCATACGTCACGAGTGCGCATTGCCCAGGAGTGAGTACATTAGCATGACCTCTATCGTTCCAGTTCACCAAATCCTTCGCAGTTCCTTTTTTCCCCACTAAAGCTCACCGCTCGTCAATTCTTCTTATTCTTCTTCTTTTTGTTCGTGCGACTCCAAGAGAAGATTGAGCGACCTCCACGAAGTCTTTGTCAGTCGCCATTTCCGATTGGATCGCCGGAGTCCGTACTTGCTGCATCTTCCACCTCCTCGAGCAGTTTAGCTTCTGTTTGTGCATGTCTGAGTTCGTTTATCTTTGCTCGAATCAAGTAATCGGTCGATGTCTCTAATAATCTTCGGCTTGCAATGAGGTGAATCTGTTTGCCGAGCAAGCTTGGCTGCATCATTTTGTTTCCATCGGCATTGGAGCTACAGAAGTTTGAGAACCGGATCAGATTGTCGAGGAACATCCTCTTGTGTGCTCGTTTGGGAGGTGCATTTTGTGGTCATGATGATTTGAGGAAATGGCGAAGTTCAAGAGACTTCTTAAATGCGTTTGTGGAATCATTAGCGGTTGTATCTAATAAAAACTTATTTAGATGTCTAGATTGTAAGAGTTTTCCTGATGTGGACTACATTAATTGATATTATAATTTACCGTTTAACGTTTACCGTTTTACGGGGATTGGTCTAAGGTGAGATAGAATGTTTCTTAATTAGTCTAATATGGGCTGGCTAGTGTGGGCCGAGTTAAGCCTGGCCCGTAATGAGGGGGCCTAGCTGGAAACTCTATAAATAGCGCTAAGTCTCTCCTCTAACCCTAATTCTCACATGTATCCTCACCTAAGGGGCGTTTACCTAACGCTAAACGTGAGGGGGGCCGCCTCATTGAGCCAGTGATACGGAGGGCAATAGAGGAGAAGGACTTGCGCGTGGAACATTGTGTTTCCGCTTCCTCTACAAGATCGATGGATTCCAAAACAGGTGCGTTAATTCTTCTGCTTAATTATGCATATTCTTGTTCTGGTTATGGAGATCTTGGGATTGCGTAATTTGTGTCCAACACGTGGTATTAGAGCCTCCATAACCCTAGAACTCGAACGCATAAGTTTTTTGCCCTAATTTGTGATTTTCGAGATTTTTTGTTCAATAAAAATAAAATAAAATCACAAATTCGGATGATCTTGAAACCATGGGGTTTTTGTTCTACATGTCGAGATCTTTCCAACCATATATAATCTGTATAATTTTGTTGAGAATTGAGTGAGAATTTTAAATTTGAAATTCTAGGGTTTATACATAGAAAAAGTTCTAGAATTTTAAGTTACATTCTAGCATTACCTTCGTTTTTCTTCTCCACTCTTTGCATCACGTCGTGTCGTTTGAATTATGAACTATCGGTCATCGCGCGTACTCTTTTGCTCGTCCGTCTCTGATTTCGGAATTGACTTTCTCCTCTTGGTGGTTTTGTTCTATTACCGTGGTAAGTTTGCCCGCAGTTGCCAGTCAATGTCGAATTCGTTCGCGACTAGGATGATGGGGTTTGTGAAGATTTGTATTTATATATATTTTTCGCGTGTGATCGGTAGTGTTGGACTCATATCTTCATCCTCTACATCGAGGTGTATTTATATTACATGTTTAATAATTTTATGGATGTGAAAATACATATGGAACCCTAAATACGTGTATTTTTAGTGTATTTTTGCGTATTTTTCTTATATTTTCTGTGATTTTGGAAATATAAGTGTTGGGTTACAAGTATGTTATCACATAAACATTATAATTGTGATCTCATTGGAATCTGTTTTTCAGGTTCACTATAGATATATTTATATGTATAATAAAGATTTTATTAATGAACAAAGCAATGTAATTAGCATAATATGTGATTTTGGTGATATGCTGCCCCTGTCACTAAAATTAAAATCACATATGTATGGTTTATGTGAGATGTGAATTTTATATCCCTGGTATGAGAGAGTTTCAATAATTCAATTGAGTTGTGACCGCCAAAGTGGCACACTTAATTGGGTTTGAGAAATTTCGGTCTCGTATAATTATTGGGATGTCTCCTGCTCTAATGTGTAGTCATACTCCCAAAGAGGGTGATTATATATTAGTTCATGGAGGGATACATGATTATGTGGTGGAAGAGTGACTGATCCTAGTGGTTCGTCTGCCCAAAGGTGATGAATTCACGAAGATTGGAATATATTCTTATAACCACTATCATGTGGGGAGTGTACAATTGCATGTCATGTATTCTGCCCAAAGGTGATTATATGATTATGCATGTAACTCTCTTGATGTGTACTTGTGTGTCAAGTTACACATTGCTCACATGATGCTAATTATATACATTGCTTGGTTTTTCAGTCATTTTTTCTGTAATTAATAACTCTACTATTATTGAGGTTTTTTACTGCTTCAAATTTTAAGTTGTGGACATATGATTTGTTGCTTGAGAATGCAATAAAATTTGCTTATTGTCCATGAAGCGTTCCATTCTGAAACACTTGAAAAGATGTTTGCTTGCGAACTGCACTGCTATAATATGATGGAAGCCTTAGTTGCTTGAAATTATGTTTTGTATGATATTGATATTAGGACATATCTGTAAAGATTGTGTTTAAGTCCTAATGATATATACATCTCATATAAGGATGAAAAAGTTGTTTCCAATTTTTATTTATTTATTTACTCTTAACGGTTATCTAAAGACTTCTATAGATTATTGTGGAAGTAAAATTGACCGAGATAAAGAATGTCCTTATCAAAGTTGTTTTATAAACTTCTTTTGAGTTATAGATTGAGCATAGATTACCTAAATCATATTAAATTTAGGAGTGTCATGCAGAAGTGAGATTATCTAATCCAATTTTAAGTGTATTGCAATTCAGATCAACTCGGTATTATTTTGTATCTTATCCAGATTGTTAAAGGGATATTGATCTTATGACCCTAAAGAAGATACAAGAATTATGGAATCACATACTTTAAAATTTCTTAAGATCGACGTAATTGTAGAGGATAGCTGCTCTCAAACTATTAAAGATAATAGTATGATGGGGGTTACTGTGTTTTTGTCTTTATCTATACAGATAATTATGGAATCTCCTGTACCATAGACTAAACTTGTTGAGATTTAAGGTACTATTCTTGATATAGTTTATAATGAAATTTCTTAAACCTCTCAAGTGCAGAATGAAGTGGTTGCAGCTTTATTAAGGAGATTTGTTAGGGAAAGACAATTAGTTATACCATCAGACTATATAGTCTATTTGTGAGAGCATGATTACAATATCCATTACATGGTTGTTTTAGCAACTTATATAAATGTCGTTTCTTGTTCTTAATTAAGTATGTGATTAAATGCCATAAAAAAGGATAATAATATTTTTACTCTGAAAGAGGGGTGGATAGTTAGTGAAGAAATAAATAATTATTTATTTACTACTAATTCTTTCAGAGTGAACGTGGCATTGATAGTTTATTTTTTATATGGAGTTACGTCAAAGAGATATAAAATCTATATAAGTGCAACTGGAGAATTTTGCAGCAGATTCAAGTAAATTTGTGTGTAGACTGAAAAGTCTTAATTCATGGTCTTAAGCAAATTTCCAGGCAATATTATTAAAGTTTCATAGTGTTGTTATTTTGTTCAATTGGAAACAAAGTAATTCAATATACTGCAAGGTCAGTGGGAGGAAATTTATTTTTCTCATACACTATGTACATGATATTTTGTTTACAAGTAATGACCTTGAGGCATCTTTTATCCTTTGTACTAAGGTTTGTAAGAATTGTTTTTGCCATATTATATTAGATTTTCTCGGAGGACATTTGTTGATTGTATATTGGAAATATTCAATATACATTATTGCAAGCCAGGAATTGCTCATGTTGTTAAGGGTGATGGGTTGAATCTATCACATTGTCCTTATTTAGATATTGAGAAAATCTAATTAAAATGTGTACCTTGTGTCAGTGCACTTAAAAGTATTTTTGAATGTGTTGTTTATTAATAACAACAGAAGTCTCAAGGGGTCTAAACATATGGAGGTCAAGTTTTTGACTATAAAGGAATCGGTACAGAATTGTGACGTTGCAGTAGATTATATTCCAACAGATGATATGGTTGCATATCCACTAACTAAAGGCCTACGTCCATGTATATTTGAGCGACATGTCATGAGCATGGGCTTAGGAGCATCTTGAGATGCTGTTATTTAGTGGGAGCTGTTTTATTTTTCTTTGAATAATGTTTCATCTATGTTCGTTACATTTGTAACGGTTTGATATGTATCAACTTTCGCATTCAATAAAATGTTTTTGAATGGTTTGTTATTATGTTGAAAATATATATATTGTTAAAGTCTCAAGGTATTGCTTAAACCTTGAGTGAAAGCTAGGGGCATACGGTTATTAGCCTTGTTCATATGTCTTGTTGTATATAAAGAAATGTTAGCCATAAGGACAAGACATATGTGGGTTCATGGAACCATAAATGCATTCTCTAGTGGCACAAGTTTTTTGTGACGCTTAAGGTAAGAGAATGGTGACTGACAAATGAGATCTCTCTATGAGAGATGTTATCCATTTGACACACTACCATATTGGATCCATATCAATAGAGTTGAGAACACTCGTGAGCATGGAAGGCTCTGTGTGTATACATGCAGTTACCGCCATGATTCGGTGTTTGAGACTTTATGGGATAGGATTGACTATTAAGAATTATCTCTAAACCAATGTGCGCACATACAGTACGATTTCAATTAATATAGTCCAAGTGGGAGAATGTAAGAGTTTTCCTGATGTGGACTACATTAATTGATATTATAATTTACCGTTTAACGTTTACCGTTTTACGGGGATTGGTCTAAGGTGAGATAGAATGTTTCTTAATTAGTCTAATATGGGCTGGCTAGTGTGGGCCGAGTTAAGCCTGACTCGTAATGAGGGGGCCTAGCTGGAAACTCTATAAATAGCGCTAAGTCTCTCCTCTAACCCTAATTCTCACATGTATCCTCACCTAAGGGGCGTTTACCTAACGTTAAACGTGAGGGGGCCGCCTCATTGAGCCAGTGATACGGAGGGCAATAGAGGAGAAGGACTTGCGCGTGGAACATTGTGTTTCCGCTTCCGCTACAAGATCGATGGATTCCAAAACAGGTGCGTTAATTCTTCTGCTTAAATATGCATATTCTTGTTCTAGTTATGGAGATCTTGGGATTGCGTAATTTGCATCCAACATAGATTCGTCTGAAAATAGCCAATCTGAAAAATAGAGAGATGTTGGCATTATCCATGACAAGGAAGGAGGATCAGTGTATTTAAGCATCTGTTTCGATTTTCGTTAGAGATTTAGCTTGGTTTCGGCTGGATGTTAGAGATTTTCGTTAGAGATTTTAGGAAGGTTATGTGTAATGTGATTCGTAGCTCCAATGTCAACAACTTAAGTGCAAGAATTTAATGAATTAGAAATCGAGTCGAGAATAGTACCTGTGAAATTTGCCTCGGAAATGTTCACCTCTTGGAATAATGGCATGATTTGTTTATATTGCTCACTAGTAAATGGCGGTGGAGATGTGGAAGAGGAGTTCTTAGGATTGGTGGCAAGCTTGCTATCCGAGGGCTTGGTGGGAGGCTGGTCCTGACACTGTCCCTTATAAATTATAATTAGCGAGAAATCCATGGATGTGAAAGCAAACATCACGGGAATGGCCTGGTATACCGCAATGGGCACAACGTTCACGAGCACGTGATGCAGGGCCGCGTTTTACAAGGTGAATAGAAGCGGTCTCGGTGTGCTTATGGGATGGAGCCGAGAGTGGCAAGTCCATTTGAGGCGGGATGTTTCGCATGGAGCCATATGTTTTTTTTTTTTTTTTATCTGTCCTATGCTAATCCTATTCTAACACTAACTCTCAGACTTTTGTCCTGATTGAGCCATATGTCAACAGTATGTTTTCTGTGGAGATACAAGTCGAGTGAATGTGGCATTGAGATTCGTCCTAAAGAATAAGTGAGTAAGCCCACACAACAATGGCTAATAGATTCATGAGCAGAACTTGAATAACCACGTTAGGATACCTCGGGTTTAAACCCATTAAGAATTGATAAAGACGTCGATTCTCAACTTGCATCACAAACAATGTCCTTGCTTCGCAAGGGCAGTTCGGCAAGGGTTCCAAATTGTTTAGCTCATCCCAATAACGCCGCAAAATATTTTAATACTTAGTGATGTCGTCTTCGCCTTGTTCAAGAGTGCATAATTTATGCTCGAGGTGGAATATTAGAGGACCCTTAGACGGTGAAAAATGTTCACACATAGCAGCGCAAACGTCCGCAATAAATTCCGTGGTCAACACGGTTGGGACAAGATCATGGTGGATGGAATTCAGGAGATAATATCATGTTGTTGACGCGAACCCATGGGGCATACGTGGCATCGGTTGATTCAGGTTTTGGAATATCTCCCATGACAAAACCTATTTTGTTCTTTGCTGATAGAACAATGGTCATGGCTTGTGACCAGCTGTCATAATTATCACCCGTCAAGACCATGCTGACTAAATTAGAACCAGGGCCATCCGACGCATGGAGGAAGAACGGATTGTCGGTCCATTCATGAGCCAATGTGTAGCTGGAGGATTCCTCAGTCTGGGAGCTTTGTTCAGACATGATAGCCAATGTAAAAAGAAAAAAGAAAAAGATAGTGCCCAGAAAAATCAATCAAAGCAAACTAATGAAGGACGATGGGTCCAAAGAAGAAACAAACATATGGCTAGTGGTCGCCGGCCAAAATCGGATGACCAGAGGCAAGAGACAGGCTCAATGACGACCGTGCTTTGATGCCACGTTTCTGAATAGAACATAAAAAAATATTGGAGAAAATTGTTTTGTGTATATCTTAAATTTTGTACATGCATTACAAGCCTATTTATAATACAAGAAGGATGTACAATAGAAAGGAATATACGAAATAACATTTCCTATTCTATATTCCAAATATCTGATCTTACTAATTAATCGGATCAATTAACTCACAATTAGAATAACAAGAATCAAATCATATCTCCTACTCTAATATGTATTTGGTTATTAGTTTTCATGAGTGTATCAAAAAGGTGACACAAATAAAATACTCCTTGACAACCCAAGATTAGTGAGCCCGAATGTCAAACTTACATATTCTAGTCGACCGCGATGGCTCTATTAGTAAAATGAAAAATCCGAGAATTGTGTCGCCCATCAACGAAGGGTGCATGGCAGAGAAAGGAAGGCCTCTAAAACAATCTAATTAAAGCAAGAGCTTGCGATATTTGCTGAAAACCGTGCGCTAATTAAGGTTTAGCATATATATAATTAAAAAGCTGAGATAATAGAACGTATCCTCTCACATGCGTTTCGATTATATGATGAACTAATAACCCATTCTAAAATTTCAAGTATGTCCATTGCAATAGAAAATGCATCTATTTCAATTCACTTGATATCAGCATCTAAATACTTTCAGTTGTAGTGAGTGTTTATTTTCCATATTTTATTGGACGATAACAAAGCACGATAAGATTAGATAGAAAGATATGCTCACATGAAAAAAAAAACTTTTACGAGTCGATAAAAATATAAAATGAACTGATTTTGTAAAGTAATTAATTGTTTATCCATGATTTGATCAAGAAAAAAAAATTAATAAGAAAAACTAATTCAATCGAGAAAAATCAATTCTGCCAAAGTAAGAGCCTACTCACAAAATAATATTTTGAATTTATAACTTCATATATACGTGAATACCATTATTAGTTGGGGTTTGGCAAATAAAATGTAAACATGACATCTTCTCCAAAGACTACGATAATGAAATGCATATAAAATAAGATAGATATTATTGGTACTAATTGTATCATTGGACAATAAAATTATGGAATTCAAATTACTAACCCTAAATTTGATTTTTATATAATAAAAAAATTGAGAACGATAGAATAAATCATTTAGATTGGGATTTCATTAAGTAATATTCTCAAAAAAAAATCAAAGAAAAAATATAAAATAAAATAAATACATCAGTGGGTGGATTTGGAAATATAAAAGAACCAATGTACAATTTGAAGCTTTAGAAGATAAGTGGAAAAACAAAAGATAATTCCATAAAAAACTGATATTTGTTTGAGAGAAAAGGAAATTGATTTTTTTGAAAAACCGAAAAATGGAAGAAAACACTAGTGCTGCCATGGAGAACGTCAAGCTTCCAAATCGAGAGCCATGCCGATAGGTCTGACGGCACAGCCGGTCCATCACCGCGAGACTCAATGGTGAGGTCGATATCCCGACGGCCATGGATGAATCGTCAAAACGGCAAACGGCTGCCATCTCAGAAAACAAAAAATGAAAGCAGAGGCATGGTGGTTGGGCTCAACTGGGACGCTGGGGAAAATGGAGTATACTATACAAGGACGACGGCAGGCAGGCTAGACAGCGATTTCATAAGAGGCGAGCTTCTACATGTTCAAAATTAAAAATTTGATTTCCAAGCGGTAAAACAGATGAAATGACCCACTCATCCATTCAACTGAGACAGCATGTCGCATGACACACGTATCATTATAATGTTTCATTAGATTACAATGTAGTTATTTTAACAACTTAAACTATTTAGACAAAGGCATAATTTAGTTCAAATACTTTAATACTCCTCTTTGTGAGTAGGTCAGACTTTGCTGCAAGTCTAACATATGAGAATATACAATGCAGGAGGTCTGAAAAGGTTTGAATTAAGAATCTTATGCTTTGATATAGGGAGAAGTGCCAAAAAAGTCATAAACCTTTTGTGTTTGTGCCAGTTTAGTCCTAAACCTTTTTTTGGTGCCAATTTAGTCCTAAACATTTTTATTTAGTGCCGATTCAGTCCTTTTGGCCGGATTTTGCTAACTGGACGCCGGGCGGCTGACGTGGACAATTTTTAATATTTTTTTAATATTTTTTCTATTTTTCTTTATTCTTTTTTTCCTTTTTTCTCTTTTTTTTTCTTTTTTTTTTCTTTTTTCTTCTCTCCTCCTCCCTTCGGCCGCTGGCCGACCACGGCGCCCGGGGAGACGGCTGGCGAGGCTCGCCGGCCACCTCTAGTGGCCGCGAGGCGCGGCCTGCACTAGGCGGCGAGGCTCGCCGCTCGAGCCGAGGATCTCAGATCGGCCGAGGGCAAGCCTCTCGGTCGAGCCAGTCGAGCCTCCATGTGGTTGGCCGCTCACGAGGACCTGCGCCGGTGAGGCCAAGCGCCTGTCGCCATTGCGGCGAGGTCGAGGCCGGAAGACCCTCGCCAATCAGCATCTCGGCTCTCGCCAGTCAGCGACCGATCGGCTCGCCGTCGCCCAAGCGTGGACGCGCGCCGTCCCTGGCCGGGCTGGCGAAGGGTTCTCCTCATGCCCACAAGGCACCGGCGAGGTTGCCGGCAAGCCTCGCCGGCCATCTCCTCTGGCCGGTCGCCGTGGTCCGGCCAGCGGCCGGAGGGAGGAGGAGAGAAGAAAAAAGAAAAAAGAAAAAATAAAAAAATAAAGAAAAAATAAAAAATATTAAAAATATTAAAAAATATTAAAAATATTAAAAAATATTAAAAATATTAAAAAATATTAAAAATTGTCCACGTCAGCCGGCCGGCGTCCAGTCAGCAAAATCCTGCCAAAAGGACTGAATCGGCACTAAATAAAAAGGTTTTAGGACTAAATTGACACCAAAAAAAGGTTTAAGACTAAACTGGCACAAACACAAAAGGTTTATGATTTTTTTGGCACTTTTCCCCTTTGATATATGTGGAATTATATCCAACTATTCTAATAATATGAGCTATTGAAGGAAGAGACGGTTGAACTTAAATACTTCAACGGTCATCATTAATGTAATGCAATAGGAAAGCAAATATAGAATAAGCCAAATCCACCAAGGCAAATATATATTTGTTTCTGCAAATCAATCTTTACCGCCACCACCCAGGGGCGGACTAGCAGAGGTCTTGCTCCCCCATTCTGTCTTCTTTTGAGTCATCCGAAATGAGCGTCCTCTCAACTCGTAAAAGCTTAAGGTATCCGGGGATACACCTGACTATCAGATTACGGATAGGAGGAAGGTAGGGGATGCCGATGCCAAAGATTAATATACTATTAACCACCTTCAAACATAAATGACCTGTGATGATGAAGATGAAAATAGATCCGATAATTGATATCGTGGTGGCAAGCCAAGGGAGTTTGCCAACGGTCAAGTTGACACCAATTAAGAAAGCGCAGGACATTTCCGGGAGTGACATTCCTAGTAGCGCTTTTGCAAGCTGGAAGTTAACTAATTTTAATTTGCGTTTGGCCGGGTATGCTAACATGAAGAAAACGACCGAGGTCATTGAGCTAAACATCGCGAAGGTGTTGCAAATCACGAATACCTGGAACTTTCTATTGCCCAGCATCGTAGCCATGCCCCTGTCATCTTTGGATGCCATGTCTGAGCTGTTCAATCCTCCAGGAACTGCGAAACCAGCTGCGAAAGTCACAGTGGTCACAAGCGTTGCCACCACCAACAAGGTATTGACAGTCTCTTTCAAATAGGCAGGATTTGGCAAAATGCTGCCCCTGTACACTTTGTCTCGAGCTTCTGGCTTAACTATGAATCGATCTGGTCTCTCAGCTGACATGGTCTTCAAAAGGAAATGTACCAAGTGCTGAGATCAGAAAATATATGAGAAGGGAAAGAAACAACAAATTGTTAGCGAATTGGTAACAGAAACGGACTCTGGAATTCTCATTCAAAGGGGAACTGTTATTTTTAAAGATGCAGTGTCTGCTCATTTTGAAGAATTAACACTATAGTAACAAGTTCATTGCAAATGACAAAAGAGGCACGAATGAAACGTATATGGTTCACCTTTGTCATGGGTTGACTTACAGATAATGTAATGAGATTATGCCATGTTTAGAGGGGTCAAATTTGCCGCCTTGACCCTTAGCTTTTTTACCAAAAAAAAAAAAGAAAAAGATTGCAACATTGACAACCCCTGATCTTATTTATATGCTCAATTAATCAAGACATATAGCAAATTATCTCAGCATTTGTCAGAGATATTCAGTTGCTTCTAAGCCCGGACATATTCATGGGCAAAATTTAAGTACTTCCCATTAAGGCTAAATTAGAGACTTGTGCAATATTAATCCCAGAGGAGTCTTGGCTATTCTAGAAATTCGATTGACACTCAATCGAGACTAATGACTTGAATACGAGATCTGTGCCTAACTAAGGTATTAGTCTAGGGAAATTTCCAGTAAGCTGATAAATAAAATAGTGGCTGTTCATGTTACTTACTGGCCGTATCCATGATGGTGAGTTATTTGGAGCACTGTCGACAACAGCCAAGTGTTCATGGTTGAGAAGGGAGGCGTTCATTCTTCCATCCAGCACAAGATGAACCAAAGCGGCGGGTTGTAAATACTTCACTGCCAAGTGTGAAGGTGTATTTCCATCATGGTCTCTTTCATTTATCATCTCCCTCAGATCCGGATGTTTGAGTATAGATCTCACTACTTCTCCTCTTCCGTATTTTGCAGCCACATGAAGAACGGTTTGTCCTTTCCCATTTACCCACTGTGACACCGGATCTAGCTTATCGATTAGTTCAACATGACCCATCTTGCTCGCAATATGAATGGGAAGATCCCCATTGTTGTCCTGTTCTCGAGCCAAATATTCGGTTTCTGGTTGTAAGAGTTCGAATACTTCGGGCACATTCCAGAAAGCTGCTAAATGGAATACATTACCGCCTCCGGAGTCTCTCATTGCGAAAAGCTTCGTGCCCTTTCTGAGTATCTTGCCGAGTGAATCTGGAATCAGGAGCTCCAAATTAGGGACCACCATTCGCATAAACATTTGACACTGGCTGGGACTTGGTTGGTTTTAATGCATCTTAACCCGGGATAAGGGCATCTTCAACGTAACCTTAATCACTATTAGGATTTATAGTCGTTGATGGGGAATTAGATTGCAATGGTGAAACTAGTGGTGATAATTTCGATTGAATAAATCAAGGCTTTGAAAGGTTTATCTAACACATTTTTGGTTAAAAAAATAATGGCTTTTCAATCTATGAATTTCAAAGTATTGTGACTTTCCTTCTCTAGCATCATGGAACACAATATGTGAGACTTTAGATAAATTTCGAAAAGATCCAATTTATGTATTTTGGAATGACTTTAGACAAATTTCAGACCATTTTCTTGCAAAGCAATGCGACATCAACATGTACCAAGATTTTACTGTAAAAACCTTACTAAATGACATGGCAAATTATATGACATTTCCATCTTACGAAGTATCTATAGAGTCCACAAATATAATGTTAAGGGAAAAACAGAAACGACATTTAAATAGGCAGGGCAAGATCAAGAAGAGGAGAATGGTCTTTTCCTATTATGTTCGTCAAATTCTGGCAAGTATAAAGCAAATGTCAACTTCTTCGTAAAGGTGGGCACCTATTAAGCTCAATTAAGAAATTGCATATTTACCAAACCTTTTGAGCAAAAACTAAGTAAAATTTATTTTAGAGTCGAGCGGAATCCACCCAAGTCAGAGGATGTGGCGCCACCATTACAGACACACTATATATATATACTTCACATATAAATTGAACTCTTCTGCGTTTCGTGGATTTGAAAGTTTGCACATTCAAATTAAATCAAGGTAAAATAATATCATAAAATAATATAAAAGGCATAAAAGCTTTGTATGAATTTTTAGGCACCACATTGATGTGGACAAATACAAAGATGGATGAATTTTTCCTAAACAGGAATATAATTCTATGTTGAATTTCGACGTCTACCTAGCTCATGAATCTTTGTACTTTCACAATCTTGATAATGTGAAAATCTCATTCTCAAAAATCAAATACACATATAATGTTTTTATTTGCATACGGATACATACAATAAGTCTATCGAAATAATGCACCTAATGATTCACTATTAACATTTAAGATTTATTTACTTCGAAGTTGTAAGATTTTATGTGGGGATTTAGTACACATGAGGACCTTCTGCATTTTCTTTTTTGTGATTTCTAATGCATGCCCAAAATGAAAATGCGATAGGACACAAACTTACGTGCATAGAGTAAAAGAGGCTGCAAGATTAGTTTCAAATTGCATTACTTGGGATGTGTTATCAACATAGCTGAAGAAACTATATTATATATCAATTTGAATAGTCTAAAAATGTCTAATTATTATTATTAGGTGAAAGCATGTATGTATGCATACGTTGATTTATGAATTAATTGATAATTCAAATGTGCACAGGACTTATCGCCCGGAGGTGCCTTTCCCAAACCGAGCAATTTTTTCCCGGACTAAGCAAAAAGATACAGGGCAGAATTTATGCGGGCACGGTCTAACGTATATCAACTACAAGTAATGCATTCGAAATTAGATTTTCGTGAGACATAACTAAAGATATTAATATTATTCACTTAATCTACAAATTCATGATTAAATTGAAACATGTATTATTTTATAGACTTTGCAAACATAATAGTCTTTAGGATATTGTGAGAGTAACAGCATATTGTGAGTTACAAACTTTCGAGGGAATAGACCCACAACGATTAATAATTACTTAATATATATTTTTTTTTTGTGATTTAGAATAAATTATTATTTTTACAATATATTAAAAACTATCATTTAATCATTTTTGTCATTTTATTACCTTGATGAATTTCATTTAACATCACATTGATTCATCCTTACAATTATATGACTATACAAAAACTAAAATGATATATCTTTATGAAAAAATAAAAATAGGATAATTATGATAAAAATTTTAATAGATGTATATACTCGAACAAGTTATGATTATTTTAAAGATAAATAAAGAAGTGTGGGTTCAATGGACTTTCCCCGTAAGCCCGCCCTCTGCCCAATTCCATTGGGGAAATGTGAAATGAGACAGATTTGGGGCAAATGCTTGAGTTCCTATAGAGTCTGGAATGTATTTGAGCTGATCTATTATGTTGTAATGGGAGATAATTTGTTTATTAGGAGAATGATATGGCAGTTGCAACTTCTTCATGGGTACCTAACTACTTTAATAAGCAAGGTGTGAAATTTTATGTGAATACCTGTAACAGATTTGGGCAAGCACAAATAGTGGTTCCACAGATTTGAAATGAATTCAGTCCACACATCTATAGATATTTCCCATAAGTAGATTTAAGTACGTACCATATTGTTTACGTGCAACGGCACCATGAACGGGCGGCAAGCCTTCTATTCTTGATGGGTCGAGCGAGGGCGAAAATAAAACCTGAAATATCTGGGGGTCGCGGGGGTCGCAGGGGTTGCGGGTGTCAACGGCCAGGTACAGGGGAGATTTCTGATCCGCGTTCGCCAAGTACACGAGCTCCGAATTTTCGTTCAACAGATGGCTCACCAAGTCAACGTCACGTATAAGCACGGCCTCGTGCAAAGCGGTGTTTCCATGATTGTTCTTCATCCTCAGGATCCAGTTCTTGTCATCCACGTCGGGGAGGTCTCTTGCATGGCGAATCAGCATAGCGACGACTCCAAATGCCTTGGCCTTAGTGGCGATGTGGAGAGGGGTATTCCCCCAATCATCTTGGGCGGCTATGAGGTAGGCATCGACACGATCAAGCAGGAGCCTCAGGATGGTGCTCTTGCCGGTGGCTGCTGCAATGTGGAGTAGCGAACCCCTCGACAAACTCCGGAAATTGAAAACGGCAGATGAATCAGCTTGACAGGCAAGCGTTTCAATCGCGGAAATGATATCTTCGACATTGGCGCCTTTGATGACATCGGCCAGTTTTTTAGCAGCTGCATACACTTTTTCTGGATCTTTTTGCTCCCCAGTTCGCCCAGTCGCCGATGCATTATTCAGGGAAGCTCCTCCTTCAACCTCCAATCGTATAGATAACTGTACGTCCATCGAGCCTAAGCTTTGCAAGTAATGTAGTTATTGCAAGGTAACAAGGGTTGTGTAAGAAGACAATATATTAATTTAAATATGAAGTAACGCATTTAAACTTTATAAAAATTATTATGGTCCTACAAAATTTTATGTGGATCTGAACGTTAAATTTTTCTAGTTTAAAAATTGTTTCACAAGATCGCTTCACGTGAATAACTACAAATTATTTGTTATAATAATTTTAGTGCAAGAAATTAATAAGACGCCACGGGTTTGCTTGGTGGTTCGGCCCGAGGTACCTCCTTTAAAAACAGAGATCAATAAAGGTGTTTCACTTTAAACAAGCTAAAGGCTATGAGTGCTCGCACAAAGAATCCTAAAAAAAAAATAAGTCAAAGCGTAAATTAGAGGTACGCCCTCAAAAAAGTCACTTCATGAAAGAGAGGAGCCGCTCGGCCAACGCTGGTGGTACTGGTAAGTGGTAACTGGTGTTTGCCACCACCACTAGGCGCGTGTTTAGCAGGTCCTTCGTTTCGTCCTGTTCTGTTGGGCTGGAGACTGACTGACCCAGGAATCAACTTTTCGGCCGGAGGATGTATGTATCGCCGCACATACATCCTCCAGTGGTGAGGTGTGGAGGCAAAGTGCAAACTAAAATTTGCGTATTTACCAAAATTTTGCATGATGTCGTGCAAAGTGCATACTAAATTTAGCACGGTCAACTTGTGGTGTGGTGTGGAGTAGGGATGAGCGGTTCCAGGTTCCGGTTCGGTTCCGTCTGGAACCTGGAACCTACCCTCGGATACAAGTTCCTCAAAATGAAGAACCTGGAACCTACCCGTCAGAACTAAGAACCTGGAACCTACCCTGTCACAGGTTCCAGGGTCGGTTCCAGGTTCCAACAAGTTCTTTTTTTTTGTTGTTGTTATTTTCAGATTTGAATTATAACATACGCGCATGTTACAAAAAAAAAAAAAAACTATAACGTACGCGCACGTTACTGATAACGAGTGTTAGGTAAAACTAGCATAACTTAATCTCCAAACGAGAAATATGTGATTTATAAAGAAAGGCAATCTACGGCGTCTTACTCGCTCCCTTAATTGACCTAGAATATGATAGAGGCGACTTGGCAGAGTGTGTGCAAGGCGTAAGCATCACCTCGTAAGAGGGTTATTCACTCATGTATACTAAACCATTAGCCCTTGGGATTCACTTGTGACATGCCAATAGAAAGTGAACTGATGAGGATATTAGAAGAAACAAACAACATTTGGGAGTATATTGATAATGATAAAAAAAAAAAAAAGTGAGATGATTCTTATTTTATCTTAATTGTGATGTATAAGTTCACCACATCATTTTTTCGTACCATACATTTACGGGTGAGGTTCACTCCCATGGATAACAATCAGTGAAGTCTCTAGTGTTTGATCAAGTCTACAAGGACCACTGGACATGATCTTCCAAACACAAATGTCACAATTTTTTTTGTCCCTCTTTTGCACATATATATCAAATTTGTAAATATGATGACTATTCGGCCATTGAAAGCTACAAAAAAACAGTGTTGTCCCCTATAAATTGGGTCTAAATGAGAATCCTAATGGGTTCTGAAACCGGTTCCGCGACTGGTTCCGGTTCCCGGAAAAATGGAACCAGGAACCGGAACCGGTCCTTTAAGAACCAAGAACCGAATCGGAACCTCCGGTTCCGGTTCGGTTCTCCGGTTCCCGGTTCTACCCGAGAACCGCGCTCACCCCTAGTGTGGAGGCAAAAAGGAGTGACAAGAAAGGACACTTGAGCTAACTTGAGAAAGAATGGTAGTCCTCATGCAGTAGAAAACAAGGATATTTTACTGATATACTAATAACATCACTGAATAAGAGTGAAACAATTAAGAAATAATAAATTAAAAAGTGTGTGATCGAGCTTCAAGATTGAAGACAATTAGAATTAACAAAGGAAAAATTAGACAATTAACAAAAGAAAAAGGAAAGGATATATTAATCATTTTGAAAAGGACATACCTCCCTATACCGAAACGTTCTTCTTCAAGATCTAGAGGTGATATTGAAGGCAGACAACATGCACATCCCACGAAAGACGAACCAAAGCAACCATTTTATATTACATGAAGAGCTAAACTTATTGTAGAATAAATCCACGTACATAGTTTCTTTATTTGCTTTAAGTCCCTTTAACTGGTCCTATTTTTTTGCTTTAACCTGTCCCCAAAGGATCACGATTACCTACCATACAAGCAAAGAGGCTTAGAGAATCAATTAGTCCTTTTAAAGCTAGCTTTGGTAAATAGGAAGTTGCAAATTTGGTAACATATTAGTTGCTCCACTGCCATCATACTGTTCAACTTTGATGGCCACCGGTAAGATTTTACATATTCCATTGGCTTTTCAATTGTTACTAGGATCATCCTTCATACCGCTTATTACCACATATCAAGGTTCAGTAATCATTGACAAATCGGTCTGTAATTTACTTTACGTATCACTAGAACTCCACTTAGCAACCTCGAAAGCTTGATATCATGTATCGAAAGACCGGTTTTTGCAAGTCTGTAGGTCCTAATCATGAGAAAGTATGTCATGCCAACCACATAACCACGTGGCTAGCCAATTAATCACACTACTTGCATATTACGAATTTCATAGCTCATGACTCACGTACACGAAGGCGACAGACACCTTTGAGCTTATGAACTTTTTTAATTGCCTTGTTCTTTTTGGAACATTGAGAAGGAAATTTTCAATACTTCAGGATTAGTAAGAATAATCCATTGTGTAGATATCATCACTCTGTCATGAAAAACCTTATATTTCGAAAGAAGCTTGTATCCATTTTGAAATCCGAGAGAGGAATTAACATCAAGAAATATTTGAAGTTTTTTGTTGAAGAACCTGTTTTTATTCAGGGAACAAATTTAGTTTCTTCATTGATGATTTCATAAATATTTGGAATCTATGTCAAATTGATAGATAATATCATTTGACTGAATTTCGTTAGAAGAGAGTAGACTTTCTTCATTTTCTCCGATATAAGATCTCAATTGGTCATGTTAGAGACAAGAGGCATCGGGGTTTACTTATCCGGACGTAGTCATGCTCTGCTATGCTAACGGAGCACAAAAGTTTTCAGATATGAACCTGGAAAAGGAAAAGTTTGACTAGACCGATTGGATTGCGATTAAGTAATCTACTATTACTTTTAAGACCATAATCACCATTAATTAACTCTAAGATGTTGCTTAATTAGTTGTCAGATACAAAATTCGACCGCAAGCAGAATCCTTTGACATCCCTTCAAGCCAGATTAAGAAGTCGGTTTGCTGTTCGTATATATGCACAGAATTCTTGGTCTTCAAACCCTTACCAGGTTCAACCACTAGGATTCGCCCTAGTGGCCACCCTTCCAACATGGAAGGGGGAGGTGAGGGGTTCAAATCCCCACCTTCTCAGGGGGGGTGGGGTGGGGACGCGTAAGTTTCAAGAGTGGGTTTCGACTCCCACGCCCTGCAAGAGGTAGGGCAAAAGTCTGAGAGTGAGTGTAGCATAGGAATAGAGTAGGACTGACCAAAAAAAAAAAAAAAAACCCTTACCAGGTTCATTCAAGTTTCGCTATGCGGAAATTCCTTTATGCTTGAGAGAAGTGGGGGAAATGAAAGGGCGGAACGAGTTATGATTATTTTAAAGATAATTGAAGAAGTGTGGGTTCAATGAACGCTCCCCATAAGCCCGCCCTCTGCCCAATTCCATTGGGGAAATGTGAACTGGGACAGATTTGGGGCAAATGCTTGAATTCCTATAGTCTGGAATGTATTTGAGCTGATCTATTATGTTGTAATGGGAGATAATTTGTTTATTAGGAGAATGATATGGCAGTTGCAACTTCTTCATGGGTACCCAACTACTTTGATAAGCAAGGCGTGGAATTTTATGTGAACACCCGTAATAGATTTGGGTAAGCACAAAGAGTGGTTGCACATATTTGAAATGAGTTCAGTCCACACATAGATAGATATTTCCCATAAGTAGATTTAAGTACGTACCATATTGTTTACGTGCAACGGCACCAAGAACGGGCGGCAAGCCTTGTATCTTCGATGGGTCGAGCGATTTCGATAATAAAACCTCAAGTATCTTGGAGTTGCCAATGTCGATGGCCAGGTACAAGGGAGATTTCTGATCCTCGTTCTTCCGGTACACAGGCTCCGAATCTTCCCCCAACAAATGGCTCACCAGGTCAACGTCACATGTAAGCTCGGCCTCGTGCAAAGCGGTGATTCTATAATAGTTACATGCAAGCACGGCCTCGTGCAAAGCGGTGATTCCATAATTGTTACATGCAAGCACGGCCTCGTGCAAAGCGGTGTTTCCATAAATGTTCTTCTTCCTCAGGAGGAGCTTGTCCTCAACATTGGGGAGGTCTTTTGCCCGGAAAATCAACATATTGATGACTTCAATTGCCTTGGCCTTAGTGGCGAGGTGGAGGGGGGTATTCCCCCAATCATCTCGGGCGGCTATGAGGTCGGCATCGACACGGTCAAGCAGGAGCCCCACGATGTTGCTCTTGCCGGTGGCTGCTGCAATGTGGAGTAGCGAACCCCTCGATAGCCTCCGGAAATTGAAAACGGCAGACGAATCAGCTTGACGGGCAAGCGTTTCGATCCTGGAACTGATATCTTCGACATTGGCGCGTTTGATGGCATCGGCCAGTTTTCTAGCAGCTGCATACACCTTTACTGGATATTGTTGCTCCGCACGTCGCTCAATCGCCGATGCATTATTCAGGGAAGCTCCTCCTTCATCCTTCCGAACCTCCACCTTGATCGAGGTGTTCATGCCAACCTCCTATAGATACCTTTACGTCCATCGAGCCTAAGCTTTGCAAGTAATGTAGTTATTGCAAGGTAACAAGGGTTGTGTAAGGAGACAATATATTAATTTAAATATGAAGTAACGCATTTAAACTTTATAAAAATTATTATGGTCCTACAAAATTTTGTGTCGATTTGAACGTTAAATTTTTCTAGTTTAAAAATTGTTTCACAAAATCGCTTCGCATGAATAACTACAAATTATTTGTTATAATAATTTTAGTGCAAGAAATTAATAAGACGCCACGGGTTTGCTTGGTGGTTTGGCCCAAGGTACCTCCTCTAAAAAAAGCGATCGATAAGGTGTTTCACTTTAAACAAGCTAAAGGCTATAAGTGCTCGCACAAAGAATCCTCAAAAAAATAAGTCAAAGCGTAAATTAGAGGTACGCCCTCAAAAAAGTCACTTCATGAAAGAGAGGAGCCGCTCGGCCAACGCTGGTGGTACTGGTAAGTGGTAACTGGTGTTTGCCACCACCATTAGGCGCGTGTTTAGCAGGTCCTTCGTTTCGTCCTGTTCCGTTGGGCCGGAGACTGACTGACCCAAGAATCAACTTTTCTGGCCGGAGGATGTATGTATCGCTGCACATACATCCTCCAGTGGTGAGGTGTGGAGGCAAAGTGCAAACTAAATTTGCGTATTGACCAAAACTTTGCACGATGTCGTGCAAAGTGCATACTAAATTTAGCACGGTCAACTTGTGGTGTGGTGCGGTGGCAAAAAGGAGTGACAAGAAAGGACACTTTGAGCTAACTTGAGAAAGAATGGTAGTCCTCATGCAGTAGAAAACGAGGATATTTTATTGATATACTAATAACATCACTGAATAAGAGTGAACCAATTAAGAAATAATAAATTGAAAAGTGTGGGATCGAGCTTCAAGATTGAAGACAATTAGAATTAACAAATGAAAATTTAGACAATTAACAAAAGAAAAAGGAAAGGATATATTAATCATTTTGAAAAGGACATACCTCCCTATACCGAAACGTTCTTCTCCAAGATCTAAAGGTGATATTGAAGGCAGACAGCTTGTACATCCCACGAAAGACGGGCCAAAGCAACCATTTTATATTACATAAAGGGCTAAACTTGTTGTAGAATAAATCCACGTACATAGTTTCTTTTTTGCTTTGAGTCCCTTTAACTGATCCTATTATTTGCCTTAACCTGTCCCCAAAGGATCACGGTTGCCTACCATACAAGCAAAGAGGCTTAGAGAATCAGTTAGTCCTTTTGGAGCTAGCTTTGGAAAATATGAAGCTACGAATTTGGTAACTTATTAGTTGCTCCACCGCCATCATATTGTTCAACTTTGATGCCTGACGGTAAGATTTTACATGTTCCACTGGCTTTTCAATTGTTACTAGGATCATCCTTCATACCGCTTACCACATATCAAGGTTCAGTAATCATTGACAAAACGGTCTGTAATTTACTTTACATATCACTAGAACTCCACTTAGCAACCTTGAAAGCTTGATATCGTGTATCGAAAGACCAGTTTTTGCAAGTCTGTAGGTCCCAATCATGGGAAAGTATGTCATGCCAACCACATAACCACGTGGCTAGCCAATTAATCACATTGCTTGCATAATACGAATTTCATAGCTCATGAGTCATGACTCATGAAAAGTTATCTCAGACAATTGAGTTATTAGCGTACTTTACAGGCCATACACAAAAGTTATCTCAAAATTTCTCATGAAAGGGCTAAACTTGTTGTTCAATAATTCGTCGTACATAGTTTCTTTTTTGCTTTGAGTCCCTTTAACGGATCCTGTTCTTTGCTTTAACCTGTCCCCAAAGGATCACGGTTACCTGCCATACAAGCAAAGAGGCTTAGAGAATCAGTGAGTCCTCTTGGAGCTAGCTTTGGTAAATATGAAGCTGCGAATGTGGTAACTTATTGGTTGCTCCACCGCCATCATACTGTTCAACTTTGATGGCCACCGGTAAAATTTCACGTATTCCATTGGCTTTTCAATTGTTACTAGGATCATCCTTGAAACCAATTATTACCACATATCAAGGTTCAGTAATCATTGACAAATCGGTGTTTAATTTAATTTATGTATCACTAGAACTCCACTTACCAACCTCGAAAGCTTGATATTGTGTATCGAAAGACCAATTTTGGCAAGTCTGTAAGTCCCAATCATGAGAAAGTATGTTATGTGTTAACCACATAACTGATGTGGCTAGCCAATTAATTGCATTGCTTGCATAATACGAATTTCATAGCTCATGACTCACATACACGAATGCGATAGGCACCTTGGAGCATACAAACTTTTTCAATTGGCTTGTTTTTTTTTTTTTTTTGGAACATTGAGAAGGAAATTTTCAATACTTCTGGAATAGTAAGAATAATCCATTTTATAGATATCATCACTTCGTCTTGAAAAATTTATATTTCGAAAGAAGCTTGTATCCATATAGAAATCCGGGAGGGGGAATTGCATCAAGAAGTAAATGAGGTTTTTTATTGAAAATTTTGTTTTTAGTCAGGGAACAAATTTAGTTTCTTCATTGATGATTTTATAAGATATTTGGAATCTATGTCGAATTGATAGATAATATCATTTGTCTGAATTTCATTAGAAGATAGTAGAGTTTCTTCATTTTCTCCGATATAACATCTCAATTGGTCATGTTAGAGATGAGGCATCGGGGTTTACTTGTCCGGACGCTTAGTCATCCTCTTCCAAAGTAGCTATGCTAACGGAGCACAAGAGTTTTCAGATATGGACCTGGGAAAAAAGAAGTTTGATTAGACTGATTGGATTGCGATTAAGTAATCTGCTATTACTCTTATGAACATATCTCCATAGAACGACTTCATACTTCCATCTGCTCTACCATTAATTAAATCTAAGATGTTGCTTAATTAGTCGTCAGATACTAACTTAGATTGCAAGCAGAATCCTTTCACATCCCTCTAAGCCAGATTAAAAAGTTGGTTTGCTGTTCGTATATATGCACACAATGCTTGGTCTTCAAACACTCACCAAGTTCATTCAAGTTTCGCTATGCGGAAGTTCCTTTATGGCTTGAGAGAAGTAGGGGAAATTAAACGGGCGCGACTAGCTGGGCTCGAATTCGAATTTTGCGAGGGGTGAGGAGAAAGTTTCTATACATTCTTCTGGTTTTCTTCGCCAAACGCTCAACTTAGAGAATAGGTGATGAGAACTATTCTCTTTACAAATGGGACACGTGAGTGAGTGCGCACATGTATCGCCGTTAAATTTTGTGAAACTATGTCCAACTATTTTTAAAACTCAAAAACTAGGCACAGTTTAATAAAAAGTAAATGGGACCTAGAAAAGTTTGAATTTACAATATACTTCTTTAATATCATGTAAAATTTTATGTGATTTTATCTAAATGTCCTAGAAACTTAAAATTACCAATGACCTAACACAATAGGAAATCGCAACCTTAGAATGTAGCCAAATACACCAAGGCAAATATATATTAATTTCTGCAAAATCATAGATTAAATCAAATGATCAAATGAAAATAGTGATTGGGAGGGAGCGACGTGGCCTCGACGTTCGCTGTCACCAAGTCATCAGTCATTCGATTCACCAGCACCATTCGAAGGCGAACTAGCGGAGGTCTCGCTTGCTGCTCCATCATCTTTCGAGTCATCCAAAAGGTATGTCTCAACTTTCCATAGATAAAAGTAAGCGAGAACAAGCCAATATATCAGACGACGTATGGGACGACTGTGTCTCCGAAAGAGTGGAGGGTATTCTAACAATTTGACACTTGAGATAATGAGGAGGAAAAGAAGTCCCAAATGAAATATGGTGTTAGCAAGCCAAGGGAGTTTGCCAACTGTCAAGGTGACGCCAGTCAAGAATGTGGCAGACATCGCCGGGAGTGCGATTGTTAGCGGCAGTATCACGTGCTGGTATGCAGCTATTGCCATGTAGACGATGTTTTACTGGGCCCAGATGAGGTTGACCACCGCGATCATTGAGCAGAACATGGCGATGGTGTTGCAAATCGCAAAGGCCTGGAACATTTTCTTGTCTAGCATCATAACAATGCCCCAATCATCTTTGGAGGCCATGTCCGGGCCGTTAAATCCTCCAGGAACTGTGAAACCAGCTGCAAAAGTCATGGTGGCCACGAGCGTCGCCACCAGCAGACAGGTACTGATCGCATCCTTCACGTGGTCCATGTTCGTCTTCTTTTCGTGGACGCCAAAAATCATAAGCGCTTCATCTCGAACTTCCGGCTTAAGTGCGAGTAAGTCTACTCTTACAGCCGAACCTTTCCCATAATGACGTGGATTTCAACTCCATGACTGTCAATTCCTGAGATGGGAAGCAAATAAAGTAAAAACAGAACATATTGTTACCATATCGATAGCGGGAATGAACCCTGAAATACTCATTTAAAGATGAAAATAATGACTGTTTATGTTACCTACCTTCCACAACGTCTTCTCCCTTCTGATGCGATCTTGAGCAATGTCAAGAGCAGCCAAGCATTCGTGGTTAAGAACGAAGAGGTAGATTCTTTTATCCAGCATGAGAGGAATCAAAGCCACGGGTTGTGAATGCATCACGGTCAAGTGCAAAGCTGTATTTGCAGCATAATCTCTATCATTTAACAGCATCCACAGTTCCGGATGTCTTGAGTATATATCTCACTGCTGAAGCTTGCCCATACTTAGCTGTGGCATGAAGAGCGGTTTGTACTCACCCGTTTGGGAACTCGGATATCCGATGTAGCTTCTCAATGAGTTCAACATAACCCATCTTGCTTACAATATGAATGGGAAGATCCCCATTCATGTCCCGTGCTTGGGCCAAGTATTCAGTTTCTGGTCGTAGCAGTTCGAATACTTCGGTCTGATTCGTGTAAGCAGCCAAATGGAATACATTACAACCTCTAGAGTCGGTCATTGCAAATAGCTTGATGTTGTTTTTCAGTATCTTGGCCGCTAAATCTAAGATCATGAGCTCCAAATTAGGGAACCTTAATCACAACTAGGAATGATAGTCACCGATGCTGGATTCGATTGCAATGCTGAACTAGTTGCGATAATCTTGATTGAAGAATCAAATGCTTCTGGAAATTTATTTAACCCATTTTCAGGTTCAAATAAGTATAGCTCTTTGAGCTGTGAATCTTTAAGCATGGTGATTTTCATTCTCCAACATGATGGAACACGACCTGTGACTGTAAGACCCTAGATAAATTTCAAAAAGATCCAATTACTAAAAAGGCCTCTAGCATGGATGACTTCACTTCTCTAGCGCGATAGGAAAGCCTTGATCTTGCTCTGTCTATGGCTTTTCTTTTCCTTTCTAATTTTCATTACATTATGCTTACTTAATCTACGCTTGGTCATCATCATTTAGTAAGGTTTTCTTAATAAATCTTTAATGAACGCGTAACATTGCTGTTTCATATTATACTGGTACATACATGACTTGTGGCATTATTTGTATTATGGGAAGTGGCAAAACTCTTTTATACCATCTAAGATTGTCCCTGCGCTACAGTATGGTAAAATAACGTGAAATGCATAAAAGTTTTCTATGTCCAACTACTTCATATGAATCAACCAGACAGAAAATATTTATGATTTATCAAAACTTATGGCAAAGTTGCCCCCCACTCTAGCGGCCAAAATAAGAACGCAAGTAGCATGTGCAGCCCCTTTTTTGAAACTAAGTTGATTACTTCATATCTTTATTTGACACAACGTTCACTTTTGAGCGCCCTTTCGAGAAAATAATCTTATTTCAGGCCTTTATTTTAAATTCTCCCAATATCTATTGGGTAAATGGAACAGATTTGGGGTTGAATGTGAAAAATCCTATAGAGTTTGGGACGTATTCGAGGTTTGTAAAATGTAATGTTCTAACTCTATTAGAAGTAGGATTGTTTTGAGATTAACTTGAACTCTTAAACAAGATTTATTGGAATCTAACATTATCATCAACAAGCATTATTTCAAGCCTATCTTTCTGCTTCTATCATTCTTAGATTCCAGATTTTTATGACTGTCGATCATGAGTATATGCACTTCGTAGTTTTTCTAATCTAAGATCAACAACACGAGCTTTAGCAAAATGACTTGGGATGAAATCGGTCATGACGGATGCAAAAAGTTGTTGCACATAGATAGATATTACCTATAAGAAAATTTAGGTACGTACCATAGTTCTTGCGCAAGATGGCTCCATGAACAGGCGGCAAGCCTTGTATCCTCGACGGTTCGAGCAGGAGGGAAAATAAAACATCGTGTATAGTCACCGGTGTTGAGAGCCAGGTACAGGGGAGATTTCCTTTCCGCATTCATTCAGTACACAGGTTCTGAACTTCGCCCGACAAACGACAGACCACGTCGACGCGACGACAAATCACGGCCTCATGCAAAGCAGTTCTTTCCATGTCTGTTTTTTATCCTCAGGATCAGGTTCAGGTTTCTTGCCCGGTGAATCAACATCGCGGCGGCTCTAGATGATCCGGCTCTGGCGGCCATGTTGGGGGGCTGGGGGGCGCGCGCGTTATCTCCCCCATCATCTTGGGCGGCTATGAGGTGGTCATTGACACAATCAACCAGAAGCCTTACGATGTCTTCCTTGCCTGCGTGGCTGCGACGTGGAGCAGTGAACTGCTCGATGGCCCCGGAAATTGTAAATGGCAGACGGATTGGTTTCTCGGCAAGCCTTTCGACCATGGAAATGAACTCTTTGACATCAGCGGTACGGTTGATGACATCCGCCAGTCTTCGAACAGGTGCATACACTTCTGCCGGATCTTGTTGCACCGCGGTTCTCACAGCCGCCAATGCATTATTCATTCTCTCCCGTCGACTCCTCCAGATTTCTTCTTCCTTCAAAGTATCCATTTTATCCTTCTTGACCTCCTCCTCGATCGAGTTGCTCATGCCAACGTCCCCTACTTCTATAGATAGCCCCATCAAGCATAAGCTATGTAAGTATCGTCAGTTGTTGCGAGGAAACAAGGGTTGTGCAAGGAGCCCTCACATCATTTAAATAGTAAATAATGCATCCGTCTAATTATTTAAAATTTTTATAATGATCAATAGTGATTCTACAAAATCTTATATGGAATCAAAACAAAAAATTTTGAGTTTCAAATTGTTGTGCTAGATCACGGAAACATGCCTGAATACAAACTATTTGCTGCGAGAATTGAAGTGCAAGATATTAACAAGACGTCGCAAATGTTGAAGAGAGCACTGCCACTCTCTCTCCCTTCTCCAGAATTTTCTAGCAAAAATCCATAAATAAAGAAAAGCTGCACCACTTCTAGACTTCTTCAAAGAAATCTAGTTGCCAGACTGTAATAGGATGATATTTGTAGAATATTGTAGAAAGCCAGCAAAGTCGGTGAATACACCGACCTTCCATCCTATAAATAGGAGCAACTTGCTCCTCATGTAGGTGAGTAAGAAGTCCAACTAAGAGGGTCTGCGTGGGTGTGCGGAGAGAGGAAAAACGTTGCGTTGTAGTGGGTGGCGTGAGTGTAGAGCGTGGCGTGAGCAGAGAGTAAAATAGTGGTCCCCATCGTGTAGGCATAGAAGTCTATAAAAAGAGTGTAAGGGGCCTTGTGTATGAGTGGGGTCTTTGAAGGTGGTCGTCTATAGTGTTCCGTGGGTGTATATGAGTGAGTGACGTGAGAGTGGTGTATGCAAGTGTGAGAGTTCATTATATGCTTATGATGCAATTAAGTGTTATTGTAATATTAAGAAAGTGTTTTATTATAGTCATGCTTTCGCAACTCAACAGCAAATTTGTGTGGCGGCTTGGCTAGGCATACCTATTATATGGGGCAAAAGATCACTTCAAGTGTCATAAGTTGGCACAAAGGGATACTTAAGTCCCAAAACTTACGAAAGTGACACTTAAGTGCCACATTTTAAGAAAAGTGGGATACCTAAGTGCCACCTCCGGCGAAGCCGGTCAAAAATCATACATGGCAATTAAATATTAATATTTCTCGCCGAGGTGGCTCGCTAGAGAACTGACTCAGCTCTATTTTACCCAAAACGACGTCGTTTCTATAGTTGGCCAAAATAGAGCCCTTAAATCGGCCAAAACGACGTCGTTTTTTGGCATAATTTGAATTTTAATATAATATAAAAATTAATTAACTTAAATTTAAAACAAAATAATAATAATGATAATAATTTATATTTATCATAATTTTGAAAAAAAAATAGCGGCGAGGAAGGAGGAGGAGGTCAAAACAGAGACGCGAGCGACGCTTGGCGAGGACGATCGGCAGGCTGGCAACACAACTAGAGAGAGAGAGAGAGAGAGAGAGGAGGTAAAAGCCAAGGAGAGAGAGAGCTAGAGGAGGGGGGCCCTATTTTATGTTCGGCCTAGAGAGGGTGAACAGAGAGAGAGAGCTCGTGAGAGTGAGAGGGTGAGCCAGCGAGAGGGAGTGAGATCGAAAGAGTGTTTCCCCATTGCCTGAGGTTCGTTCGTTGCTCGCCATCCATCGTGGTGTCTTTGTCATGCCCCAAACCTCGGGCACGTGCACATCCCTCGGTGGTCGATATAATTTTGCGACGTTCCCAGGACTTGTCGCCGACCCTTTTCATTTTATTGCACATGCGGAAGCGAATTCACTAATCCCCTGACAACAACATATATGGGATAGAAAAGCAAGACAACCAATTTCAAAACAAATACACTTTTATAAACACTTCAAGCTTATACAGCATAAAGAACTACTGAGCCACCTATGCTCATGACCCTTTGTTGACGCCTAAATTTTTATTAATTAGGTTTTATTTTATTTTAGTTTATTTAATTTTATTTCATCTTTTTCGGATAATAAATAAACAAACAAAACAACAACAAAAACAAAACAAAAGCAAAAATAAAACAAAAAGAAGAAAGAGCAGCCCATCGGCCCGGCCCGCGCGACCAAAACCCTTCTCCCTCCTTCTTCCTCCTCCATCCGCCTCTGCAACACACGCGCAGAGGGTGCGATGCCGGATGGATGAACGGACGGCGACACGCATAGGGAGCGGCTGGCGGACAGGTGGCGAATGGGACGCCGGTTCAGCCGCGGTGGTCCGGTCGGCAAGTCAAAGACCAGCGACCAAGCCCCTCCGTCGACCGGCACCCCTCCGCCTATAAATAGGCACCTCCCGACGAGAATCCGAGGCATCGACGGAGAGAGAGAGAGATCGAAAGCTAGCGAGCGTCGCAAGCTTCCCCCGAGAGACTTCAGGGGAGGTCCGAGCGCTCGCAAGCCTAGATTTGAGGAAGAGAGAGGAGAGGAGCCGCGAGAAAGGAGGTGGGTCGCGAGCTAGACGACCTCCCACCGAGAGACATCGGGGGAGGCCGGCGGCAAGCAAAACCCAGATCCGCGAGTGGTCGAGGCCAGAGAGAGAGAGAGAGAGGAGGGAGATCGGAGGGGCTGATATCCGCGGACGCAGATCTGGAAATCGACCGCCGTGCTGCCCCCTACCAACGAGCCTCGGTTGAAGTTCCCGGAGCCAGTGAGCATCTCTGGTCGCCTCTCGTCTGCCACCTCACTTCTGGGTTGGCCATCTCTGCTGTGGCCGCGTCGAAGCCACCTCGCCGCCACTCGGATGCTTGTCCCCCCCGTCGCTCGCCACGGCCGTTGCATCGTGAAGGCAGCAGCGGCTGGGAAAATTGGGTCAGCCGGGTCGGACGCGTGACCCGGCGCCCTAGGGTTGCCATCAAGCAGGTCGAGTAGCCGGGTCGTTGGGTCGAACTCGGGTCGGGGAACCGGGTAGGGTTTCGCCGGTTCCCCCAAACGGCCTAGCTTTGTTTTTAAAAAAAAATCGGGACCCGGGTCGTTGGATCGGACCCGGGTCGAGGGAACCGAGTAGGGTTTTCACCGGTCCCCCCCCCAAAGCGGCGCCGTTTCAAAAAAAAAAACTAAAAAAATAAAAATAAAAAAGTCCAAAAAATTAGGGTTTTATTTTTTTATTTTTTAATAACATTTTAATTAAATAAATAACTTATTTTCCCAAAAAATCACAAAATATATAATATATTTTCGAAAAATATTTTAATTTCCAAAAATACGGAAAATATTTAAAAATATAAAAAATATTTTATTTTCGAGAAAAATCAAGAAAAATCAAAAAAATACTTTATTTTCCAAAAAATATTAAAAAATATTTTATTTTCCGAAAAAAAAATAAAAAATAAAAAATATTTCATATTTCCCAAAAAAGGCCAAAAATTCAGAAAAAGCCAAAAAGCCTTGTATTTTTCCAAAAAATACCAAAAATCCAAAAAAAATCCCTTTTATGTCAAAAAAAAATCGGAAAAAGGTTCAAAAAATGTTTTTTTTCCAAACAATGCGTGGAAAATCCCTAAAACATCCAAAAAGCCTCAGGGTTTAAACAAGGGTAGGTACCAAAACGGCATTAGTGATTAACTAGTGTAATCAAATCCCCGATCCTAATTTCTCTGGTTGCGCAGGAGCGAATATTTCTCCCAATATTTCGCATGGATTTCTAATCAACCCACCCCAAATTGATTAGCGGCGACTCCGTTTTAAAAATTAACTTACAAGTTAAAAACTTGACCATTAAAGTCGTGAATTGGTGGACTTGGGAGAGTCCGGGCTTAATAAACCTAGCCGAGCCATTAGCCTCCGCTAGGCGCCCGCCCCGATCGGGTGCCGGAAAAAAAAGAGGTTGCGACAGATTGGCGACTCCGCTGGGGATTTTGAGGACTTAGGCCTTTTTTGTCTTGTTTAATTCCTTTACTGACTTAGGTTTTTCTTTATGCAGGTCAGTAGCTTAGAAATTTATTTTTACTTAAAATAGATTATCTTGTGATTATAAACTGTTGTGCATGTTTTACTATTTTAAACATTACACATGGCACACATAACCCGGTCGCCGGACCTGGGCCGCCATAGGATATTTAGGATGGTGTCAAGAAAAATACGACCTCGAACGCGAGACTGCGATGTGGAGGTTGCCTTTCTTTTCCCCGAATTTCTCTAGCCGAGATTAGGAGGGTACGCTGCTAACGCGAGACTGCGATGGGTGGATACCGTTCTAATTTCAACAAGCCTTCTCAGTTAGAAATCGAGCCGAACATCTCATGTGCATGTCTTTGTGCTTGCCATTTTCTTTAAAAGCAAAGTAATTTATTTACTTTCACTCAGTCTTTTTATTGACCCATGGCAATTTAGGGTAAGTTTTCGAGTCCCGGTTTATATGCGATGGGAGAAGATGACATCCAGCTTATTCCCACTCCCAAGGCAGAGCTCTTCAGATGGTGGGGTCAATTGGACCAGTATGACCAAGAGCGTGTGAAAGCCAAAGTCGGTCATCTTCTATCGTTGATCCGAATTCGTATTCACCTCGAAATCATACAAGCCGTGGCACATTTTTGGTGCCCAAAGACGACTACTTTTATATTTGGTGGGTTCGAGCTAACCCCAACTTTGGAAGAATACAGTATCATACTGGAATGCCTCTCGAGAAAAGGCTTGTTAGGCCATCAACAGGCATTATCCCGTTGCGTGGGTTAGCACGACTCTTAGGAACTGAAGTCCATGTTATGAGGCAAATTCTTGAAAACAACCATAGTACCTGCCCCCTAGCATTTTTGACTACCTGTTTTGAAAATCAACCCATGACTCAGAAAAACGAAATTTTCCTCTTGGCCTTTTTCGGGTTCATCATTTTCCCCCATCAAAGAAATGTCATAAGTCCAAAGATGGCATGGATAGTTGATTAGATCTTAAGGGGGCAAAATTATGTCAACATGATTTTAACTGAGCGAATTTGTCCATCAATCGTTTTAAAGAGGATATGAAAAAAGTCATGCGGATCTCCCCGGAAATTTTACAAGTCTGGTTCTTTTCTCACCTAAGCGAATTTCGAGGCTTCATGCGATCGTCTGAAATAAATGATTTCGAAAATCCATTTCAGAAATTTATGGTTTTAGGACCATACATTCCTAATCAAAGCTGTTTAAATTGGGTGAACTTCCTAAGAGACCCGACTCCTGAAGTATTCCAATGGTGTGCTGGTTGGTTCCATGAAAAGAGAGCTCGTTTTGCTTATAAGCGTCGCCGTCCAATTCCGTTGCTCGGTCTCACTGGCGCCATTTCCTATTTTCCATATCGGGTGGCACGACAGTATGGAGCCCTCCAGGAGATCCCACCGCCTTTCAAGAGGAAGTCTCCTCCACTCTTTTTCAACACAAGCCGTGACTACGCAGTCGAAATTTCTATCCATGAGGAAACATGGAGCAAGTGCCATCGCAAAAGGATTGTGGTACCTGAAGGGCTTGAGGGACAAGAAAAAGCCCACCACGCCTCTGAATCCTACATCCTCAACTATCGTATCCCGACAAAGTGGAAGCCATCGATCCCTAACCCGATCAGCGATATCAGCCAACATGAACAAGCAGAGCTTATGCAAGGGGATCTGGGGATAGGTTGGATGCATGTCTTAGAGCCGGTACAAGAAGACAAGCACCTGCGCAAGAATAAGGCTCCCCGTCGCATATAAATAGCAATCACGTGTCCCTTAGTGTTGATATTGTCAAAATTCCGTCCCATTGTTTAGGGACTTTTAATACATAGTATTTCCTTATGTCATTTCAAGTTTTAAATGTCGGAAGTGTGTGGTCTATAAAATCCTCTTTTGATAAATAAAGAAGCAGTTAGACCATTGCCATGGGCCAATCCTTGTTTACTTTCGTGCTCATTCATGATTTTTTCGCCACAGGTAATTATGGATCATCAACTATCAGCCACCCGCGAATGGCCTCATGTGATAGGATCCGATCAGAATGATGTACAAAATCTTCTCACCAACATTGAAGACGGCGTAGGACAGATGTCCATTGTCCTTCGACAACTCTCAAGACAAATGGAATCCACTCAAGCTAAACCCAAATCCATAACTACTTTAAGCACACTCCTGGCACCTGCAAATTTGCCAGATAATGACCAACAAGATGAACAGCTTGAAAAGATCATGAAAAAGTTGAGACAACTGCAGGAGTCGAATCCCATCAACTCGTCTGATTATGCCGGTTTTGAGATCCCTGAAGACCTCAGAACGCCTGAATGCGAAAGGTAAGCTAATACCTTCCGCCCAGAGACCTACTTACAAGCCTACCTGGTCCAAAGGATGATTCAATCATACCAATCAAACCTAACCGGCCCTGCCTTGCGATGGTACATTGTCAGGAAGATTAGTTCCCTTAAAACCTGGAAGGAACTAATTCATGTTTTCCACCAAGAATATAATATTGACATCAGCCCTGACATCGCCTTGCCCTACGAAGAACCGATGATCCCGGAGCACGAGGAGCCGTCAGATGTCAATAAAGCCTTGCATAATAAATGGGCAACTGAGCAACATCATATTATTGAAAAGTTTCCCACTCGGAAAGGTAAGGAACCTATGTACAATATCACAGGTACGGAGCATGTTCAAGACCGAGGCACGACAGAACAACTCCCCAAGCTTACTGCAAGAGCTAGGGTTCAAAGATTACCAACCCCTATCGACATAGAAAGTGAAACAGAGAGTGAAGCCTTAATATCTCTCGTTCCCGTTGACAAAGTCGAACTGGCAAAACGAAGGGCCTTACTCAAAAGGTCTGGACCGGGAGCCAAGAAAAGAAAGCCTAAACCAATCAATTCAACATCTACCACTGAGTATAGGCGAAATTTGATAACTGGCGAACCACTGGATCAAAACTTCGAGCATTCTTTGGAATACAACTCTGAAGGCTACCGTCCTCTAGAATATGACCCTGATGACTTCCAGTCCCTAGAATACAATCCCAAGGATTTCCAGCGTTATTTCGATGAAACTGATGACTCATCATATAACTGTTTCCTACTCTCACCCGGGGATGAAGGCCCATCAGAAGAAGAAACGTACGTCTTTATCCGCTACGATCCTAACGAGCTACTAAACTCGTCCCCTGACCATGAGATAGCTTTAATACTTCATCCTCATTCGGAAATTTTGACACAGAAGAAGGCAATGGAGTGATCTCGATAGAGTCCAACTTCCCTGAAACAGAAAAATTCACCACTTCAACGAATATGCAGTGGGAAAACCAGTGGCCTAACCAGGACATGTCAGGCTCGTCTTGCCCTCATATGATCATGACCCTCAGCGAAGTGTGGATACCTAATCTCTGCAAATATAATGGCACAACTTGCCCCGTTGCTCATTTGCAATATCTCCACACTGAAATGAGTCAGTACTATGGCCCGATGTCATTCACAACTCATGCGTTCCAAGAAACTCTTACGGGGTCTGCATTGCAGTGGTTCATCACAGCAAGTATTTACCTCATAAAGGATTGGAATGAGCTGTCTTCCACATTCTTGCATCAGTACCAAAACCAGATTGGAACTGAGCTGCCTTGCGAGAGTTTGGCCCACTTCGGAAGAAGACCAATGGAGGATTGCCGAGCATGGCAGGAAGGTGGAGGGCTTTTATGATGCAAACCTACCCTCAACTGACTGAAGAAGAATTGATAAAGCAGTTCATAGAAACTTTGCCCCACGAATATCGTTGTTGGCTGCATGGGTTACACTTCCGTAGCTTCAACGAAATAGTCATCGCATGCGAATACTTCGAGTCTACTGGAGGCGAGGAATTCAAAGACGTTTGACTTAAGGACCAACACTATCAAAACACTCCTTTTCATAGGAGTTTTCGTTAGGTTTGTTTGTTTTTATCTAGTGTGCTACTGTTGTCTTTTTCATTCCAGTACTTTAATGTATGGTTATAATATTTTGTTTTGAAAGCATGAGGCGGTATTCCAAACCAGCCCAGTGATGCTATCCAACCATAAAAAGAAAATATCATCCAAGGAGAATACTGAGGGCTGGGCTTCCTCATGCTTTTTCTCCCCCAAAGACATGTTTTGAAAATAAAAAATATTTCATCACCAAAAGCTTTCGTCAAAACAAGATGATAAATTTAACCATGTTTGTCTTCCTAACTCTCTCACTTCATGTCTCAGAATATCATTCCCTTTGACTTAGTGTAACAGAAAGCATTTAAAATTGGCACATCATGTGAACAGACCGAGTTCAAAGACACCCTTTCAAGGAAGCAGGGGCAAACAAAAACGATCATCCTGTTTCAAAGAAGGTAAGTCTTATTCCCTGAACATAATTTTGAAAATGATGTATTCTCTCTTCTGTGTACAGGAAACGAAAGATAGGAGGTAATAGGCATAGGCATACGGTTAAACTTGAAGCATGCACATCATGGTAGCTCGAGGTAGGATAACCTCCCCCCATGCCGCCTTCAACCTTCCCATTTTTGCAAGCCGTCCTCAGGAGCTCTGTGCACTCCACCTCACTCCTGTCCAACTCATTCTCAAGACGGAGTAATATCTTCTCCCCTTGACGTGCCCGAACAATGAGACGGTACAGTTTCATTAAAAGGATTTCCAGCTTCGACAAGCCAATGAGCACAAGGAATGAATTTCCTTTGAATTCATTACTGTCAATAGGGAGAAAATCCAGACAGTCAAGGCGATTTATAGCCCCCACTCCAGACAATGACTCTAGAGTCTGGAAGCTTCACTCCGTGTTCTAGACATGTATTCTTCCAAAAATAATCGCCATCAGAAAACTGGAGGTTTTTGATTGTCTATCTCAAATTCCATAGAAGCTTGAGGTACATGACTTTTTGCTCAATGCAGCTATAGTCACAAACAGAAGAAAAATTCCACAGAAGGAAGGCGTTGAAGATGAATCAACAACCAGCAATCATGCATGCAGGGCCACAAAAGAGACATTGAACTGTGTCAAAGACAAAAGGCCGTCATTGACACTCGAACATCCCTAGGAGTCAACAAATATGAACTCTGGGGAAGAGTAATTTGGTATCGTTTCCAATACTCCCAATATCTGAACTCATTTTTGACACATTTTCTCATATTGACAGGAAGCCTAGGATTCAAGAAACAAGCTTAATGGTTAATTTGGGCAAATCAAGTGACCCACATCAATTTACCTGGCTTGGTATGAAAGGACGTGTCATCCAGAAGCTGATTCGATCAAATGAAAAAGAAGCGCCCCCTGCAGACATTGTCGGCGCCTCTAGCCAAGTGCTACCCGGGAAGAAGCAAAATGGTCCAAAGTCGAGGGTTCGAATCCCCAACGCAACAAAATTCATATCCTCCTCGTACTTCAGGTCTATTCAAACATCTGTAAACCAGTCAAGGGTAATGTTGTATCGATTCCAAGTTATTCAACTCTTGAAAGAGCTTCTAACTAACATGATCCCTCTCGTCTGTTGCAGGATCACCTGATCTTCAAAGATGCAGAGAACAAATCAATGAGAGGCATGTCAAACCGTGATAAGCTCTCCCAAGCCAAATGGCGTCTCAAGTATCGCCAAAGCAAATGACAGAAACTTTCAGGCCTCAAATCACGTGTGATATTGACCCTACTAATTGATCTATTTCTACATCTCCTCTTCTGCAGGGACAAAAGCAGAAAGGCCGTCAAATCAATGATCAGATCCCTAATCCCAGCTGATCCTTCTTGTGTCATTTCCCTACTTAATAAGGACAATCCATTGACACCCCTTTGTGAATAGCTCTTTTGATATTCCAAAATTCAACACATTTGTAAATGCGATTTCACCAAGTAAACACCCATAAAGTTGTCAATAAGGTCTCTCGAGTAAAAAATCATTCATTTGTTTTGAGAGTACAAACTCTCTCATACTTTAAAAAATGTTGCATGCCTTTCTCCAAATGGATTTTTGCATGATGATTTCGTCTGTCTAAATCACTGATTCCATTGAGGATTACTAGAATAGACAACTAAGTGAAGAATACAAGATTAGTCGAGCATGCTGGATGAGGTGCGTCAGAATGATGACAGGCAAGCCATATCCTACACACAGTCCCACATCTATACACTTGTGAGACGAGTGCAGAAAATTCCATGACTGCAGGGTAAAGAGTTCTCTCGCGAATGATACGGTAACCAAAATAGTGAGAGGCATTTCATTGCTCACCCCCTATTGAGCCCCATACGCTGGTGAAGCTTCTCTCATCAAGAATCACCCCACATTGGAGCATGTCAAAGACAAGGCAAATCAGCATCACAAGGTGAGAAGAGGGATAGAAATTCTCTTGCTTGCACTTGCATCAATCTTCGAGTGTCTTTATTGCATATGAACACTCGCGTTAATTTAAGTGCCTTAGAATGACGAAGAGCAATTCCTTTTCTATGCATTTGTATACATTGCATAACCCAAGTGAGTTTGTAATTTTACCCTCACATTGAGACAAAGCAGAAGTTATTGCCATAGCCTAGAGCGCTGGCCAAAGATGAAGACTCAAAGTCTAAATAATGGTGCTTCGATTGAACTCGCCTAGATCAGTTCCTCAAGCAACAAAAATGAAAAAGCAGGGGCATAAAAAAGCAGTGTACCTGGTAAAAGCAAGGTCAATGCCCATAATTGAGGAACTGGAATAAAAGAAGGGGCATGAAAAAGCAGTGTGCCTGGTAAAAGCAAGGCCAATGCCCCCCCAGTAAAAAAAATATACAGCCAAGAAAAAGTTGTGGTTGTAAAATCTCCATTTAACAGTAAGAAGAAAGACCAGTGACAAATGCTGAGACAGTCACCAACTCTCACCCTTCTACATATGAGTTGAGTTTTCGTTATATTCCCATTGTAAAAAGTCTCTTCAAACTAGGGGCACTTCAATTAACGTAGGATTTCATATGTGCATAAATATCGCTCGAAGAAGTACGAGCAATATTACTCTATCTCTTTTCGCAGGGTTCCTGACTTGTAAACCCCGAGAGAATCGTGCAACATTTTCATCCATCAACTTCAACCTTGATGGTCCCCTTTGATGAGTTGCTAACCAAGTCTTCATCACAATTTCAACAAAGACCTCTCACATTGGTAAAGTCGTACTACTTGCGAGAATACTCGGACCCCTGCTGACATGATGACAGTGAGAAGTGTGATCCTTATAAATCCTGCATCAATGGTCAGGATACAACAGCCTTTCCATGAGAGTGAGTGGAAAATCCTTTCAGACTGAAAGTCCCTCATCTGGCATGCTCAAGACATCTACGTTCTAAATGAGGGTTGTCTTTCAAAATCTTCCCCAGTGGAATTCGGATGATAGAAACTGACAAAGTTGTCATGCATAAATCGCATTTCAACTTATGAGTTTACAGCATATACAATCATTGTGTACATGTCTACATATTGTGTAAATAATGAACATACTCTTAGTAATCAGAGATATTGCCAAATAAGTATATCCCTATCTGTCTTAAAGTACCTACCACTGTCCTGGTACTCTCTTCTTGTCACTCAACCTACTCGAGTCGTCCCCTGAGTTTGGGTGCTTGCAGCAGTCTGAGTATCCCCTCGTCTTTGAGTACCTGCCATTTGCCTGGTACTCCCTCTTATCGACACTCGACCTGTTCGAGTTGTCCTCAGAATACTGATATTTGCAACTGTCCAGTTATCCCTGTTTTTGAGTGCATGCCGCTACTCAGGTACTCCCTCTGTTGACACTCGATCTGATCGAGTTGTCCTTAAAGTTTGGATACTCATGACTGTCTGAATATCCTCTTCTCTTTGAGTACCGACCACTGTTTGGATACTCCATTTCCGTGACACTCGACCTGTTCAAGTTGTCTTCAAAATTACGCCATTGAATACTAGCAGCTACTCAAGCATTCCACCACATTATGCGCCTGCAATCACCTAGGTATGCTCTCTTACACTTGGACCAGTTGAGTGGTCCCTGATTATATCATTAAATATTTGTGTTCATCCAAATATCCCTCTACTTTGTACACCTGTGTGCCTGCCGCCATCTAGGTAGGCCTTGTGCTACATTCAAATTCCCAACTACCAGGAGGTGAGAGACCTTCACGAATATGCGAGGTACGTCCTCGATATTCCCTAATTGCCAGGAGGTGAGAGACCTTCACGAATATCTCAGGTACGTCTTCGATATTCCCAACTACCAGGAGGTGAGAGACATTCACGAATATCCAAGGTACGTCCTCGATATTCCCCATACCAGAAGCTGAGAGACCTTCACGAATATCCAGGTACGTCCTCGATATTCCAAATTGCTAGGAGGTGGGAGACCTTCACGAATATCCAAGGTACGTCCTCGATATTCCCCATACCAGAAGGTGAGAGACCTTCACGAATATCCAGGTACGTCCTCGATATTCCGAATTGCCAGGAGGTGGGAGACCTTCACGAATATCCAAGGTACGTCCTCGATATTCCCCATACCAAAAGGTGAGAGACCTTCACGAATATCCCAGATACGTCCTCGATATTCCGAATTGCCAGGAGGTGGTAGACCTTCACGAATATCCAAGGTACGTCCTCGATATTCCCAACTACCAGGAGGTGAGAGATCTTCACGAATATCCAAGGTACGTCCTCGATATTCCCCATACCAGAAGGTGAGAGACCTTCACGAATATCCAGGTACGTCCTCGATATTCCGAATTGCCAGGAGGTGGGAGACCTTCACGAATATCCAAGGTACATCCTCGATATTCCCCATACCAGAAGGTGAGAGACATTCACGAATATCCTAGGTACGTCCTCAATATTTCGAATTGCCAGGAGGTGGGAGACCTTCACGAATATCCAAGGTACGTCCTCGATATCCCCCATACCAGAAGGTGAGAGACCTTCACGAATATCATTGGTACGTCCTCGATATTCCCTAATTGCTAGGTGGTGGGAGACCTTCACGAATATCTTAGGTACGTTCTTGATATTCCCAACTACCAGGAGGTGAGAGACCTTCACGAATATCTCAGGTATGTCCTCGATATTCTGAATTGCCAAGAGGTGGGAGACCTTCACGAATATCCAAGGTACGTCCTCGATATTCCCCATACCAGAAGGTGAGAGACCTTCACGAATATCCCAGGTACGTCCTCGATATTCCGAATTGCCAGGAGGTGGGAGACCTTCACGAATATCCAAGGTACGTCCTCGATATCCCCCATACCAGAAGGTGAGAGACCTTCACGAATATCACAGGTACGTCCTTGATATTCCCTAATTGCCAGGAGGTGGGAGACCTTCACAAATATGCAAGGTACGTCCTCGATATTCCCAATTTCCAAAAGGTGAGAGATCTTCATGAATATCCAAGGTACCTCCTCGATATTCCCCGTACCAGGAGGTGAGAGACCTTCACGAATATCGAAGGTACATCCTCGATATCCCAAACTACCAGGAGGTGAGAGACCTTCACGAATATGTCAGGTACATCCTCGATATCCCAAACTACCAGGAGGTGAGAGACCTTCACGAATATCTCAGGTACGCCCTCGATATTCCCAACTACCAGGAGGTGAGAGACTTTCACGAATATCTCAGGTACGTCCTCGATATTCTCAACTACGAGGAGGTAAGAGACCTTCGCGAATATCCAAGGTACGTCCTCGATATTCCCATTTTCCAGAAGGTGAGAGACCTTCGCAATATGCGAGGTACGTCCTCAATATTCCCCAATTATCAAAAGGTGAGAGACCTCCACGAATATGCGACACCCATCCTCGATATTCCGTTTGCTAGGTATTTTTAGAAATTCGTACTTGTGATCATCCAAGTACCTCTTCAACACCTGCGAATGTTCAGGCATCCTTTAAAGTCCGTACTTGTTAACATCCAAGTACTCTTTTGACACTTGCAATCAATCAGGTATTTTCTAGTATCTAGTACTTGTGAGAATACAGGTACCCCTTCGATATCTACGAACATCTAAGTATCCTCCAAGAGTTTGTACTTGTGATCATCCAAGTACCCCTTCAACGCCTGCAAAGGCCCAAATATCCTCCGGGTTTGTACTTGTAAATATCCAAGTACTCTTTCAATGCCTGTGAATGTCCAGGTATCTTCAAACAAATCGATGCCCTGAGAAAGATCAATGCATCCCCCGAGAAAGGTTGGGTTCCAACAAGTGTCCTTGACAAAGATCAGGCACCCCACAAAATAGATGCCCTGAGAAAGGTCAGCGCATCCCCCGAGAAAGGTCGGTATCCAACAAGTGTCCTTGACAAAGATCAGACACCCCACAAAATAGATGCCCTGAGAAAGGTCAGCGCATCCCCCGAGAAAGGTCGGGTTCTAACAGGTGTCTTTGACAGAGGTCAGACATCCCCACAAAATCGATGCCCTGAGAAAGGTCGGCGCATCTCCCGAGAAAGGTTGGGTACCAACTGGTGTCCTCGATACAAATCAGGCACCCACAAATGAGATGCCCTGAGAAAGGTCGGTGCATCTCCTGTCAAGGCGACCGAAGAAAGGTTCGAGTTCTAGACAAATCATTGATTGTTTTAACAGGCGACCGAAGAATGGTTCGAGTCCTGGAGAAGCAATTTCCCGGCATGGCGACCGAAGAACGATTCGGGTCCGAGACAAACCACTAATTGCTCTAACAGGCGACCGAAGAATGGTTCGGGTCCTGGAGGAGCAATTTCTCGTCAAGGCGACCGAAGAAAGGTTCGGGTCCTAGATGAATCGTTGATTGTTTTAACAGGCAACCGAAGAATGGTTCGAGCCCTAGAAAAGCAACCTCCTCATATCACCAGGTAAGATAACGCCTTGATACTTGCCAAACTCGGGGTTCACACCCTATCTCACTCACTTCCGGTAAGTAACTACAGGTATCTTCTTAGCTGTCTTAGTATATGTAATATTATATTGCTCTTTTAGCATAGGATAATAGGTCCCAAATAAAATATAATCTGCCACGCATGTATGGATAAAATTTAGGCATTAGTTTGTCTTTGAATGCAACCTCTGCGAGACCTTCAAAGAGGGGTAGTTGTTGACGCCTAAATTTTCATTAATTAGGTTTTATTTTATTTTAGTTTATTTTATTTTATTTCATCTTTTTCAGATAATAAATGAACAAACAAAACAACAAAAAAAACAAAACAAAAGCAAAAATAAAACAAAAAGAAGAAAGAGCAGCCCATCGGGCTCTCTCCCTCGCGCGGGCCCTCTCGGCCCGGCCCGCGTGACCAAAACCCTTCTCCCTCCTTCTTCGTCCTCCATCCGACTCTGCAACACATGTGCAGAGGGCGCGATGCCGGATGGACGAACGGACAGCGACGCGCATAGGGAGCGGCTAGTGGACAGGTGGCGGATGGGACGCCGGTTCAGCCGCGGTTGTCCGGTTGGCAAGCCAAAGACCAGCGACCAAGCCCCTCCGTCGACCGGCACCCCTCCGCCTATAAATAGGCACCTCCTGACGAGAATCCGGGGCATCAACGGAGAGAGAGAGAGATCGAAAGCTAGCGAGCATCGCAAGCTTCCCCCGAGAGACTTCAGGGTCCGAGCGCTCGCAAGCCTAGATCTGAGGAAGAGAGAGGAGAGGAGCCGCGAGAAAGGAGGTGGGTCGCGAGCTAGACAACCTCCCACCGAGAGACATCGGGGGAGGCCGGCGGCAAGCAAAACCCAGATCCGCGAGCGGTCGAGGCCAGAGAGAGAGAGAGAGAGAGAGGAGGGAGATCGGAGGGGCTGAGATCCGTGGACGTAGATCTGGAAATCGATCGCCGTGCTGCCCCTTACCAACGAGCCTCGGTTGAAGTTCCCGGAGCCAATGAGCATCTCTGGTCGCCCCTCGTCTGCCACCTCGCTTCTGGGTTGGCCATCTCTGCTGTGGCTGCATCGAAGCCGCCTCGCCGCCGCTCGGATGCTTCTCCCCCCTGTCGCTCGCCACGGCTGCTGGATCGTGAAGGCGGCTGCGAAAATCGGGTCAGCCGGGTCGGACGCGTGACCCGGCGCCCTAGGGTTTTTATCAAGTGGGTCGAGTAGCCGGGTCGTCGGGTCGAACCCGGGTCGGGGAACTAGGTAGGGTTTCGGCGGTTCCCCCCCCCCCCCAAAAAAAAACGGCGTAGCTTTGTTTTAAAAATAAAAATAAAAAAGTCCAAAAAATCCGAGTCAGGCCCGCAACGCGAAGGGCCTTACTCAAAAGGTCTTGGACCGGGAGCCAAGAAAAGAAAGCCTAAACCAATCAATTCAACATCTACCACTGAGTATAGGCGAAATTTGATAACTGGCGAACCACTGCATCAAAACATCGAGCATTCTCTAGAATACAACTCTGAAGGCTACCATCCTCTAGAATATGACCCTGATGACTTCCAATCCCTAGAATACAATCCCAAGGATTTCCAGCGTTATTTCGATGAAACTGATGACTTCCAGTCCCTAGTATGCGATCAGCTTTTTTATTTTTTAATAACATTTTAATTAAATAAATAACTTATTTTCCCAAAAAATCACAAAATATATAATATATTTTCGAAAAATATTAAAAGTATTTTAATTTCCAAAAAAACAGAAAATATTTAAAATATATAAAAAATATTTTATTTTCGAGAAAAATCAAGAAAAATCCAAAAAATACTTTATTTTCCAAAAAATATTAAAAAATATTTTATTCTCCGAAAAAAAAATATTTCATATTTCCCAAAAAAAGGCCAAAAATTCAGAAAAAGCCAAAAAGACTTGTATTTTTCCAAAAAATACCAAAAATCCAAAACAAAATCCCTTTTATGTAAAAAAAAATCGGAAAAAGGTTTAAAAAATGTTTTTTTCCAAAAAATGCGTGGAAAATCCCTAACACATCCTAAAAGCCTCAGGGTTTAAACAAGGTTAGGTACCAAAAGGGCATTAGTGATTAATTAGTGTAATCAAATCCCCGATCCTAATTTCTCTGGTTGTGCATGAGCGAATATTTCTCCAAATATTTCGCATGGGTTTCTAACCAACCCACCCCAAATTGATTAGTGGCGACTCCGTTTTAAAAATTAACTTACAAGTTAAAAACTTGACCATTAAAGTCGTGAATTGGTGGACTTGGGAGAGTCCGGGCTTAATAAACCTAGCCGAGCCATTAGCCTCCGCTAGGCGCCCGCCCCGATCGGGCGCCGGAAAAAAAGAGGTCGCGACACCCTTCCGCTTCAAGCTCCGGATTCTTCACACAAGGGACCTGAAAATGGTTATTCAATAACCAATGAGATATAAATCTCAGCGAGTTCCACCCCTAAGCCCCGGTTAGTACACCAACTCAACCCGGGGTATCTATCCAGAACTACCCCACCACAAGCAACAACCAACAATCGATTCGCATACAACCTTACCTGGTATGCCATACCCTGCACGTTATAATTCAGCACGATACACGCAATGCACATGGTCGTTAGATGATACAGTTCATCAATCACATACGAGTCGCGTCACCAGCAATCTCACCTGGCCATTGCCACACTCTGCACGTTATCGATTCATGCGTGTGTGCCATAAACAATATGCTTAACTCATGCATGACCGGAATCAACAATGCAATGATTCTCATGCGTTCTTGCACAATAGTGTGTCACTCATCATGTATCAATCAATCACACGGGTCCATCAATTCAATCAATCCAATTGATACCATACGATTGACACCATCTATCAATTCATACCATCTATTCATCCAACAATACAATCACTGCTCACACAAGCTGAATGGATGCCATGCTCTCACAAGCTGATATAGATGGTAGCTCGCACAAGTTGATATATATATATAGATGGTAGCTCACACAAGCTGATAGATAGATGATAGCTCGCACAAGCTGATATATATATAGATGATAGCCCGCACAAGCTGATATATGGATCGTTGCTCTCAAAAGCTGATAAACGATCATTGCTCTCATAAGCTAATATATGCATAGATGATAGCTCGCACAAGCTAGTATATATATATATGATAGCTCGCACAAGCCGATATATGGATCGTTGCTCTCACAAGCTGATAAACGATCATTTCTCTCACAAGCTGATATATGCATAGATGATAGCTCGCACACGCTATAGCATATATTATATAATAGCTCGCACAAGCTGACATGATGTAAATCAATTCAATTTTTCAATCCAATCAATCAATCAATTCAAACTGGTCCTACAAACCAATTACGGTGCCAAAAGATGACACCGGGTATTTTCAAGTTAAGTACCAAAACTTCACAATCATCACATAATTGTACAAATCGTCACTCAATTCATGCGGATGTTTATGCAATAACACATCCAATCACTTCATAGGATTAAACACACATGAAATTAAACACTTTTCATTCTCGGGGTGAACAGTGTTTTGTGAACAGTGCTCGTGAACAGTAACCGTGAATAGTGTCGAGTGAACAGTAAATTTCCAGAATTTAATAAATGATAAATTAAACTCAGAAATCATTAAAATCATTAATTAAAACAATCAAACAATTAATTAAGCAAAACAAGCTTAATTAAACGCATAAGCACAATTAAGCAAATAAAGCAAGATTAAGCTAAACTAATTTAATACATCCATCTAACCACCTATCTTAGGGCTAATACAACTTAATTAAATCACATAAACTAGAATTAAATCTAACTAAACCAACCCTAAGCAAGTTTAGGCACTAATCGAAGGATTAGGAGCTAAACTCACCCGTTAAGCGGGCCGGAGACACCGATGCGGCGGCGACGACGGTGGCTACGCACCGGAACCTCTACCATGACGATCCAAGGCGGTCCCAAGCTCAACACATCAACCACAGCTCGGACTACCATTGAAACTTTTGAAAAACAGCCCTGCCGGAGAAGAAAACAAGTTGAACGGCTTGGCCAAAGCTCCGGCGAGGGGGTGGCCGACAACCGGCAGCGCCAGGAGGTCTTGGGGGTCTTGCTGGAGGTTGGGATGGGCAGAGGAATGGCTGGAATGGAAATAAATGGGCTGCAAAGTCGAAACAGTCCAGGCTGCAGGCGGATGGACGGAGCGGCGACCGGCGGCTTGCGACGGCCGTATAGGACGGACGCCGGCTCCGTTTGGGACGAAATCAAGCTCGTTGGAACGTTCTGTCTCTCCTGGTCACGGTGATAGGTGGCTTGTTCTCTGATTCATCCGGGAAGACCACTTTTGACTCAATTCTTCACCAAAGGGTCAGCTGGAGCAGAAACTTAAGGAAGAGGAAAACGAGGGAGAGAGGAGCTCGTCCGTTTGGAGGCCGAATGGGGGAGAGAGAGAGTGATGGGAGGGCTGTCAAGACCCCCATAAATGCTTGCTTCAAGTCTCCATGCATGACATCATCTTCTCTCTCTTTCTTTGCCCTTATCCAAATGCTTTTAGGGGCAATTTGGTCATTTCCACCTTGCACAAATTATCAATCTATCCTTGGGCTGAAATTGATGGATGGGCCTAAGAAATGGGCTTGGCCATGAATAGGAGTGGGCTTGGGAATTTGTTGGGCTTTGAAATGGTTAAGGCTTGGCCCATGGGCTTAGAAGATGAATAGTTGGTTTAGGCCCAATGTCTCATTTGATTGTCTTAGGCCCATATGGTGGCTATCCCAACTTGAGCCTAAGGCCCATACTGGCTTGGCCCGGCCCATGTCCTCACGGGCTCGCTTCCTCGGTCCGAATCCCTTTTTCAATTGCTCGGCTTCACTGGCTCTGTCGACTCTTGAAGCGGCTTCATCCAAAGTCCGTCCCGGACATTCCCGATAATTCGAAGTCCAATCATAAGTTCTCTTGCCATGTCAATTTCGCCCTAATGTCATTTTGGTTATAACTCAGACTAACGGGCGGCTCAGAGGATTCACGCGTAACCGACTCGTGCCAAACCACGTTCAAGACATCTCGACACATGGGCGTCCTTGACTGCATGAAATTACAGAGGATAGATTCTTATTTCAAAGTACACGATCACTAAGGATCGACATAGGGTCGTTTGCGGGTTTGATAACGGTAAACGGAATCACCCGTTGTTCCATTATGTTCTGTCCGCGAATCGACTTCTAGTCATCCGTAGAATCGGCCTACCTATCTACAGGATCATCCTCACGCAAGTCTCACGGTCAAGTCGTTTTCCCAGGTCGAGTTCTTTAGTCGTACGGGTTCTGTCCTCATTAGCCTTTCCCCTCAAGGTCAGTATCTTAGGAGTGATCAATTCCGAGTGAGATCAACCAACAATGCATTGACGAAATTCACATTCATTCATCCCTTATAAGGTTCGAATTTCAGGATGTCACAGCCTTAGCCGAGCCAAGTCGGTCTTCCCCAAGTCCTAGTGCTCCGTTTTTGCGTGGTGTCGGGCCGAAGCTCGCGGCCGGGCAATTTGGGCGAGCTTCAGTCTCGTTGGTCCTTCATTGATGCCATTGCGTGCTCTCGCATGCTTAGTTGGGAACCTAGGCCTGTGTTCGAGTCTCAATTGAGCTAGAAAATAGTTTACCGGTCACCGGAGTAGGCGGCCGGCGCCTGTCGTGATGGACGGCCGGTGGGTGGTGAAGGTTTTGGTGGCGGTGCAAGTGTTGGCGGCAAAGGATAGCTACTTCGGTTGAGGGGCGTTCGACGAGTAGTAGCTTCAGGCGTGAGGCGGCAAGGGTCGGGGAAGAAGACGACCAAAGAAAATAAAATAAAATAAAATAAAAAGAACTAAAAAATTAATAAGAAAAAAAGTAAATACATTAATAATAAAAGATGGATTTCAAAAATAAGTTTAGTTTGAATTAGGTTGGATTCGGGTCGTCGGATTGGGTTAGTGGGTCGGACGGGGTTACCCCATTTTTCTGGAATATAATATTATTAAAAAAATTAAAAAGTGTTAACAATAAAAAAGAAAATTAAAAAGAACATAAAAATTATAATTATAAAAGTCCTAAAAATCATAGAATAAGTTTAAATATGTCTTTATGGGACGTGTCTAGAAAAACAATTGTTTTGAAATGAAAAAAAAACATGAGTGCAAAGGAAATATATTATTATTTTACATCTATCATATATATTTATCGATCGATCAATTATATTGCATTCTATGATTTTGGATAAAATTGTTTTACGTCTATCATAAGGTGTTATGAGAATAGTCAAGTATGACCTTTAAAGGATAAATATACTTGGACTAATGTAATAAAATATGTCTGAGTTACTATGAGACATCAATTCTATATTTCTTTTTGGGGTTGTAACAATTATGTCATCCCTAACAAATGCATAATTTGAGCTCCCAAATACAGGTGTGCTCACTGGTCGCACGACTTTCTTGCCATTATAAATTGTTTCTAAAGTAGAGGAATATTGAATGCATTATATTCTTGATAGAACATTATCAAACATATTGTGTCCAAGTGCGAAATGTTACATTTTGTTGATACATCCATGATGAGGTACGATTAAGACGCGCCTATTCATCTTGATGTGACATAATGGAAAGACACATTTTGAAAAAGTGTGAGGGAAGTTATATAAATAACTTATGGAGATAACCGTCATAATGGTTGGTAGAAAGAAAGTTCTATAAAATCGTTCTCTCTTCTTCTCCTCTCTCCATCAACGGACAAAGGCCATTCCATTTCCATCTTTCTCTCTTCTTCTCCTCTCTCCATCAATGAAAAAAAGCAATTCCATTTCTATTTCGAGAAGACAATCAGCATTAACATTGTGGAACGTGAATACTTTCCTCGAGATTGTATTCGGACCATCGTGAAGTCCTCTCGTCTGTCATTTGCTCGTGATTCAACATACGATCCCAAGTAATTCTTTTATTGCGCATTGAAGAGGTTAGTCATTTCTTCTCCCGACTTACTTTCTAAAATTTTCATTACCCATGACACTTGTTGAGTGAGCATCCAGGTTGTCATAACTCCGAGTTTGCCGCAAGTTGGACCGATGCGAGATAAATCATCCTTGGCTAGTCTAGACAAGCGATTTCATGAGAGGGCAGCTTCTACATGTTAAGAACTAAAGATTTGATTTCGAAACGGATGAAATGACCCACTCATCCATTCAACTAAGATAGCATGACACATGTATCATTGTGACGTTTCATTAAATTCCAACGCAATTATTTTGAGAGCTTAAACTCTTTATAGCCCAAAAAATAATTTAGTTGAAATACTTCAATACTTGTCTTTGTGAGTAGGTTGGACTTTGCTTCAAGTCCAAAATATGAGAATATATAATGTAGGATGTTTGAAAATGTTTGAACTAAGAATCTCTAACTTTAATACAATGTACAATGTTGTGGAACTACATCCAACTATTCTAATAATATCAGCTATTGAAGGAAGAGATGGTTTAACTTAAATACTTTAACAATCATCATTAATGTAATGCAATAGGAAAGCAACTATAGAATGAGCCAAATCCACCATGGCAAATACATATATTTGTTTCTGCAAATCAATTTTCATCGCCACCATCCAAAGGCGGACTAGTAGAGGTCTTGCTCGCCGTTAGTCTTCTTTTGACTTATCCGAAATGGGCGTCGTCTCAATTTGAAAAAATATCACGTAAGTGAGAAGAAGCCAGGATGTCAGAGGACGGATAGGACGAAGTTGCTTCCGAAAGACGAGAAGGAAGATAATTAATATAACAACGAACGGTGATAATAAAGCAGATGTGATAATGAGGACGAGAATGGATCCCGAAACTAATATCGCGGTGACAAGCCAAGGGAGGTTTTGAACGGTCAAGGTGACGCCAATTAAGAAAGCGGCCGACATTGGCGGGAGGGAAATTGCTAGTAGCAGTCCTGCAAGCTGGCATCCATATATCGATATGTGAATTTCAGTCACGTACGCAAATATGTAGCAAACGACCGAGGCCATTGAGCATAACATCGCGATGGTGTTGCAAATCACGAAGGCCTGGAACATTCTATTGTTCAGCATCGTAGCCATGCCCCGCTCATCTTTGGATGGTGTGTCTGAGCCGTTCAATCCTCCAGGAACTGCGAAACCAGCTGAGAAAGTCACAGTGGTCACAAGCGTTGCCACCACCAACAAGGTATTGATAAAGTCACCCATTTCTTTACGGTCTGGCAAACTTCCGTGAGCGTGCGATTTGCCTGGAGCTTCCTGCTCAATTATGAATCGATCTGGTCTCCTACCTGACACGATTAGTAACAGCAGCCCTGCCAATCCCTGAGATCGGGAACATATGAAAAAGGAAAGAAAGAACAAACTGTTAGCGAATCGGGCAACGAACTCTGGAGTCCTCAGTTAAAGGGAAACTTTTACTTCTACAGATGCAGTGTCCACACTTTTTAAGAATTAACACTAGAGTAACAAGTTCACTACAAATGAGAAAAGAATCATGAATGAAATGTATGTGGTTCAACTTTGTCATAGGTTGACTTACTGATAATGTAATGAGATTGTGCCATGCGTAGAGTGGTCAAATTTGCCGCCTTGACCCCTGGCTTTTTAAGAAAAAAAGATTGCAATATTGACAACCCCTGATCTTATTTATAGGCTCAATTAATCGAGACATGTAACAATTTATCTCAGCATTTATCAAAGGTATTCACTTGCTTCTAACAGCGGACATATTCATGGGCAAAATTTAAGTACCTCCTATTAAGGCTAAATTAGAGACTTGTGAAATATTAATCCTAGAGGTGTCTCGACTATTCCAGAAAATTGATTAATACTTTCACATTCCTATTGTTGACTGCAACACGTAATGATTTGAATACAAGTTCTGCGCTTAACTAATGGTATTAATCTCTGGAAATTCCTAGTAAGTTGATGAATGAAATAGTGACGGTTCATGTTACCTACCTCCCGTAATCCCCTTCCTGAGTGATTTTGAGCAATGTCGACAGCAGTCAAGCGTTTGTGGTTCAGAAGGGAGGGGTTCATTCTTTCATCCAGCACAAGATGGATCAAAGCGGCGGGTTGTAAATGCTTCGCTGCCAAGTGAGAAGGTGTATTTCCATCATGATCTCTTTCATTTATCATCTCCCCCAGATCCGGATGTTTGAGTATATGGCTCACTGCTTTTTCTTTGCCATATGTTGCTGCCACATGAAGAACGGTTTGTCCTTGTCTATTTTTCGACTGTGATACCGGATGTAGCTTCTCGATTAGTGCAATATGATTCCTCTTGCTCGCAATATGAATGGGAAGATCCCCATTGAAGTCCCATTGTCGAGCCATATATGCAGTTTCTGGTTGTAAGAATTTGAGTACTTGAGGCTTGTTCAAGAAAGCTGCTAAATGGAACACATTATGGCCTCGAGAGTCGATCATTGCAAATAGCTTCATGTTCCGTTTAGATATCTTCTCGACTATATCTGGAATCAGAAGCTCCAAATTAGGGACCGCATCCGCATAAATGTTTTACACTGAAAAAGGCTTGGTTGGTTTTGATGTATTTAATTAATTTTGGGATAAAGACATCTTCGACGTAACCTTATTCACTATTAGGATTCATAGTTGCTAACGTGGGATTATATTGCAATGGTGAAACTAGTGGTGATAATTTTGATTGAATAAATCAAATGCACCCATTTTCGTTCAAAAAATTATAGCTCTTCGAGTTGTGAATCTCGAAGCATTGTGACTTTCATTCTCTAGCATAATGGAACACGACCTATGAGAATTTAGATAAATTTTGAAAGGATCCTGTTAATGTATTTTGGAGAGACTTCAGGCAAATTTCAGACCATTTTCATCCAAAGCAATGCGACATCGACATGTGCTGAGATTTTATAAAAATCTTACTAAATGACATGGACAATTATATGACATTTCCATGTTATGAAGTATCTATAGAGTCCGCAAATATGATGCGTAGGAGAAAAAGTAAACGACATTTAAATAGCTAGGGCAAGATCACGAAAAGGAGATGGTCTTTTCCTATTATGTTCGTCAACTTCTGGCAAGTATAAACTTATTCCATTGTCAAGAACATTGCAAAAGCCTCTACGGAACCGTACCGAAATCCTCATATAAACTCCTCCACCCTCTTTAGACTGAACGTCATCTTCTTCGTAAAGATCTACGGCAATTATTAAACTCAATTAAGAAGTTATGTATTTATCAAAACTTCTGAGTAAAAACTAAGTAAAATATTTTGACCAGAATCTTTTTTCCAAGGTTGGAAAAAAGTATATATATCGCAAATTACGGAAAGGAAAAGGCTCAACCAAAAGAAGAAATTTTAGCCCCAAATACAAAAATTTAGAGGTGCTAGTAAAGAAGAACGATTAATACGGTAGAGGTGTTTCAATTGTTTCACAATAGTATTATTTTTAAGGGATATTTTTCTTCTTTCTTCTCAAATGCTATAAAAGATTATCTTTGAAGTACATTGACGTGGACAAATGCGTAGATGGATAATTTTTTCCTAAAAAGGAATATAATTATATGTCGTATTTCAACGTCTACTTTGTTCATTAAATCTTTGCACTATCGCCCTCTTGATCTTTTAAATTCTGTATGATATGTAAAAATCTCATTCTCAAAAATCAAATACACATATAATGTTCTTATTCGTGTACAGATACGTGCAATAAATTTAAATTTTATGGAAATAATCTGCACCTAACGATTCACCATTAACATGTAAGATTTATTTACTTTGAAGTAATAGGATTTTATGTGAGGATTTAGTCTGTATAAGGACCCCTTTTTTTTTGGGGGGGGGGGGATTTCTAATGCTTGTCCAAAATGAAAATGTGATTCGACACAAAATTACGTGCATAGAGCAAAAAAGACTGCAAGATTAGTTTCGACTTGCATTACTTGTGATGTGTTATCGACATAGCTTATTTATGGACTTTGTGGCAAAATTAAGAATTTGTATACGAATTAATGTTTCTGACAATGTGGTTGAAGGGGATAGAAGCAGATAAGTATGCAGGCCCCGTCTACGATTGTTTCAAAACGTATATCAACACCAAGTAATGCATTAGTATGTAGATTATCTTGGGATAGACTAAAGATATAAAAATCATTCACTTAGTCTTCAAACTCATGATTAAATTGAAACATATATTATTTTATTACATGGATGAATTTTCACTTAACAACACATTGGTTCATTATTACAATTAAATAACTATACAAAAACTAAAATGATATATCTTTATGAGGAAACTTTTAATAGACGTATCTACTAGATCAAATATATTGTGATTATAGTAAAGATAAACCAAGAAGTGTGGGTTCAATGGACGCTCCGCCCAACGCCGCCCTATGCCCAATTATCGGGGAAGTGTGACAGATTTAGGGTCAAATGCTTAAAATCCTATAGAGTCTGGAATGCATTTGAAGTTTATAGTTGTGGAATCAGATATTCAAACCTAATATCTATTAATTACAAAATTGCTATAATTTTCTTGACGTCTCTTAGGTTATCTAAGCAATGAGTATGCATCCTCTAACTCGCCTAGGATTTAAGATGGTTTTGAGATTAGTGCAACACTTAAATTCGAAACTAGAATATGATAAATCATTTACCAAATTAAATTTATTCTATTACAAAACTAAAGTTATAATTTAGTGGACCCTCAAACAAGACCAATTGTAATCTAACATTATCATAATTTCAAGCCTATCTTTCTACTTTTGTCATTATCAGGTACTAGAATTTTATGATTGTCGATCTTAAATATTTGCACTTTGTAGTTATTCTAATCGAAGATCAACAATACATGAGTTATTAGTAAAACGGTTGAGTTAATAAATTTAAGCTGATCTATAATGGCAGATAATTTGTTTATTAAGAGAATTGTATGGATAGTTGCGAGTGCTCCGTTGGTATCCAACTACTTTATTAAGTGGGGTTTGCAATTTTATGTGAACACACACAAAAGATTTGGATAAGCACGTGTGGAGAGTTGTTGCATAGATTTGAAACAAATTCGGTCTACACATAAATAGATATTTCCCATGAGTAGATTTAGGTACGTACCATATTGATTACGCGCAACGGCACCATGAATGGGCGGCAAGCCTCGTATCTTCGATGGGTCGAGTGATATCGAAAATAAAACCTCAAGTATCTTGGAGTTGCCAGAGTCGAGGGCCAGGTACAAGGGAGATTTCTGGTCGACGTTCTCCCAGTACACGGGCTCCAAATCTTCCCTCAATAAATGGCGCACCAGGCAAACGTCACCTATAAGCACGGCCTCGTGCAAGGCAGTGTTTCCATCATTGTTCTTCATCCTCAGGATGTTCTCGTCGATGGGGAAGTCATTTGCCCGGCGAATCAACATATCGGCGACTTCAAATGCCTTGAACTTAGTGGCGATGTGGAGGGGGGTATTCCCCCAATCATCTTTGGCGGCTATGAGGTGGGCATCGACATGACAAAGCAGGAGCCCCATAATGGTGCTCTTGCCGGTGGCTGCTGCAATGTGGAGCAGCGAACCCCTCCAAAGCCTCCCGAAATTGAAAACGGCAGACGAATCAGCTTGACGGGAAAGTGTATCGACCGTGCAAGTGATATCTTCGACATCGGCGCCTTCGATGACATCGGCCAGTTCTCTAGCAGCTACATGCACTTTCGCTGGATATTGTTGCTCCGCAGTCTCCGATGCATTATTCAGGGAAGCTCCTTCTTCATCCTTCTGGACCTCCACCCTGATCGGGCCAACCTCCTCCTCTCCTATAGATAGCTTTACATCCTCCGGGCCTACGCTTCGCAAGTAGTGTAGTCATTGCAAGGGAACAAGGGTTGTGTAAGGAGACAATATATTAATTTAAATACAAAGTAACGCATTAAATTTTTATAATAATTATTACGGTCCTGCAAGGTTTTATATGGATCCAAACATAAATTTCTCTAGTTTAAAATTGTTTCACAAAGATTACAAAGCGTGAAAAACTATAATTTTTCTCGTTACAATAATTTTAGTGCAAGAAATTAATGACATGTCATGAATTTGTTTGGCGGTTCGCTCGAGTTACCTACTCTTACAAAAATAGATTGATAAGGTATTTCACTTTAAATAAGCTAAAGACTATGAGTGCTCGCACAAAAAATCCTCAAAACAATATATCAAAGCGTAAATTAGAAATTCGCCCTCGAAAGGTCTCTTCATGAAAGAGGGGAGCTGCTTGGCCAACGCCAGTGGCTCTGGCAACTGGTGGTCCTGCCACCACTAGGCGCGTGCTTAGCTGGTCCCTTGTTTTGTCCTGCTCCGTTGGGCCGGAGATTGATTGCCCCAGGAATCCACTTTTTGGCCGGAGGATGTACGTATCGCCACATGTACATCCTCCAGTGGCGTGGTGTGGAGGCAGAGTGCAAATTAAATTTGCGTATTTACTAAAACTTTGCACGATGTCGTTCAAAGTGCATACTAAATTTAGCACGGTCAACCAGTAATGTGGTGTGGAGGCAAAAAGGAGTGACAAGAAAGGACATTTGAGCTAACTTGAGAAAGAATGGTAGTCCTAATGCAGTTAGGAAGCAAGAATATTTTATTGATATACTAATAACATCATTGAATAGAATGGACCCAATTAAGAAATAATACATTAAAAAGCATGTGATCGAGCTTCAAGATTGAAGACGATTGAAAAATTAGACAATTAGCAAAAGAAAAAGGAAAGAAAATACTAATCATTTTGAAAAAGACACACCTGGCGACATTGAAAGGTTCTTCTCCAAGATCTAGAGGCGATATTGAAGGCGGATAACTTATACATCCCATGAAAGACGGGCCAAAGCAGCCATTTTATATTACATTAAACGGCTAAACTTGTTGTTGAATAAATCCACGTACATAGTTTCTTTTTTGCTTTGAGTCCCTTTAACGGATCCTATTATTTGCTTTAACTTGTCCCCAGAGGATCACGGTTGCCTACCATACAAGCAAAGAGGCTTAGTTATTCAGTTAGTCCTTTTGGAGCCAGCTTTGGTAGATATCAAGCTGCGAATGTAGTAACTTTTTGGTTGCTCCACCGCCATCGTACCGTTCAACTTTGATGGCTACCGGTAAAATTTTACTTTGATAGAACTTGAGTGTTACTAGCTATTTGTTGGAAGTTTATTTGTAAAACAAATTAAGTGTGTTTTTATTTATCTCACATAGGAAAGTTTGGAGGAGGTGGACCAATTTATAAGTGTAAGCCTTCTTTAGCATGTTAAAAAAAAAAAATTGACTGTAGGGTAGATCCTACAATACTCACGTGTGAGTACGTGAATAATTGTGCAATTTTGACGCAATTATTAAGCGCACTTAGCACTGTTTAATTAGCACTAATCCCTTTATTTTTATTTTATTTCACACAATTATCTTTTAACCTTTATTATTTCAAAGATTGTTTTTGTTTATTAAGTATTTTTGGAAATTATGAAAATTCAGAATTTTACTTATTAAAAAATTATTATTATTTATATTATTTTATTATTTCGAATTTTTGTATGTGTCTTTTCAAGACAAGCTTTGGAAACTATACTTATTCAATTTGCAACCTTTCTAAAAGGTTGTATTTGTTCATTTTGCAATTGCTTTTGAAAGGATATCTTTATTTACTTTGCAACATTTTGCAAAGAGTTGTCTTTTCTTTCCAAAACTATAGCCAATGTTTCGATTGTTTCCTAGAGAGATCATGGAGAAATATTAGAATTGCTATCTAATATTCTCATTTGAAGTTTTGTTGTATTCTGAAGGATATTTGTCGGTGATCATTAACAACATTGTGGGGTAAATAAATTCATAAAAAAAATGATATTACGTCTCAAAATCTAATGATTGCTTTAAAGATCCGATTTCATTACTCTATCCAATTTGAAGCCATATTTCCCAACACTGTTTGTGGCACCCCTAAGCGGCCCCCGATCTGTTGGGGTCGCCATAGATACCTCCCACTCATCCTGAAGGTCCATTACTCTGATACCACATAAATTTAACAAATCCATGAATCCTAGGGGTTTATATTCTTTCCATAGGTCCTTGCGCAGTTTATATATATATTTAGCGGAAGCATATCCAACATCTCCCTATTCCATAGTCAGAAACAATACACACCAACTAAACATTTTATAAGTTAAGGCCGAACACTTTTATTTACATAATTTGATGGACATCACGGGTCGATACATCAAAATGCCAAGATTTTTCCTAAACTCGGCTATTTTCCAAAAGTACTCGACTCTATAATAACCGTGTACATAAGCCCATCAGTTAGTGTCGACGGTCCAAAAATGCTTTATCTGCTGACCATCACTCCCGGTCACACCCACTCTAGTCCATCAACTGGCGGCGGCGGCAATGGCCCCAGCGTACTCCTATCATGGCGGGCAAACACAGTTAGAAACTCCTGAATCACTAGGCCGGCGGGAGAACCGATGTCATACATGATCAGTATCCTCACTCGAACAAAAACCAACCCTTGTATCTCAGGATGATGGTGTTCTGTACACTCACACTCAAGGTCGACCGGTATACCATAGAATGTGCCAGGGGTGACTAGTAGTAGAGACATATCGCTAGTCTGAAATGTTAGTCCCCAAACGCGGTGAGTACAACCACTCAATAGCAAAAGATCCATTAAACTATACTATGCAAGCCATCATGATCCAGTTTCATGCAATATAGACAAGTGTTCAAGGAATTAGTATGCATCTAAACCATATAACTCTTCGATGTAATGACTAGTGCAGTTTCAACAAATAAGATGCATCATGTCCAATCACACAAGTCCCGATCATAGGGTCAAACTATTATGACACGTCCCATTCCATGCCATACAATTTAGTCCCATAATCAGACCACACTCATACTTAATATAATTATCAGTTTTAACATTCAAACGGTTTTATCCCCCCAGAAGACCAATGTTTGCGTCCTTCTGGGATTTCGCACCCAACCTAGCATTGCGAAAGCCTTCGGCATCTGGCCACAAGGCCACCGGGCATCCAGAGCGTTGCATCACATCTCCGGGCATCTCGCACCCCACTTGGCATAACGAGGAATAGGGCCATAGACATGGTTACCCCTAACCTCCGGATTTACGTACCGACCTACTACCGAGCATCCCAATGCTCCCGGGGAAAACCTCTAAGGCACTACGGTCCCCAGGCATCCACAAGGCATCAACTTATTTGATCCTTTGGGCCTCCCAACTCCTGGGGCATCGTTGACTCGAGGGTCCAACGGTAACAATTAACATCTTAATTTCCAAAAACACTTTTCAATGCAATGACAAGATGTCCCATGAATCTTCATCAAATCTCAATATAGCATGATATGCCGAGTGCCAATATCATCATGTCAAATAACAACTCAAGATGCATTCACCTTTGGGACAAATTGAGCAAATTCGGAACAAAACGGCTCAAACATCACAATGCACAGTTTTAGTAACAATTTCGGAATAACCCCTAAATGAACTCAGAAAATTCTGAAATTTTGATATGTTATAAATAAGACCTAAAGGAAAAATTCTCATGCATAACGCTAAGTCAGATTCATTGTATATCAAGAGCAGTAATTGCTATATTCTTTACTAACATTCTGTAATAGCTTCCAGATTTAACATTTACAAAGAAAATCGTTTTACTGACCAAACCTTGTCCATTTATTCTCAAATTTTGATATGTTATTGCTAAAGATGTTTCCTACAACTTTAAATAAGGGTTCGAAGTCCAATTCTAACTAGATTATTACAGAAAATTCATGGAGTCATCAAAGGTCATGCTGTTTTCTACGAAACAGTTTACTAATTCTAAGAGAACTACTTCTACTCATTCAAAATCCAGCATCCAACATCCACAACCCAAACATCTCCAAGTCTATCGCACTCCACTAGACAAAAACAGCACAACATGATATAGGTTAATGGACTTTCACTTGCCTCTAGTTCTTTAGCTCAATTGCAAGCAAAACAGAGGGCTCGGCTCCACGGTGGCGAAGGCTAGTGGCGTTGATGGCAGCAACTCGAGCACGGCAGAAGGCTGTCTCTTCTTCCTATCGCCGTTCACCTGCTTGCTGCTCACTCACGAATTCTCTCACTCAAACTCTCTCTCTCTCTCAAGTTTCGCTCGGTACCTCACTCTCTCACTCGCTGGTTCGGTTCATTCTCTCTCTTCCCCTCTGTGTACGAGGGTTTTGTTCCTCACTTTGTTGACAATTTAGTCAACTGCATGGGGCTTCTTTCGGTGGCTGTAGGAACCGAAGACAGCTGGTGGAGGCGTGGTTTTCCTTCGCTCAATCTCTCCTCCTGTGCTGGCCACTGAATGAAGAGCAACGTGGCTGTTGCTGGCCCCAATTCGATCAACACTCCTCCTCCATAGTTGACTAATGTGTCGACTAAATGGGAGAGGTTGGGGCGGCATTGGACGGGGACAATTTCTCCTCTCCGCGCGGCATGCATGCTCCTCATGAAGTGGCCGAATTCCGTTCCTTTGGTTCTAAAAATAATCAATTGCTCATAGTCCAAATTCCTCCCTTATCCCATATACACAGGCAATATAGTGGTGTAGTATCATTGAAAGAAATATGTACATAAATTGGCGGGGGTCTAAAGTGGTGCCGATAATGATAACAAAATGATGTCCGTGGCAGTGTCAATAACATCGTCCGACGATACTTCCGTCGCTAGTCACGGACCGTCACATATTGGAGAGTCGTCAAAATTTCCGGATGCCACAATTTTCCCCTCCTTTAGAGAATTTCGTCCTCGAAATTGGACATCACTTAATTCTCTATAAACAAATGAGGGTACCTTTTCCTCATCTCTTTCTCACTTTCCCATGTGGCCTCCTCCACATCGTGATGTCGCCATAATATCTTAACTGGTGGGATTTTCTTTGTCTGAAGGACTTGTTCCTTTCGATCCAGTACTTGTATTGGCTCTTCCAGATACCTCATTTTCTCATCCACTTTAATGGCTTCATGATCGAGTATATGTCCAGGTTCAGGCTGATACCTTCTCAGCATCGATACATGGAACACATCGTGCAAATTTTCCAACTTAGGGGGTAATGCTAACTGATAAGCTACATCTCCTAGTATTTCAAAAGGTCCAACAAATCTGGGGCTCAACTTGCCTTTTATCCCAAATCATGATATTCCTTTCATCAGAGATACTTTAAGGAATACGTGGTCTCATACATTAAATTCCAACGGTTTTCTACGCTTATCTACATAGTCTTTCTGTCGGCTTTAGGCTGTTTTAAGTCTTTTTCTTATGATCTCAACAGCCTCTATAGTGATTTGTACCAACTTAGGTCCTATCAACTTCCTTTCACCTACTTCATTCCAACAGACAAAGGTCCTACATCTCCTTCCATACAACGCTTCATAAGGAGCCATGCCTATACTTTTCTGAAAACTATTATTATAGGCAAATTCTATCAGGTTTAACTTTTCATCCCAACTTCCTTTAAAATCAAGGACACAAGCTCTTAACATATCTTCTAGTGTCTGGATCACTCTTTCTGTTTGTCCATCCGTCTGTGGATGAAAAGCAGTACTAAATTGGAGCTTAGTCCCTAATGCGGTTTGAAGATTTCGCCAAAAGTTTGAAGTAAATCTTGAATCTCGATTAGAAGAGATAGTCATAGGTACACCATGTAAGCATACTACCTGGCTTACATATATCTCAGCATATTTATCCATCGGATAGTCTATGCGAACTGCTAGGAAATGGGCGGACTTAGTCAGGTGATCCACTATCACCTAGGTAGAGTCGTGACCACTTGATGTCCTTGGTAATCCTTGCACAAAATCCATTGTTACATGATCACATTTCCACTCTAGTATATCCAATGGTCTCAATAGTCCTGCGGATTTGCGGTGTTTCGCTTTCACTTGCTGACATGTTAAACATTGAGAGATGTGTTTAGCTATATCTGCTTTCATGCCATTCCACCAATACTGTTGGCGTAAATTTCTATACATCTTTGTACTACCCGGATGAATACTATAGTTACTCCTATGTGCTTCTGACAGGATTTCTCTTTTTACTTCTTCATTATCGGGAACACAGAATCGTCCTTGGCATCTTACCACTCCATCTTCAGAGACTTGAAATTCTGGTCTTTTTCCTAAAGACACGGCATTTCGCACTTTCACAATTTCTGGGTCTGATTCTTGCAGCATTCTAATTTTCTGGATAATTTCCGATTCAATTCTTAGTGCAGTAAGCATACTAGTAAGGTGATCTACTTCCAACTTAAATTCTGAGTCTGCTACTGACTTTAACAAATTCCATTATGTTATTCTCATACTGGCCATATCCATAGCCGACATACGACTAAAAGCGTCTACCACCTTATTCGCTTTTCCTAGATGATACCGTATTTCACAATCATAATCCTTTAACAACTCCATCCACCTTCTCTGTCTCATGTTCAGTTCCTTTCGTGAAAACAAATATTTCAATCTCTTATGATCTGTATAGATTTCAAATTTCTCTCCATACAGATAATGCCTCCATATCTTCAAAGCAAAAACTATAACTGTCAATTCTAAGTCATGGGTTAGGTAGTTCAATTCATGGGGTTTCAACTGTCTAGATGCGTAGGCTATAACTTTGTCGTACTGCATCAGAACGCATCCTAGTCCTTTGTGAGACGCATCACTATACACCATGAATCCACCAGATCCAGATGGTATAGTTAAAATGGGAGCTGTAGTCAATTTCCTTTTAAGTTCCTGAAAGCTCCTTTCACATTCTCCATCCCATTCAAAGTCAATTTCGTCAAAGGTCCTGCAAGTCGTGAGAATCCTTCAATAAACCTTCTATAATAACCAACCAGTCCTAAGAAACTCCATATTTCAGTTGGCGTTGTCAATCTCGGCCAATTTACTACCATCTCAACTTTTGCCGGGTCTACTGCAATTCCTTCTCCTGATACCATGTGTCCCAAAAATATTATCTAGTCCAGCCAAAATTCACACTTACTGAATTTGGCATATAACTTATGGTCTCTAAAGGTTTGCAACACTATCTCCAGGTGTTGCTCATGCTCTTCAGGTCCTTTAGAATATATCAAGTTATCATCAATGAAGACAATCCCGAATTGATCCAAATAAGGCTTAAATATCCTATTCATCATATCCATGAATGCAGCTGGAGCATTTGTCAATCCAAATGGCATAACTAGGAACTCATAGTGTCCATAACGAGTCCTAAATGTAGTCTTAGGAATGTCTTCTTTTTTAATTCTTAGTTGGTGATACCTCGACCTCAAGTCAATTTTAGAAAAGACCGAACTTCCTTGCAGTTGGTCAAATATGTCATCAATTCTAGGCAAGGGATACTTATTCTTAATAGTCACCTGATTCAGTTGCCTATAGTCAATACATAAATGCATTGACCTATCCTTTATCGAATAACTCTTGTAGTTGCACATTCAACTCTTTCAATTCCATTAAGGCCATCCTATACGAGGCTTTAGATATCGGTCCTATTCCAGGCATTAGTTCAATCTCGAACTCAATTTCTCGTTTCGGTGGTAACCCTGGTAGTTCCTCGGGAAATACGTCCTGATATTCCCTAACCACTCGAATTTCATCAAGCTTAGCCTTTTCCTTAATATAATCCTTTACTACTGTCAGGTATCCTTGACATCCTTCATCAAGTAGTGCACGGGCTTCTCTAACTGAAATAAGTGCTACAGAGGGATTTGTTCGACCTCCAAAAAATTCAAAACTAGATCAGTCAGGTAAAACAAACTGGATCACTTTTCTATAGCAATCCATCTTAGCTTGATACTTATGGAGCCAATTCATTCCGTTGATAACATCAAAGTCATACATAACCATCACGACTAGGTCTATTTCCATATCTCATCCCCCTATAGTCATCTTACATTTTTCACATATCAACGTAGACAATACCACATTCTTTAGCGGCGTGGAAACATAAAGAGGAGTCTCAAGAGATGTAGTTTCTATCTTACTCAACTGTCTATATCTTTCAGACATAAAAGAATGCATAGCACCCGTATTAAACAACGCATATGCCCTTTTACCATTTATAAAAATCGTACCTGAGATGAGATTTTTGGAAGCTTCCGCTTCCTCTTGGGTGACCGCATACACCATTCCTTGCGCTGGTGGCCTCTGCTGAGTCCTTGGTAGGTTTGGTCCGGCAGTACGTTGTTGCACCTGTCACACTGAACTGACATTCTGCTACGACCTCTCTTGTGGACAATCATTTTGCCCACAACCATAACACATTGGTGGCCTATTACAAAATCCTGACCCATGTTGTCCACCACACCTCTAGCAAATATATCCCTGGTAGGGTACTCTCCCTAGAACTGGTCCATTTCTGGCTTTTCCAAAATTCCCATAATTACTCTTTTTCTTAGATTCCCAGGGCTGTCCTTGACCAGGATAAGGTCTCTCATCCCTTCGAACATCACCAAAGGTCACCTGCTTCTTAGATTTTGATTGCTCTCTTACTAACTCTTACTCCACCAACTATGTCATTTCATAAATCTCATTATAATCCCTTATATTCAGAGGCACTAGTTGTTTCCTGATATCAGTCCTTAATCCTTTTAGGAATCTTGTAGCCTTTTCCTCTCGATCCTCAATCAACCTAGGAGCATTCCTGGATAATTCAGAAAATTTCGCTTCATACTGGTCTATTGTCAGCTCCCTCTATTCCAACTGAACAAACTCTATGATCTTCCTATCCCTAGCACAATCAGAGAAATGCTTTCTATTGAAAGCTCTAACAAACTCATCCCAGTTTATGTCATTACCGGGTGGAAAGATCGTGTCCCTGGAAGCTCTCCACCAAAATTTTGCATTTCCCTCCAGTTGGTACTCTGCCAAAGTTATCTTTTCGGCATCGCTACAGTCCAACAACCAGAAAATCTGTTCCATTCCATCAATCCAATGTTCCGTCTCCTCAAGACTTCCCATTCCACTAAACTTAGGTGGTTTCAACTTCAGGAATTGTTCCACTAGTCCTTGAGTACGGCGTTCTACTCCGGGTTGTTGCTGAGCTTGCCTTTCCATCAAATTTCCTATATTGGCCAATGCCTGCAGGATATCTTCCATCCGGGGTTCAGCCCTAGAAGTAGAGGCTTCAGCCCTCGATGGATGAGAACTCCTGGTTCGTACCATATCTTCCTGCAGTTTACCAAGCATTCGCCTCAAGAATAATTTGGGGCTTGACGTAATTGATCAGATAGTAGAATAAGGTTATTGCTAAAGTCACATTAGTAACATAGAATGTCAGTGGCACACAAAGGTAACTCACAATAACTACTAGAGATCTACGAGTGAAAATCAATCACCCGTTATTCAAAATTAGTCAACTACTCTTGGTTATTGTCCTATGGTGTGCATCATTCTATCCTCATTTCCATCCAAGGCACCTTATCACTCCAAGTAAAACCTTTGCTTTGATACCACCCGCTGTGGCACCCCTAAACGGCCCCCGATCCGTTGGGGTCGCCCACAGATACCTTCCACTCATCCTGAAGGTTCATTACACTAATACCACATAAATTTAACAAATCCATGAATCCTAGGGGTTTATATTCTTTCCATAGGTCCTTGTGCAGTTTATATATATATATAACGGAAGCATATCCAACATCTCCTTATTCCATAATTAGAAACAATGCACACCAACTAAACATTTTATAGGTTAAGGCCGAACACTTTTATTTACATAATTTGATGGCCTTCACGGGTCGATACATCAAAATGCCAAGATTTTTCCTAAACTTGGCTATTTTCCAAAAGTACTTGACTCTATAATAACCGTGTACATAGGCCCATCAGTCAGTGTCGGCGGTCCAAAAATGCTTTATCTGCTGACCATCAGTCTCGGTCACACCCACTTTGGTCCATCAACTAGCGGCGGCGGTAGTGGCCCCAGCGTACTCCCATCATGGCGGACGAACACAATCAAAAACTCCTGAATCACTAGGCTGGTGGGAGAACTGATGTCATACATGATCAGTATCCTCACTCAAACAAAAAACCAACCCTCGTATCTCAGGATGATGGTGCTCCGTACACTCACACTCAAGGTCGACCGGTATACCATAGAATGTGCCCGGGGTGACTGGTAGCAGAGGCATATCTCTAGTATGAAATGTTAGTCCCTGAACAGGATGAGTACAACCACTCAATAGCAAAAGATCCATTAAACTATACTATGCAAGCCATCATGATCCAGTTTCATGCAATATAAACAAGACAGGTGTCCAAGGAATGAGTATGCATCTAAACCATATAACTCTTCGATGCAATGACCAGTGCAGTTTCAACAAATAAGATGCGTCATGTCCAGTCACACAAGTCTCGATCATAGGGCCAAACTGTTATGACACGTCCCATTCCATGCCATACAATTTAGTCCCATAACCAGACCACACTCACACTTAATATAATCATCAGTTTTAACATTCAAACGGTTTTATCCCCTCAGAGGACCAATATTTGCGTCTTTCTGGGATTTCGCATCCAACCTAGTGTCGCGAAAGCCTTCGATATCTGGCCATAATGCCACCATGATAGAACTAGTACGAGCACCTAGAGGGGGGTGAATAGGTGATTAAGATGATTTTATAAAATGTAACAGAATATATAGACTTTTTACTGAATGATGAACTGAGAGATTGAAAACAATAATCGACGTATGAGGATGCAATGTAAAGTAAAAGGATTAGGGATAGAGAATCAAGACTCCAAGTTTATAGTGGTTTGGCTTAGATCAAGCCTACGTCCACTCTCCCGCACGGACAGCCCACTGGCTAGATTTCACTAAGAATAAAAAAGAGAATTTACAGTCTCACACCCTTGATTCCACAGTGTAGAGACTCTACTACACTTCCTCAAGGTCTCACCAAAATTCAGTCTCTCTTTTGATTACAAGTATAGCTCGAAGAATAAGATCACAAAAGAACAAAGAGATTCAAACTTTGAAATTCTTCTATCTGGCACTCTTGAATAACTTGAGCGTCTCCCTTAAATACTTATTCATGCCTTCATTACCGTTGGCACATTCCAATGAAGTTCTTCCAATCAACCCGTTGGACAGAATCAATTAGAGAGATCTTGAGCTCCTCAAGGAAAATGACGATAGCCCATCAATCCTGCTCACCCATACAATCAGGATCTCGGTTTCCATAAGTAGAACCTTCCAAGTATAAATTGCAGATCTAGAGAATCTAGATTATTAGAATACGAATAAAAGATCTTGAAGTGCTAATTCCAATCGTGAGATATTCCTTAACCGTTAGAATCAAAACCATACTTGAATTAATCAGAATAGAACTTTAACTTCATCGGTCTAGAAACTATCCATGAGAGTAGACTTTGAAACTTGAGTCTGGAGGTCTTCAGACTTTGTTAATAGAGTCTGCAAGTCTTCAGACTAGACTATTGGAAACGTTTTGTCGACTTCAAAACACCTTAAGAAGATTTCTCTAACAATCCCCCCATTTTTTATGGTGACAAAACTTTCCTGCAGATTTGGATACTATCGCCCTGCAATACAACATTTAAGCTAGTAAAGATATCTCATAATAGGTTAGGATAATTACAGAAAATTCACGGAGTCATCAAAGGTCATGCTGTTTTCTATGAAATAGTTTACTAATTCTAAGAGAACTGTTTCTACTCATTCAAAATCCAGCATCCAACATCCACAACCCAAACATCTCCAAGTCTATCGCACTCCACTAGACAACAACAGCACAACATGATATAGGTTAATGGACTTTCACTTGCCTCTAGTTCTTTAGCTCAATTGCAAGCAAAAACAGAGGGCTTGGCTCCACGGTGGCGAAGGCTAGCGGTGTTGACGGCGACAACTCGAGCACGGCAGAAGGTGGTCTCTTCTTCCTCTCACCGTTCACCTGCTTGCTGCTCACTCACGAATTCTCTCGCTCAAACTCTCTCTCTCTCTCTCTCTCTCTCTCAAGTTTCACTCGATACCTCACTCTCTTACTCACTGGTTCGGTTCATTCTCTCTCTTCCCCTCTGTGTACGAGGGTTTTGTTCCTCACTTTGTTGACAATTTAGTCAACTGCATGGGGCTTCTTTCGATGGCTGTAGGAACCGAAGACAGCTGGTGGAGGCGTGGCTTTCCTTCGCTCAATGTCTCCTCCTGTGCTAGCCACCGAATGAAGAGCAACGCTGTTGCTGGTCCCAATTCGGTCAACACTCTTCCTCCATAGTTGACTAATGTGTCGACTAAATGGGAGAGGTTGGGGCGGCATTGGACGGGGACAATTTCTCCTCTCTGCGCGGCATGCATGTTCCTCATGAAGTGGCCGAATTCCGTTCCTTCGGTTCTAAAAATAATCAATTGCTCATAGTCCAAATTCCTCTCTTATCCCATATACACATAGGCGATATAGTGGTGTAGTATCATTGAAAGAAATATGTACATAAGTCGGCGGGGTCTAAAGTGGTGCTGATAATGATAACAAAATGATGTCCGTGGCGGTGTCAATAATACCGTCCGACGATACTTCCGTCGCTAGTCACGGACCATCACATATCCGAGAGTCATCAAAACTTCCGGATGCCACACTGTCTACCTATTCCATTGGCTTTTCAATTGTTACTAGGATCATCCTTCAAACAAATCATTACCACATATCGAAGTTCAATAATTATTAACAAATTAGTCTGTAATTTAATTTATGTGTGCTAAAACTCTGCTTAGCAACCTTGAAAGCTTGATATCATGTATTGAAAGACAAGTTTTGGTAAGTGTATGGGCCTCAATCATGAGAAAGTATGTTATGTGTCAACCACACAACCGAGTGGCTAAGCAATTGATCACATTGGTTGCATAATACGAATTTCATAGTTCATGAGTCACATACAGAAAGGCGAGAGCACCTTCGAGCATATGCACTTGTTCAATTGGCTCATGCTTTTTGGAGCATTGAGAAAGAAACTTTCAATACGTTCAGAGTAGTAAGGATAATTTATTGTACAAATATCGTCACTTCCATCTTGAAAAAACCGTATATTTCAAATGAAGCTTGTGACCATTTTGAAATTTGAGGAGGGGGATCAACAACAAGAAGTAATCAAAAAATTTTCTTGAAGAATTTGTTTTGATTCCGGGAACAAATTCAGTTTCTTCATCATATGATTCGATAAGATATTTGGAATCTATGTTGAATTGATAGATAATATCATTTGACTGAATTTCATCAAAAGGGAGTAGAATTTCTTCATTTTCTCCTATATAAGATCACAATTGGTCATGCTGAAGACAAGAAGCGCCGGGGTTTACTTTTCCGAAAGCTTAGTCATCCTCTTCCAAATTAGCTATGCTAATGGAGCAGAAAAGTTTTCAGAAGTGGACCTGGAATAAAAAGCTTGATTAGACTGATTGGATTGTGACTAAGTAAGCTACTATTACCTTTACGCCATCACCTCCATGGAACGACTTCATACTTCCATCTTCTCTACCATTAATTAACTCATAAGATGTTACTAAACTAGTTGTTAGATACTAAATTAGACTGCAAGGACTGGTTCTTAGCCGGTCTAGATAAACGATTTTGTAAGAGGCGAGCTTCTACATGTTCAAAATCAAAGATTTGTTTTCCAAGTTATGCTACTGATGAAATGATCCACTTATCCATTCAACTGAGACAGCATGTCACATGCATCATTGTGATGTTTCGTTATATACAATGTAGTTATTTTAAAAGCTTAAGCTATTTAGTCCAAAGCATAATTTAGTCCAAATACTTTAATACTCCTCTGTGAGTAGACTGGACCTTACTCCTAGTAAAAAATAGAGAATATATAAGGAAGCAGGTCTGAAAATGTTTGAACTGAAAATCTCCTGCTTTGATATCATATGAAATTGATGGATTTAATTAAATGGGCTTAAGTTGGCTCAACCATGATGGGCCTAAAGGCCCGGCCCACGGGAATAAGACTTGTGGAATGAGGGACCTGTAAAAGGGATGAGAGAGAGAAAGAACGCACCTTTTGGCATAATAACGTTCTTCATTTTTTCTCTCTCTCAAGAACACTCCCAAAAGAAATCATTCTCTCCAAGAAGGCGACACCATCTTCCATTCTAAGCAAATTGATGTCATCGGAACGAATAGGAGCAGTTTCTCTTTCTCTTTTCAGCATCGGTGTTTAGGCTGTGGCTAACAAGGTACGCTCGAATCCGTGGTGTGCTTTACGATCGGTGATACGTGTTTAATTCCCGGGCTTATCTTCCGCATTCGATTTAGGGGTTTGGTTTAAGTGTCGAATCCATTTTTGGGGATCCGCCGATCACAACATTGGTGTCAGAGCCCGTGTTCGCGTTTTCCCGACTTGTTTGATGTTTTATGATTGATTTTTCGCAAATGCACTTTGGCCGTACGGATCGGGGCAAGGAATCCCGACACCCGAGAGTTGTTCGCCTATTTTTTCGATTTTTCGTAAGTCGAAACCAAAATCTGATGGCATAGGGAGGAAGGCGACGTCGAGACGAGTCCGGCGACGTGTCGTGCGCCACCGGGGGACGCCGCACGCGCCCACAAGTGCGGCCAGAAGCCGCTGCGTGTGGGCGCGACGTGCCCAGACGCGCTGGTTCGTCCAGCGCGTGCGGCACACACGCCGGTGGCGAACCGGAACATGCGTGCCGCCGGCCGGCGAACCGGCACGCGCCGGTCCACGGACCAAAGCGTGCTGACGTCATCATGACGTCACCCAACGGTCGGTAACCGCCGGGGTGACGTCATCGCTGACGTCAGTAGCGACGTCAGCAACCCGACCGGCGACCCGACCCGCAAGGCCACGCACGCGCGCGGCACGTGCAGGTTGACGTCTGTGTGACGTCAGCCCACGCACGTGCGCGGTACATGCGGTCGGTCGGTCCGACCGGTCCGACGTTGACCGTTGACCGTTGACTTCCATTGACCGTTGACCAAAAAAAAAAGAATTTGTTTTTTTTTTTTCAATTATGTCTATGTGGATTATATGTAATCCATTCTTTGTTCTGCATTTGTTGCAGGAACAATGCCTCCCCTTCAGTTACGTACACCTATTCGCGTGATTACCGATAAACAAAAGGCAAAGCTTTCTAAGTTGATAGCTGAGTTGACTGATTATCGATGGGAGAATTGTGACTTAATTGATCATGTTCTTGAAGTCAACGGGAAGATACAACAGGTCATATGGAATGGTCATCCCATGTCACAGTCAGAGATGGTGCGATTTTTCATTAACACTCTTCCACCTGAATGGCAAGATATGTTGAATCGCATATGGGATGTCAACGGTGCTGCTTCATATAAGAAAATTGTGATAGATTTTGTAAACGAATATTACTGCATTGTTACAAGGGAAAAGGTCAAGAATTTGAACAAAAGAGGATCTTTCCCAGTTCGTGTGAAGGTTTTATGTAAGATGTATTAGCTGTTTTTTGTTGAGTGTGCTAAGTGGACATCCTATGTAATGTTAACTACCTAATTGTTGTTATTGTAGCGACCTATATGTTAGTTGTATTAACTGAAAGTATTATTATATTATTGAATGTCAATTAGCTATTGCTTTCTGTTATTGCTGGTTGCTGTGGGTAGTTAGCTGTGGGTAGTAATAAAAGTTTTTGTAGCTTCATAGAATTGATTTTGCATATGACAATCATATTGATGATGGTTTTAAGTTAGGATTTTTTGGAGGATGATTGGAAACGTAGTGACCTTTTGATTCTAAAACCTTACTTGAAATTATTCATTAATATGATGGGTCTGTGCAAAAGGGATGCATAAATGATAGGCATTAATAACTCGTGCATATATGTCTGATGTGTTCAAATCAAATGGCTTCAGCCACAAAGAGCATAGTTGCCGAGCTGAACAAAGGTGAAAAGCTCAATGGTGACAACTATGAGATTTGGCAAATGAAAATCCAGTATGTGCTGGAAGAGCAAGAAGCACTTGAGGCTCTTAACCTGACCATGGTAGAACCTGAAGATGGAAACATTGCACAGCACAAGAGAGACAAAGAAGCATTTGCTGTGTGAAAAAGAAAGAACTCTCTTGCTCGCATCACGTTGCTGAGCAGCATGGAAAATGACGTCATGCGAGAGTTCAGGCGTTTTGACAATGCCAAAGAAGTCTGGGAAGCATTGGCGGCAAGATTTGGTCATACTTCGGTGACCAAACTGAGACAGCTCACTATCAGGTTTGACTCTTATAAGAAGCCTCATGGTCAGACCATGAAGCAACATCTTAGAAAGATGTCAAACATGATAAATGAGCTGAAAGATGCTGGCCATGTCCTGACAGATGAGCAGCAAGTGCAAGTAGTGATTCATTCCTTGCCTCAGAGTTGGGAGCATATGAAGGTGCACCTGACTCATAATGAAAATATCAAAACCTTCGAGGATGCAATGCGTCATCTTGAGCTGGAAGAGGACCGCCTGTTGGCGGCTAAGCCAGATGCTGAACTTTATCATGCTAGTTCTAGCTCAAATGAAGCTTCGGGCTCCAAGCGCAAGCGCCCTAACTGGTTTAATAAAGGGAAAGGCAAGGAAGCAGGTCCTTCAGGGAAGAAACCCAAGTTTACCAACATGAAAGAGGAAAGCGTCCTCGCATGAAAAAACTTGCAAGGGTGAAATGCTACAACTGTGACAAGAAGGGTCACTATGCTCGCGACTGTCGTGAGCCAAAGAAGGTATGCACCCCTTGTATTTTTCATAACTTAGCTTTTGTGTCGAGTTCTGTATTCTTAACTGAATCTAATCCTTTGTGGACTGTGGATTCAGGAGCGACAGACCATGTAGCGAAGGATAGAGGATCCTTCGTGGAATTCCGACGAGTACAAACTGGGACTAAGTGGATCTATGTGGGAAACAACTCCAGAGCTGAAGTGAAAGGAATTGGCACATGCCAACTGAATATGCATGGTGGACGCACCTTGTTCGTTCATGATGTGTTATATGCTCCGGAGATTCATCGGAATTTAGTGTCTGTTTTAGTGTTGGTTAAATTAGGTTTTAATATGAACTTCTATAATAGAGGTGTGGATTTGTTTTTGAACACAAATTACTATGGTTGTGGTTATTTTCTGGATGGTTTTATTGTATTAGATATTGATTATGTTAATACAAATGTTTGTTATTCCCTTCTCACGTCCCCTAATACATATAATAATGATGTGAGTGTATGGCATGCTAGACTTGGTCACATTGGTCAATAGCGTATGAATAGACTAGCCAAAGAGGGCTTGTTGGGCAATATTGAAAAAGTCGATTTGCCCATCTGTAAGCATTGCCTAGAAGGGAAAACGACAAGGAAACCATTTGGAAAAGGTAAAAGAGCTAAATTTCCTCTGCATTTAATCCATTCTGATGTTTGTGGTCCAATGAATGTGAGAGGAAGGCATGGGGCTATTTATTTCATCACTTTTATAGATGACTATACTCGATTCGGATATGTCTATTTGATTTCTCACAAATCTGAAGCAATAAGTTGTTTCAAAATGTTTATGAACCTGATAGAGAATCAATTAGACAAGAAAATAAAAGCATTGAGATCCGATCGAGGTCGAGAATATTTGTCTGATGAGTTCAGAAAATTATGTGATGAAAAAGGAATAGAAAGACAGTTATCTATTCCATATACTCCTCAACAAAATGGTGTTGCGGAGAGAAGAAACAGAACCCTACTGGAAATGGTTAAGTCCATGATGGCGCATGCTAACTTACCTATCACCTTTTGGAGTGATGCGTTGTTAACTGCTGCCTATATACTTAACCGTGTGCCTTCCAAATCAGTTACTTCCACTCCATATGAGTTATGGATAGGTAGAAAACCGGACTTAAGTTTTCTTAAGCCATGTTTTTGTTCTGCCTATACACATGAGTCCTCTCACAAGTTTGGGAAATTAGGTCCCAGAGGAAAGAAGAGTATTTTCATAAGATACTCGGAACACTCAAAAGGGTATGTGTTAACAGGTGAGCAGGAAAGTGGGAGTATAACTGAATTTGAATCACGGGATGTCAGATTCTTAGAGGATGAATTTCCTAAGAAGGGCGAAATAGGGGAAGACAACTCCCTATTTGAAACCTCGGATCAAGATAATGATCTTAGTGGAGTTCGTCCAAGTGGGAGTAATATGAGAAGTGATGAATTGAATTCAACTCATTCTCAATTGCAACCACATAATGAGACGACATTATCATTATCTAATCCAAGTGGGAGCATAATGGGGAATGATGTGCAAAGTGCACAAACTCCCATACGGCGAACAAGTCGCCAAAGTATTCCCCGTCGACGTTTTGACATTGAAGGGGAAACTTTTATGGTTGCTCCACAAGATGAGGATGAGCCTAGAAATATTAATGAGGCTTTGAATTGCCCTAGTAAGGAAAAATGGATTCATGCAATGGAAGAGGAAATTGAGTCAATGAAATCAAACCAAGTCTGGGAACTGGTTGATCTTCCAAAATGACGCAAAGCTATTGGGAACAAGTGGGTTCTCAAAATAAAGCGAAAGGCTGATGGCTCGATAGAAAGGCATAAGGCTCGCCTTGTTGCGAAGGGGTATAATCAACAAGAAGGAATTGATTATGAAGATACGTTTTCTCCTGTAGTGAGATTTATCTCGATTAGCATTATTCTGGCAATAGTATCTAGTATGGATCTTGAGTTACATCAGATGGATGTAAAGACTGCTTTCCTCAATGGAGAATTAGAGGAAGAAATATACATGGAACAACCTACTGGTTTCATAGTGAAAGGCCAAGAAGAAAAGGTATGTCGACTTTTGAGATCGATATACGGCCTTAAGCAGTCATCAAGACAATGGTATATACGTTTTCATAATGCCATAATGGCATATGATTTTACAATGATTGATGAGGATCATTGTGTATATATCAAAAGATCCAATGATCAATTTGTGATCATATCATTATATGTTGATGATATACTGATTGCCGGAAGCAATATGGAGTTTGTTCATACTGTCAAGAGTTGGTTGTCTTCCAACTTTGAGATGAAGGATATGAATTAAGCTGCATACATTCTTGGAGTTAAGATTTCAAGAGATCGTTCGAAGAGATCGTTGTCTCTTTCGCAAGAAACATATATAAATAAAGTTCTTGAACGATTTCGCATGCAAGATTGTAAACCCATAGACACTCCTATTGCGAAAGGTGAAGGATTGAGCCATAGACTGTGTCCGAGGACTCCACAAGAAAAGGAACAAATGAAACATGTTCCTTATGCTAGTGCAGTTGGGAGCTTGATGTACGCCATGATGTGTACAAGACCCGACATATGTTTTGCAGTTGGAATGGTGAGTAGATACCAATCCAATCCAGGTCCAGCACATTGGAAAGCCGTAAAGAGAATACTGAGGTATCTGAAGGGAACTGCTGATTTCAAGTTGAGTTACCAAGGAAAGGATCTGCGACTCGAAGGTTATTCTGATGCTGATTGGGGAGGAGACTTAGATGAAAGGAAATCTACCTCTGGTTTTGCTTTCTTACTGAACAATGGCGCCATATCATGGAGCAGTAAGAAGCAAACATGTATAGCCTTATCCACGATGGAAGCTGAGTTCGTGGCATTATCAGCAGCAGTACAAGAAGGAGTTTGGCTTAAGAGATTTTTGGATCATTTAGGTGTTATTGAGAAAGCTGCACATCCGTTATTGGTTAACTGTGATAGCCAAGCAGCTATAACGTACACTAAAGATCCAAAATATCATGGCAAGACCAAACATATAGATACAAAGTATAACTTTGTAAAAGATATGGTTGCACGAAAGGATGTGAACTTGCAGTACATATCTACGCATAGAATGGTAGCAGATCCTATGACAAAGCCAATACCTAGAGATGTGTTTTGTGGTCATGTAAAATCTCTAGGATTGCGTAGAGTCTGATGTACTAGATTGTAATTTCCCTGAGTTGTTCACATGTATGAACTAGTGTTGTTTCATTATTAATGCCTATGAATCTTTTGTTTGATCTTTATGCATCTTAATGCTTAGTGCATTATATTATGTTAAGAAAGTATGTCGAACAGATAAGAGATTAGCCCACTCACACGGGTAATCGCCTCTATTTACTATGTGATAGATAGAGATGAGACTGTTTTTAAGATTATTATCTAGGTGATAATCGAGAGCTCAAGCTTAAAATAAATATGTCGCCTTAACTAAGTGTTAAGATGAGGACATAATACTTATGATGTCCAAAAGTAAAATAACCCACACATTTTACTTCATCTGTCTAAGATGCCAAATGTGAGTTCTGATGAATTTTGTGAATAAGTAAATACGTGAACTCAAGTTAGACATTGGGTATGTCTGAACTATCATCTGTACAGTATTGATGGTGTAGACATACGCTCCATGGGAAAGGAGTTAATACCATAATACGTATTTCATACTACGTATGCATGAGCCGGCCTATAAGAGTGGAAAAAGTTTGATCTCAACTTTTATGACGTGTGAGACTCTTGAGGAATAGAGTTCCTCAATTTTAGTGCCCTCATGACTCTTACTTATTCTCAAGATTTCTATTTAGTGTTTGCTATCTTAGAATGTTGCCAATGGTTATGAGTTGATTCGATCTAATGGAACATTTCTAGAAAAGCAAGTTGAACTGAAATTGAGAGTTTGAAGGAAAGAGGAAGATCGGATTTGGAAAATCACATTGTGGTTTTGTATTCACTGGTCGACCAATTATGACTGTCTTTGGGATAATCATAATTGTGAATACAATAAATATATCATTGTTCAAAAGAGATCAAGAGAGATATAAATGTGATCGATCGATCTAGGGTACTGCATACTAAATTTACTCGGAAAGTGATGCCCATTATGAGCTGCTATATATTCCTAACAGATGTATAGCAACGAGCTCTCAAAGTATGCTGGTCGCACGAACTATTCACCAATATGAATGTTGCAAGAGGAAAAGAGAATTCTGTTCCGCCCACCATGCAAGTGGGAGTTGATGGACTTTCAATTGATGGATCTAAGTAGGAGCTATCCGCCCATGTTGGTTTTGGCTCACCATGTGCGAGTGGGAGATGATGGATTTAATTAAATGGGCTTAAGTTGGCCCGGCCATGATGGGCCTAAAGGCCCAGCCCACGGGAATAAGGCCCGTGGAATGAGGGACCTATAAAAGAGATGAGAGAGAGAAAGAACGCACCTTTTGGCATAATAACGTTCTTCATTTTTTCTCTCTCTCAAGAACACTCCCAAAAGAAATCATTCTCTCCAAGAAGGCGACACCATCTTCCATTCTAGGCGAATTGACGTCATCGGAACGAATAGGAGCAGTTTCTCTTTCTCTTTTCGGCATCGGTGTTTAGGCTGTGGCTAACAAGGTACGCTCGAATCCGTGGTGTGCTTTACGATCGGTGATACGTGTTTAATTCCCGGGCTTATCTTCCGCATTCGATTTAAGGGTTCGGTTTAAGTGTCGAATCCGTTTTTGGGGATCCGCCGATCACAACATAAATGTTATTATTCTAATAATACCTATTAAAGGAAGAGATGGTTCAACTTAAATACTTCAACAATCATCATTAATGTAGTGTAATATGCTATCAATCTATTTAGATTTAGATTTTGCTCATCCAATCTAATGTTTTGTGGTTTTGGTCCACAACTCCTATTTGTGTCAATTATCGATCACAACATTTTACATGTAATTGAGTTACTTTACAAGATATTTGCACTTACAAACTTAAAAAGCCAAAAATGTCATGTAAATATATTATTGAAGTTTAGATCTTGTGCAATAATTAAGGGAGAGCGGTTTCAAGATCGGTCTAAGTTTCATCTAGAACCTAGAACCTAGAACCTAGAACCTACCCGTTGGAATTAGTTTCTGAATCTTTGGAATGTAAAACCCATCTTGCATGCTATGAGACCTAAAACCTATCATATCACAGGTTCTAAGATCGGTTTTAGGGTCTAAGTTCTACTTATATTCTTAATTGAACGATTACAATGAATCACTACCTCTAATGACCAATATTTGTCGTTACAATTCACTAACCATAACTCATATTTAAATACACAAAAAATATGAAACATTAATGAAGTAAAAGTCTCAACTACTGAAATGGAAAATCATACTAGTGTTTTCAAATTACACACTCATCATCAGACACCATTACAAGCATGAAGATATAAAACAATATATATATATATAAAGACTTGTTCCAAGTTCCACTTGAAATCTACCCGTGAAACAAATTTCTCAATTTTTGAAACCTAAAACTTTCCCTACATATCCCGAAATATGCTCGCCCCTTGCAATATTAGTGATCTAGATTCACATGAATGTGAGAGAACAAAAATCACCCAACAGTTGGTCATAGCTATTGGGCATGATGTAATTGAATCATGACATAATTGTGCAATCCGCATAGATAGTCCAAAATTCATCCAAAAGGGCTGTTAAATTTTGCGATGCATAGACCTTTGTAACGGGATGAAAAAGTTTACGGATAGAAATCTAAAATAATTTATCTTTATCGAAACTTGTAACAATCCGATTGTGTTTACAATTTAGATCTTTTTGTTTTGTAACTCAATCATATTAATTCTTAATCAAAGGCCCAAATCATAGCAATAGCATATGATATTCCAAGATTAATTATACCAAAAATGATGGACTAATTCTCTGGAGATTGTTGAAATAATGGGATCAGAACCTGCATTAATACAAATTTTGATTTACACCCCAGATTTGAAGCAACGCTCTGCAAATGTTTCTCAAGATATTTTGTCGAGATTTTTTACAAAGGATTAGATGGATAGAGCAACTACTAGTGAATTTAAATTTTGTAAGCTTGCAATATCCATTTTAGTATTGTCTCGAGAGTTAACAAGAACAGCAAATCCATTTATAAATATACGAGAGAGAAGTGATTGAACGTACTCAGAGTGAAGATAATTGTGTTGGTGAATGATGAACTGTATATCGGACTCTTTGTAAACACTCAAAGATATAGTTTATAATTTGGGGAGAGAATCTACTGTGTCGTGTGTATAAAGTGTGAAAAACACTATACTTAGTATATAGCGAGGTTGCTGTGGAAGGAAGTCAAGTGATATGATGGTAGCAAGTTCTACACTTACAACAAGGTAATATTGCACTTTATGATATGTAAAGGAATTCAATATATTTGGGCTGCTACAACTAGAAAGAGGAGGAGGCATACCTAAAATGAACTTTTATGAATCTCATTTGCAATTTCTCTTTTTCTATACATTTTAGTTTCCTTAGTTTACGAAAGCTACTTTACGTTGATGTAGAAGCACAAATTTTTAATGGGATTGATTCTACAAAATTAGTATTAATTTTCTAGCTAAATCATCACCTCCCTCTTAGTTTCATATTTGGGCCTAGCAAATGTCTTCAAATGTCTTCAGAATTGGACTAATTGAGAAAATATGGTCTTGATGAAAAAAATGTAGTAACTGTGATAATGACATTTCGACACCCAACCATTCATAATTGCCACATTTACTTGACGGCCTTTAGTTCAGTATGGAGGCCATCCAAACACAAATCATTAAAAGACAATTGACTTATTAGCGTACTTTATAGGCCATACACAAAAGTTATCTCAAAATCTCTCATGAAAGGGTTAAACTTGTTGTTCAACAATTCCTCATACATAATTTCTTTTTTGCTTTGAGTCCCTTTAACTGATCCTGTTATTTGCTTTAACCTGTCCCTAAAGGATCACGATTGCCTGCCATACAAGCAAAGAGGCATAGAGAATCAGTGAGTCCTTTTGGAGCTAGCTTTGCTAAATATGAAGCTGCGAATGTGGTAACTTATTGGTTGCTCCACCACCATCATATCATTCAACTTTGATGGCCACCAGTAAAATTTTACATATTCCATTGGCTTTCCAATTATTACTAGGATCATCCTTCACACCGATTATTACCGCATATCAAGGTTCAGTAATCATTGAAAAATCGGTTTGTAATTTAATTTATGTATCGCTAGAACTCCACTTAGCAACCTCGAAAGCCTGATATTGTGTATTGAAAGACCAGTTTCTGTGAGTCTGTAGGTCCAAATTAACTGACGTGGCTAGCCAATTAATCGCATTGCTTGCATAATATGAATTTCATAGCTCATGACTCACACACACGAATGCGATAGGCACCTTGGAGCATACAAACTTTTTCAATTGGCTTGTACTTTTTGGAATATTGAGAAGGAAATTTTCAATACTTATGGAGTAGTAGGAATAATCCATTTTATAGATATCATCACTTCATCTTGAACACCTTATAATTTGAAAGAAGCTTGTATCCATATTGAAATACGGGAGGGGGATTTACATCAAGAACTAATTGAGGTTTTTTATTGAAAAAATTGTTTTATTCAGGGAACAAATTTAGTTTCTCCATCAATGATTTGATAAGCTATTTTGAATCCATGTTGAATTGATAGATAATATCCTTTGACTAAATTTCATTAGAAGAGAGTAGAGTTTCTTCATTTCCTCCGATATAAGATCTCAATTGGTCATGTTAGAGACAATAGGCATCAGGGTTTACTTGTCCGGACGCTTAGGGAGTGCATGGTTGTGTTCTTTTTTTCTGTTTTTGAACAAAAATTTGTTTTTTTTGTTCCCGAGAACAAAAAAAGAACAGAAACAAGAAACAAAAAAAAAAAGTTGTTTCTTGTTTCTGGAACAATTCCAAGAAACATTTCTCTCCTATTTTGTTCTTTTCTTTCTTTTCTTCTTCTTTTTTCTTTGGCCGATCGCCGGCCTCGGCCATGGCTGGCGACCGGCCATCAAGGGCCGGCGACGCCGTCGAGGGCCGGCTACCTCGCCAGAGCGTTGCTGTGACATCCTGATTTTCCAATTCTGTTTTCAATTGAATAAGTCGGGTATTTCATCTTCGCGCCTATAGCTTTCTTCTCTGAGTTGGCCACTCACGAGATAACTAGTCTATCAGGTGAAGCCGTTAAGGAATCTAAACGCAATAGACTTGAGAATTCGACCAGGAACCGACTGCTCGACCGTGCTAATCTGCAAGGGTCATCATGGCACAGATCGATTAGAAACCGGAGATAGGTCGATTCAACAGAACCATGTAATTTAGTGTGGGTGATTCCACCTAATTGCACAATTCTTGTTGCTCGTTCTCTGTCGTTTTGGTACCCTGTGTCCGTATTTGAAATCTCGAGATTTCTACGACAACCGAGAGTCGCCAATGTGTCGAAGATGCACTTTGTGGCTTGAAAATAATCAACCACAGGTCAATTGCACTGGAAATTCGTAAAAGCTACCCGGTAGATTAGGACGCGCTCATATTGCGCCAGATTGAAATTAACCGAGAAATTGAACTCGATTTCAGAAATTGGAAGTCCTGTCTAGTCACAATTCATTTTAGGAACGTCGGCTCATCTTCCGAAGATTTGTCTACAAATCGAGTTTTTCGGCGAAAAATCAAGAATTGACGGAATTGGATCGGGAAAGTTGGAAGACCGTCCTTGAGCGTACTTTTGGCATCCAAGATGGATTCATGGGCATGGAAAAATGTGGATTTAAGTGTGGACACATGGCTGAATTTTTTAGACTTCAATTGAATTGAATTGAAGAGATTGGTTGAGGAATTGAATGAATTTGATGTACAAAGTTACAAAATTCGTATGCCATGGGGAGAGGGACATTTTGCACCCATTGGCAAGCTTGTGGAGGAAGCTTGAGGAGAGAGAGTGGCTGAGGTCATGTGATGTCATGGTGGGGGCAAAGCCAATGAGAAGATGGCAAGTGTTGAGCTCTAGAGAGCCCAAGGAGACCCCCCTTCTTCAGCAGCCTTCTTCTCCCCCAAAGTGTGGCTTTCTCCATTATTGAAGAAGCTTGAGAGCTCAGCAAAACCAGAGAAAACCGAGCATAGCAGCCCAAGACCGTAGCACACCCACCGGACCAGCTAAGCCCGTCGTTTTTCTCCTCTGTTTTCCCCGCGTTCCAGTTTCTGCTTCAGCCGACCTTTCGCCAAAGATCCGAGTAAAAAGTTATCTTCCCGGTTGAATCAGCCAATGCTCCACCCACTATCGCGAAGAGCACATCGAAAACGTTCAGTAGGACTTGACGGTACCCCGAAAAGAGCCCTGTAGCCTCCCGAAATTGGGCACGAAGGAACGGCCCGCCGGACCGCCTGGACTCGCCTGGTTCCGCCTGTTTCGCGTTTTCTTGCTGTTTCGCCCCATTCCGACCCTTTCCTTGCCCATTCCATCCACCCACAAGATCCCCAAGACCCCCGGGAGCCACCGGTTGCTAACCACCCGCTCGCCGGAGCTCCGAGCGGCCCGTTTTCGCCGTTGAAGTTGCTGGTTTCTTCTCTGCAGTTCAGCCCAGATCAGAAGCAGAAGACAGCAAGGTTTTGGAGACTTCGAGGCCCATTTTAGGTGTCTTCCCGGCCTCCGTTGGTGTCGCCGCTTTGGGGTTTGTCGACCGCCTTGGCGTCGTGGTCATCGTGAACTCACCGGCGCGCAAAACCGGTGAGTTTATCCTCTAATCCCTGCTTAGTAAGTTAATGATGCTTAAGGGATGTTTAGATTAGTCTAATTAGGTTTAGGTGGTTAGATTAGATTATTTTAATGTAAATTAGATTATTTGCATGATTAGTTTAATGGGTGTTTAATTAGGGCTAATTGTATGATTAAATTAGTGTAATCTTGTTTAAGCCCTAATTAATTATTTTTAATTAATTAATTATTTCGAATTTATAAATATTATTTTATTAAATTATATTATTATAATATAATATTTAATTATTTAATTTTCGGAATTAAAATTAATTATTTAATAATTTCGAAAATTTTGCCGGGATGGCCGGTCGTTAGAATTTCGTGCTGATCGCAGCAGTGCGGTCGGTTTGTGCTAATTGTATGTTTAAATTGAGAAATTGAGTGATTGATGATTATGGTTAATAATTCCAAAAGTGTGGAATTGAGTGATATTGATGAAGTTGTGGTATTTAACTTGAAAATACCCGGTGTTGGCTTTTAGCACCGTAATTGCTTTGTATGACTAGTTTGAATCGTTGGTTGTTATTGGATTGAATATCCAGTTCTATGGTTTATTATTGAATGATAGCTTTGGCGAGCATTTGTTTATATATATGTATCAGCTTGGGCGAGCAATTATTATATACATATATATATACATCTTTGGAGAGCTATTATATCAGTTACAGCTTTGGTGAGCTATCTATCTATACAGCTTGTGCGAGCTATTATATATGCTACAGCTTGTGCGAGCTACTATATTATCTATCGGCTACAGCTTTGGTGAGCTATCTATCTATACAGCTTGAGCGAGCTACCGTCTATATGTTATAGCTTTGGAGAGCATATGTCGTATTAACGACTGGTTTGATAGACGGTATGGGATGATAGATAGTATTTGTTGATGGATAGTATGGATTGGAATGGAAGATAGATAGTTTGATTAAATTAAATTGCTGGATCAATTGTTTGATTGAGAATTGAATTGTACTGACGTGCAGGAATGGACTGAGGCGAGGTAAGTCCTAAATCCTATTTGTGTGGCTAGAGCGCCCTAAGGCTTATTTTCTTCCTAATCGAGTTTTAGGGGGTAGGACTCGCTGAGACATTGTCTCATCCCAATTTGGGGAAAATATTTCAGGTCCTTAGATGGCAGTCGTGGAGGACTCGAAGCCATGGACATTTGTGGACGTAGAGATCGAAGAATCAGCGAACGTGTCTGACTAGTGGTCATAGGACAGTTCCCTTTTTGTTGAGCCTATCCATTTTGTAGACAATCCAATGTTGTATATAAACCTATGTGTTTATAAGAAGGCTTGTTTGGTTGTAATTGATTGCCTACTTTTCTATCCCAAGTTAAATGTTGTCAGGGGATTTGTTTCGCTTCCGCATGTGCAATAAAAATGAATGGGTCGGCGACGTGTCCTGGGAAGTCGCATAATTTCTATCGACCGTAGAGGGATGTGCACGCGCTCGGAGGATTGGGGCGTGACAGTTGCCGGCCCCCGGCGAGGCTGAGCCTCGTCGGCGCGGGGCGAGGCCGGGCGAGCTTAGGCTCGCCCAGATCTGGTGAGCCCGAGCTCGCCCAGTCACCAACAAGGCGAGCCTCGCCGGCGTGGGGCGAGGCTCGGCGAGCTCGAGCTTGCCCAGATCCAGCGAGCCTGAGCTCGCCAAGCCAAGGCAAGGCTAAGCCTCGCCCAACCACGGCGAGGCTCGGCCTCACCGGGGGCCGACGAGCCTCGCTGTGGTTGGGCAAGGCCGCCAGCCCTCGTCGGCCGGTCACCGGCCATGGCCGAAGCCGGCGACCGGCCAAAAGAAGAAAAAAAAAATAATAAAAATAAAAATATTTAAAATTAAAAGAAACAAAAAAATAATACAAATTTACCAAACGTGTTTCTATTCATTTTTTATTCCCGGAATAAGTTTACCAAACGAGTTTTTCTGGTAAAAAATTATTCCCCAGAACATAAATAATTTTTTCTATTTCTGTTCACTGGAATAATTTTTGAACAAAAACACAAACAAACGCACCCTTAGTCATCCTTTTCCAAAGTAGCTATGTTAATGGAGCACAAGAGTTTTCAGATATGGACTTGGGAAAAAAAAAAGTTTGATTAGATTGATTGGATTGCGATTAAGCAATCTGCGATTACTCTTATGACCATATCTACATAGAACGACTTCATACTTCCATTCTACCATTAACTAACTCTAAGGTGTTGCTTAATTAGTTGTCAGATAATAAATTAGACTGCAAGCAGAATCCTTTCACATCCCTCTAAGCCAGATTAAAAAGTCGGTTTGCTGTTCGTATATATGCACATAATGCTAGGTCTTCAAACCCTCACCAAGTTCATTCAAGTTTCGCTATGCGGAAGTTCCTTTATGGCTTGAGAGAAGTGGGGGAAATTAAGTGAGCGCGACGAGTTGGGCTCGAATTCAAATTTTTGCGTTGTAAGCTTGCAATATCCATTTTAGTGTTGTCCCAAGAGTTAACAAGAACAGCAAATCCATTTATAAATATACGAGAGGAGTGATTGAACGTACACAGAGTGAAGATAATTGTGTGTAGGTGAATGATGAGCTGTATAACGGACTCTTAATAAACACTCAGAGATATAGTTTATAATTTGGGGAGAGAATCTACTGTGTTGTGTGGACAAAGTGTGAAAACGACTATACTTAGTATATAACGAGGTTACTGTGGAAGGAAGTCAAGTGATATGATGGTAGCAAGTTCTACACTTATAACAAGGTAATATTGCACTTTATCATATGTAAAGGAATTCAATATATTTGGGCTGCTACAGCTAGAAAGAGGAGGCATACCTAAAATGAACCTTTATAAATCTCATTTGCAATTTCTCTTTTTATAACCATTTTAATTTCCATGGTTTATGAAAGCTAATTTACGTTGATATAGAAGCACAAATTTTTATAGGGATTGATTCTACAAAATTAGTATTAATTTTCTAGTGAAATCATCACCTCCCTCTTAATTGCATATTTGGGCCTAGCAAATGTTTTGGAATGTCTACAGCATTTGACTAATCGAGAAAATATGATCTTGATGAAAAAAATGTAGTAACTGTGGTAATGACATTTTGACATCCAACCATTAATAATTACCACATTTACATGACGGCCTTTAGTTCAGTATGGTGGCCATCCAAACATAAATCGTTAAAAGACAATTGAGCTATTAGCGTACTTTACAGGCCATACAAAAAAGTTATCTCAAAATTTCTCATGAAATGGCTAAACTTGTTGCTCAATAATTCCTCCTACATAGTTTCTTTTTTGCTTTGAGTCCCTTTTAACTGATCCTATTATTTGCTTTAACTTGTCCCCAAAGGATCATGGTTGCCTGCCAAACAAGCAAAGAGGCTTAGAGAATCAGTGAGTCCTCTTGGAGCTAGCTTTGGTAAATAGAAGCTTCGAATGTGGTAACTTATTGGTTGCTCCGCCGCCATCATACCATTCAACTTTGATGACCACCAATAAAATTTCACGTATTCCATTGGCTTTTCAATTGTTACTAGGATCATCCTTCAAACTTATTATTACCACATATCAAGGTTCAGTAATCATTGAAAAATCAGTCTTTAATTTAATTTATGTATCGATAGAACTCCACTTAGCAACCTCGAAAGCCTGATATTGTATATCGAAAGACCAATTTTGGCAAGTCTGTAAGTCCCAATCTTGAGAATGTTACGTGTATACCACATAATTGACATGGCTAGCCAATTAATCGCATTGCTTGCATAATACGAATTTCATAGCTCATGACTCACACACACGAATGCGATAGGCACCTTGGAGCATACAGACTTTTTCAATTGGCTTGTGCTTTTTGGAACATTGAGAAGGAAATTTTCAAAACGTAGGAATAATCCATTTTATAGATATCATCACTTTGTCTTGAAAATCTTATATTTCGAAAGAAGCTTGTATCCAAACTAAAATCCGGGATGGCGATTTACATCAAGAAGTAATCGAGGTTTTTTTATTGAAAAAATTATTTTTATTCAGGGAACAAATTTAGTTTCTTTATTTATGATTTGATAAGATATTTGGAATCTATGTCGAATTGATAGATAATATCATTTGACTAAATTTTATTTAGTCCCTCTCCAGAGCCTCACGTTCTCTCACTCACCGCTCCCAGATATCACTCGCTCTTCTCCGATCTCCCTCCTCTACGGCTTGCTCACTCTCAGGCCTCCCTTGATGTCTCTTGGGGAAGTCCTCTGAGCTCGATGTCCTCTTTGTCTATCTTCTTAGCTCACAGACGGCCTATTTATAGGCCAAGGAGGACGGTCGACGGAGGCTTCGACTGCTGGTCCTTGGCGCTTCGACCGGTGTCCACTTCGGCCGAACCGACGTCGAATGCCTTCTCCTCCGCAGTAGGTTTAACCCAAGCCTGCTCGGCATTGAAGACGTCTCCTATCTATCACCGGCCCACTCCTCCTTCTCCACCGTAGGCTATCCTCGCGCGCGTCGTCGTCGCCGCACGTGAGTTGCAGAGGCAGAGGGGGAAGGAGGAAGGAAGAAGAAGAAGAAAGAAGGAAGGGAGCCGGGCCAAAGAAGAACAAAAGGGAAATGGGCTCGGGCCTACGTAGGGGAGAAAGGAGAGGAAGGAAGGCCCAGCCCCATGGGCCCTCTCGTTTTTTTTTAAATATATATAATTGATTTATCCAAAAAAAAAGTGTAAAATAAAGGAAATGAAATAGGAAATGAAACTTAATGGATGCAAATAAAAACTAAGACTTAGTTGATGCGAAAATCAAATACAAACGGTTTGCTATGAGAATATAAATGCAAGAAATTAATAAGACGCCATGGACTTGCGTGATGGTTCAGCCAAGTGTACCTAATCTCAAATTTTATGCCAAATCTAAACTCAAGTATGAAAATGAGTATTATTAGGGCATTTACATGTTAAAACATCTCAAATTTTCAAAATAATTCCTTTTTATTTCTGGCCAATGTCTTCGTTCCCGCATGCTATCCATTTTCAGTCGATTCCCGATTGATCAAAGTCCTCATTTTCACATAAACGAAACAATTTTTGGCTTCTTCCTTGAAAACTTGATAAATAGAATATACACCAAGCTGGCAACCATAATCTAAGCTATCCGTGTAATTTCAGCCGCTAAAACTAGAAAGCGGAGTAGGCATACCCGAACTGAATCTCTACAACTCGTTTGCAATTTCTCTTTGTCTAAACTTTTTGATTTATGCCGCTAATATACTAGTTTACTTTGCAGTAGAAGCACAATTTTTAGTGAGGTAGACTCTATGAAAGTAGTTATTATTTTCTTGGAAATCAATTCACCCGTCTTAGTTGCTTATTTGGGCCTAACAGATATCTTTAGGCTTGGACTAATTGAAAACATATGATATCGGTAACAAAAAAAAATAATTTCATGATAATTCTGATCATGACATTTCGACACCCAAACAGTCATATAATTCGACATCTAGGCGCAAACCGTTAAAAGACAATTTAGTAACTATCATAGTTTAGAGAGACGATTTTACTATTCTGTTTTAAAAGATTTTTTTTTTTTTCGTGTCGATAAATTTCTAAAAAAATTGTTAAGTATTAAAATATTGTTGGTAAAAAATAATTACGAGTTATTTGATTTTCAAATAACTCGTTGGTAACTTAGTAGCACTTTTATAAAATTACCAACTTTACTTTTAGATAATTTGCAAATAATCACTTTTACAAATTTTTAGACTATTCGCTATGGACATGTAAGGTTTAGTCTTTTGGGTGGGTTTCAAATTCAAATTATACTCACAATAAAATTCAGATGACCAGATTTCTCAGGGCAATTTAGAAGCTGTGTTAAGAGAAAATATAGGGAAAATCACCAAAAAAATTATAGATCTATCGTAATTGTGTCAATTCGGTCTTAAATCTTTTTATTTTCACCAATTAAGTTTTAAACCTTTTTTGTTTATACCAATTTAGTCTATCAAGCTAATTTTGGCCAACTAGTGTTGACAAGAATAATTTTTAATAATATTTTCATATTTTTCAAATATTTTTCTTTTCTTTCTCTTTTTTTGTCTTCCCTTCTTGCTTTGGCTAGCGAGGCTTGCCCTCATCAGCACTCATCTCTAGCCAATCGCCCAAAGAAAGAAGGGAAAAAAAATTAAAAATTAATATATAATTGAAAATTATTAAAATATTATTAAAAAATGTTAGCACTTGCTTACCATAATTGGCTGAATGGACTAAATCAATAAAATGTAAAAGGTTTAGGACTCAATTGACATAAATGTAAAAGGTTTATGACTTTTTTTAAAAAAAATAATTCTCGAGGCAAAAATTAGTAGTAACCAAGTGTAGATCAAAATTAGCTAATCGAAAGAAGTAGAAGTTCACAAAAAGAATGTTTATCAAGCTCGCTGTAATTGCAAAAAGAACATGTGTAAGCGATCAAGCAATTTGAATACTCGAATGTGCATGTATAGTTAAGTAAGCAACAGACTTATGATGTTACAAGGATCCTCAAAAGACATCAATTCAGAAGACAAGAAAACCATTGCCAAAACCCAGATCTAACAGAAAATGGTAGCACACAAAGAGCATCAAAGAACAGAAGCAATGAGTCAAAAGATTAAAGAACAATACCTGAAGAATAAAGAAGGGCTGGACTTGAGAAGAGAAATATGGTGTTGAGAGTGGAGAAGGATGCTTATGCTGATGCTGATGCTCTGGAGTGGAAAGTCTGATAGGTATAGGACTTGAAGTGAGCATTATCTATTTCGCCGAAAATGATTGGAGTGAAGAAAACAAAGATGGGTTGCTCCTCATCCCCAAACTGTAGGATAAGGCCACTTCAGGTGCATTATGGCTGGGGACACTCAATTATTTTTAGGTCTTTACAGCTTGTGAAGAAAAGCATAGCACAAAGAGGGAGATGGTTCGTTTACTTCACTAAAATCTTAAATTTTTTGTGTTTGCTTTTGCCAAATCAAATTAAGAAAAATTAAGTTTATTGTGTTTGATGAATAACTGAATCCACCAAAATGCATTAACATATTCTAATTTAAGCTAATTTAACAAATCCAAATCAGCAAGAAATCAGGGAAAACGATTTCCTTCTAATCATAAGCCGAAGCTGTTTTTTGTAAATATAAACTTGTTGTTTTCAATTCATAGAAAAAGCTTTATGTGGATTGATTAATTTTCTATGATCCAAATACCGAAAAATTGAAAAACAATTTCCTTAAAAAGTTTTCCCTCAAATGAATGGGCCATTGGTCTATCTCTAAAAAATAACTGTGGTCGTTTGCTTCTTCAAAAAAAGGAAAAACAAAACAAAACAAAAGGTGGAAAGCCTTGTTTGAGAGCTGATTGTGAGATGTCGGAAAAATTCGGCAACGTGATAAATCGATATCGTCCATCACAAATATTAATCTTCCCAAATTGTCAACTTAGATGATGTCTTTTTCGTTTGACCCTGGTCATACGTCAGTTAACTCAAGAGGCTGTCACGTTTTGATTTCTTAAGGACAATGTTAACTTTAATCTCGGATCAAAGAGGTGAATTAACAAAACCGCGATGTTATAATTACAATTTATTTGCACATAATGCATGTAATCGATACAAAGACATTAATAAATACAGCCGACCTCACATGAGATCTACTCCATTTAAAAGGCCTTCCGAGTGTATGTGCTTACGGTTGATGCAGTAATCGTTGATATCTTTTTGAGAGATCAAATTGAATGCTGATGACTTTATGTCAGCGAGGAAGATGGGAAATCAAAGAATGGAAGTCTAATTTATCATTCTAAAGAAGAGTAGAGAGAGACCTGAGAGGCTGAGACATAAAGACCACGGTCGCGTGCACGTGAGACAAGACCTAGCTCGTGCGGGAGATAGGCAGATACTTTTCTAGTTCTTATTATCAGCCACAAATTGTCTATCCCAAAGTATGAACTTTCTCCATCTCACAATTAGCTCTCGAGCAAGCTTTTTCCAACTCTCTGGCCCAAAAAATAGTTGAAATCAATTCCGTTTTGGTCTGGGCTTTTGTTATGACAAATTGTGGAGGTTATCTTGTTTACAGATGCTCTAGGAAATTTCAGTTGTGGCCAATTCATTATATAACCGCAACTTTAGCAAGTGGATAAAATTACCGAGGGTCTCATTTGACCGGTTCCAATTAGGGGTGTGCATGGTCCGGGCGGGCGGTTCCCGACCTAGAACCGGGAACCGCCCACTAAGGACTGGTTCCGAAAAATTGGAACCGGCATCCACCCATTTGTTGCATGGATCCACCCGGGAACCGGACCGGACCGGCAGTCCGATTCCCGGGTGGATCCATGGAATCGATCTTGACGCAAAACAATTTTGGTTTTCAACATAAAACGACTACGTGACATCAAAGCAAGCCAAAGAAAGAAAAACCAAATTTAAGTACGTGGAGATGCGGACGGCGGGAGAAGTAAACCGAGGAAGAGACAGAGAGAGAGAACCGAAGACGAAGGGAGTGAGATGAGATCTAAGATTTCTTTTAATAATTTTTTTTTTTAATATTAAAAAGGTTCCGGTCCGGTCCGGGTGGGCGGGTGGGCGGATTCACCCATGGAACTGGGAACCGGACCGGTACCCATCGGTTCCCATAAATTGGAACCGGGAACCGGACCGGTTCCCTCAAGAACCGCCGGTTCCGGGCAGTTCCGGTCCGGTTCCGGGCGGTTCCCGGGTATTTTGCACACCCCTAGTTCCAACTGGCAATACTCCCCATAGTTCTTCTAATTGAGTCAATTTGGAGTGAACTTAGGGGTCTCAAGTACCAAGTATCATGATACATTTGGCCTTTAAGAGGATTTTTCTTTTTAATCTAGAAAGGATGAAAGAGAAAAAGTAGTCTGTCTGAATTGACATAGTATGTTGATCTGATCTATTAAATCGAAACTATATTCATGCATGTGCAAGGTCACTTGACCAGTTCCAACAGGCAGTACTCCCGAAAGTTCTTCTAAATTTTGACTTGTTGAGTCTTTTTGGAGTGAACTTTGGGGTCTCAAGTACCGAGTATCATCATACATTTGGCCTTCGAGAGGGTATTTTATTTTTTAATCTAAAAGGGGTGAAACAGCAAAAGTTGTCCGTCTAAATTGACCTAGTATGTTGATTTGATCTATTAAATCAAAACGATATTCACATATGTGCAATGTCATGATAATGTCGGATATTAATTCAAAGATTGAACAATAAGTATATTCAGAAAAGGAGCGAAAGAGATAGATTCATCAATATGTTGGAATTTCGCAGGTTGAATTTGACATCAATAACATGATATATTATACCATAATGTTATTATCAAGCCCAACAAGTTATTTGATTCATTTAGCTAATCCACAAACGATAAATATATATAATTGTCTCGTATATATAAATTTTTAATTATACGAGATTTGGTATTTGGTAATTGATTTTTATGAGGGTATGGAAAAGGGTCATACATATATTATACTTCTGACAGCCCAAGACTGGTGGGCCCAAATGTCAGACTTACATATTCTAGTCGACGGTGGCTCTATTAGTAAAATAAATAAAAAATTGAGCGTTGCGTGGTACGTCAGCGAGGGGTGCATAGCACGGAAAGCACGGCCTTTGAACCAATTTAATTAAAGCTAGAGCATGTGACGTTCACTGGAAACCGTTCACCTAGCGTAATATCGTGAAAAGTTGAACTAATAACACATTCTGAAATCCCAAGTCTGTCCATTGCAATAAAGGAAATATAACTATTTCATTTCACTTGATATTATTATCGAAGTAATATCAGTTATAGTGTGTGTTTATATTCCATATTTTATTGGACGATAAAAAAAAACACAATAATTTACATATATATATATATATTGATTTGATTACAATGAAAGATGAATGGTTGTGAATAAAATTAGATAGAAAGTTATGCCTGGCATGAAAAAATGAAACTTTTACGAGTTGATAAAAAAACAAAATGAACTAATTTTGTAAAGTAAGTTAATTGTTTATCAATGATTTGATCAGGAAAAAATAAAAGTTAGAGCCTATTGACAAAATAATATCTAGAACTTGTAACTTCATATATACGTTAATAGCATTATCAGTAGGGGTTCGGCAAATAAAATGTGTGCATGACATCTTCCCGATATACCACAATTACGAAATGCATGTCAAATAAGATAGAAACCATTGGCACTAATTCTATCGTTTGACAAAAAATATATAATAGAATTCAAATTTCTCACCCTAAATTTGATTTTCATATAATAAATAAATTTAGAACGATAGAATAAATCTTTTAAATTTGGACTTCATTAAGTAATATTCTCCAATATTTATATATATATATATATATATATATAACCAAAAAAATATGCATTAATGGGTTGATTTGGATATATAAAAGAACCAAAGTATAATTTGAAGCTTAAAAGATAAGTGGAAAAACGAAATATAACTCTATAAAAATCTGATATTTGTTTTGGAGAAAAGGAAATTGAATTTTTTAAAAAAACCGAAAAAGAAGGGGAAGAAAGCACTAGCGCTGCCATGGAGAGTGTCAAGCTTCCAATCCGAGAGCCACGTTCGTCGGTTTGACGGCACGGCCGATCCATCACCGCGAGCCTCATTGGGGAGGTCGATATCCCGATGGCCAAGGACAAGTCGTCGAAACGCGCGACGGTTACCATCTCAGAAAGCCAAGAAACGTAAGCAGAGGCATGGCGGTTGGGCTCATCTAGGACGCATGGGAAAATGAAGCATACTGTACAAGTACGACGGCGGGCGGTCTAGACAAGCGATGTTAAGAGGCAAACTTCTACGTGTTCAAAACTAAAGATTTGATTTCCAAGCGGTGAAACGGATGAAATGACCTACTCATCCACTCAACTGAAATAGCATGTCGCATGATGCAAGTGTCATTGTGATGTTTCGTTGGGTTGCAACATAGTTATTTTAAAAGTTTAAACGATTTAGCCCAAAGCATGATTTAGTTCAAATACTTTAATACTCCTCTTTACGAGTAGGCTAGGTTTTACTCCAAGTCTAAAATATGAGGATATATAACGTATGATGTTTGAAAATGTTTGAATTGAGAATATCATGCTTTGATATCATGTGAAATGTTGAGGAACTATATCAAACTATTCTAGTAATATGAGCTGTTGAAGGAAGAGATGGTCAGATTTAAATTTTTTAGCAATCATCATTCATGTAAAGCAATAGGAAAGCAACTATAGAATGAGCCAAACCCACCATGGCAAATATACATTTGTTTCTGCAAATCAATCTTCACCGCCACCATCCGGAGGCGGACTAGCAGAGGTCTTGCTCGCCGTTGTCTTCTTTTGAGTCTTTGTAAAAGAGCCTCTTCTCAAATCGAAAAAGTGCAATGTAAAAAAGAAAAAACCCGGATATCAGAGGACGTATAGGACGAAGGTGGTTTCGAATGAAGGGAAGGCAGCGTGATAAGTAAAAAGCGCACGGTGGTAAACAAGCAAATGAAATAATGAGGATGAAAATGGATCCCAAAAGTAATATCGTGGTGGCAAGCCGAGGTAGTTTGCCAATGGTCAAGGTGACGCCAATTAAGAAAGCGGCAGACATTGCCGGGAGTGAAATTGTTAGTAGCACTCCTGCAAGAACGCATCCAACTACTGCTATGTGGTCTGCGGTTATAAACGCAAACATGAAGCCAATGACCGAGCTCATTGAGCATATCATCGCAATGGTGTTGCAGATCACGAAGGCCTGAAACATTCTATTGTCCAGCATCGTAGCCATGCCCCGGTCATCTTTGGATGCCATGTCTGAGCCATTCAATCCTCCCGGAACTGTGAAACCAGCTGCGAAACTCACAGTGGTCACAAGCGTTGCCACCACCAACAAGGTATTGATACTGTCATCCACTACCTTACGGTCTGTCAACCTTCTGTTCACGTACTCTTTGTCTCGAGCTTCCGGCTTAAGTATTAATAGATCTGAGTTCTTAAATGAAATGCTTTCTAACAGCCATCTTACCAAGATCTGAGATCAGAAACATATGAAAAGGAAAGAAAGAACAAATTGTTAGCAAATTGATAACGGGAACGAACTCTGGAGTCCTCATTTAAAGGGAAAATTTTACTTCTAAAGATGCAGTGTTTGCTCAGTTTGAAGAATTAACAGTAGAGTAACGAGTTCACTGCAAATGAGAGAAGGGGCACGAATGAAACGTATAGTGTTCACCTTTGTCATAGGTTGACTTACAGATAATGTAATGAGATTATGCCATATTTAGAGGGTTCGAATTTGCCACCTTGACTCCTGGCTTTTTAAGAAAGAAATATTGCAACATTGACAACCCCTAACCTTATTAATAGGATTAATTAATCGAGACATATAACAATTTATCTCAGCATTTGTCAGAGATATTCACTTTTTTCTAACCGCGGACATATTCATGGGCAAAATTTAAGTACCTCCTATTAAGGCTAAATTAGACTTGTGCAATATTAATCCTAAAGGAATCTCGGCTATTCAAGAAAATTGATTGATACTTTAACAATCCTGTTGACTACGAGACTAATGATTTGAATATGAGATCTGTGCTTAACTAAGGTATCAGTCTTTGGAAATTCCGGTAAATTGATAAATAAAATAGTGACAGTCATGTTACCCACCTGCTGTAACCCATTCCGTGCGTGATTTGGAACACTGTCGACAGCAGTCAAGCCTTCGTAATTGAGAAGGAAGGGGTTCATTACATCATCCAGCACAAGATAAACCAAAGGCGCAGGTTGCAAATACTTCGCTGCCAAGTGTGAAGGTGTATTTCCATCACAGTCTCTTTCATTTATCATCTCCCTCATATCCGGATGTCTGAGTACATATCTCACTACCCATTTGCTTCCGTATTTTGCTGCCACATGAAGAATGGTTTGTCCTTGCCCATTTAGCCACTTTGATACCGGATGTAGCTTCTCAATTAGTGCAACATGATCCCTCTTGCTCGCAATATGAATGGGAAGATCCCCATTGTTGTCCTGTTCTTGAGCCAAGTATTGGGTTTCTGGTCGTAAGAGTTTGAATACTTTGGGCATATTCCAGAAAGCTGCTAAATGGAATACATTACCGCCTCCGGAGTCTCTCATTGCGAAAAGCCCCATGTTATTTTTGAGTATCTTGCCGAGTGAATCTGGAATCAGGAGCTCCAAATTAGGGACCAGTCCACCATCCGCATAAACATTTGACACTGGTTGGGGCTTGGTTGGTTTTAATGCATCTTAACCCGGGATAAGGGCATCTTCAACGTAACCTTAATCACTATTAGGATTCATAGTCGTTGATGGGGAATTAGATAGAAATGGTGAAACTAGTGGTGATAATTTTGATTGAATAAATCAAGGCTTTGAAAGGTTTATCTAACCCATTTTTGGTTAAAAAAATAATGGATTTTCAATCTATGAATCTCGAAGTATTGTGACTTTCCTTCTCTAGCATCATGGAACACAATATGTGAGACTTTAGATAAATTTCGAAAGGATCCTATTTATGGATTTTGGAATGACTTTAGACAAATTTCAGACCATTTTCTTCCAAAGCAATGCGACATCAACATGTACTAAGATTTTACTGTAAAAATCTTACTAAATGACATGGCAAATTATATTACATTTCCATCTTATGAAGTATCTATAGAGTCCACAAATATAATGCTAAGGGAAAAAAAAGAAACGACCTTTAAATAGCTAGGGCAAGATCAAGAAAAGGAGAATGATCTTTTCCTATTATGTTCGTCAAATTCTGGCAAGTATAAAGCAAATGTCAACTTCTTCGTAAAGGTGGGCACCTATTAAGCTCAATTAAGAAATTGCATATTTACCAAACCTTTTGAGCAAAAACTAAGTACAATTTATTTTAGAGTAGAGTGGAATCCACCCAAGTCAGAGGATGTGGCGCCACCATTACACACAATATATATATAATCTTCACATATAAATTGAACTCTTCTGCGTTTCGTGGATTTGAAAGTTTGCACATTCAAATTAAATCAAGGTAAAATAATATCATAAAATAATATAAAAGGCATAAAAGCTTTGTATGAATTTTTAGGCACCACATTGACGTGGACAAATGCAAAGATGGATGAATTTTTCCTAAACAGGAATATAATTCTATGTTGAATTTCGACGTCTACCTAACTCATGAATCTTTGTACTTTCACAATCTTGATAATGTGAAAATCTCATTCTCAAAAATCAAATACACATATAATGTTCTTATTTGCGTACGGATACATACAATAAGTCTATAGAAATAATCTGCACCTAATGATTCACTATTAACATTTAAGATTTATTTACTTTGAAGTCGTAAGATTTTATGTGGGGATTTAGTACACATGAGGACCTTCTGTATTTTCTTTTTTGTGATTTCTAATGCATGTCCAAAATGAAAATGCGATTGGACACAAAATTACGTGCATAGAGTAAAGGAGACTGCAAGATTAGTTTCAACCTGCATTACTTGGGATGTGTTATCAACATAGCTAAAGAAACTCTATATAATATATCAATCTGAATAATCTAAAAATGTCTAATTATTATTATTAGGTGAAAGCATGTATGTATGTATACGTCGATTTATGTATTAATTGATCATTCGAATGGGCACAGGGCTTGTCGGCCCGAGGTGCCTTGCCCAAACCGAGCAAATTTTCCCGGACTAGGCAAAAAGATACAGGGCAGAATTTATGCAGGCCCGGTCTACGATTTTTCCAAAACGTATATCAACTACAAGTAATGCATTAGAAAGTAGATTTTCAAGAGACATAACTAAAAATATTAAAATTATTCACTTAATCTATAAATTCATGTTTAAATTGAAACATGTATTATTTTATGAACTTTGCAAACATAATAGTCTTTGAGCTACAGTGAGAGTAACAGTATGTTGTGAGTCACAAACTTTTGAGGGAGTGGACCCACAACAATTTATAATTATTTATTATTTTTTTGTGGTTTAGAAAATTGTTATTTTCACAATAGATTAAAAGCTATCATCCAATCACTTCTGTCATTTTATTACATGGATGACTTTTCATTTAACATCACATTGATTCATTATTACAATTATATGACTATACAAAAACTAAAATGATATATCTTTATGAAAAAATAAAAATAGGATAATTATGATGAAACTTTTAATAGATGTATATACTCGAACAAGTTATGATTATTTTAAAGATAAATAAAGAAGTATGGGTTCAATGAACGCTCCCTATAAGCCCGCCCTCTGCCCAATTCCATTGGGGAAATGTGAAATGGGACAGATTTAGGGCAAATTCTTGAATTCCTATAGAGTCTGGAATGTATTTGAGCTGATCTATTATGTTGTAATGGGAGATAATTTTTTTATTAAGAGAATGATTTGGCTAGTTGCAACTTCTTCATGGTACCCAACTACTTTAATAAGCAAGGTGTGAAATTTTATGTGAACACCCGTAACAGATTTGGGCAAGCACAAAGAGTGGTTGCACAGACTTGAAATGAATTCAGTCCACACATTTATAGATATTTCCCATAAGTAGATTTAAGTACGTACCATATTGTTCACGTGCAACGGCACCATGAACGGGCGGCAAGCCTTCTATTCTTGATGGGTTGAGCGAGGGCGAAAATAAAACCTCAAATATCTTGGGGTCGCAGGTGTCAATGGCCAGGTACAGGGGAGATTTCTGATCCGCGTTCGTCGAGTACACGAGCTCCGGATTTTCCTTCAACAGATGTCTCACCAAGTCAACGTCACGTATAAGCACGGCCTCGTGCAAAGCGGTGTTTCCATGATTGTTCTTGATCCTCAGGATCCAGTTCTTGTCATCCACGTCGGGGAGGTATCTTGCATGGCGAATCAGCATAGCGACGTCTTCCAATCCCTTGGCCTTAGTGGCGATGTGGAGAGGGGTATTCCCCCAATCATCTTGGGCGGTTATGAGGTAGGCATCGACACGATCAAGCAGGAGCCTCAGGATGGTGCTCTTGCCGGTGGCTGCTGCAACGTGGAGTAGCGAACCCCTCGAAATACGCCGGTTATTGAAAACGGCAGATGAATCAGCTTGACAGGCAAGCGTTTCGATCGCGGAAATGATATCTTCGACATTGGCGCCTTTGATGACATCGGCCAGTTTATTAGTAGCTGCATTCACTTTTTCTTGATCTTGTTGCTCCGCAGTTCGCCCAGTCGCCGATGCATTATTCAGGGAAGCTCCTCCTTCAACCTCCACTCGTATAGATAACTGTACGTCCATCGAGCCTAAGCTTTGCAAGTAATGTAGTTATTGCAAGATAACAAGGGTTGTGTAAGGAGACAATATATTAATTTAAATATGAAGTAACGCATTTAAACTTTATAAAAATTATTATGGTCCTACAAAATTTTATGTGGATCTGAACGTTAAATTTTTCTAGTTTGAAAATTGTTTCACAAGATCGCTTCACGTGAATAACTACAAATTATTTGTTATAATAATTTTAGCGCAAGAAATTTATAAAACACCACGGGTTTGCTTGGTGGTTCGGCCCGAGGTACCTCCTCTAAAAAAAGAGATCGATAAAGGTGTTTCGCTTTAAACAAGCTAAAGACTATGAGTGCTCGCACAAAGAATCCTCAAAAAAATAAGTCAAAGCGTAAATTAGAGGTACGCCCTCAAAAAAGTCACTTCATGAAAGAGAGGAGCCGCTCGGCCAACGCTGGTGGTACTGGTAACTGGTGTTTGCCACCACCACTAGGCGCGTGTTTAGCAGGTCCTTCGTTTCGTCCTGTTCCGTTGGGCCGGAGACTGATTGACCCAGGAATCAACTTTTCGGCCTGAGGATGTATGTATCGCCGCACATACATCCTCCAGTGGTGAGGTGTGGAGGCAAAGTGCAAACTAAAATTTGCGTATTTACCAAAACTTTGCACGATGTCGTGCAAAGTGCATACTAAATTTAGCACGGTCAACTTGTGGTGTGGTGTGGAGGCAAAAAGGAGTGACAAGAAAGGACACTTGAGCTAACTTGAGAAAGAATGGTAGTCCTCATGCAGTAGAAAACAAGGATATTTTATTCATATACTAATAACATCACTGAATAAGAGTGAACCAATTAAGAAATAATAAATTAAAAAGTGTGCGATCGAGCTTCAAGATTGAAGACAATTAGAATTAACAAAGGAAAAATTAGACAATTAACAAAAGAAAAACCAAAGGATATATTAATCATTTTGGAAAGGACATACCTCCCTATACCGAAACGTTCTTCTCCAAGATCTAAAGGTGATATTGAAGGCAGACAGCTTGTACATCCCACGAAAGACGGGCCAAAGCAACCATTTTATATTACATAAAGGGCTAAACTTGTTGTAGAATAAATCAACGTACATAGTTTCTTTTTTGCTTTGAGTCCCCTTTAACTGATCCTATTATTTGCTTTAACCTGTCCTCAAGGGATCACGGTTGCCTACCATACAAGCAAAGAGGCTTAGAGAATCAGTTAGTCCTTTTGGAGCTAGCTTTGGAAAATATGAAGCTACGGATTTGGTAACTTATTAGGTGCTCCACCGCCATCATATTGTTCAACTTTGATGGCCGACGGTAAGATTTTACATGTTCCACTAGCTTTTCAATTGTTACTAGGATCATCCTTCATACCGCTTATTACCACATATCAAGGTTCAGTAATCATTGACAAAACGGTCTGTAATTTACTTTACATATCACTAGAACTCCACTTAGCAACCTCGAAAGCTTGATATCGTGTATTGAAAGACCAGTTTTTGCAAGTCTGTAGGTCCCAATCATGGGAAAGTATGTCATGCCAACCACATAACCACGTGGCTAGCCAATTAATCACATTGCTTGCATAATACGAATTTCATAGCTCATGAGTCATGACTCATGAAAAGTTATCTCAGACAATTGAATTATTAGCGTACTTTACAGGCCGTACACAAAAGTTATCTCAAAATTTCTCATGAAAGGGCTAAACTTGTTGTTCAATAATTCCTCGTACATAGTTTCTTTTTTGCTTTGAGTCCCTTTAACGGATCCTGTTCTTTGCTTTAACCTGTCCCAAAAGGATCACGGTTGCCTGCCATACAAGCAAAGAGGCTTAGAGAATCAGTGAGTCCTCTTGGAGCTAGCTTTGGTAAATATGAAGCTGCGAATGTGGTAACTTATTGGTTGCTCCACCGCCATCATACTGTTCAACATTGATGGCCACCGGTAAAATTTCACGTATTCCATTGGCTTTTCAATTGTTACTAGGATCATCCTTGAAACCAATTATTACCACATATCAAGGTTCAGTAATCATTGACAAATCGGTGTTTAATTTAATTTATGTATCGCTAGAACTCCACTTACCAACCTCGAAAGCCTGATATTGTGTATCGAAAGACCAATTTTGGCAAGTCTGTAAGTCCCAATCATGAGAAAGTATGTTATGTGTTAACCACATAACTAACGTGGCTAGCCAATTAATCGCATTGCTTGCATAATACGAATTTCATAGCTCATGACTCACATACACGAATGCGATAGGCACCTTGGAGCATACAAACTTTTTCAATTGGCTTGTTTTTTTTTTGGAACATTGAGAAGGAAATTTTCAATACTTCTGGAATAGTAAGAATAATCCATTTTATAGATATCATCACTTCGTCTTGAAAAACTTATATTTCGAAAGAAGCTTGTATCCATATAGAAATCCGAGAGGGGGAATTGCATCAAGAAGTAAATGAGGTTTTTTATTGAAAAATTTGTTTTTAGTCGGGGAACAAATATTCTTCATTGATGATTTTATAAGATATTTGGAATCTATGTCGAATTGATAGATAATATCATTTATCTGAATTTCATTAGGAGATAGTAGAGTTTCTTCATTTTCTCCGATATAAGATCTCAATTGGTCATGTTAGAGATGAGGCATCGGGGTTTACTTGTCCGGACGCTTAGTCATCCTCTTTCAAAGTAGCTATGCTAATGGAGCACAAGAGTTTTCAGATATGGACCTGGGAAAAAAGAAGTTTGATTAGACTGATTGGATTGCGATTAAGTAATCTGCTATTACTCTTATGAACATATCTCCATAGAACGACTTCATACTTCCATCTGCTCTACCATTAATTAAATCTAAGATGTTGCTTAATTAGTCGTCAGATACTAACTTAGACTGCAAGCAGAATCCTTTCACATCCCTCTAAGCCAGATTAAAAAGTTGGTTTGCTGTTCGTATATATGCACACAATGCTTGGTCTTCAAACACTCACCAAGTTCATTCAAGTTTCGCTATGCGGAAGTTCCTTTATGGCTTGAGAGAAGTAGGGGAAATTAAACGGGCGCGACTAGCTGGGCTCGAATTCGAATTTTGCGAGGGGTGAGGAGAAAGTTTCTATACATTCTTCTGGTTTTCTTCGCCAAACGCTCAACTTAGAGAATAGGTGATGAGAACTATTCTCTTTACACATGGGACACGTGAGTGAGTGCGCACATGTATCTCCGTTAAATTTTGTGAAACTATGTCCAACTATTTTTAAAACTCAAAAACTAGGCACAGTTTAATAAAAAGTAAATGGGACCTAGAAAAGTTTGAATTTACAATCTACTTCTTTAATATCATGTAAAATTTTATGTGATTTTATCTAAATGTCCTAGAAACTTAAATCATTAGCAGAAGACGGGGTTTAATTCAAATACTTTAACAGTCACCAATGACCTAACACAATAGGAAATCGCAACCTTAGAATGTAGCCAAATACACCAAGGCAAATATATATTAATTTCTGCAAAATCATAGATTAAATCAAATGATCAAATGAAAATAGTGATTGGGAGGGAGCGACGTGGCCTCGACGTTCGCTGTCACCAAGTCATCAGTCATTCGATTCACCAGCACCATTCGAAGGCGAACTAGCGGAGGTCCCGCTTGCTGCTCCATCATCTTTCGAGTCATCCAAAAGGTATGTCTCAACTTTCCATAGATAAAAGTAAGCGAGAACAAGCCAATATATCAGACGACGTATGGGACGACTGTGGCTCCGAAAGAGTGGAGGGTATTCTAACAATTTGACACTTGAGATAATGAGGAGGAAAAGAAGTCCCAAATAAATATGGTGTTAGCAAGCCAAGGGAGTTTGCCAACTGTCAAGGTGACGCTGGTCAAGAAAGTGGCGGACATCGCCGGGAGTGCGATTGTTAGCGGCAGTATCATGTGCTGGTATGCAGCTATTGCCATGTAGACGATGTTTTACTGGGCCCAGATGAGGTTGACCACCGCGATCATTGAGCAGAACATAGCGATGGTGTTGCAAATCGCAAAGGCCTGAAACATTTTCTTGTCTAGCATCATAGCCATGCCCCAATCATTTTTGGCGGCCGTGTCCGGGCCGTTAAATCCTCTAGGAACTGCGAAACCAGCTGCAAAAGTCATGGTGGCCACGAGCGTCGCCACCAGCAGACAGGTACTGATCGCATCCTTCACGTGGTCCATGTTCGGCTTCTTTTCGTGGACGCCAAAAATCATAAGCGCTTCATCTCGAACTTCCGGCCTAAGTGCGAGTAAGTCTACGCTTACAGCCGAACCTTTCCCAAAATGACGTGGATTTCAATACCATGACTGACATTCCTGAGATGGGAGGCAAATAAAGTAAAAACAGAACATATTGTTACCATATCGATAGCGGGAATGAACCCTGAAATACTCATTTAAAGACGAAAATAGTGACTGTTTATGTTACCTACCTTCCGCAACGTCTTCTCCCTTCTGATGCGATCTTGAGCAATGTCAAGAGCAGCCAAGCATTCGTGGTTAAGAACGAAGAGGTCGATTCTTTTATCCAGCACGAGAGGAATCAAAGCCACAGGTTGTGAATGCATCACGGCCAAGTGCAAAGCTGTTTTTGCAGCATAATCTCTATCATTTAACAGCATCCACAGTTCCGGATGTCTTGAGTATATATCTCACTGCTGAAGCTTGCCCATACTTAGCTGTGGCATGAAGAGCGGTTTGTACTCACCCGTTTGGGAACTCGGATATCCGATGTAGCTTCTCAATGAGTTCAACATAACCCATCTTGCTTACAATATGAATGGGAAGATCCCCATTCATGTCCCGTGCTTGGGCTAAGTATTCAGTTTCTGGTCGTAGGAGTTCGAATACTTCGGTTTGATTCATGTAAGCAGCCAAATGGAATACATTACAACCTATAGAGTCGGTCATTGCAAATAGCTTGATGTTGTTTTTCAGTATCTTGGCCGCCAAATGGAATACATTATTTGTTTTATGGGAAGTGGCAAATCTCTTTTATACCATCTAAGATTGTGCCTGCGTTACAGTATGGTAAAATAACATGAAATGCATAAAAGTTTTCTATGTCCAACTGCTTCATATGAATCAACCAAACAGAAAATATTTATGATTTATCAAAACTTATGGCAAAGTTGCCCCCCACTCTAGAGGCCAAAATGAGAATGCAAGTAGCACGTGCAGCCCCTTTTTTGAAACTAAGTTGATTACTTCATATCCTTATTTGACACAACGTTCACTTTTGAGTGCCAATCTTATTTGGAGCCTTTATTTTAAATTCTCCCAATATCTATTGGGTAAATGGAACAGAATTGGGGTTGAATGTGAAAAATCCTATAGAGTTTGGGACGTATTCGAGGTTTGTAAAATGTAACGTTCTAACTAGGTGGTCGTCTAGAGTGTGCCGTGGGCATACATGAGTGACGGCTTGGCTGGGCATAGCTACTCTATGGAGAGAGATTGATGAGACGTTCCACTTGAAACAAGCAAAAGATTATAGGTGCTCAAACTATTTATTCATCAAGTATTTCTAGAGCCCCGATTACACCAAAAGATACTCAAAAACAAAAACAAAAAACAAAAAACAAAAAAAAACGAAAAAAACCAAAGAACAAAGTATATATATTAGAGTTTCTTAAAAAGTTTCTTTGAGAGAGAGGGTGCCTAGCAAATGGTGGCGTTGAGCGCTGCCGGATCGAGCTCGGAGACGGCAGTGGACAACGATTGCGCCACGGGGACGTGGCAGTAATGGCAGAGACAGCTATGAGAGAGAGATACTGGGTTTTTGGAGTTGAACAAAGACGAACAGAGGCTACCTCTCATGTACAACTCTCAGCCTCCTAACAAAATCTGGTCCTTGACAGAATGCTGCATTGCCTAATCAATCGTCACACATTTTCCCCACGACGACTCTTAGAATCTTGCAAACTACGTAGACTGAGGCACGTGTTTAGCAGGTCCTTTATTTAGTCCAGCTTGAATTGGGGCTGGAATTTGATGGCCCCAGGAATCGACTTTTTCGGCCAGAGAATAGATGTATCGCTGCTCATGGGGCGATCGTGCAGACTAAAGTCAGCGCTGTCCACCGGTGGGGGTGCAGAAGCAAGGAGGAGTTCAAAGAAAGGACAGTTTGAGGTAACTTGAGAAAGACTGCTAATCCTAATACAGTAGGAAAAAGGCTGCTCTGTTGATATACATTAACACCATTGAATAAGAGTGAACTAACTAAGAGAGAATATAATGAAAAGCCTGTGATCCAGCATCAAGATTGAAGACACTTAGAGTTAACAAAGGAAATTAGACAATTAGCAGGAGAAAAAGACAAGGATCTAAAGGAGATGCCGAGAGCGGTCGAGCATTTGCTAATCGCAACTCCCCGCCCAACTCATTTATTCGACAAAAGAAGAACCAAAGCGGCGGGTCAGCATTGCCATTTTATTATGCATTATAGAGCTAAAGTTCGTGTTAATTATATTCTTGCATATGCTTCCTCTTTGCTTTGAGTTGCTTTAGCTGATCCTATTCTTTGCTCACCACAGAAGCAAAGAGGCATAAAGGAGTCGCGTGCCGGAGGATTCAGTTAGTCCTTTTGTAGCTAGCTTGGTTAATTATGCATAGGATAATCATTTTTTGTAATTTAATTTAATCAAAATTTTAAATAAGAGTATGAAGTGATGACATTCTCTTAAAAGACGGCTCAAAACATAAGTTACTTCAAATAAAATTCTGAAATGGCCAACTTAATCTCAAATAAGGCCTCGAGCTCACCGACCAGCCATATATTTGTCCGTGGCAAGCACATGTGACTAATGTGGCAATTGATAAAATAATTTGAAGGCGAAAATACTCACAATTTACTCAACTCATACTCTAATCACGAAAAAGAAGGAGACGAGTAGGAGAAACTCTCAAATGAAATTGGACTTCTATTCTACAAATTTTTGTAATTCTTTTCTTTTTTTTAATCTTACAAGACTTACTTTTATATAGATTGTTTAAATAGCTCATAAATATATCTAGCATTTCAAGGAAATACATCCCTAGAATTTACAAAACATTGAACTGGACAAAAAAACATGAATCTAAACATACATGAACATTCTGCATGCGTACAGCACATTCACGAATTTGGTCTAATTACTCACAACGATAACAGGGGCATTTTTGTCCGAGCGAATTTCGTCATTCTTTATCTCTTTTTTTTCTCTTTCTTCTTTTCTCTAATTTTCTTCTCTCCTTTCTTGGTTTTCTTTTTCTTTTTCCTTCTTCACCCTCACAACTCCGTCTTCTTCGTTCCGCATCCCTCCAGTCTGTGACGCCTTTCAGCCTCCCCACCAGCGAGCTTGGGAGATTCGCGTCCTCCCGAAGGGGATGGGAAGACCGTGACGGCGACAGCAGCACCGCACAGCCACTGGCGAGGGTCCATCGTCCCTAGTGGGGCCTCGGCAAAGCTACCGCCGCCGCCGCCGCCAATTTATGGCCGAGACAAACGTACTCGCGCAAGGAAGCAATGCAGCTTGAGTAAGACTTCATGGTGCGGAAGAAGAAGGCCCCGATCCTGTGCGACCTCACGATATCTCATACCCTTCTCTCGCTGTCCACCAGGCCCACCTCCTTCCTCAGCCATCCACCGACGGCCAGGCCAGTCCTCGCCGTCGACGGAGTCACCGATTTCCTTGCGTACACGCCAATGTCCTCTTCCTTCCCAATCTGATAGATCTAATAACAAAACCACAAGAAAATTGTTGGTGCTTTTTTGTTCAAGATTTTTGTTGCTGTTGGTCTTACGTTGGTTGTTTAGTATAAGTTAATATTCAATAAAATGCCTAGTTCGTAAATTAAAGGAATGTGATGTTTTGGGCCAAAATAAAAAATTTCGATTTTACAAAAATGCCCCTCTCAATTTTGCTGGCGGACAAAGACTTAGCCGGCTAACAAGTTGGACCTTTATTAGAGATTAAAATGGCCACTTCAAAACATTATTTAAGATATTGTGCCATTATGGATCTTTCACGGAAAAAATGATCTCATTTCGAGTCATTTTTTAAAATTTTTACTTTGATTTACCTATTCGCTAGAATTGTACTTCACTTTTTTGAAAGCTCAATATTTATAAATTAAAAAATCAGTTCTACCATGTTAGTTGGCCTCAAGCACGACAAAGTATGTTATGCATCAATCATACAATCGACGGGCTCTGCCGGATCGATCGCTCAAGACCTTTGGTCTCTACCTGGACCCGATGAAAAAAATGAGATCACTTCTTATGAATTCATTGAGAATGATTCTAATCTAATTCATGGCCTATTAGAAATAAAAGGTGCTCTAATGGGATCCTCGCGGACAGAAAAAACTTACAGTTGGTTTGATAATGATTGAATGACATTGCTTCTTTGGCCCAAACCAAAGAATCCCTTAACCAACCAATCACATTATTTGAGTAATATGCAGTTCTTTATACAATGTTTGCGTGTATACTGCTAAGTTCTTCCTCTTTATTGACTGATTACAACACCGAGTACTGTCACGTGACCTGAACTACCACCTCCCCGTCCACGTCAACGATGAGAATGGGGAACTTCTCCTTTCCTTTCCACGTGGTCGGCGTACGGATAGCCACGTGGCATCGTCCAATTAGCGAGCAGTCACTGCTTTGAACAAAGCCCCCTGTGGGGCCTTGCAGGAATATGGTGGTGGCTGGTGGGCCCTTGCCACCGCCCAACCTCAGGAGTCAGTGCCTAACTCCATGATAAAATAAGCAAAAGAATTTCATAGCTGGAAAGAAGCTCGTACCCATTTTTTAATCTGGGGAGCAGGGATCAAGATCAAGAAGCTGATTGACATTTTTCATTGGAGATTTTGTTTGATTCAGAGGACAAATTCAGTTTTCTTCATGATATGATTTGATCAAATATTTTGAATCTATGTTAAAAAAGAATATCAACCAAATGAATTTCGTTAGAAGATATTAGAATTCGTCTTTCTTTCTGTTCATTACATTTTACATAAGATCTTGGATTGTTTATATAAGAGAATAAAGGCAAGGAGGGGTTACTTTTCCTAATGCTGAGTCATCCTATTCCGATTTAGCTATGCTGGTGGAACACGAAAGTTGTCAGATGACATGGACTTGTGAAAAAGGCTTTCACGGCATTGATCGAAGGGCAATAGAGCTTATGTGACCACCTTCTCCATTGAATGGTATGGTACTTCCATCTACTCTACCACTAATTAACTTGTACGATTTTAGTCTCACTGAAAATAACTTTAGCCTTGACTACTACTATCGTGCACGTGGACGAAATGATTCACATACATTAGTAAAAGTTAATTGAGTAAAGTATCAGGACACTGCATATTATAATGTTAGAATTCTTCATTTACTTCTACTTATAATAATCATCATTTTTTTTCCTAATGTTTAATCGATTGTCTGCGTTTTTTAGGGTCTTTTCAAATCTGCCAAACTATGGACTGATTGACGATACACTTTTGGAATTTTGTAGACATATAAGTAGCGGTAGCTTTCACAACTTTTAGGTTGGTCGCAAGACTATTATAATACCCATCGAGGGTGGAATGGAATAATGTAAAAAAATGTGACGTACGTTGGGATGCAAGTGGAATGATAATGAAAGAAGATGATACGACTAAAGTATAATCGTGGCTGATGACTCACCATAGTCAATATCTGTCGCTATAGAACGACAATAATGCCAGCGTTTAGCCTAGGGCTTCGATTAGGTTTTTGGGTAAGTGGGGATGATGAATTTCATGCGTTTGTCTCAAGTAATTTGTGCAGGATTCCCTATTTCCCACACTGATGCACCTTGGACAAATCCTTGGGATGGACCGTCTGTAACCCGGAATGAGAACACTTTAATAATTTTTTGTACCAACTCGAATCTCGAAATACATAGGAATGTGCTTTCACCGTAAACAAATACTAATGACCTCATTAAATTTGATTGAACCATTCTTCATCTTGCTAACTGAACACTAAAAACATATGAATTGCATAAACTGGGAGATAATAAATGTGAGATCTGAATTTTGGTCTAAGTTTAAAGATGCAATTGGGGAGAAAAATGGGGACCGAAAATATTCGAACTCAGAATCTCTTACTCCAATATCATAAAATTTTAGGTCATAAGATGAATGCGTTATTTATAATTTAAATATTCTAACAATAAAGAGAACACAAAATTTTATGAGAGAGATGTATACCTTACTAAAATCTAGATGCTAGTATGATTCATCGTCAATAATAATAATAATAATAATAATAATGAAATTTTGTTGTGATTTGGATGCATGATTGCTCAAACATAAATATATGTGATCTTTAGATTAAAATGGATCAAAGATATGGTTCACCAGAAATAATAAATTGCATATGCACTTAATAAGTGCAAAGTATCAGTAACACCTAAGTACACATATATGTAGGTCCATCTAATTTGTCTAACCCAATTCAATTACAACTCTTGGTCTAGACCTTCTTTCGTCGAACTTTGAAAAATTTCAGCGCCTGAACAAGAACTGTCAGGGCTAGCTTCTGAGATCAATCTTGTTGAACAGTAAGGTGGAATTGAAGGTGTCACAGTACAATTTCTTGACAGATCGATAGAAAGAAATTAGTGATGGACTAGAAGGAAGAGAACAAACCCCGAAAAAAAAAAAGGCAAAAAGGCGGGGAGTGGGGGATGAGAGAATGAACGTGGGGGAATGATAGTTAAGGTCGGCTTCAATGGGGGCTGCACAAAACACGGTGACTCGAAGGCCGAAAGGGAGATGATGATCATGATAATGACGACCGATATGACCTCCATTATTCTTTGGCTTTTTCCGATGAACATTAGATCACAGAGGAAGAATACCGTGAGAGAAATTATATCATTTGAGACTTTTCGAAAAAAAATGCCAAAATGACAATTCAATTTTTCAAAATATCTATCTTTAAGTCGGCCAATTATAATGACCAAAACAACATTTACTATAAAAAATCCCCAGCGACTCGTAGCCTCAAGCTACCCAAACTCCCAACCCCAAACCAGACGCCACCTCGCCTGCTGCCGCTCGCCATCTCCGTCATATCTAAGTGCCGTCCTCCGTCGATGCCAATCCCCCTTCATCTCGGCTCCTCTCCCTCTCTCTTTCCTTTAGTCAAATTTACTCTCTCGACTCTAATTGTGTTCTCGTGACTCCGTAATTGGTATCCAGGTGAAAAGTGCAAAACATGCATTTTGAAAAGAAGAGGCGTGTAATTAGTATTTGGGTGAAAAGTTAAAATATTTTGACATTATTCTAAACTTTTTTCTTAGTGTCATTATTACACCAACATGCTTAATTTTCTTGGAGCCAGTGAATGAGGAGTGTCAAATCCCAAGATTCTTCCAATCTTTCCCGTCTCTTTTTTCTTTTTTTCTCTACCTCTAATTCACCAATTCACTCTCCTATAAATAGCTTGTCCCACTAGATCATCTTCATCTCACTCTCACAGTCCAACCCTCCACTAGCTTGTTTCTCATTCCTCTTTCAATCTTCTTTGGCCGCATAGCTTGAGCTTCTGTTTATTTGCTTAGCAGCTTCTGCAAAAGTAACTCCGTTGGATCTCCTATGGCTACCGCCGAGGTAACTCTAATGACTACTCATTGAAGTTCTTAGAATAGAAACCTTGGTTCAACGTGTTTAGCTCTTGTCGAAGAGATTATTTGGAAAACTGTTTTTGCCAACAGTTACATGATTTGTTCATGAATAGTGAAGTAGGAATAATAACAATCAATTCGGGATTGTCATTTATAACGCTAGTGACTTGCCGAAAGACACCCAAAGATGAAGTAACATAGCATTATTAGATTACAGGTTTCGAATGAAAGGATCGACCTACTATACGATTTTATAACTTTATGTTTATTTTGCCGATCCATATATTTTGATGAAATGATTTATGTGGACGAAACAGGTTGTATCAGCACAAGCTGCGTTCGTGGAGGATAAGCCTGATGAGCAAATCAAAACTGTCTATCAAGAGGAAGTAGCGGTGGTCGCACCAAAAGAAGACCCCAAGAAAGAAGAAGATCAAGAAAAGCCAGCTGAGACCGAGACCAAGACCATAACGGAGAGTACCGAGACCAAACAAGAAGAAGGCGTCCTCGAAACAACTGAGGGAGAACAGACTGAATCAAAAGAAGAAAAAGAAGTCGAGGCACCAAAGGAGACTTCCAAGGTGGCACCAGAGCCAGAAGAGACCAAGGAGGAAGCAGAAGAAGCCAACACGAAATCAGCGGAACCCGAGGCAGTCGTGGCCGAAGAGACTGTCGTGGCCGAAGGGACTGTCGTGGCCGAACCAGATCCGGACTCCGCCGTGGAGGCTCCAAAAGAGGAGGGTGTCAAAGGAGGAGCAGAGGAGGTAGGGAAGGAAGAGAAGGGAGCTGCTGCAGAAGCTGATGAGAAGAAGACTACTGATGAGTGATGTGTCTATGGATGTCTTCTGATGAGTGATGTGTCTGTGGATGAGTGAGTGAGTGACTGAGGGAGGGAGTGAGCGAGTCTTGTCGAGTATGTGTGTTGGCGTGCTGGGGGGTTTGTTTCAGTGACTTGGTCTAGAATCTAATAAAGCAATTCACTGGTTTATGATGTTCTAGTATTGTAAAAATTCTATGTAGTATCTCTCTGTGGTTTGGCCTGTCACGTGGCAGATCCCAGGAGGAGTTCTTGATTCCTGGTCTGGGATTTTGCTCTTTGGCCTACATAAGAATAAATCCTACTTCTATCTGGTCTATATGCTCTTTCTTTTGTTCATGGTTATTGCAAATTTAATTGAAGAAAAGTGTTTTGTTCTATTTCTTATTGTATGTCATGCTTATAGAGAACATAAAACATAAATAAGGCCTAGAACAGCTAAAAACTAGCAATAAATTAGAAGCAAAAATAGGAACAAATTTCCTACTTCATAAATGTATTGATCTACTTTCTAATTCTAAGGATTCAAAAATAAAAGGAAATAAAATAAATGGAAACAAAATAATTTCCTCTCTCGAGATTTTCTCCTAATTCTCGACACTCCCCCCCCCCCCAAGTTGGTGCGTAAATATTTTATCATGCCCAACTTGCGATTGACAAAATCAAAATTAGGTCGAGCGGTCCCTTTATAAAAATGCCAACTAATTGTTGTGTTAGCACAAATGGCATCCACAGTAACCCACATCAATCTTGTTCTTGATGAACTATGCTTGGTTCTATCATGTTGCATTGGGTTTTGTGCAATGTTGATTGTAACCTTACTATCACAATGCAATCTCATAGGTATTTTCACTGATACTCAAAGTCCTTTCGATATCCATGTCATCCACAACATCTCACACATCCCTTGAGTCATTGCTTGGTATCCCACTTCTGCACTATATCATGCCACCACATTCTGCTTTTTACTTTGCCAATTACCAAGTTCCCCCATACATACAATAATCTGAAGTCAACCTTCTGTCAATTATTAACCTTGCTCAATTTACATCCATGTGTGCTTCAGTCTCCTGTTGATTAAGATTTTTTTGAATAATAGACCTTTTCCAAGAGTGCTTTTAAGATATGTCAAGATCCTATACACAATCTCAAGATGTTTTTCATATGGAAAGTGCATAAATTGGCTTTACCATACTCGCATAGAATGCAATATCTAGGAGTATGCGACAAATAGATCAATTTCCCTACTAGTTATTGATATCTCGATGTATCAACGAGAGTCCCATCTTTGTCATCTCCAAGTTTCTGATTATAGTTTATTGGAGTTTTTACTAGTCAACAATCCCTCATTTAGATCTCTTTTATAAGATCTAGGACATATTTTCTTTATGAGACTAAAATTCCCTTTTTCGATAAAGCTTCCTCAATTCCAAGAAAATACTTCGGGGTTCTCAAATCATTGATCTCAAACCTAGAAACAAAACATTCTTTCAACTTACTCATCTCAGCAATATCATTCCCAGTGAGAATGATGTCGTCTGCATACACTATCAGAATTGCAACCTTCCATCACAAGAATGCTTTACAAACATGGTATGATTAGCTTGTCCTTGAATATTGACTTGTTTCTATACAAACTAAGTGAACTTTCAAACTAGGCCCTCGGACTCCCTGTAGTGACTTCTTCAATCTACATTTCTTTGATCCAAACCTTTTATCAAAGCCCAAGGGGAAATTCATGTATACTTCTTCCTCCAAATCTCCATTCAAAAATGCATTCTTCACATCTAGTTACTACATAGGCCAGTCAAGCTTGGCTACAACTAATAGGAGCACTCTTATAGTGTTTAGTTTTGCAACTAGAAAGAAGGTCTCAAAGTAATCAATCCCATAGGTCTAAGTTTCTTGCAATGTTCACACCATAGTTTCTTCCTTCCATCTTCTTTAGAATCAAGCCCCCAAGATATAAGTGCAGAATTTTTTAATATAGAGCGACGCTTCTTCCGAATCATGTAGCGTGATTCGCCTCCAAGAATCCTTCCTTCTAATTTCAGAGAAAACCTCATGGATGGATGGTAGAGGTTTTCTTCCAAGGATTTTGCCTCTCACCTCATTCAAGCTTTGATTAAGGCCTGCTAGAAACATGTATACACTTATCACTCTCTTCTCTCTTCATTTCTCTTGCAATCAGTTGGACTTTCCCACATTTCATCTCTTCATGGATGGATGGTGGAGGTTTTCGTTCAAGTATTCTGCCTCTCACCTCATTCAAACTTTGATTAGGCCTGCTAGAAACATGTATACACTTATCAGTCTCTTCTCTCTTCATTTGTCTCTTGCAGTCAATTAGACTTTCCCAAGGATTCTGCCTCTCACCTCATTCGAGCTTTGATTAAGGCTTGCTAGAAACATCTATACACTTATCACTCTCCTCTCTTCATTTGTCTCTTGCAATCAGTAGGACTTTCCCATGTTTTATCATAACATTGATCTAATTCCTACCACAAGGTCACCATTTCATTATAGTAAATAGTGACCTCACAGTCTCCTTGCCTTGATTGCCATAGCTTTGTTTTCAGTTCAAAAATCAAGAAAGAATTTCCCAAATCATAATATGTTTTTCTGACAACATCCCACAATACTTTACTAGTCGAAAGAAATAGGTGCAATTTCCCAATTGATAGCTCCATAAAATTGATCAGCCAGGCAATGTGTAAATTGGATTTCCAAGTCTTTCAATACGAATCGCTTTCTGTAGATTCCTTCACTTCGCCTGTCAAGTGACCTAGCTTCCCTCTGATATTAATTGCTAGTTTCACCGATTGAACCCACTCCAAATGATTTTAGTCATTCAATTGGCGAACTATTAATAGTAGGTTGGAGTTTTAGGAGAATTGCTCTTCACCATTGCTCAATTGTGCAGAGAAATTAGTTAAGTTGTTTTCCAGCATGACATTTGAAGAAGCGGCGTCCCTACTAACTCCAGTCATCGCCGTTTCACCATAGTAGGAGCTAGATTCAAAACCTCAGCTCTGGTACTATGCCGATTTTAAAAAGAAAGATATTTTCTTATGTTTCTTATTGCATATCATACTTACAGAGAACGTAACATTTAAATAAAGAGCCTAAGACAGCTTGAAAATAGCAAGAAAATAGGAGCGGAAATAAGTTCCTACTTTGTAATTCTAGTTATTTACTTCCTAATTATGAAGATTCGAAAATAAAAGAAAATAAAATAAATGATACTTCTTCGCCAGTTTGTATGTTCTAGCATGTTTATTTGCTTATTACTTGGTTAACCTTACTGAATTCGCTTTGATCACTTTCCCGAACTAAAGTTCGATATTGGTCATCTGTCTCCCTTTATCAAAACTTTTTATAAAATTCCTTTTGGTCAATTGATGGCTAAAAATAAATATGTAAAAGCGCATATATCAGAATGCGCTGGTTATATATGGCTCCAGGTGCATATACACTATTTTGAAAATACCAACTCATTCCAATGACTATGAATATTGATAAATAAAAAAGATAATATAGTATTTTGAGAGTTGTTGACGAATTGCCTTGAGTCAAAAAAAAAAAAAAGTTATCTATTTAAGATGAATTTTTTCGGTCAATTTTTTTTTTTTTTTCACACTGGGCTTATCCTTTGCGAATCGAAAATAGATGAATTTTTTCGGTTAAAAAGTTGTTCTTTTCTTTTTCACATTGGGCTTATCCTTTGCGAATCGAGAGCCCATTTGTGCAGCTAAATGACAACCGTCGGATTAATCTCCAATCCAGATGGACGGACGGACGAGGATTTATGAGCATTTTATCCGAACTGTCCCCCCTTCCCTTTAACTACCACCAACCGTCCGGTCAATCGGCCAGAAATGGCGACGGCGCCGCTGAAGTCGCCGGCGAGAATCGCCGGAAGAGACGAAGTGTACGTGGCGGCTGTGCCGCTCAGAGCAACGAAGGGACCCGCTCAGCTGCTGACTTCGGCTGCCTACTCGCTCAAGCTCTGGGACTTCCAACATTTCATGGTCATCATCAGAGCCACTTCCCCTCCATCCGATCCTCAGGTTCTTGATCGATTGTGTTTACGTGGATTTTGGGTTTTGGTTTCCATCTTGAACTGTTGATAAAGGGGCAAGCTTGTTGATAGGTGTAAGCTCTGGAAGTTAAATGAATTGTTGGGTTTTCTTTTGTGGGTGTGATGCCTCTGATCTTTTGTTTGAATTCGATTCATGTGTTGGCCACAATCTGTTAGCACCAAGGCCAGATGATTCTCCTTTTTTTTCTTGTTTATGTTTTAGGCATTTGTGTTTGATTTTCAACCTGAAGACCCTGAAAATGTGTATGTGGCACTTGCAGCCTTGTCAGGTAGATCAGTTCCAGGTTAGTCCATGAATTCTCCGACTACTACAGCCCTCATCATGCAATTACATGGAAAAATTTTAGCTTACTTCATAAGTTAGAGTCAGTTTGATCCCAAAAGAGAGAGTACCTGATCATGCGAAATCCCAGTAATAAAAGTACGGCCAGACTTGGAGATTGAAATTCCTATTCATGTCGACTGTGTCCACTCTGTGTTTGCGTGACGAATCTACATGCTTCTTTAGGAACTGTTCTCAAAAGAAAGTTGACAAAGCTACCGAAAGAAAGGTGCTGGTTTGTGGGATCATGTGGAGAGCATGCTCTGGATGTTGCATGTAAGTTCAGCAACCACTGGGAGACCCACTTGAAAATTGGGCATCACGATTGCCGCGATTATGCCAATGGTAATCAGTCTGATAGGACAAAATTCAGCTCCTTCATATGTTTGTGCTTGTATGTTCCCGCGAATGATGCTTGAGTCTATTTCATTGGATGAGCTATATAAGTTGTCAAACAAATTATTTTTTCTCACACTTTACTTTTAGATGCTGTCACGATCCTTTTCTGATCTTATAGAACTTTTGTACACAGGGTTGGTTGAGCACCTTACTGGCGAAAAGGATGTCCTAGAGCACTTGAGAAGAAGCTTTGGTGATCTGGACTAGGGCATCAACTTACTGGTTTCAATGTTCTAGCTCTGTAAGTTCATCCATGTGCCTGTTAACAAGAAGAACAAAGTTGAGTGAAGACTACCATTGAAATTGGTAGGCTTATGTTCAATTTTATTTCTTATTCCAAAATTGAATTAATTACTTCTCCACTGTATTTATCAAGACATTAATTGATCTTTCTGATCGCTTTTATGTTGATATCTTGGAAGATAACGTGATACACTTTATGCTATCGTTATCGCTAGTTTCCACTGCACATTATGTGACAGATTGAGTTCACAACCTGGGTTGGATGGCTTGGTGGAATTAATTACCAGATAAGCATTTGGACAATGGACATCAAAAGGAATAAAAGGAAGTGATTGGATACAGCTACTTTCTATTCCAAGTAGCGAGCCCATTTTTGCAGTCCATTGTCAACCGTTGGATTTTACACGACCAATGAGGATTTATCTGCAGATTATCCGAACTTTGCCTCTTCTTCGCTTCTTTTAACTTCCACCATCTGATTAATTTTGCGAAAATGGCTCGGACATCACTACAATCGACCATGAACATTAGTGGAAGAGACAAAGTATATGTAGCAGCACTGCCATTTAGAGCAGCGACAGAACCATTTCAATCAGTGACATCAGCTCTTCACAGACTCCATCTCTGGGATCTGCAACATTTCGTAGTCATCATCAAAACCTCTTCACCACCATCCAATTCTGAGGTTGTGATGATTATGTTTCATGGTTTGTCTTTATCAATTCTCAAATTGCAGAGAGTTAATTGGTTATAATGGGTTTGGAAATTAATTTTTTCGGTCATCTTATGGTGATGAGTATCTCTAATTTTTGTAGGAATTGAATGGTATTTTGCCTAGAACAAGTGGACTTTCTACAGTACGTTTGCATTAATTTTCTAGTAATATTTATAAATGTCTTAGGCATCTGTTTTTGATTTTCAACCCGAAGACCCCCAAAATGTGTTTGCACTGGCACTTGCAGCCTTGCCAGGTGGATCGGTCCCAGGTTAGTCTATGAATTCTTCTGCTCTCAAGATCCACAAATGCTGAGCCATAGTCGGTAAAGTCTGAGATGCTGATTTTCCCAAAAAAAATACAATCGAATATGGTCAGGCTTGATGTTCATTTTGCCTTTGTTCAGTCATGTTGCCTATTGAATCTAAACCTTTTTGTTCAAGGAACCCTTCTCAGTAGAAAGTTGACAAGGCTACCCAAACGAAGATGCTGGTTTGTGGGATATAGTGAAGAGGATTCCCTGGACATTGCACTTAAATTCAATGATACTTGGGAAACTGACTGGAGGATGGGCATTCATGATTGCCGCAATTATGCCAATGGTAGTTGTCATTCCAAGATAACACGAGTCCATTGTGGTTGATGTTTGTGTTTTTGAATCTGTGACCGAGACTGATGTGTGTGTCTGCTTGATCAGATATACTCTATTATAACAAATATGGTCTCTGACTCTAAACTGACTTTTATATACTGCGGTGATCCTTATTTGATCTCTCACACTGCTCAGGTCTGGTCGAGTGCCTTACCGGTGAGAAGTGCGTGTTAGAGCGCTTGAGAAGACGCACAGGTTGGCTGATTTAAGGCATCAAATTTCTGGCTGTACTCCTGTAAGTCCACAGACAAACTCAGTCTTGAGCAGAACAAAGTTAATGTAAAATTACCCCATCAAAGTGTAATGATCATGTGTATCGCAGATGCAAAATAAGTTCACCAATTTCGTCGATTACTCTTCCACAATTGAAGGCCGCCCCACTAAGATTTATAGCACTCAATTTTTTTTTTGGTTTGTTTTCATATATTAGTTTTCAGGCATGCCAACCCAGACTTCGTATTGTCATTATTGCTGGTGTGATGTTCTACTAGTTCAGGTGCTCAAGATGTTGATGTCCTTTACAGTTTATTCACTGAACATCATGGCCAAGAGTAGTGATGGAACTTGCTGATGAGACACCCGGTAATCATTGCAATGTGAACTGGTATCTCATAAAATCGTAAGCAAGTACACTAGGCAATATATGAAACTTGAGTGTTACGGTCTCCTTAAGCTTTTATCGAGATACACTTTGTGAACCCGTATAATTTTAGTTTGGAGGAAATCGATTCGTTAGGAATTACGAACATAGCTATGAAGAAAGGGCATGTTTTTGTCATTGATCCTTGGATGACAGGGCAACGGTTTATGAAGATTGAGGATTGGATTGCATTCCGATCTCTAAGCCTTCTCTCTAACCCAAAATGCGCAGCCCATCCAAGCTCGAAACCTTCAACATTACGGAACCTCACTCTTGTGATCGGTTTATTCTCTGTGCCAGAGTCGAAGTCCATTGATCCACGGTAAAGCTCATTGGTGGTGCAATATTTCATTGTTCAGGGTCTCAGACTAAGTCGTGCGGTCAGGTGACTTATGGTTGATTAAGCTCAAATCGGTTGCATCTGACCTTACAGCTTTCTGCATTTTCACAGAGAGAGAGAGAGAGAGAGAGAGAGAGATCATCCATGTATCTTAGCATAGTTTCACCGACACAAGATGGTAACACCAACTGGATCCTAAGTCTTGGGTGATCAATGGTGATTTGTATGCTACTCTTCACGGTCTTACATCAATTCACAAAAACAAAAGCAGGACCATAAGGTCCTTGAGATCTCTTTCCCACAGGTCAACGGAACCCATCTTTTTTGAGTTATTTTGCTTTTGAGAAATTGGTATCCGGGCTAGAGATCTATGTCCTTATCCTATAGGAAAACCAAAATGGAGACAAAAAGTCTAGGGGATGTCCCAGAAGTGTGATCCACCGCTAATTTATAGGAGCCATGTTTGAATGATTCAATCTGGCCTGTCTTGCTCTCTACTAAAAACCTCAAATGTTTCATTTGAGAATTTTGAAATAAGTCCGAACGTTCACACCAGAGCAAAATTCAGTTTATTTCGCTTTCAGTCCGCCTTAATCAATCAATAACTTGGTTTTGTCAACTATGAAATCTAAAAAGAAAAATGAAAGGTAACGTATTTCCGGATTGCATCTTACATCAATCATATGCAAAAGAAGCAATTGAAACACGATTATATTGCGCAGATTTTTGTGTAAAACAAGTTTGTGGCTGCTAAATGATTTTTACTTGGTCATTCGACAATCGATCTCTTGTATTTGCCATGACTAGAAGAAAAGATCCCACATATTTTCTTTTCCACTCCTGGGACCGGGTGTTGATTTTTTGTGCCAACTTTACTTGCATAAAGAAAATAAAAGCTTGGAAACATAACCCTGATCTTCCTTTTGAACGCAAAAATTTTCTTCCTTGCTTTTATATGAGTGGTCATGATGCGCGGTTTTGATTATCTGCACAACTAAATGAATGTGGGAGATAACCCTGATAAAAAAAGGACCCCCTTTTCGTGCTCCAATGATTCACCTTTTGACCCTCACGTTAGTCCATTCTTTGACATTGAGATGTCGTTCTACTCTGCATACATGCTATCGCTATACGGAGGAAAATTTCAATGGACAGGCACCTCATCTTTCTGCAACCTGAGCCATAAAGACAAAGCACGAAAGATTTTTTTAATCCGTGGCCATAAACATCTAGTTTCTCTCTCTCTCTCTTTATGGGGTAGGTATTATTGCACTGAGGTGAGGGAAATACTGGAATTTTGGCATTTGCATCGAGCAACTCCACCTGGGGTAGGTTCTAGCGGGATCCCTATACTGCCAAACATTTTCAACCGCTCAACCTAACAATGTTGAAAGATTATGTGGCCATGACTTGATATAAACAAAGATGATCATGGACATGAAAAAGATCGTATCGAGCCACATAAACAGTAGGCGGAGCTTGTGCATACGACACGACGCCACGGCGGCCGCGAATGACTTAATTATTAAGCCAAGAAGATTGAGATGAGGGAAAGCAGAATCCTGTTGAATTTCCCCTCCCCCTTTCTTTTTTATTCTCTTTTTTCGTTTCGGTTGAAAAGTCTGTGCGAGAATTTGGAAAGTTTCAAGGGGGTTAGCTTAGTTAATTCCTGCCGGTGGGCCCGAGGGCCAACCCAAAAAGTTTTGATTTTTATCCCAACTGGCCTGTGAGTCACACCCCATCCAGATTGGAAAGGAAGAGGCTCGCACCCCCAATTTGAAAAAACAAATCCAATCTGATGTGAGCACATGATCTGAAATGAGCCGATGCCCATCACAGGCCTTAAACAAAAGAACCCAAAAGCAAGACTCCCAGCACAGAGAGAGAGAGAGAGAGAGAGAGAGAGAGAGAGAACATGACCCTAATGATAATCTCAAATAATAAAATTTGAACTTGAACTTACAATACAAATGAAGCATCTTCTTTCTTCTTGTTGTTCTTCTCCTTTCTTTCTTTTTTTCTAGGTTTTTTTTTTTTTTTTTTTTTTGAATTATAAAGAAATGGTCATGTGTCTGGATGGGAATCGATCCAGCTGAGGCTTCCCACATGAACTAATGCATGGAAATAACTGGGCATACCCTGCAACGAAATGTCCCTGAACTTACCCCTTTTGGGGTCGTAGGCCACCAGCGCCCGGCTCTTATACTCCAGCAGTATCTCCCCGCTGTCCAGCCCGCACACGACCCTCGACACCCTCCCGCCCCTGCTCTTCCACATCTTGACCGGCATCGGGCTCGCGCTCTGCTTGAGCGCCTTGGGCATGTACGACCCGATGACGTGCTCCCTCCCCCACGACTCCTTCACATTGTACGTCCTCATCACCCAGATCTCCAGCCTCCCGTAGTTGCAGGAGAGCACCGCCGCGAGGCACCCCCTCAGGGCCATCAGCTGGTAGTTGGACCGCCCTATGGAGACCCCCTCCGGCCTCGGCACCTCCCGGAACTGCTCGTCCCCCAGGTCGAAGGACACCAGCTGCCGGGCCGTCCGGTACCTCCGGGGCCCCGCGACCCAGTGCAGCCTCCCGTCGACCACCGTGTCCGACGACCTCTTGTCGATCTGGTATGGCGCCCGGCCCAGGCTCCGCCAGGCTGGGGTCATCCCCCCGAGCGTCAGGACCTGGACCTCCGACTGCATGTGCGGGACCCGACGCGGCCGGCGGGCCCCCGCCCCCGCCCCCGCTCGAGATGGGTTCGGGTAGTATGCTATCTTGATCACCTTGTACTCCCGGGTCCCCGGGTGGAAGCCGAACCCGAAGACCACGGTCTGGTCCGCGTACTGCTTCGATCGCGGCAGCTCCCTGTGGTCCCCGGTGAAGGGATTGTATACGAACAGCGTCTCCCTGTAGAGCGAATCTGCGAGGCACAGCAAGCCGTTGCAGGAACCGACCACGTCGAATTCGGGCATCGAATTCGAGAAGGGCAGGTTGAATTTCCCGACGACGGCGCCCTTCTTGGATCTGCCGTGCCCGCAATCCTGGTCGTGGGCGGACAACTCCACGAAGCTGAGCTGGTTCCTGAGAGGGAAGTCGCTGTGGAACACCAGGAACGGACCTCTCACCGCCGTGCGGGCAAGCTGCGCCTCGGGGAGGAGCAGGTCGCCGCCCAGCGCCCGCCAGGACCGGCAGACGAGCCGGAACCGCACGAGCGACGTCACGGGCAGCCGCGACAGGATGTCGAGGAGGATCTCCCTCGGCAGGTCCTCCATGCCGGTGGCCTCGGCCACGGCCTCGGCCTCATCGCCTAGCTCACGTCTCTGCTTCTTACACGGCGGCTCCTGAGCGAACTCCATGGATCATCACCAGGGGAAGAAAAGGAGAGGATAGAGAGCACCAACCGGTTCGACAAGAGACGGAGCACGAAAGGAAAGCGAGAGGCCAATGAGCGCCTGCGAACGAGGCCAACGACGACGATGACTTGCAGATAAAACCCTATAGTGACAATTAGAACAAGATGTGGCGTGGGTGACCCCATTAAAACAATTAAAAGGAAGACGGAAGCCACAAGGAAGAGGAACGCCCCTAAAAATTTGTGGGATCCACCGTTGAATTATATGCTCTTAGCTAGGTAGGAGGAAGAGAGAAAAAAAAAATAAAAGGCTGGAGATTGAATTTATATGATCATGAGATTTGGGGTGAAAAGAAAACGACGGTCCGAGCGATCCAGGCCGTCCGATCGAGGCGGGGGCACGGCCGCCGTGATCGCCATTTTGATCGAATAATCAAATCCAATTCCATGACAATGGGTCGGTGACACGCTAGTGATGAGGGCCCTCCACCCCGAATTTCTTCCCTAATCCAAAAAAAAATGAAATTAAAAAACTACAAAAAAAAAATGTATTGTCTAAACCCCTCATTTCCCAAACCTTCGTTTATAATGCATAATAAATTATCTCTTTGTATCTTTCTCACAAGACGGGCGTGTCGTTCATGTGCATTTATTGTATATTGATGATGCTTCTTCAAATGGATGATGAAGCAAGATTTCTTTTCTGGCACCATCAATTATTTCAAGAATCCTATATTCAATGCCAATACCTAATCCAAAAAATTATATACATGTATGTATGCAAAATCTAACACCAGAGATTACGAAATCATGTCTCCTAGAGTTTCAGAATAGAGGGGAAGAAATTTTAAAGTCCAGAATACAAAACTCCCAAAATTTAAAAATGATATATACTGACATCACATCACAACCATATGAAAGTAAAGAAAAAAAAATGTCGCGACCTATCTAAGGCCGCCTAAGAAATTTGGGCTTTTCCTTTTGATAATGTGCAAAGGTAGAGAGGCATTAGATGGGGGCACTTTAAAAGACAATTGGCCACCAAAAAGTCAAGATTTAAAAAAAGGCATATTCACATGGAACCTTTGAGCAGGAAAACAACTTTTAGCGACCACTATGTCTTATTTAAATGCCCTCTACTCAATTGTCAGCCCTAGCTTAAAGGGTTAAAGTTATATATAAATAATAATAATAAAATTTAAAAAAAAAAAGAAGAGGAATAGGATAATAAATAAAAAGCATGCAAAGAAAAAGAGGGTGAGAGAGGGGGGGGGGGCGAAATTAAGTAATAAAGGGAACCCACCACTAACTTTACACCCACAAATGGATTTTAAATGGAAGAAAGTTTATCATGAAAAAAATTGAAGTTTATCATTGTGGCATGATTGGAAAAAGCATCTACAATGGATCAAAAGATGTCGAATTGTTGCTACAACGATTTTTGGCTCTTGTCAAAATATAATTCAAGCGAAAAATGAATGATTCTAAAAATATTTTTTTCATCTATGAAAATATTTAGATATAAATTATATTCTACAATAATTACATTTCCCATCGACTGATTATTTCAAATAATACAAACAATCGTCTTTAGAAATATATTTTTCAAACATTTGATTTTTACAAAACAGAGGGAGCCTTATTGAATTTCATCAACTTTATATGGTGATATGATTTTGGTGTTGTGAAGAAGAAATTGCACGTCCAAATGACATTTCTAAATTATGATGACATAGTCGCTAACATTCATCTGAATTACATGCATTAAATTCATAATTCTTTTTGTTTTGAAGGAACTTGAGGTTGAAATTGATCAAGATAGACACGAACATCAAATAATATTTTTTGGGGGGTTTTGTCTATCTAACAAGAGATCCGACCAAATGGTAACCTCACCTTTATTCAAAAGTTGGAATTGCGTTTTAGTTCTCCAGACTCGTACGCAAAGCCAAAGCCATACCTTTTAATATTCCATTTGAGCAACCTGGTGACCCGATTGAGTTGTTATTTTAATTTTTACTATTGACTCTTCATACCATATAGATCTGTAATTTCACATGTACTAGAATTCAATTTTTTCCTTCTCATTTTCATTGATCGTACAATGTCTCCGACTTTTTGAGCAACCGATTAATCATTAGTTAGCATGAGAGCATCAACTCCACATCCATGGGCGAACGCTGGAGCACACAATTCCATGCAAACTTGAAGATACATCCTGCAAAATGTGAAAACTGGGCGATTCGGAACTTTTTTTTAGAAATGAAAGTTAGAAACTTTTCTTGTCAGATTGAGAAAGTCTGGCCGTTGATTATGGTACTACGAGGTCACTCGTTACTTTCATGTCATGTTTGTGTTGTTCCTTTCAAGCCCACGTTCCAACACCACCATGGGCTGGGAATTAGCTGTGGATGGGATGTGTGTTTTGGGTTCTTGGATTTTAATCCTTCAACTTATGTTCTTTTTGCAATTGGGTCGTCGTCGTTTTTTGTTTTTTGTTTGTTTTTTTTTTTTTTTTTTCGGCGCAACTGAGTCCCCTAACTTGTAGTATTAAGAAATAAAGAAAACGGGAGAGAGACAGAGATAGAGACAGAGAGAGCCCCGCTGCCATCATCACCCTCCGGCACTGCTGCCGATGCCGATGCCGCTGCCGCTGCCGCCACGCCGCCGCCATTGCTAACCCTGAAACCTGCGGCCACCACCAACCCCCTAAAAGAAGCTCAGGCCATATGAACTGACGAGACCAAGGTATAACTAGGCCCACTGTCTAGAAAGGGCCACCAAGTTAGTGGGCCTTTGATCATGTCAGATTCTGCACATTTCGCATTACACAGATCTCAGGAATCTCCTTAACAAGACTCTCTATTTATAACATTTAAGCGTTGACTGGCTTCTGGTCAACCACCACTTCCTGATAATATTAAATAAAAAACATTGTTATCTTAATCAAATCATGCACTGTGATAGATCCACCAATAATGAAATAGTGTCTTACCTACAACGGGCAAGATGTATATGTATATTTGTCTGGCCTAAGTCTAACTTTTAAATGATGTAACAAATACTAAGACGCCCGTTTTGTGCATGATATTTGCAAAAGAACACATAGCACAAAGTAAGATTTTTTTGTCCTCTCTTCCATGTCTCCATTATTTTTATTTTAAAATTCATCTGGTATTTGTACTTTTTCTTTTTTGGGGTAAGCATATCTTTATTTGCATTTCTTTTTCTTTAAAGAAAAGAGATGTAGCTTTCAGGAATGACTAGCATGCAACACATTTTGTGTGACTTGATAAAAGCATAATGCAGAGTCCCGATTCTCTCACACATGGATGGACCACTCAATTTCCTAAGTGCACTGAGCCATCAACAAAGTAAGATATTCCTTTTCTCTCTCTCTATATATATATTATATTTCTTTTCACGTCTAAAAAACTATGTATCTTTAATTTATTCCTTATTATGTTCAAAAAAAGAAAAGAGAAAAACAAATCAAATCAAGTTCATCAATGGCTATAACTCTCAATCAGATTGGAATTGAGACAACTTATTTGGACAAGATCCGCTCATGAAACTTTTTGATTTGTCTTTTGCAGATTTTCTAGTCTATCGATTCGCATTCATATGAACTGGAAAGATACCGCCACAAATCAAAAGGAAAAAAAAGGGAGAAATAGAATTCTTCTTTTTGATGTACTAAGTTTAGCGATTCTTCAAAATTATCCTAGAAAATCTCCATCAAAATCTATGTATGTGCTTAATTATACATCTTTTTTGTCGGCATTTTTGGCGTTTTATAGACCCCACCAACATAATTGTGCATTAAGTTTCCTTTACAATAAAGGGTCTCTATTTCTTTTAGGGTGTGACAATCACAAGCACTAGCAACACCACCACCAACTCACCCATTATCAAAACCCCCAACACACACGCCAAGGCCCTTGATTCTCTCTCATTCGATCGCATACTCTCATATCCTCCACCTGAAATCGGAGCCTGAAGTCCCCTCCCTCTCTCCGCCGGCATGCGGCCGATGTTCGGTGCGATGGCAAGGAGGAAGAGCTCGAGAGTCGCCGATGAGGCCATGCTGGGCGGCGGGAACCGAGCCGAACTGCCAATCTTTGTGCGGGATGCTGATGGGCGGGCGGAGCGTGGCTGGAGCAGGCTCCCGGTGTTGTTCTACGGTGTCTTTCGCGCCATGGTTTCGGTCGTCTCTTGCTTCTCTCCTCCCCATGTGAATGGGGCTGATGGGGTGTGGGTGTCTGGCCATGAATTTGGTCACCAAGCATCAGAGATGAATCATCTCATAGTGAGTGACAGCATGCGGTATGCAATCTTGATGTAGTGCCTGAGTTCGAGTGGGTCGATGTATAGCGAGACTTCCAGGACAGATATGTTGTTGTTTTTCTTTCTTTTTTTTGACAAAGATATGTTGTTGTTTAGTTACCTTCTTTTCTTTTCCAAAAAAGGGAAAAAAGAAAAAACTCCTTTATCGATACACTGAGGTAGATTCGCTTGTGCATAATCAATTAGAGTGTAGTGATTGTTCCGAAATATATTTATGATGTCTATGCTGGTTTTTCTTTTGTTTTTTACATCGGTTGTTGATTACAAATTTGGAAAACAGAAAAGCCTCTAGGGAATGTTCAAAATTTATGCACTTGCGTAAGAAAGAAAAGCTATGTGGAGGATGGTGGCCGTCTCATCCTCTTATGGCTGTCAACAAAAGATGTTTCGTTACATTGCCCAACAAAAAGAAAAAGAAGAGGAATGGTTGTTGTACTGTCTAAACTCGAAAGAGAGCCTAGGCGAAAAAGATGCTTTCTTTTGTAGCAACCATCCAAAAGGAATAGATAGAGGAAGGGGTTTGTTTGATCTCTCCCACCGAAAGGACCTGGGAAAGGGGGAGATCAGGTGGTCGATTGTCGAGAGGAGGTAGAGGCCGTCGTCCTTCCCGTTTGTCGTTTGCTTGGGAAGTAACTGAGGATGAATGGTCACGCTCCCCTGCTTCATCCAGGAAGCACTTCCACGGTTGGTGCTTCATTTGCTGTGAATGGGCACCTGTTCAACACTTCCTCAAGTAAGTGAACCCAACCCTGCTGATGTGCTGGTCAACTCTGGATCGTGGTATCCTAATTCTACCCTTGCGATTGATGTAGAACATCCCACTAAAATCACAACCTATTACAGGTAATTTTATTGGGCTTAACCTCTTGAAAGACGGTGCTTTTCGATGCAAGGCTTTTCCGTTGTTAAGTTATAGCAATATTGAGCAACATTCAGTTGCTCGAGCCCTTTTAGTTTGCACTAAATAAAGTGCCTTTAGTAGCTTGTGAGGAATCCATTTGTTCTCTCCGTCTATGCTATCAAAAATATATCGACCACGGGAATTCGACCATGTTTGCATGTTTGGATTCGTGAGGGAGCTTTCATAATGTAGAAGTACATTATACATGTACATGATGAACAATGTGAACCAACCTTTAATTGGTCAAATATTGAATGTAAACCTATTCCTACATGGACATGATCACAACGATTGGCATCTAACAAATTATGCCACCATCTGCCAGGCCACCGTTGCCACTGAGTCACGGCCAGCCACCTCAACTTTGACCTCGGGCCTGAGACCATGGTGTTCATCGACAACCACCGAAGGACTCGGTTCTGAGGTTGCTAGTGGCCGTTGATTGTAGCGACGGTTGTCGACCGATGGATGGCGGTGAGCGATGGGGTCCTTGCTCGACGAGGCGACGGGCCACGATGGCCAGCCATGGTGGAGGGCATTTGATTGATGTGGGAGGGTAGAACCGTATATATCATACGGCGTGGCCAGATTCGCATGTTTCCAACATATACAACCTATCGATGATTGTCACCTATCCAGGCAGCAGCAACCGCATAGGCCAATGGGAAAAGCGATGCCTTTGTGAATTGATTCAAAGCATGTTCACCCTTTAAATGGCAGAATCTTTTTCATGGCTATGGAGGAATTTGTGGGAATGTGTGGCTAATTAGAATTTGGACGTCGAACCCACTTTAACTCACGTCCTTCCAATTATTTTATTGAGGATATCAGCGCATTATCCCAAGATTTGCACCCAAAATCAAGAACAGCAAAACTATTTCATCAATGCTCCTAGGCCTACCGCACTAGTCTGCCTTTAACATGACGGGACTCATTTTTTTATTAATCTAACAGAGGAAGCGGCCACGATTGATGACCCAAAATTACAAGAAAAATTAGCTTAGTTATGATGCTTCGTCAGATCACACCATCTGATTATCATTTTAAAACTAAACAAGTACTACGATCGCATTATGCACTCAATTTGTCATAATTTTACGATAATAAATCGATCGAACACATGAGATTTTTCAAATCTTTTTATGTACCGTAACCTGAAATTTAAACTTCACAACGTGTTTAAGTGAATCTTAAATTTGGAGTCACTGAAAATTTATGGAGGTAAATTTTAATTTTTCACAAACCAAATATAAATTAAAAAAAGAGTTGGGTGTACAAGCGAGAATTTCCTTGAAAAGGAATCCGACGTGGGATCAAATTGCCAAGTGATTAGACATCTTCCTATTATTTATAATGTCGATATTACATGGGGTACACAAAAAGAGTACAAAAACCAAACAGTTTCCCTCAAGACCGACTCATCGTCTTCAGAGCTCCTCCTTTCCACATCCTTTATAAAGAAACGTTCGGCGTCGATTCGTCTTCATTGAGAAAGAGCGAACTCTTTAGCTCACGACCTTGGCACAAGCCGGAGGGTTTAGCTTGCCAGAGATCAAAGGCTTGACGTTCGAACACTCTGATGTGGCGGGGCCTTCGGGGCCATTATACACGAGGTCGATGTCCGCAATCTCGACTCCGTCGCACGGCACGCGCTGGCTGCAGGCGACCTTCATCGCGACCTGGGATGCTGAGGTTCCCCTGATTCTCTTGAAGCTGACTTTGCTGAGCTTGACAAGCGAAGGAATCTGAACAAATCGGATAACATACAGATTAGGGCCGACATGTATACGGTTTATCGATTGTGCGATTAGTTTTTGTTTCCTAAGTGACTTGAGAATTGTGAGCAAAACAAGCATTGCTGTCTACCTGTGCTTGGCACTGGTTGAATGGGCAGTATCCCTGGTCTATGAGCACAGGGTTGGTGACATTGTTCATCTGGATATCCTCGAAATGCATGTCAGAAGCCGTGCCGACTTTCGACGCAGGCCAAGTCTTGATCCTCACACCGTTATCCGCACCGTTGATGGTGCAGTTCGTGACGAAGACACCCTCCACGGGCTCTTCGTTTTCATACTTCCCGAGGCTGCCGACGCTGATGCCGTGGCCCGGACCGCAGGTCACCCCCTTGACAGTGATCTGCCGGCTCCCGTCACCCAGGGAGACGCAGTCGTCCCCAGTCTTGATGTCGGAGTCGAGGATGTTGACCCCAAGCGACCGTCCGATGTGGATCCCGTCCGTGTTGATGCTTTCGGCCGGCGCATTCACGTGGAAATGTTGGAACGTCACGTTGTTGCTGCCCAAGACGTTTACGTGGAAATACTTGCTGTCCAGCGTCGTTACATCATGGATTAGGGTATTGTTGACGAAGTTGAACCTCAAATTCTGTCGAAATCCAACGGATGTCAGCAATTTCCCCCGATGTTCAAAAATCACGTTGTCTAAGTTTGGATGTTGCCGATTGGCGTATCCGTTATTCCAACGACCGTGCGGTTCGAAATCTATATAGAAACGAATAATACCGACGGGCACTTACAGTGGGGAGAGTACCGCAGTTCGAGTTCTTGGCGCAGTCGTTCCGCGCCCAGGCTGTCTTGCCCTGGCCGTCGAACGTCCCGCTGCCCGACAAGGTGAGGCCGTCGATGTAACCAAACACGACCCAACCGTCGGTCTTCAAGAGGCTCGGGTCCGCCGGGGCCTTCAATGTGCCTTGGAGCTCGAACTCCACAGGGGCCTTGCAGGGTCCTTGCAGGACCACCTCCGACAGCGCAAACGTCCCCCCCGGGATCAGCACTTTAGCAGAAGTATTGGATGCGCACGCCTCTTTCCATGCACTCAGCAAGGCCTTCGAAAATATTTGTGACAAAACCATCGTTAGCCGCAGAGATTTAGGAAAGAATGCCGTAAAGCTATTCATTAAAGAATACACGCACCTGGCTAATGTCTGAACTGCCATCGCCCTTCGCACCGTAACTCGCGATGTTAAAGACCTGGGCGTTGATGGAAGAAGAAAAAGACAACAGCAGCAGCAGTGCACCAACGTACGATTTCATTGCCATCGTTTCCCTTCTGCTACGAGGATTCCTGGTCTCTCTCTTTCTCCCGGGCGCTTGCTGGACCTTCCAAGAAGAAAGAAAGAGGACACTGTTCGGTTGATCTTTCCCCTTGGCGCGGGAGCCATTTATACTGCATCCGTGGGGGGAACCTTATGACGCCATTAACAGCTTTTAGCCAAATTTAAGGTGAATCCGTCGGGAATTGAGCGGGAGCGACAAAGTCTCCACATTTTCCCTCCTGGCTCCTGGCTCCTGGCTCCTGGCTCCTGGCTCTGCCCCGTCTCCTATTATTAGCTTTCCCACCGTTGCCTGCTGATTGTCAACTTCCATATTTTGTGTCCCTGGATTTTCTCTATCATGCCAGATCTTGAAACCGGGGGTTCTAGATGCGGAGAATCGATCCATCTTCATGTCATTGCCGTCCGGTGTTATTGTAAGCTAGCTTTTAAAAGTTACTACGAAAATGCTTCACTTACTAACAAACTCCGAGCGGATCTCATCCTCAAACTTCAATCCATCATTTTGCTTCTATCGATTCATTGAAGGCTTCGAGTACCGATCGAACAACGCCCTTGGAGACGCATTCTGATTATGGGTTTGCCTACTACTGGATTTGAACCGACGACTCTCTTGTTGAAATAGGCCTTCTGGACGGCATTTATTAGGTGACCAAATAAGGAAGTACCGAAATAGCTTGATATGCACGCCTCTCATTTTCATTCTTATTTTTAAATGATAAATGGTAACGAAATCCATTTTGTTCATAAACCCAAATCCGTTTTCAAGTTAAAAAAGAAGAAGGGAAAACTACTTTCATCCTCCATAACTGAAAAATTAGAAATAGAAAAATGAGTAGTTTCTAAAAGGAAAATGATCCGAAAAGTCTTAAAATTATTGCACATTTGCCACTTTAGGTCTAAACTTTTCAATTTTGTTAGTTGAATACTAAATATTTTCACAATTTGCCGATTAAGCCAATCTGACTAATTTTGACTAAAAATCGTTGACATGGAAGTCATGTGTCGTACATGGCAGCCGACGTTGACATTTTTATTAATTTTTTATATGTTTCTTTTCTTTTCTTTCTTTTTCCTTTTATTCTTTTTTGGTTTAAAAGATTGACAAGGCCACTGGCCACTAGTTGCATCCCAATGACCTACGCCAACTACCGACTGAGGGTCGACAATCCCTGGCAGCCTCTAGGCTAGGCCCACAAAGCCCTTGTCGAAAACAGGCACAAGTTCATGGACATCCGCTAAGGTCAAGAAGGGTGTCGGGGCCCTCACCCACCCTCACATTGCCAGTGAGGGCCACCATGCCCTCGCTTCGCCAAATCTGGCGAGGGCTCTCTAGCCCTTGCTAAGGCTAGCGAAGGCGTCACAATCCCTCGCCCAAACCCTCCGCCACAGCAAGGGCCCAGCAACCCTCCCCTGACTGGTGTAGGCTTGGTCAACCTCATCCCCAGCCGGCAAGGGCTTCATGGCCCTTGCCCAAGGGTTAGCAAGGGTTGCCGGCCCATTAAACCAAATAGAAAGAAGGAAAAGAACAAATAATATTAAATTCATAATATATTTTAAAATTTATCCACATCAGTACCGATCATACCATGTAAGATGACCAACGCTGATTGAGCTACCACATTAGTGGTTTCCGATAAAAATTTGATCGAATGAACTAAATTAGCAAAATTTCAAAACGTTTGGCATTTAATTAGTAAAATGAAAAGATTTAAGACTTAATAGGCAAAAGTGTAATAGGAGTAGGACTTTTTGGATAGTTTTTCTATTTCTAAAGTGAAAATGCTTGCATGATCGTCCATTACAGATGTTTAAGATTTTTTATATTTTTTGTCGGTCCTACTCTACTCTCACTCTAACTCTAACTCTAACTCTCAGACTTTTACCCCACATTCTTGTAGGGGTGGGAGTCGAAATCCACACTTGAAACTAAATCATCTCCACTCCACCCCCCCATCCCGAGAAGGTGGGGATTCAAACCCCCCACTTCCCCCTTCCATGTTGAAAGGCTAGCCACTGGGCTTAACGGACGTTTAAGATTCACAAGTTCCTTTCTTAGAGAGATCTATCACAAAGTCGTTCACAATTAACAAGCATATCGTCAAAATTAGATAATACATACAAACATATTTTAAACAATTTATTAAAACTCTGTTCAATTAACATATTTTACGCCATATGTCAACTATAATTATAATTAGCAAAATAATTCCAGTAGATATGCATCTATTTAATTATAAGTTTTAGTCATGTAACTAAAAATTTATTGTTATACATCGCTATGGGGGATTAGCACTTGATGACAAGGTTATATTAAGAAATGATTCTACAAAAATGAGAAATTTTATCCACCGATATTAATTAAAGATCAACCTTGTTTTCTAGAAAAATGACACGAACAATTCTTGAGCTTTGACTCAATGTGCAATTTGGTCATTGAACTCTTAATTTATTCGATGTGATCCCTTAACTTTAGCCAATATGCAATGTGGCCCCCTAAATTTTAATTTGTTTAATATAGTCCTTGAACTATATGAAAATGTTTAATATAATCTTTTTTTCATTAATTTAAGACCGATGACTATGTTGAACTTTTCTATATAGTTTGGGGATTATATTGAACACGTATCAAAAGTTCAAGGATTACATTGAACAAATTAAAAGTTCAGGAACTATAACTATATTGCACATTAGGTTAAAATTCAAGGATCACATTAAATAAATTAAAAGTTCATTGACCTAATTGTGCATTAAGCCAAAATTCAAAGATTGTTTGTCTCATTATCCTCGTTTTTACCTGATATGAGAGATGACCTTTTACGAGATGGATATGATATCTCTAGAAAATTATACAAAACTCTTCGCAACTTGACATAATACACAATTAACCCTAAATTATCAAATGTCGCACGTGAAATATCAACCTCTTAAACTTTTTCATTTTCTTAGGGCCGTTATTCTTCCGTTGTACATTTCTTAGCGTGTGAAATACGCATGAGTTTTAAAGCATTAAAGATGTATTTTCATCATTTCAGCGGAAATATCTCTTTTACTCTTGACCTCTATGGGAAACATGAAGGAAGCACACATTAATTATAATGTTATACTGGAAGAAATAAATAGGAATTACAATATTAAAAAATTGAAGTTGTCTAAACTTTAAGAAACATATTAATAGAACTAATGATTTTTTTTAAGAAGAAGAAAGAAAATTAAGAAAGTGAAAATATGTTTCCGTAAAAGAACGGTCAAATTTCAAAAATGGGATATTCATTATGTACTTTTATATGGTTAATAATGATAACAAATGAATTAGTGTTATGAAATACATGAATGAATATTCATTATATTCATCTTATCTAATGTACTTATTATGATACATTTGTATCATACATTCTAAGTACATCTCCTTATACAATGAACGTTGATATCCCATATCCAGTACATGTATTATTCGATACATTGATATTAATGATAAGTACATTCTTGTTCTCCTATATGTTGACACCTAATATTTCTAAAAAAATAATAAGTTAAATTTGGTTTTTAAAATTTTCATTTCAAAATTCAAAAAAATTCAGTTTTATTTTTTATTTCCACTTATTAAAATTTGGATGGTTGAGCGAATATCGCTTGATTTTCAACAATTCCGAGTCTTTCCTCTATAAAAAGAAGGCAGGCTTCGGAATTAGGGGGGGCTTCTCTTGATTTCAAAGGGCGAGCTCGAAAAAGAAAAATTGAGAAGCCTTCATACACCTTAGTCAAAAGAGAAAACCTTTCTCTTTTCTTTCTCTGACAAGGAAAGAAAAAGAGAAAGAAACAGTGAAGGAAAGAAGCCATCCGTGCGTGGAGAAGTGAAAAAGCAAAAAGAAGAAAAGGGAAGTGAAAAGTAAAAGCAGAAGCAGCAGAAGGGGGGAAGTGATTGGACTTTTACTGTTCATCATCTTCCCCACATTCGCTGCCCCCATTTGCTGTTTCGGCTCCACCTGACGCCACCGGAGGACTCGGAGCCACCACCGCGCCGCCTTTGCCTGTTCCACGCCGGAGTTCCTTGCCTCCCCTGCAGTCGGTGAGCTCACCCAGCCGCCTTTCTCCGACGCTCCACGTCGCGCCGCCGCACCAACACCATCGGATGCCGAGTGCCTTCGACGCAACAGCCCGCCTCCCACTCGAAGTCGTCTGCCGCGCCAGTCTCGCGTCGCACCACTCGCCCGAGCCGCTCCGCCACCTGCACATCCTCGCTGGTAGCCGTCCGAAGCCCGTGAAGACGCCATTGCCCTTCTCCGACGCCCCACGATTGCCCTGACGGTCTCGCCCCTGCACCGGAGCTCGACGCGGACCGCCCAGCGACCCGCGATCCAGTGACCCAGCGCCCAACGCACGCTGGTTCGTCTCAGCTCGACGCAATCGCGCCCCATTGCCGCGACTCCCGACCCTGCACCTCCACACCAGCAGGTCCTAAGCCGAGTTCTTGTGCCATACCCGACGCCGTCTCCGCCCAAGCACCGGTACTCAGGAGCTTGCTGCCAACTCATCCGCGACCGCGCCACGACGACCCGTCCACACCGCCGCCTCGCCTGTAGCACCGAAGTCCGAGCCGCCTGTCCGCGAGACCATCGCGACGCCCGAAGCTCGAGCCACCCGTCCGCGAGACCACCTCAACGCTGCTCCGACGCTCGCCGATCCGCATCCGCCCGCACCAGATCGCTACCATCATCGCGCCCGTGAGCTTGCGACGCCCCGACGCATCCACAGACGCGATCAGCTTGCCTCCGCCGGAGTTTCCTCTGCCGAACCGCCGCCTCCCTGTCCCTGTTAATTCCTTAGGTAGCTTTTACTTTTTATTTACTGTTGTTTTTTTATTACTTGGTAGTTTAGGTTGTTTCTTTTATATTATCTTTCTGTTTATTTCATTTGATAGTTTTTTTTTAGTTTAGTTATTTAAATGTTGGGTGTTAATATTTGCAATTTCTATATGCATTATCCGTAGATTTTACCTCAAATTACTATAATTATTAATTTGATCCGAGAGACATCGGGTCATTTTTTTTAATTATACTAATTTTGGGTTTGTTTTGGTAGAATTTCAATTGTTAAATCATAATAATTATTTAATTTGGTCCGTAAGACTTCGGACCAAATTTTTAATTATTTTGTTTCCCTCGTTGTGATTATAGAGTTAAAATAATTGTTAATTTAATCCGTGAGACAACGGATTATCTTTTCGATTATTTTAATTCTTATCTTAGTTTTTAATAATTACTTGATTGAAAAAATGAAAATTTAAAAAGGAAATAGTGAAAAGTTAAAAATTTGCATGAGTATATAGGTCATATAGGTTTATAAAATTAAGACACGTAGGTTTAAATTAACTTTTAGGATTATTTTTAGGATTTCATCCTTAGTAAGTTTGCATGTTTTCATAATATAAAAAGATAAAAAAAAAGTAAAAAGAATATTGATTTTCTAAGACAAATGAGGTTTAAATCAAATTAATCCCGAAATTGAATTAGGAAATTATTCCTTTTTGAATAGCTTAATTAGTTTTTTTTTATTTAGATAAAAAAAAGTTAGTATTGCATCACTATGTTTTTCTTAATAGAAATTATTCGGTCATTTAAAAAAAAAACAAATAAAAAGAGAAAACACAAAAGTTATTTTCTTGATTAATTAATAAATAGTTCATAATTAATCCCATTTCATATCATCATTATTTAATATAGGTTGCATACATAAAAAAAATCACAAAAGAGCATGCATATAGAATTAATATGTCATTCATCCCATATCATGAAACGCATGCATATATAAATTAGATTGCATACATATAGTCCAAATTAGGCCATATAAATTGCATTTCACATATCATTAAAGTAAAATTCATGCATATTAATTTTAGATTAAGATTGCACAATAATAATTTAGGTGTCATGTCATTTAGAAATCATGTTTAGGGCATGCATTTTTATTAGCATTTTTTTAAAATGTTTTCTTAGAGAGTGGACTTTAATAAAGTTATAGTTTATAATTTCTTATGAATTTAACATTTTGATTTATTGAATGTTATTTAATTGATTGTGCACCCGCATGACCACCATTTGCATGTTAGTATCTTAGGTTAAAATTAATCAAGACTGCCTGCAAAAATGTTTTTTTTTAAGGTACCGAAAGGGCGTTAGATTAATCTAGCGTAACCATGTCCCCGAATCCATTAAATCTCTGGTTCGTAAAAGGTAAAGTATTCTCCCATACTTTACCTGGGTTTCTAATCAGCCCTAATTGGTTAGTGGCGGCTCCGATTTGAAATATAATTGCATGTTTTAGTGGGTCTTTTTCTTAGTATCAAGTCGCGATTGGTAGGGCTTGGGAGAGTCCGCGCCAAGTCTTCGGACTTAGTAATCCATTAACCTAGTTTTAGGCGATTCACCCTTCGAAAAATTTGGGTCGCGACACTATAAATAGGAGTTTAGTTTTGATGTACAAACACAACCATCGAAATCGTGAGCATCAGCATGTAGGTTCCAGATCCAAGTGGCTCACTTTTTCTAAGTAATGGGGAAGAGGACCGAAACATGCCACTGAAAGACTCTACTGAGACAAAGATGGGCTGTCAAGAACGTAGAGGAGGTAGGATGGACAGTTGGTCAGATCTAGTATGGATCGTACATGGACGGTAGTTGGAGCCGGCGGCTCTCTTAGGGTTATCTTGCCTAAGTAGATTATCTTGAGTTACACATACATTACTTTGGGCTAATCCCAGGTAAGATCGGTTCAGGATCATGGGATCCTTTTCTATCAGATAGGAAGGGCTGAATGATCGAAAAGGATATATGAGTTAATATATGTTCTAAGGTGGAAAGCGACGGGATGTAGATGTTGATTTTTGAGGTCGCGTACTTTAGTTATAATGCCTTCGCTGGTGGTCCAACAACTACCGTTGCCATGTCTCCGTCCAACCATTATATTCACCACAACACAATATTTTACAACACGTTATCAGCACGAAGATCTACTGTGAGTAAGTAATTTTTGTAAGGTGGGTATTCATTTTATTAATCAACTTATACTTCATCTTCTTCTATCAATTCTTCATTTTTATTTTTCTTGGCCCGAAGCCAAATTTCAAATCTTAAAGTATCCTTCTACTCCTGAAGTAGCGGTGGATATTTAGAAATCCTTCTAATTAATTTAAGTATTTACTTTTGCAAGGATTATGGCAAATATTGAAAAGCCCAAATTCCACATCCTGGAAGTGAGTGGAAAGAATTATCTATCCCGGTACCTTGACATAGAAATGCATCTCCAAGGGCAAGGTCTCGCTAATACAATCACAGAGGATGGAACCTCAAATGAAAAGGATAAAGCAAATGCGATGATCTTTATTCGCCGTCATTTGCATGAGAGCCCGCAGACTCAATATTTATCCGTTCGAGACCCTCATATCTTGTGGAGGAGGTTGAAGGATATGTATGATCATACCAAAATTGTTATCCTCCCTCAAGCACAATATGACTGGCAAAATCTCAGACTGCAAGATTTTAAATCATTGTCTGACTATAATTCTACTTTATTTGATATCGTTTCTCGGCTTGAGTTATGCGGTATCAAACTCACTGATGTGGAATTGTTAAAGAAAACTTTCTCCACCTTCCATGCTTCAAATATTGTATTGCAACAGCAATACCTGCAGCGTCAGTTTACCACATACTCTAAATTAATTTATGTTCTTCTTACTGCCGAGCAAACAAATGAATTGCTGCTCAAAAATCATGATCTTAGACCTACTGGCTCAAAAGCATTGCCTGAAACACATGCTAACTTTGAGAAAAATACTGGTCATTTTAAGGGCTATAAGCGCAGGCAAGAACATAATCCTAGAAGGGATGTCAAGAAATTTAACCGTCCTAGGAAATCAAACTTTGGCCTGAATCATGGCAAAGAAAAGAAGCCAAAGAAGGTGATTAATGAAAGTATTTGTCATCGTTGTGGCATGATTGGGCATTGGTCACGTACCTGTCGTACGCCAAAATATTTTGTTGACCTATACCAGGCATCTTTAAAGAATACGGGCAAGCGTGGTGAATCTTATGCCATTAAAATCAATCCTACTGCCATAACCACTGTTGAGGCCAACAATATCTCCGTTTGTGGGACTCCTCTTGCTCCTGAAGTAGCAAATGCATCATTGGATGTCTCTGATTTCTTTGAGGACCTCTAATTACTTTGATGAATCAGATTGGTGGATGATAATTTGAACTTCGAATTTTATGTTGTTTCGCTTTAATGTATTACTTTTTATTGTTCTTTATGAAATGCTTATGAACCTTATATAATATTTATTTTTGAAATTTTATTCGACTATATAACTAATATGCAACTTTTATGATACTTGACACATGAAGTTGTCAATATAAATGCAAATGGAAAATACTGAGAAAAAGAAATATGTTTGTTTGCTTGATAGTGCAACAACACATACTATATTTCGTAGTAAACATTTTTCTCTCGAGTATGACATTGCGGAAGGCACAAATCCATACAATATCAGGTTCTGTTCAGATTATTGATGGTTTTGGGAATGCCACAATTATTTTGCCAAATGGCACAGTCCTACATATTGAGAATGCATTTCTAAGCATTAAATCAAAGAGGAATCTGCTCGATTTTAAAGATGTACGCCGTAATGGGTACCATATTGAGACTATTTATGAGCAAGATAAAGAATACATTAGCATTTCTTCTTATAAGATGGGCCTGAAGACCATCCATGAGAAGCTAGAAGCTTCTTCTATGGGTTTGTATTGTGTCATGATTAAGACTGTTGAAACCTACACCATCACATCCTGGAGATTGGTAAGCCCTGATCAGTTTGGACTGTGGCATGATCACCTTGGTCATCCTGGCACTTCAATGATGCGTAGGATAATTCAAAATATAAAAGGGCACCCTTTAAAAGATATAAAGGTATTGTTGTCCAAAGATTATAATTGTGAGGCTTGCTTACAAGGAAAACTCATTATGAAACCTTCTATAACAAAAGTTAATCTTGAATCTCCTTTATTCTTACAAAGAATTCAGGGTGATATTTGTAGACCAATACAACCACCAAGTGGACCATTTCGATATTTTATGGTATTAGTGGACGCATCCTGTAGATGGTCCCATGTTTGCCTATTATTTACGGTCAATGTCGCATTTGCACGTTTACTTGCACAGATTATAAAGCTCCAGGCACAATTCCCTTATTATCCAATTAAGAGCATAAGGATGGATAATGCTGGTGAATTTACATCAAAGAGTTTTGATACATATTGTGCTTCACTCGGAATCGAGGTTGAACACCCGGTTGCATATGTTCATACTCAAAATGGATTGGCAGAATCCTCGATTAAACGTATCCAAATCATTGCATGCACTCTATTATTGAGAACGAATCTCAACGATACAACATGGGGTCATGAAGTTTTGCATGCGGCAAGTCTAATAAGATTATGCCCCACTACTAATCTTTTACAATCTCCCCTTCAAATGGTCCTTGGTTATGAACCAGATGTTTAACATCTATGCACATTTGGTTGTGTAGTGCAGGTGCCTGTAGCACCGCCAAAAAAGACAAAAATGGGTCCCCAACGCCGTTTGGGCATTTATGTTGGGTTTAATTCATCGTCTATCATTAGGTTCTTGGAACCAACTACTGGTGATCTTTTTACTACCAGGTTTGCAGATTGTCATTTCGATGAGACTAGGTTTCCATCAATTGGGATACCTACAACTTCCATGACTGCAAAACAAAAACTAGTTAAGGTTTTCTTCTGGAATGAAAAAAAAATTATCTCAATTAGACCCAAGGACCCCTGAATGTGAAAACAAGGTGCATCGCATAATCCATTTACAGGCTATGGCCAATAGACTTCCTGATGCATTTAATGATGCTACTAAGGTAACAAAGTCTCATATTCTAGCTGCAAATGCTCCAGCTAGGATAGCTATTCCCGAAGAACAAGCTAAAATGGATCAAAATCTCCCGCACTTGAAGCGTGGTAGACCGATAGACTCAAAAGATATTGCTCCTCGAAAACGAAGGGGAAAGAATCAGGAATCCGCTCCAGAAGAGCCTGGCGTTGTGCTTGCTCCTAAAGAGCTTATTGCCACTGAAGAGGCGCAAACCCATGAAAGGAACACCAATCCCAAGAATACTGAGAATTCCATTACATATTATAATAAAATTTGTGAACGAAATGAAATCATCATTGATGATGCTTTTACATTCTCAGTTGCTCATAAAATTATGGATGATGATTGTGAGTTGCAATCTATTATTGAATGTCGTCAAAAGCAAGATTGGTCTAAGTGAGAGGAAGCAATTAAGGCTGAATTAACTTCCCTAACTAAACAAGAGGTTTTTGGACCTGTAACTCGTATCCCCGATAATGTAAAGCCCGTTGGATATAAATGGGTATTTATCCGAAAACGAAATGAGAAAAATGAGGTTGTCAAGTATAAAGCTCAACTCGTTGCCCAAGGATTCTCTCAGAGACTTGGGATTGATTATAATGAGACATATTCATCTGTGATGGATATGATTACATTTCATTTTCTTATTAGCCTAGCAATCGTTGAAAGATTGGAAATGCGTCTTATGGACGTTGTGACGGCATATTTATATGGCTTATTAAATTATGATATTTATATGAAAATTCCCGAGGGATTCAAAATGCCTGAAGCATGCACTCCCCGCAATTTATTCTCAATAAAATTGCGAAGATCCTTGTACGTGTTAAAACAATCCGGTCGCATGTGGTATCAATGCCTAAGTGAGTACCTAATTAAGGAAAGGTACAAAAATGATCATATCTGCCCATGCGTGTTTATTAAGAAATCAGAAATCGGATTTGCTATTGTAGTAGTTTATGTCGACGATATAAATTTAATTGGAACTCCAGAAGAGTTAGCTAAAACTGCTGAATATTTGAAAATGAAGTTTGAAGTTAAAGATTTGGGTAAAACCAAACTTTGTCTTGGTCTAGAGCTTGAGCATAAAGCAAATGGAATAATCATCCATCAATCAACATACGTTGAAAGATTGCTTAAACGCTTCAACATGGACAAAGCTCATCCATTGAGCACCCCTATGGTTGTGAGGTCTCTAGATTCCCAAAAGGACCCATTTCATCCTAGAGAATTAAATGAAGAGATACTTGATCCTGAAGTACCATATCTCAATGCAATTGGGGCTTTGATGTACTTGGCACAATGTACGAGACTAGATATTGCTTTTGCGGTAAATTTATTTGCACAATTTAGTTCTGAGCCAATTCAGAGACATTGGAATGGAATTAAACATATTTAACGTTATCTTCGAGGAATCATAGATTTGGGATTATATTATTCCAATGATTCCACTAATTCTAGTTTAGTTGGATATGCTGATGTTGGATATAGATCTGATCCATATAAGGCTCGCTCTCAAACCGGGTATTTATTTTGTTATAACGGCACCACTATTTCTTGGTGTTCTACGAAGCAATCGCTAGTAGCTACATCTTCTAACCACTCTGAGATTATTGCTTTATATGAAGCTGAAAGAGAGTGTGTTTGGTTAAAATCCGTTATAACGCATATTCATAATTCTTGTTGTTTAATACCGGTTACAAATTCTCCCACTATAATTTATGAAGATAATGCCGCTTGTGTTGCACAAGTCAGATGAGGATATATCAAAGGTGATAGGACCAAGCATATCTCGTCGAAATTTTTCTATACTCATGAACTCCAAAAAAGTCAACAAATTGATGTTAAACAGATTCGATTCATAAATAATATTGCAGATCTTTTTACCAAATCATTGCCAACATCAACTTTTGAGAAATTAGTATATGACATTGGTATGCGGCGAGTTCACAAGGTGCAAGATTGATTAGCCTGAGCAATGGCTACATGGCTCAATTGAAGGGGATATATCATGAATTATGCATTATAGCATTGATATGCAGCGAGTTCACAATATGCAAGATTGATTAGCCCCAACAGTGGCTATATATGCATTGCACTCTTTTTTCTTTTTGTCCGATTTTTTCCTACAAGGTTTTTCCGACTTAAAGTTTTTAACGAGGCAATTAATGCATCTATAAATGGGAGAGATCATAACATTTGTACTCTGCACTCTTTTTCCCTTTTGTCCGATTTTTGTCCCATTCGGTTTTTTCGGCTTAAGGTTTTTAATGAGGCAATATCATTTGATGCAGAATCATAATGAATACAATGAATATTCAAGGGGGAGTATTATGAAATACATAAATGGATGAAATACATGAATGAATATTCATTATATTCATCTTATCTAATGTACTTATTATGGTACATTTGTATCATACATTCTAAGTACATCTCCCTATACAATGAACGTTCATATCCCCTATCCAGTACATGTATTATTTAATGCATTGATATTAATGATAAGTACATTCTTGTTCTCCTATAAATAGGAGTTTAGTTTTGATGTACAAACACAACCATCAGAATAAACAGTCACACCATCTTCCCTGGCTTTCTCTACTATCTCTAGTGTTCACTTGCTTTCTCTTCTCAATCTCTTCTCTATTATATATTCACCACAACATAATATTTTACAACAATTAGCAATTAAAAATACTTAAAAAATTATCATGGATTTCAGTTAATCAATTCCTTTTATGCGTTGAGGAAATCATTTACTCGTATAATTTGTTAGATATTTTCATTGATCAGTCAATTTTCACATCAAATAATCCCTTAAATATACATAATGAGTAACCGGCTATTAACATTTGACTTTTTTCTAATCGAGACTTCCTCTTTACTTAATTGGTGGTTATTCTTTTTCTCAAATTATATTGTTTAATGCAAACAAATGAGCACTTATGAAACATAAGCGACTGCTATTTAGTTGTATAATCTGTAAATTGGCCATTTAAAAAAATAAAGGCAAACTATAGATAGCCATCAACTTTTAAAACCGTTTCTTAAATTCCTAATAAATTTGGACTTCAGGAAAACAGTTATTAAAATAACTTCCAAACGCATTAATTCCCAATAAGTCTACTTTGAGAACCCATTTATCCAATTCAAGTATTTTTTATTTTTTTTGCTCATTTAGCTATATACTTGTAAATTCAAGTTGTTTTCTTCATCGATGGATAAACACATGGCCACAAAATTATCTACCACGAACATGTTCATTTTCTGAATAAAATATGACTTATGTGCAAGAAAAGTACAAAGTAGCAAGAAATTGAACATCTTATTGATTTCTCCAGTCTCTTCACAATTTCTTGGTGGTACTAAGCATCTTCTGTATAACTAGCAAAAGCATAAAGAGATCCACATAGCATTTTCTCACTATACAAAATATAAAAATAAAAAGGCAAAAGTTCTATTTTTATTTGCAGCTCTATTTCACCGGTGTCTCATCATGTCCTGGAGAGTGAAGGGGGTGCCTGTTTTCAATCGGACTTCTTTAAACATTCCGGCGATCACATGCGCGGTGAATATGAAGATCGATCAACTTCGCAACCCCGCGCAGAGGGGCAGGGATGGTTTCCAGGTGATCGTAGGCTTTACGCTCGCGCACTGCGACGTGGCGGCCCCGTTCCTCCCATTATACCTCAAGTTAATATCAGCACGCTCCAGTTTCTGGCAAGGCGCTCCTCTTCCGCAACCAAGCTTCTCAGCAAGTGGTGTTGCAGACGTTCCTCGGATGTCCCTAAAGCTCACATCTAAGATCTTGACCTTTGTGGGAATGTGTGTCTAATTAAAATTTGGACGTTAAACCCAAGATTTGCACCCAAAATCAAGAACAGCAAAACTATTTCATCAATGCTCCTAGGCCTACCGCGCTAGTTAACGTGACGGGATTCATTGTTTATCGATTCAGTAAACGGACACGATTGATGAGCCAAAACTACAATTACAAGAAAAATGGGCTTAATTAGAATGCGTCCTAAGATCACGTCGATTGATTATCGTCCAAATATTACACGAGCGGGGTGACTCGCACTATTCACTAGATGTGTGTCGTGAATTTACGATAATGAACCGATCGAGTACATGAGACTATTTGAGCCTTTTGATGTACGTAATGTGAAATTTCAACTTCATAATTTGTGTATGGTGAAACTTAGTTCCGGAGTAGGTAAGAATTCATGGAGGCTGATCTTATTTTTTTCGCAGACCAAATATATATTAATAACTAAGTGAGGTGTACGAGTGAGGATTTTCTTCAAACGGAATCCGACGTGGCATCAGAATACCGTGCGATCAGACATCTTCCTATCATTTATAATGTCGATATTACATGGGGTACACAAAAAGAGTACAAAAACCAAACAGTTTCGCTCAAGACCGACTCATCGTCTTCAGAGATCCTCCTTTCCACATCCTTTATAAAGAAACGTTCGGCGTCGATTCGTCTTCACTGAGAAAGAGCGAACTCTTTAGCTCACGACCTTGGCACAAGCCGGAGGGTTTAGCTTGCCAGAGATCAAAGGCTTGACGTTCGAACACTCTGATGTGGCGGGGCCTTCGGGGCCATTATACACGAGGTCGATGTCCGCAATCTCGACTCCGTCGCACGGCACGCGCTGGCTGCAGGCGACCTTCATCGCGACCTGGGATGCTGAGGTTCCCCTGATTCTCTTGAAGCTGACTTTGCTGAGCTTGACAAGCGAAGGAATCTGAACAAATCGGATAACATACAGATTAGGGCCGACATGTATACGGTTTATCGATTGTGCGATTAGTTTTTGTTTCCTAAGTGACTTGAGAATTGTGAGCAAAACAAGCATTGCTGTCTACCTGTGCTTGGCACTGGTTGAATGGGCAGTATCCCTGGTCTATGAGCACAGGGTTGGTGACATTGTTCATCTGGATATCCTCGAAATGCATGTCAGAAGCCGTGCCGACTTTCGACGCAGGCCAAGTCTTGATCCTCACACCGTTATCCGCACCGTTGATGGTGCAGTTCGTGACGAAGACACCCTCCACGGGCTCTTCGTTTTCATACTTCCCGAGGCTGCCGACGCTGATGCCGTGGCCCGGACCGCAGGTCACCCCCTTGACAGTGATCTGCCGGCTCCCGTCACCGAGGGAGACGCAGTCGTCCCCAGTCTTGATGTCGGAGTCGAGGATGTTGACCCCAAGCGACCGTCCGATGTGGATCCCGTCCGTGTTGATGCTTTCGGCCGGCGCATTCACGTGGAAATGTTGGAACGTCACGTTGTTGCTGCCCAAGACGTTTACGTGGAAATACTTGCTGTCCAGCGTCGTTACATCATGGATTAGGGTATTGTTGACGAAGTTGAACCTCAAATTCTGTCGAAATCCAACGGATGTCAGCAATTTCCCCCGATGTTCAAAAATCACGTTGTCTAAGTTTGGATGTTGCCGATTGGCGTATCCGTTATTCCAACGACCGTGCGGTTCGAAATCTATATAGAAACGAATAATACCGACGGGCACTTACAGTGGGGAGAGTACCGCAGTTCGAGTTCTTGGCACAGTCGTTCCGCGCCCAGGCTGTCTTGCCCTGGCCGTCGAACGTCCCGCTGCCCGACAAGGTGAGGCCGTCGATGTAACCAAACACGACCCAACCGTCGGTCTTCAAGAGGCTCGGGTCCGCCGGGGCCTTCAATGTGCCTTGGAGCTCGAACTCCACAGGGGCCTTGCAGGGGCCTTGCAGGACCACCTCCGACAGCGCAAACGTCCCCCCCGGGATCAGCACTTTAGCAGAAGTATTGGATGCGCACGCCTCTTTCCATGCACTCAGCAAGGCCTTCGAAAATATTTGTGACAAAACCATCGTTAGCCGCAGAGATTTAGGAAAGAATGCCGTAAAGCTATTCATTAAAGAATACACGCACCTGGCTAATGTCTGAACTGCCATCGCCCTTCGCACCGTAACTCGCGATGTTAAAGACCTGGGCGTTGATGGAAGAAGAAAAAGACAACAGCAGCAGCAGTGCACCAACGTACGATTTCATTGCCATCGTTTCCCTTCTGCTACGAGGATTCCTGGTCTCTCTCTCTTTCTCCCGGGCGCTTGCTGGACCTTCCAAGAAGAAAGAAAGAGGACACTGTTCGGTTGATCTTTCCCCTTGGCGCGGGAGCCATTTATACTGCATCCGTGGGGGGAACCTTATGACGCCATTAACAGCTTTTAGCCAAATTTAAGGTGAATCCGTCGGGAATTGAGCGGGAGCGAGAAAGTCTCCACATTTTCCCTCCTGGCTCCTGGCTCCTGGCTCCTGGCTCTGCCCCGTCTCCTATTATTAGCTTTCCCACCGTTGCCTGCTGATTGTCAACTTCCATATTTTGTGTCCCTGGATTTTCTCTATCATGCCAGATCTTGAAACCGGGGGTTCTAGATGCGGAGAATCGATCCATCTTCATGTCATTGCCGTCCGGTGTTATTGTAAGCTAGCTTTTAAAAGTTACTACGAAAATGCTTCACTTACTAACAAACTCCGAGCGGATCTCATCCTCAAACTTCAATCCATCATTTTGCTTCTATCGATTCATTGAAGGCTTCGAGTACCGATCGAACAACGCCCTTGGAGACGCATTCTGATTCTGGGTTTGCCTACTACTGGATTTGAACCGACGACTCTCTTGTTGAAATAGGCCTTCTGGACGGCATTTATTAGGTGACCAAATAAGGAAATACCGAAATAGCTTGATATGCACGCCTCTCATTTTCATTCTTATTTTTAAATGATAAATGGTAACGAAATCCATTTTGTTCATAAACCCAAATCCGTTTTCAAGTTAAAAAAGAAGAAGGGAAAACTACTTTCATCCTCCATAACTGAAAAATTAGAAATAGAAAAATGAGTAGTTTCTAAAAGGAAAATGATCCGAAAAGTCTTAAAATTATTGCACATTTGCCACTTTAGGTCTAAACTTTTCAATTTTGTTAGTTGAATACTAAATATTTTCACAATTTGCCAATTAAGCCAATCTGGCTAATTTTGACTAAAAATCATTGACATGGAAGTCATATGTCGTACATGGGCAGTCGACGTTGACATTTTTATTAATTTTTGATATGTTTCTTTTCTTTTCTATCTTTTTCTTTTTTTATTCTTTTTTGGTTTAAAAGATTGGCAAGGCCACTGGCCACTAGTTGCGTCCCAATGACCTATGCCAACTACCGACTGAGGGTCGACAACCCCTGGCAGCCTCTAGGCTAGGCCCACAAAGCCCTCGTCGAAAACAGGCACAAGTTCATGGACATCCGCTAAGGTCAAGAAGGGTGTCGGGGCCCTCACCCACCCTCACATTGCTGGTGAGGGCCACCATGCCCTCGCTTCGCCAAATCTGGCGAGGGCTCTCTAGCCCTTGCTAAGGCTAGCGAAGGCGTCACAATCCCTCGCCCAAACCCTTCGCCACAACAAGGGCCCATCAGCCCTCTCCTAACTGGTGTAGGCTTGGTCAACCTCATCCCTAGCCGGCAAGGGCTTCATGGCGCTTGCCCAAGGGTTAGCAAGGGTTGCCGGCCCATTAAACCAAATAGAAAGAAGGAAAAGAACAAATAATATTAAATTCATAATATATTTTAAAATTTATCCACATCAGTACCGATCATACCATGTAAGATGACCGACGTTGATTGAGCTACCACATTAGTGGTTTCCGATAAAAATTTGATCGAATGAACTAAATTAGCAAAATTTCAAAACGTTTGGCATTTAATTAGTAAAATGAAAAGATTTAAGACTTAATAGGCAAAAGTGTAATAGGAGTAGGACTTTTTGGATAGTTTTTCTATTTCTAAAGTGAAAATGCTTGCATGATCGTCCATTACAGATGTTTAAGATTTTTTATATTTTTTTGTCGGTCCTACTCTACTCTCACTCTAACTCTAACTTTTACTCTCAAACTTTTACCCCACCTCCTTGTAGGGGTGGGAGTCAAAATCCACACTTGAAACTAAATCATCTCCACTCCACCCCCCCCATCCCGAGAAGGTGGGGATTCAAACCCCCCACTTCCCCCTTCCATGTTGGAAGGCTAGCCACTGGGCTTAACGGACGTTTAAGATTCACAAGTTCCTTTCTTAGAGAGATCTATCACAAAGTCGTTCACAATTAACAAGCATATCGTCAAAATTAGATAATACATACAAACATATTTTAAACAATTTATTAAAACTCTGTTCAATTAATATATTTTACGCTATATGTCAACTATAATTATAATTATCAAAATAATTCCAGTAGATATGCATCTATTTAATTATAAGCTTTAGTCATGTAACTAAAAATTTGTTGTTATACATCGCTATGGGGGATTAGCACTTGATGACAAGGTTATATTAAGAAATGATTCTACAAAAATGAGAAATTTTATCCACTGATATTAATTAAAGATCAACCTTGTTTTCTAGAAAAGTGACACGAACAATTCTTGAGCTTTGACTCAATGTGCAATTTGGTCATTGAACTCTTAATTTATTCGATGTGATCCCTTAACTTTAGCCAATATGCAATGTGGCCCCCTAAATTTTAATTTGTTTAATATAGTCCTTGAACTATATGAAAATGTTTAATATAATCTTTTTTTCATTAATTTAAGACCGATGACTATGTTGAACTTTTCTATATAGTTCGGGGATTATATTGAACACGTATCAAAAGTTCAAGGATTACATTGAACAAATTAAAAGTTCAAGAACTATAACTATATTGCACATTAGGTTAAAATTCAAGGATCACATTAAATAAATTAAAAGTTCATTGACCTAATTGTGCATTAAACCAAAATTCAAAGATTGTTTGTCTCATTATCCTCGTTTTTACCTGATATGAGAGATGACCTTTTACGAGATGGATATGATATCTCTAGAAAATTATACAAAACTCTTCGCAACCTGACATAATACACAATTAACCCTAAATTATCAAATGTCGCATGTGAAATATCAACCTCTTAAACTTTTTCATTTTCTTAGGGCCGTTATTCTTCCGTTGTACATTTCTTAGCGTGTGAAATACGCATGAGTTTTAAAGCATTAAAGATGTATTTTCATCATTTCAGCGGAAATATCTCGTTTACTCTTGACCTCTATGGGAAACATGAAGGAAGCACATATTAATTATAATGTTATACTGGAAGAAATAAATAGGAATTACAATATTAAAAAATTGAAGTTGTCTAAACTTTAAGAAACATATTAATAGAACTAATGATTTTTTTTAAGAAGAAGAAAGAAAATTAAGAAAGTGAAAATATGTTTCCGTAAAAGAACGGTCAAATTTCAAAAATGGGATATTCATTATGTACTTTTATATGGTTAATAATGATAACAAATGAATTAGTGTTATGAAATACATGAATGAATATTCATTATATTCATCTTATCTAATGTACTTATTATGATACATTTGTATCATACATTCTAAGTACATCTCCTTATACAATGAACGTTGATATCCCATATCCAGTACATGTATTATTCGATACATTGATATTAATGATAAGTACATTCTTGTTCTCCTATATGTTGACACCTAATATTTCTAAAAAAATAATAAGTTAAATTTGGTTTTTAAAATTTTCATTTCAAAATTCAAAAAAAATTAGTTTTATTTTTTATTTCCACTTTTAAAATTTGGATGGTTGAGCGAATATCGCTTGATTTTCAACAATTCCGAGTCTTTCCTCTATAAAAAGAAGGCAGGCTTCGGAATTAGGGGGGGCTTCTCTTGATTTCAAAGGGCGAGCTCGAAAAAGAAAAATTGAGAAGCCTTCGTACACCTTAGTCAAAAGAGAAAACCTTTCTCTTTTCTTTCTCTGACAAGGAAAGAAAAAGAGAAAGAAACAGTGAAGGAAAGAAGCCATCCGTGCGTGGAGAAGTGAAAAAGCAAAAAGAAGAAAAGGGAAGTGAAAAGTAAAAGCAGAAGCAGCATAAGGGGGGAAGTGATTGGACATTTACTGTTCATCATCTTCCCCACATTCGCTGCCCCCATTTGCTGTTTCGCCTCCACCTGACGCCACCGGAGCACTCGGAGCCACCACCGCGCCGCCTTTGCCTGTTCCACGCCGGAGTTCCTTGCCTCCCCTGCAGTCGGTGAGCTCACCCAGCCGCCTTTCTCCGACGCTCCACGTCGCGCCGCCGCACCAACACCATCGGATGTCGAGTGCCTTCGACGCAACAGCCCGCCTCCCACTCGAAGTCGTCTGCCGCGCCAGTCTCGCGTCGCACCACTCGCCCGAGCCGCTCCGCCACCTGCACATCCTCGCTGGTAGCCGTCCGAAGCCCGTGAAGACGCCATTGCCCTTCTCCGACGCCCCACGATTGCCCTGACGGTCTCGCCCCTGCACCGGAGCTCGACGCGGACCGCCCAGCGACCCGCGATCCAGTGACCCAGCGCCCAACGCACGCTGGTTCGTCTCAGCTCGACGCAATCGCGCCCCATTGCCGCAACTCCCGATCCTGCACCTCCACACCAGCAGGTCCTAAGCCGAGTTCTTGTGCCATACCCGACGCCGTCTTCGCCCAAGCACCGGTACTCAGGAGCTTGCTGCCAACTCATCCGCGACCGCGCCACGACGACCCGTCCACACCGCCGCCTCGCCTGTAGCACCGAAGTCCGAGCCGCCTGTCCGCGAGACCATCGCGATGCCCGAAGCTCGAGCCACCCGTCCGCGAGACCACCTCAACGCTGCTCCGATGCTCGCCGAACCGCATCCGCCCGCACGAGATCGCTACCATCATCGCGCCCGTGAGCTTGCGACGCCCCGACGCATCCACAGACGCGATCAGCTTGCCTCCGCCGGAGTTTCCTCTACCGAACCTCCGAACCGCCGCCTCCCTGTCCCTGTTAATTCCTTAGGTAGCTTTTACTTTTTATTTACTGTTGTTTTTTTATTACTTGGTAGTTTAGGTTGTTTCTTTTATATTATCTTTCTGTTTATTTCATTTGATAGCTTTTTTTTAGTTTAGTTATTTAAATGTTGGGTGTTAATATTTGCAATTTCTATATGCATTATCCGTAGATTTTACCTCAAATTACTATAATTATTAATTTGATCCGAGAGACATCGGGTCATTTTTTTTTAATTATACTAATTTTGGGTTTGTTTTGGTAGAATTTCAATTGTTAAATGATAATAATTATTTAATTTGGTCCGTAAGACTTCGGACCAAATTTTTATTTATTTTGTTTCCCTCGTTGTGATTATAGAGTTAAAATAATTTTTAATTTAATCCGTGAGACAATGGATTATCTTTTCGATTATTTTAATTCTTATCTTAGTTTTTAATAATTACTTGATTGAAAAAATGAAAATTTAAAAAGGAAATAGTGAAAAGTTAAAAATTTGCATGAGCATATAGGTCATATAGGTTTATAAAATTAAGACACGTAGGTTTAAATTAACCTTTAGGATTATTTTTAGGATTTCATCCTTAGTAAGTTTGCATGTTTTCATAATATAAAAAGATAAAAAAAAAGTAAAAAGAATATTGATTTTCTAAGACAAATGAGGTTTAAATCAAATTAATCCCGAAATTGAATTAGGAAATTATTCCTTTTTGAATAGCTTAATTAGTTTTTTTTTTATTTAGATAAAAAATAAAAAGTTAGTATTGCATCACTATGTTTTTCTTAATCAAAATTATTCGGTCATTTTAAAAATAAATAAAAACAAATAAAAAGAGAAAACACAAAAGTTATTTTCTCGATTAATTAATAAATTAGTTCATAATTAATCACATTTCATATCATCATTATTTAATATAGGTTGCATACATAAAAAAAAAATCACAAAAGAGCATGCATATAGAATTAATATGTCATTCATCCCATATCATGAAACACATGCATATATAAATTAGATTGCATACATATAGTCCAAATTAGGCCATATAAATTTCATTTCACATATCATTAAAGTAAAATTCATGCATATTAATTTTAGATTAAGATTGCACAATAATAATTTAGGTGTCATGTCATTTAGAAATCATGTTTAGGGCATGCATTTTTATTAGCATTTTTTTAAAATGTTTTCTTAGAGAGTGGACTTTAATAAAGTTGTGGTTTATAATTTCTTAGCATTTTGATTTATTGAATGTTATTTAATTGATTGTGCACCCGCATGACCACCATTTGCATGTTTGTATCTTAGGTTAAAATTAATCAAAACTGCCTGCAAATTTTTTTTTTAAGGTATTGAAAGGTCGTTAGATTAATCTAGCGTAACCATGTCCCCGAATACATTAAATCTCTTGTTCGTAAAAGGTAAAGTATTCTCCCATATTTTACCTGGGTTTCTAATTAGCCCTAATTGATTAGTGGCGGCTCCGATTTGAAATATAATTGCATGTTTTAGTGGGTCTTTTTCTTAGTATCAAGTCGTGATTGGTAGGGCTTGGGAGAGTCCGCGCCAAATCTTCGGACTTAGTAATCCATTAACCTAGTTTTAGGTGATTCACCCTTCGAAAAATTTGGGTCGCGACAGCTTGGCGACTCCACTGGGGACTTAGAGTTAAAACTCATAGTGGACATAGGCCTATTTCTTTTTAAAATATATATATTTGTTTGGCAGCAAGGACACCAGGTATGTCACTAACATATTTCTAAGGTGTTAAATGTTCTTGCAGATGGGAGGTATAAGGGGAGTAGTCTTTGCTAATCCTTGTCTTGCAGGAGGGTGTAAAGATGAATGATTTATTTTTCCCTATATTGAAGTGTCGTTTGTATTATAAATTGTTGTGCATGATTTTCAAATTGTTTTTGCACTACACATTGCACACACGACCTGTAGCTGGACCTGGGCTGCGATAGGATTTCTAGGATGGTGTTGAGAAGGATACTTCCTCTAAAGCGAGACTGTTATGTAGAGGTTGACATTTTCTTCCCCGAAATTTCTTTCATGGTGTCAAATGTGTTTGTCTATATCCGCGAGATTGCATGATTATTGGACATTCCATTCGACTAAGCCGGAGTTAGGGGGACCTGGCACGTTAATGCGAGACTGCAACGGTCAGATCATCCCCTTAGCTCCACTTTGTTAAGCCATCTAGATAGAAATTGAGCCGCACATTTCATGCGTGTGTCTATGTGATTATCATCCATTTTCTGGTAAAAGTAAGTTGTCTAAACTCCTCATTTGCAATTTACTTACTTTATTGTAATTTTGTCGGTCCATGACAATAGGTTTCGCCGTCAGTCTTGTCTTATATGCAATGGGGAAAACCGACATCCAATTCATTTCCACTCCCAAAAAAGAGCTCAAGATGTGGCTGGACCAGTTAGATCAAGACAGCCAGAGATATGTGAAAGCTAGGATCGCTCGACTTCTTCCACTATTAGATACCAGCATCCACTCCGGTGTCATACAGGCGCTGCCCCATTTCTGGTGTCCTCAAACTTCAACCTTTGTATTTGGTGAGTATGAGCTAACTCCAACATTAGAGGAGTATAGTATAGCCATGGGAATGCCTCTGGAGAAAGAGCTTATTAGGCCACCTATTGGTATTGATTTCATTTCTGAATTATCACAATTTTTAAAAATCGAGGCTGAAGTGGTAAGAAAGGTTGTTAAGGCCAATTGCTATGCATGCCCATTTTCATTTCTGAAAGAGTGTTTTGCAAGCCAACCAATGATTTCAAAAGCTAGGATTTTCATATTGGCATTTTTTGGACTAATCGTTTTTCCTTATCGAAAAAATGCCATTAATCCCTCAATTTCGTGGGTGGTCAATCGAGTTTGTGATGGATTGAATTATGTAACCCGTTTCAAGCAAAATGAGGAAAAGACCATGCGTGCCCTACCTGAGCTTTTGCAAATATGGTTTTTCTCTCACATAAGAGGGTTTGGACACCTGATGAAACAATTCAAGATTGACGATTTTAGGTACCCCATACAAAAATTTATGGTCCTAGAACGTTTTTCTCCACACAAGCAGTACGCTCGTTGGATAAATTTTTTGAAAGATCCTGATCCTAAGGCATTCCTATGGCATACTAAATGGTTCCGAGTTGAGGAGGCTCGTTTCTCACACAAGCATGATGAACCAATCCCATTGCTAGGCCTTTCCGGTGCGACTTCTTATTACCCATATAGGGTGGCCCGTCAGTACAGAGCTCTTCAAGAAATTCCTCCGCCCCTCAAGATGGAATTATTTCAAGTTCGTTTTGATCAAAAGAGCTATGATTACTTCAACGAGGTCTAGATGATCATTGCTGCATGGAATGAATGCCATCTAGAGAAGATTTTGGAGCCCAAGAGACTGAAAGGCGAGGAGGAGATTCACCATGCATCGGCGTTCTACATCCAGCAACACCGGATTCCTGCTGCCTTATGTCCAGTGGTCCCTGATGTGACCGAGAAGCCCACCCAACGAGCACAAATTGAGCATCTTAAGCGGAAAGTGGAAATGATTGAAGCTGAAAATAAGAAGCTTCGCAAGGCGTTGGGTTCCCGAAAGCATATAAAATGAGATGTTCAATGAGATCTTGATTTCAATTCAGTCTTTTCAATTTTAGTTCAATGTTTAGGGATTTGAATTTCAATTCTTAGTTCATTGTTAGGAAGTTTGGTTCCTTGTTAGGGAGTTTGGTTTAAACATTTTAAATAAATAAAATGAGATGTTTAGACCATTGTCATGGGTCATTTTCCTATCTTGTCGTTGTTTCTTATATTATCTCTTTCTCCTTAGGTAACAACACGGCTCATCCAAGATCACCAATCCGTACTCGTTCTAGAGTAACAATGGTTGACGACGCCGAACAAATGCGTGGTGCTGAACAAGCTCGTGTCGTTGCCCTTGAAACAGAAATGAAGCAAGTCCTGAATGTCCTTGAGCAGCTCTCTAAACAAATAGATTCTCTCCAAGCAAATACTGTCCCATCAGCTCCGCAAGTCGAAGTGGTGTTACCACAACATGCTCCTATGGCTGATCCGAAAGATAAAGGCAAGAATGTATCCACAAGTGGCCCGTCAAGCTCTAATGATGTCTTTAGGGAGAAAAGTACTAACACGCCTCAAATCATTGTTGACGAGGAGATACAAGTGATACAGCCGGCTGTACCGAAGACTGAGCAAGAAAAACGCTTGGCGAAAGTCGAGGAGAAACTAAAGCAACTACAAGGTGCATTTAACCAAGACCCAACTGATCTGTCCCATTATGCAAAGATCAAGATACCAAAGAAGTTCAAAATGCCAGACTTTGAAAAGTATAATGGCACTTCTTGCCCAAAGATCCATTTGCAGACTTATGTGGTTAGGATGACCCCATATGTTGATAACATACCCCTGATGATTCAGCAATTTCAAGCAAGCCTGACAGGACCGGCACTCCAGTTGTATATTATGAAGAAGATTAATCTCCTGGAAACTTGGGAGGATTTGACTGATGCCTTCTTCAAGCAGTACAAGTATAATATTGATGTCACTCCATCTCGAGAGGATTTACTTCACACTGCGAAGAAGAAGAAGACAAAATCTTTCAAGGCCTATGTCACAAGATGGAGGACTGTAGCTGCTCAAATTACTCCGGAGCCGACTGAAAAGGAACTGATGGATTTGTTCATGAAGAGGCTCCCGCCTGAATATCGAAACCGGATGTTAGGATCGACTGCCGAGTCATTCAATCAGCTAGTCCCTGTTGGCGAGCGAATTGAAATAGCCTTACGTGATGGATGGATGTCTGATCAAACCAGCTCATATAAGAAATTTTCGGCCAAGAAGGATAAAGAGCCCGTAGCGGAAGTCAATACAGCTTATGTTCAACCCCCTTGCCCTATCTCGAACACTCAACAGGGAGGAGCACGTCCATTCTTTGGCCAGTAGAGGAACTCTTCCAGGCGTCAATTTACACCTCTTCCTAAGACATTGTCCAAGATCTTGCCGACCCTTCAGAAGAAAGGATTACTCGCTAAGGAGCCTAAGCGACCTAATCCCGAGCGTTTCCCCAACTATGATCCTTTTAAGACATGTGCTTACCATATGGGGGAGGTAGGGCATTCTGTTGATGATTGCTATACGCTGCGACACAAAATCCAAAATCTGTTGGATGCTAAAGTGGTCTCATTCCGCGAAGCACAGCCAAACATCCAGAATAATCCACTCCCTGACCATCCAGAAATTGTGAATGCCATTTTCAGTTTTGATGTTGGTCGAAAGAAGAGCTTGAGAGTACATCTGGACGATGTATATAATGGTTTAGTTCGAGCTGGATACTACTCAGATGTAGAAGAACATACCATATCTCAGAAGGTGCAGAGAGTTAAGGTAATGTCCAAGAAGGGGATGATTGTTTGCGTAGATCCTGCCGACACAGTTTCAACTATCACTCCAATCATTATTGATCTGGAGGAGGAGCTTTCTGATTTTGAAAATGAATTTACCGGTTTGAACATTAGAGCTAGCGATCCCTTAGTTTTTGACATGCCACCGTTGGAGGATGCTTCGGATGAAGAAGGATTAATCATCAATGACGTGCCGCCATCAGATGATGAAGAATTGATTCTTGATGTTACGCAACCCTATGCATACACGAATGATAAGGCGGTCCCATGGTGTTATGATCTGGAGATAGATGTGGTCACTCAATCGGGACGCACTTACGCTCAGGCCAACTCACAATCTGTCAAGCCGGCGACTGATGAAGAGGCTAAAGAATTTTTAGCTGTGATTAAGGCAAGTGAGTATAGTGTAGTGGACCAACTTCGAAAACTACCGGCACAAGTCTCCATATTAGAGTTGCTTTTGACATCGGAGAAACATCAAAAGGCTTTGATGAAAGTCCTTAATGAAGTACATTTCCCAGAGTCCATTGAGCTTGAGAAGTTGGGGGAATTCGTGGGGGTCACTTTGTTAAACGATTAGATCACTTTCTCAGATGATGAAATCCCGGATGAAGGAAGGGGACACGGCAAAGCCCTTTATATCTCAGCCAAGTGTCGAAATACATTGGTATCCCGTGTACTCATTGATAATGGATCGGCTTTAAACATATGCCCCCTCGCGACTCTAAAGTGTCTTGGGTATGATTTAGGGAAAATTCATGCAGCTAAAAGTTATGTTCGAGCATTTGACGGAACCAAGAAAGAAGCAGTTGGGGAAGTTGATTTAGACTTGCAGATAGGGCCTGTGTTATTTAATGTAGTTTTTCGGGTCTTGGACATACCTATAGCCTTCAACTTTTTGTTAGGTCGTCCATGGCTTCATGCGAGCGGAGCATTTTCTTCAAGTCTTCACCAGAAAGTGAAGTTTGTGACGAAGGGGAAGCTTATTACAGTTCGAGGAGAGGATGAGTTCAAGATTTATCACGAGACGGCTATCCCTTACATTGAACCAGATTGTAAAGAAGAATCCAGTTTTCAAGCATTTGAATTGCTTTCGACCATTCATGTCTCTCAAGGTAATGGTTTAGGCCGACATGGTCAGGGCACTCGCCAACCAATTGAGGCCGGGCGGAATTCATAGACTACTGGGTTGGACTATCGTGATAGAGGTGGACGATCCTGTAGAGGAAGAGGAAGAGGACAAGGACGAACTGGCGTCATTAGACCCCACATTAGGTCCACATTCCTTGGGCCTGCAAGGATGATGCATGAGGAAGAAGGTGCAATCAATACCTGTGTCCAGTACTCCAAGCCTCCAGTTGCTGACATCGATGTAATTCCTGCCGAATGGGTAGTGGTAGACCAGCCGGTTAAAGACACCACTCGATCCGCCGGAAAAGACGACGCACTCGGAGGAACGGCCGAATTGTTCGAAGAGAATTTCGTGTTGGTCATCGACGAAGTTCGAGAGTAGGAGAATTTTAATTATTTGCATACTCCTCTGCACAGGAGTTTTTATTGCTTTCCGCATTTGCATTTCCATTCCTAGGATTTCTATCCTTCCAATAATGTAATTTGTTTTTCATCCAATAAAATACATGAAAGTTTTCATGTTTTGAGGGCATGATGAAGTACACCAAACTAGCCCGGTGATGATATCTAGCCGATAAAAGAAAAGAAAAATCCAAGGAGAATTCTGAGGCCTGGGCTTCATCATGTTTCCTTGTGTTAAAATGTTTAAAGAGTGATTTTTGCCAAAAAAAAAAATTCAAAAAATCTAGGCTACCCTGTTTGTCTTTCTAATTCATCTACTTCTTGTTTCAGGAACGATATTGTGACTTGCAAGGACGTGAGAATGGTCCAATTTAATACGGCAGGTGCTAATAATGATGATCCCGAAGAGGACTCCAGTGAAGTGCAACGTAGCTGGGAACAACATGAAAAGGCTAAGGCTCCCACGTCCGAGCAGACCGTCACTATTAATTTAAGTGACACTGAAGAAGCCAAAGAAGTGAAAATTAGGCCGAGTCTTTCCAAAGATGAGGCCGAGCGCCTAACTCAGTTACTGAAGGAATATCAGGATATCTTTGCATGGACATATGCTGATATGCCTGGTTTAGACCCGTCAATTGTGGAGCATTGTCTACCTACTAATTTGGATGTGCCACCTAAGAAGCAGAGGCTACGGAGAACGAAGCCCGAACTCTCAAAGAAGATAGAGGAGGAATTGATGAAACTCTTGAAGGTGGGATTCATTGAAGTCTCACAGTACCCCGAATGGGTGGCCAACATTGTACCAGTAATGAAGAAAGACGGTCGGGTTCGAGTATGTGTTGATTATCGGGATCTGAACAATGCCAGTCCAAAAGATGATTTTCTGTTACCGCATATAGATGTCCTTGTGGATAGTACCGCTGGTTTTGAACTATTCTCATTTATGGATGGTTTTTCCGGGTACAATCAGATAAGGATGAAGGAGGAAGACAAGGAGAAGATTGCATTTATCACCGCGTGGGAAACCTTCCATTATAAGGTTATGCCCTTCGGACTCAAAAATGTAGGGGCAACTTACCAGCGAGCCATGATAGCATTGTTTCATGACATGATCCTTGTGGCATGAATTGTACATCAAATTGAGGTCTATGTTGATGATATGATTGCAAGGACTCGAAACCTTGAAGAAGCTATTTGATCAACTCCGTGAGTTCAAGCTTCGACTAAATCCCGCTAAGTGCGTGTTTGGGGCAACATCCGGTAAATTGCTTGGATTCATTGTGAGCAGTAAATGGATTGAAATCGACCCAGCCAAAGCTAAAGCCATTTGTGAGCTGCGACCTCCGTCAATGGTGAAAGAAGTCCGGAGCCTCTTGGGGAGGTTGAATTACATTGCTCGATTCATTTCCCGACTTTCTAAAACCGCCAAGCCATTCTTCAAGCTCCTAAAGAAGAATGCACGAGTCGATTGGGATGATGAATGTCGAGAAGCGTTCAACAAGTTGAAGAATTACTTGATGAATCCACCGATGCTTGTCCCACCATCGCCGGGTCATCCTTTAATTCTCTACCTCACTATTCATAGTGAGTCACTAGGTGCAATGTTAGCTCAAGAAAATCCCGTCGATAGAAAAGAACGAACCATTTATTACCTGAGCAAGAAGTTCACTGTATCAGAGCTGAAGTATCCTGATGTAGAAAAGACATGTGCGGCTTTGGTGTGGGTATTGCATAGATCGCGACAATACACACTGCATTACCAGACATTCCTTGTGACTGAGAGCGACCCCATCAAGTACTTACTTGAGCAACCAGTTTTGGTGGGTAAGTTGGCCAAATGGAAAATTTTAATTTCCGAATTTGATGTACAATTCATGCCACAAAAGTCGGTTAAGGGTCGAGTGATCGCTGACCTATTGGCCGAGAATTCAGGAGTCTCTAATGACAATGACAGTTTCCTTGATGACTGCGTCTTGAGTATAAATGAAGACTCGTGGAAGATGTTCTTTGATGGAGCTGTAAACTTGTCTGGTTCTGGTACTGGGGCAGTTCTGATATCCCCAGATGGACAACACCATCCAGTGGCTGCAAAATTGGTATTCCCATGCACTAACAACGTGGCTGAGTATGAAGCTTGCATCCTCGGGCTTCAGGCTGCAATTGAGATAGTTGTGGCCAAGTTAAAAGTGTTCGGGGATTCCACATTAATCATAATGCAGACCGTAGGTGAATGGAAGACCAAGGAGGCCAAATTGCTCCCATACCGCAAGTATTTAGAAGGTCTGATGGAAAAGTTCGAGGAAGTTTCGTTTGAATACTTGTCAAGATCTCATAATCAATTTGCGGACGCACTTGCAACGTTGTCTTCTATGCTGCAGGTTGTTACCGCAAGGAATGTCGTGAAGTTTGTGCGATGGGATATTATTGCTCGTTATGGCGTGCCTGAAGCCATCATCACAGATAACGGGACAAACCTAAACAACAAGCTTGTTAATGACTTGTTCAAGGAGTTCAAAATTCGTCATTTGAATTCATCGCCCTATCGCCCTCAGATGAATGGTGCGGTTGAAGCAGCGAATAAGAACATCAAGAAGATTCTGGCAAAATCAGCTGATAAGAGGCTTCCTTACGCTCTGATGGCGTATAGGACTTCAGTTCGCACTTCTACTGGGGCAACTCCTTTTTCTCTGGTGTACGGCATGGAAGCAGTCCTGCCAGTTGAAGTAGAAATCCCTTCTCTAAGAGTATTGTCTCAGTCTAAGCTGACAAAAGCTGATTGGGCACAACAGAGGTATGACCAACTCAATTTGATTGAAGAAAAACGATTGAAGGCCGTATGTCATGGTCAATGTTATCAACAGCGGGTGGCCAAGTCCTTTTATCGGAAGGTTCGCCCAAGGTATTTCAAGGTCCATGATTTGGTGCTACGCAAGATGCTACCAATTAACTTTGATCCTCGTGGCAAATTCACTCCGAATTACAGTGGGCCATACATCGTGAAGAAAGTACTTCCTGGAGGTGCTTTAATTTTGGCAGAAATGGATGGGCGGGAATTCACAAATCCTGTAAATTCTGATGCTGTAAAGAAATACTATCCATGAATAAGAGGGCTCATAAAAACCTTTTCCTCGCTCAAAGTTGGTCAAATCTTTAGTGTATAATGTTGCATATTTTATTTTTGCAGGGGCAAAGAATGGATGTGAACGATGGTGTCTTATTTTTGTGAGGAATCTCTATAAGCTCCTTTACAAAGGAAGGGCAAGACATGGACACATAATAGTTTTCACTTTATAAGCATGCCCTCTTTATCATTATAGAATGCTTTCACATGATATTGTGTAATTCGTCAATTCTACTTGAAATTTATCAAAATGGATAATTCAGTGAAAGATGTCGAGTTACTTGAGCATGCTAAATGAGGTGTGAAAGGCAAGCCTAATCCCATACACCGTCTCCTGTCTATACATTGTGAGGTGAGTGTGGAAACATTTTGTATTTCAAGGTGAAGAATTTTCTTGCGAAAAGTACGACAGCTGAAATGACGAGAGGCAGTTCATTTCTCTATCCCAAACACTACAGGTGTTCCATTGCTTAACCATTTTGAGCCAATACACTTATGGATGTTCTTTTCAAATTACCCCTGTCAAGAACCACCCCACATCGGGGCAACTAGGAGATAAAAATGACATCATGAAGTGAGGAAAATGAATTGAAATTTTCTTGCTCTCACTTGCATCAATCTTCAAGTCGTGCTATTACATTGAATTCATGTGCTAATTTAAGTGCCTTAGGATGACGAAGAGCGTTTCTTTCACTATCCTACACACTTATATCCTTGGAATAAGCCCGCTTGAGCCTGCTATTTCATTTCTTTTAAACCCAGTTGGTGATCATCCCCCACACTGGGGCAAGGCAAGAGACGAATGAAGACCCTTGAAGGTTTGAGTGTCATTTAAAGTATACTTGACACACGCTTTGTGCGCAAGAAGTGAAATCAAAATAAAACTAAGGGGCATGAAAAGCAGTGTGCCTGGTAAAAGCAAGGCCAATGCCCGTGAAAAAAAGAGAAATGACTGATGAATTGGAGGCATAAAAAGCAGTGTGCTTGACCAATGTCCATCATCAAAGAAAATGACTTTGAAAAAAAAATTGTTGAGAAAAGATCTCCAGTTGAATAATCATTAGCATCAGGTGATAAACTTTTGAGCCAATAAAGAAATCTGTCAAGACGACAATCCAGAGCGAAGAAAATTGGTGGCAATGTCAAGATGATCACCAACTTTGAACCCTATACACATCTTTGAGCCTAACGATCCTTTCGTTTCTCAACCCATGAACCAAGCCTATGTTACATCCCTTACAAAGTCTCTTCAGATTAGGGCACTTGAGTTGACATAAGAATTCACATGTTTTAAGTATTGCTCGAAGAAGTGCGAGCAAGATTATTTCTTTATCATTTTGCTGGGTTCTTGATTTGTAAACCCATAGATGATTACAGAATCATTCATTCAATTTGCTTTGACTCGAAGAGTCCCTTTGTTAAGCCATTGACCAAGCCTGCATTACAGTCATTGACAAAGACCTCTCATATTGGTAAGGTCGTACTGATTGCAAGAAAATTCGAACTCTCGTCGACAAGATGAGATTGAGTGATATATTCCTGCATCAATGGTCGGGACAAATAACCCTTCTTAAATGAGAGCGAGTGAAAAAGGCCTTTTCACACCAAAAGTGTCTCATTTAGCATGTTCAAGAGATTCACGCTATAACTGAAAATTGTCCTAGTGATAATTTTTCCGGTAGAAGCTTGATAAAGCCATCATGCATGGACTTTCATTGAATTTTTCCTCAAAGACCAAAAATATTGTCTTTGAAACCCTGAGTTTATCCAGTCATCTTTGTACTTGATGAGAATTCCAAGTATCTATTTATAAAATATTTTCAAATGTCTGGTGTGAATTCCAGATATTTGAACCTTTAAATGCTTGATGCGATTTCCAAGTGTTTGTCTTTCTAAACATCTGATGTGATTTCCAGACATTTAGTAAATGTTTTCAAATGTCTGACATAAGAATCAGATTTTTGAAGTTTCAAGTACTTGATGCAATTTCCAAGTGCTTAGAATCTGATGAGAATTCCAGATCCTTAAAGACTTTGAGCCTTTCAATTACCTGAAGGGAGTTCTAGATGATTGACAGGTCTCATCGGAATCATTTCACACCTAAATCCCCAAACAGGTATGACAGGTACATGCTCTTCTTTGCATTTGCATTTCATTGGTCATGGACACATAGAGATCTATGTTCCTGACCGAATCATTGCATTTACATTGCATTATTTAAATAAATAAAAAAAATCAAGTTATTAACATTTGCATATGCATTTCATATTTCATTTTGCAGGGTTTAAATTTAGGTGTCATACATCTTTGAAGGAAACCTCTACGAGCTTCCCTTCAAAGAGGGGCAGCTGTTGACACCTAATATTTCTAAAAAAATAATAAGTTAAATTTGGTTTTTAAAATTTTCATTTCAAAATTCAAAAAAAATTAGTTTTATTTTTTATTTCCACTTATTAACACCTAATTTAAAATTAGTTTTTAGAAATAAAGGATAATCTTAGTTTTTTTTTTTTAAAAAAAATTGAATTCGAAAATTAAACGGTCGCCTGATTTTGGAGATTTTTATTGTTGGATGGTTGAGCGAATATCGCTTGATTTTCAACAATTCCGAGTCTTTCCTCTATAAAAAGAAGGTAGGCTTCGGAATTAGGGGGGGCTTCTCTTGATTTCAAAGGGCGAGCTCGAAAAAGAAAAATTGAGAAGCCTTCGTACACCTTAGTCAAAAGAGAAAACCTTTCTCTTTTCTTTCTCTGACAAGGAAAGAAAAAGAGAAAGAAACAGTGAAGGAAAGAAGCCATCCGTGCGTGGAGAAGTGAAAAAGCAAAAAGAAGAAAAGGGAAGTGAAAAGTAAAAGCAGAAGCAGCAGAAGGGGGGAAGTGATTGGACATTTACTGTTCATCATCTTCCCCACATTCGCTACCCCCATTTGCTGTTTCGCCTCCACCTGACGCCACCGGAGCACTCAGAGCCACCACCGCGCCGCCTCCGCCTGTTCCACGCCGAAGTTCCTTGCCTCCCCTGCAGTCGGTGAGCTCACCCAGCCGCCTATCTCCGACGCTCCACGCCGCGCCGCCGCACCAACACCATCGGACGCCGAGTGCCTTCGACGCAATAGCCCGCCTCCCACTCGAAGTCGTCCGCCGCGCGGGTCTCGCATCGCACCACTCGCCCGAACCGCTCCGCCACCTGCACATCCTCGCTGGTAGCCGTCCGAAGCCCGTGAAGAGGCCACTGCCCTTCTCCGACACCCCACGATTGCCCCGACGGTCTCGCCCCTGCACCGGAGCTCGACGCGGACCACCCAGCGACCCGCGATCCAGTGACCCAGCGCCCAACGCATGCTGGTTCGTCTCAGCTCGACGCAATCGCGCCCTATTGCCGCGACTCCCGACCCTGCACCTCCACACCAGCAGGTCCTAAGCCGAGTTCTTGTGCCATACCCGACGCCATCTCCGCCCAAGCACCGGTACTCGGGAGCTTGCTGCCAACTCATCCGCGACCGCGCCACGACGACCCGTCCACACCGTCGCCTCGCCTGCAGCACCGGAGTCCGACCCGCCTATCCGCGAGACCATCGCGACGCCCGAAGCTCGAGCCACCCGTCCGCGAGACCACCTCGACGCTACTCCGACGCTCGCCGATCTGCATCCGCCCGCACCAGATCGCTACCATCATCGCGCCTGTGAGCTTGCGACGCCCCGACGCATCCACAGACGCGATCAGCTTGCCTCCGCCGGAGTTTCCTCTGCCGAACCTCCGAACCACCGCCTCCCTGTCCCTGTTAATTCCTTAGGTAGCTTTTACTTTTTATTTACTATTGTTTTTTTTATTACTTGGTAGTTTAGGTTGTTTCTTTTATATTATCTTTCTGTTTATTTCATTTGATAGTTTTTTTTTTAGTTTAGTTATTTAAATGTTGGGTGTTAATATTTGCAATTTCTATATGCATTATCCGTAGATTTTACCTCAAATTACTATAATTATTAATTTGATCCGAGAGACATCAGGTCATTTTTTTTAATTATACTAATTTTGGGTTTGTTTTGGTAGAATTTCAATTGTTAAATCATAATAATTATTTAATTTGGTCCGTAAGACTTCGGACCAAATTTTTAATTATTTTGTTTCCCTCGTTGTGATTATAGAGTTAAAATAATTGTTAATTTAATCCGTGAGACAACGGATTATCTTTTCGATTATTTTAATTCTTATCTTAGTTTTTAATAATTACTTGATTGAAAAAATGAAAATTTAAAAAGGAAATAGTGAAAAGTTAAAAATTTGCATGAGTATATAGGTCATATAGGTTTATAAAATTAAGACACGTAGGTTTAAATTAACCTGTAGGATTATTTTTAGGATTTCATCCTTAGTAAGTTTGCATGTTTTCATAATATAAAAAGATAAAAAAAAAAGTAAAAAGAATATTGATTTCTAAGACAAATGAGGTTTAAATCAAATTAATCCCGAAATTGAATTAGGAAATTATTCCTTTTTGAATAGCTTAATTATTTTTTTTATTTAGATAAAAAAATTAAAAAGTTAGTATTGCATCACTATGTTTTTCTTAATAGAAATTATTCGGTCATTTTAAAAAAAAAACAAATAAAAAGAGAAAACACAAAAGTTATTTTCTTGATTAATTAATAAATAGTTCATAATTAATCCCATTTCATATCATCATTATTTAATATAGGTTGCATACATAAAAAAAAATCACAAAAGAGCATGCATATAGAATTAATATGTCATTCATCCCATATCATGAAACGCATGCATATATAAATTAGATTGCATACATATAGTTCAAATTAGGCCATATAAATTGCATTTCACATATCATTAAAGTAAAATTCATGCATATTAATTTTAGATTAAGATTGCACAATAATAATTTAGGTGTCATGTCATTTAGAAATCATGTTTAGGGCATGCATTTTTATTAGCATTTTTAAAAAAAATATTTTCTTAGAGAGTGGACTTTAATAAAGTTGTGGTTTATAATTTCTTAGCATTTTGATTTATTGAATGTTATTTAATTGATTGTGCACCCACATGACCACCATTTGCATGTTAGTATCTTAGGTTAAAATTAATCAAGACTGCCTGCAAAAAAAAAAAAAATTTAAGGTACCGAAAGGGCGTTAGATTAATCTAGCGTAACCATGTCCCCGAATCCATTAAAATTCTGGTTCGTAAAAGGTAAAGTATTCTCCCATACTTTACCTGGGTTTCTAATCAGCCCTAATTGGTTAGTGGCGGCTCCGATTTGAAATATAATTGCAGGTTTTAGTGGGTCTTTTTCTTAGAATCAAGTCACAATTGGTAGGGCTTGGGAGAGTCCGCGCCAAGTCTTCGGACTTAGTAATCCATTAACCTAGTTTTAGGTGATTCACCCTTCGAAAAATTTGGGTCGCGACACTATAAATAGGAGTTTAGTTTTGATGTACAAACACAACCATCAGAATAAACAGTCGCACCCTCTTCTCTGGCTTTCTCTACTATCTCTGGTGTTCACTTGCTTTCTCTTCTCAATCTCTTCTCTATTATATATTCACCACAACACAATATTTTACAACACGTTATCAGCACGAAGATCTACCGTGAGTAAGTAATTTTTGCAAGGTGGGTATTCATTTTATTAATCAACTTATACTTCATCTTCTTCTATCAATTCTTCATTTTTATTTTTCTTGGCCCGAAGCCAAATTTCAAATATTAAAGTATCCTTCTACTCCTGAAGTAGCGGTGGATATTTAGAAATCCTTCTAATTAATTTAAGTATTTACTTTTGCAAGGATTATGGCAAATATTGAAAAGCCCAAATTCCACATCCTGGAAGTGAGTGGAAAGAATTATCTATCTCGGTGCCTTGACATAGAAATGCATCTCCAAGGGCAAGGTCTCGCTAATACAATCACAGAGGATGGAACCTCAAATGAAAAGGATAAAGCAAATGCGATGATCTTTATTCGCCGTCATTTGCATGAGAGCCCGCAGACTCAATATTTATCTGCTCGAGACCCTCATATCTTGTGGAGGAGGTTGAAGGATATGTATGATCATACCAAAACTGATATCCTCCCTCAAGCACAATATGACTGGCAAAATCTCAGACTGCAAGATTTTAAATCAGTGTCTGACTATAATTCTACTTTATTTGATATCGTCTCTCGGCTTGAGTTATGCGGTATCAAACTCACTGATGTGGAATTGTTAAAGATTACTTTCTCCACCTTCCATGCTTCAAATATTGTATTGCAACAGCAATACCTGCAGCGTCAGTTTACCACATACTCTAAATTAATTTTTGTTCTTCTTACTGCCGAGCAAACAAATGAATTGCTGCTCAAAAATCATGATCTTAGACCTACTGGCTCAAAAGCATTGCCTGAAACACATGCTAACTTTGAGAAAAATACTGGTCATTTTAAGGGCTATAAGTGCAGGCAAGAACATAATTCTAGAAGGGATGTCAAGAAATTTAACCATCCTAGGAAATCAAACTTTGGCCTGAATCATGGCAAAAAAAAAGAAGCCAAAGAAGGTGATTAATGAAAGTATTTGTCATCGTTGTGGCATGACTGGGCACTGGTCACGTACCTGTCGTACGCCAAAATATTTTGTTGACCTATACTAGGCATCTTTAAAGAATACGGGCAAGCGTGGTGAATCTTATGCCATTAAAATCAATCCTACTGCCATAACCACTGTTGAGGCCAACAATATCTCTGTTTGTGGGACTCCTCTTGCTCCTGAAGTAGCAAATGCATCATTGGATGTCTCTGATTTCTTTGAGGACCTCTAATTACTTTGATGAATCAGATTGGTGGATGATAATTTGAACTTCGAATTTTATGTTGTTTCGCTTTAATGTATTACTTTTTATTGTTCTTTATGAAATGCTTATGAACCTTATATAATATTTATTTTTGAAATTTTATTTGACTATATAACTAATATGCAACTTTTATGATACTTGACACCTGAAGTTGTCAATATAAATGCAAATGGAAAATACCGAGAAAAAGAAATATGTTTGTTTGCTTGATAGTGCAACAACACATACTATATTTCGTAGTAAACATTTTTTCTCGAGTATGACATTGCGGAAGGCACAAATCCATACAATATCCGGTTTTGTTCAGATTATTGATGGTTTTGGGAATGCCACAATTATTTTGCCAAATGGCACAGTCCTACATATTGAGAATGCATTTCTAAGCATTAAATCAAAGAGGAATCTGCTCGATTTTAAAGATGTACGCCGTAATGGGTACCATATTGAGACTATTTATGAGCAAGATAAGGAATACGTTAGCATTTCCTCTTATAAGATGGGCCTAAAGATCATCCATGAGAAGCTAGAAGCTTCTTCTATGGGTTTGTATTGTGTCATGATTAAGACTATTGAAACCTACACCATCACATCCTGGAGATTGGTAAGCCCTGATCAGTTTGGACTGTGGCATGATCACCTTGGTCATCCTGGCACTTCAATGATGCGTAGGATAATTCAAAATATAAAAGGGCACCCTTTAAAAGATATAAAGGTATTGTTGTCCAAAGATTATAATTGTGAGGCTTGCTTACAAGGAAAACTCATTATAAAACCTTCTATAACAAAAGTTAATCTTGAATCTCCTTTATTCTTACAAGAATTCAGGGTGATATTTGTAGACCAATACAACCACCAAGTGGACCATTTCGATATTTTATGGTATTAGTGGATGCATCATGTAGATGGTCCCATGTTTGCCTATTATTTACGGTCAATGTCGCATTTGCACATTTACTTGCGCAGATTATAAAGCTCCAGGCACAATTCCCTTATTATCCAATTAAGAGCATAAGGATGGATAATGCTGGTGAATTTACATCAAAGAGTTTTGATACATATTGTGCTTCACTCGGAATCGAGGTTGAACACCCGGTTGCATATGTTCATACTCAAAATGGATTGGCAGAATCCTCGATTAAACGTATCCAAATCATTGCATGCACTCTATTATTGAGAACGAATCTCAACGATACAGCATGGGGTCATGAAGTTTTGCATGCGGCAAGTCTAATAAGATTATGCCCCACTGCTAATCTCTTAAAATCTCCCCTTCAAATGGTCCTTGGTTATGAACCAGATGTTTCACATCTATGCACATTTGGTTGTGTAGTGCAGGTGCCTGTAGCACCGCCAAAAAAGACGAAAATGGGTCCCCAACGCCGTTTGGGCATTTATGTTGGGTTTAATTCATCGTCTATCATTAGGTTCTTGGAACCAACTACTGGTGATCTTTTTACTGCCAGGTTTGCAGATTGTCATTTCGATGAGACTAGGTTTCCATCAATTGGGATACCTACAACTTCCATGACTGCAAAACAAAAACCAGTTAAGGTTTTCTCCTGGAATGAAAAAAAAAATATCTCAATTAGACCCAAGGACCCCTGAATGTGAAAACAAGGTGCAGCGCATAATCCATTTACAGGCTATGGCCAATAGACTTCCTGATGCATTTAATGATGCTACTAAGGTAACGAAGTCTCATATTCTAGTTGCAAATGCTCCAGCTAGGATAGCTATTCCCGAAGAACAAGCTAAAATGGATCAAAATCCTCCGCACTTGAAGCGTGGTAGACCGATAGAATCAAAAGATATTGCTCCTCGAAAACGAAGGGGAAATAATCGGGAATCCGCTCTAGAAGAGCCTGGCGTTGTGCTTGCTCCTAAAGAGCTTATTACCACTGAAGAGGCGCAAACCCATGAAAGGAACACCAATCCCAAGAATACTGAGAATTCCATTACATATTATAATAAAATTTGTGACCGAAATGAAATCATCATTGATGATGCTTTTACATTCTCAGTTGCTCATAAAATTATGGATGATGATTGTGAGTCGCAATCTATTATTGAATGTCGTCAAAAGCAAGATTGGTCTAAGTGAGAGGAAGCAATTAAGGTTGAATTAGCTTCCCTAACTAAACAAGAGGTTTTTGGACCTGTAACTCGTATCCCCGATAATGTAAAGCCCGTTGGATATAAATGGGTATTTATCCGAAAACGAAATGAGAAAAATGAGGTTGTCAAGTATAAAGCTCGACTCGTTGCCCAAGGATTCTCTCAGAGACCTGGGATTGATTATAATGAGACATTTCGTTTTCTTATTAGCCTAGCAATCGTTGAAAGATTGGAAATGCGTCTTATGGACGTTGTGACGGCATATTTATATGGCTTATTAAATTATGATATTTATATGAAAATTCCCGAGGGATTCAAAATGCCTGAAGCATGCACTCCCCACAATTTATTCTCAATAAAATTGTGAAGATCCTTGTACGTGTTAAAATTATCCGATCGCATGTGGTATCAATGCCTAAGTGAGTACCTAATTAAGGAAAGGTACAAAAATGATCATATCTGCCCATGTGTGTTTATTAAGAAATCAGAAACCGGATTTGCTATTGTAGTAGTTTATGTCGACGATATAAATTTAATTGGAACTCCAGAAGAGTTAGCTAAAACTGCTGAATATTTGAAAATGAAGTTTGAAGTTAAAGATTTGGGTAAAACCAAACTTTGTCTTGGTCTAGAGCTTGAGCATAAAGCAAATGGAATAATCGTCCATCAATCAGCATACGTTGAAAGATTGCTTAAACGCTTCAACATGGACAAAGCTCATCCATTGAGCACCCCTATGGTTGTAAGGTCTCTAGATTCCCAAAATGACCCATTTCATCCTAGAGAATTAAATGAAGAGATACTTGATCCTGAAGTACCATATCTCAATGCAATTGGGGCTTTGAAGTACTTGGCACAATGTACGAGACTAGATATTGCTTTTGCGGTAAATTTATTTGCACAATTTAGTTCTGAGCCAATTCGGAGACATTGGAATGGAATTAAACATATTTAACGTTATCTCCGAGGAATCATAGATTTGGGATTATATTATTCCAATGATTCCACTAATTCTGGTTTAGTTGGATATGCTGATGTTGGATATAGATCTGATCCATATAAGGCTCGCTCTCAAACCGGGTATTTATTTTGTTATAACGGCACCACTATTTCTTGGTGTTCTACGAAGCAATCGCTAGTAGCTACATCTTCTAACCACTCTGAGATTATTGCTTTATATGAAGCTGAAAGAGAGTGTATTTGGTTAAAATCCGTTATAACGCATATTCATAATTCTTGTTGTTTAATACCGGTTACAAATTCTCCCACTATAATTTATGAAGATAATGCCGCTTATGTTGCACAAGTCAGAGGAGGATATATCAAAGGTGATAGGACCAAGCATATCTCGCCGAAATTTTTTTATACTCATGAACTCCAAAAAAGTCAACAAATTGATGTTAAACAGATTTGATTCATAAATAATATTGCAGATCTTTTTACCAAATCATTGCCAACATCAACTTTTGAGAAATTAGTATATGACATTGGTATGCGGCGAGTTCACAAGGTGCAAGATTGATTAGCCCGAGCAATGGCTACATGGCTCAATTGAAGGGGATATACCATGAATTATGCATTATAGCATTGATATGCAGCGAGTTCACAAGATGCAAGATTGATTAGCCCCAACAGTGGCTATATATGCATTGCACTCTTTTTTCTTTTTGTCCGATTTTTTCCAACAGGGTTTTTCCGGCTTAAAGTTTTTAACAAGGCAATTAATGCATCTATAAATGGGAGAGATCATAACATTTGTACTCTGCACTCTTTTTCCCTTTTGTCCGATTTTTGTCCCACTGGGTTTTTTCGGCTTAAGGTTTTTAATAAGGCAGTATCATTTGATGCACAATCATAATGAATACAATGAATATTCAAGGGGGAGTGTTATGAAATACATAAATGGATGAAATACATGAATGAATATTCATTATATTCATCTTATCTAATATACTTATTATGGTACATTTGTATCATACATTCTAAGTACATCTCCCTATACAATGAACGTTCATATCCCCTATCCAGTACATGTATTATTTAATGCATTGATATTAATGATAAGTACATTCTTGTTCTCCTATAAATAGGAGTTTAGTTTTGATGTACAAACACAACCATCAGAATAAACAATCACACCATCTTCCCTGGCTTTCTCTACTATCTCTAGTGTTCACTTGCTTTCTCTTCTCAATCTCTTCTCTATTTTATATTCACCACAACACAATATTTTACAACAATTAGCAATTAAAAATACTTAAAAAATTATCATGGATTTCAATTAATCATTTCCTTTTATGCGTTGAGGAAATCATTTACTCGTATAATTTGTTAGATATTTTCATTGATCAGTCAATTTTCACATCAAATAATCCCTTAAATATACATAATGAGTAACCGGCTATTGACATTTGAGTTTTTTCTAATCGAGACTTCCTCTTTACTTAATTGGTGGTTATTCTTTTTCTCAAATTATATTGTTTAATGCAAACAAATGAGCACTTATGAAACATAAGCGACTGCTATTTAGTTGTATAATCTGTAAATTGGCCATTTAAAAAAATAAAGGCAAACTATAGATAGCCATCAACTTTTAAAACCATTTCTTAAATTCCTAATAAATTTGGACTTCAGGAAAACAGTTATTAAAATAACTTCCAAACGCATTAATTCCCAATAAGTCTACTTTGAGAACCCATTTATCCAATTCAAGTATTTTTTATTTTTTTTGCTCATTTAGCTATATACTTGTAAATTCAAGTTGTTTTCTTCATCGATGGATAAACACATGGCCACAAAATTATCTACCACGAACATGTTCATTTTCTGAATAAAATATGACTTATGTGCAAGAAAAGTACAAAGTAGCAAGAAATTGAACATCTTATTGATTTCTCCAGTCTCTTCACAATTTCTTGGTGGTACTAAGCATCTTCTGTATAACTAGCAAAAGCATAAAGAGATCCACATAGCATTTTCTCACTATACAAAATATAAAAATAAAAAGGCAAAAGTTCTATTTTTATTTGCAGCTCTATTTCACCGGTGTCTCATCATGTCCTGGAGAGTGAAGGGGGTGCCTGTTTTCAATCGGACTTCTTTAAACATTCCGGCGATCACATGCGCGGTGAATATGAAGATCGATCAACTTCGCAACCCCGCGCAGAGGGGCAGGGATGGTTTCCAGGTGATCGTAGGCTTTACGCTCGCGCACTGCGACGTGGCGGCCCCGTTCCTCCCATTATACCTCAAGTTAATATCAGCACGCTCCAGTTTCTGGCAAGGCGCTCCTCTTCCGCAACCAAGCTTCTCAGCAAGTGGTGTTGCAGACGTTCCTCGGATGTCCCTAAAGCTCACATCTAAGATCTTGACCTTTGTGGGAATGTGTGTCTAATTAAAATTTGGACGTTAAACCCAAGATTTGCACCCAAAATCAAGAACAGCAAAACTATTTCATCAATGCTCCTAGGCCTACCGCGCTAGTTAACGTGACGGGATTCATTGTTTATCGATTCAGTAAACGGACACGATTGATGAGCCAAAACTACAATTACAAGAAAAATGGGCTTAATTAGAATGCGTCCTAAGATCACGTCGATTGATTATCGTCCAAATATTACACGAGCGGGGTGACTCGCACTATTCACTAGATGTGTGTCGTGAATTTACGATAATGAACCGATCGAGTACATGAGACTATTTGAGCCTTTTGATGTACGTAAAGTGAAATTTCAACTTCATAATGTGTGTATGGTGAAACTTAGATCCGGAGTAGGTAAGAATTCATGGAGGCTGATCTTATTTTTTTCGCAGACCAAATATATATTAATAACTAAGTGAGGTGTACGAGTGAGGATTTTCTTCAAACGGAATCCGACGTGGCATCAGAATACCGTGCAATCAGACATCTTCCTATCATTTATAATGTCGATATTACATGGGGTACACAAAAAGAGTACAAAAACCAAACAGTTTCGCTCAAGACCGACTCATCGTCTTCAGAGATCCTCCTTTCCACATCCTTTATAAAGAAACGTTCGGCGTCGATTCGTCTTCACTGAGAAAGAGCGAACTCTTTAGCTCACGACCTTGGCACAAGCCGGAGGGTTTAGCTTGCCAGAGATCAAAGGCTTGACGTTCGAACACTCTGATGTGGCGGGGCCTTCGGGGCCATTATACACGAGGTCGATGTCCGCAATCTCGACTCCGTCGCATGGCACGCGCTGGCTGCAGGCGACCTTCATCGCGACCTGGGATGCTGAGGTTCCCCTGATTCTCTTGAAGCTGACTTTGCTGAGCTTGACAAGCGAAGGAATCTGAACAAATCGGATAACATACAGATTAGGGCCGACATGTATACGGTTTATCGATTGTGCGATTAGTTTTTGTTTCCTAAGTGACTTGAGAATTGTGAGCAAAACAAGCATTGCTGTCTACCTGTGCTTGGCACTGGTTGAATGGGCAGTATCCCTGGTCTATGAGCACCGGGTTGGTGACATTGTTCATCTGGATATCCTCGAAATGCATGTCAGAAGCCGTGCCGACTTTCGACGCAGGCCAAGTCTTGATCCTCACACCGTTATCCGCACCGTTGATGGTGCAGTTCGTGACGAAGACACCCTCCACGGGCTCTTCGTTTTCATACTTCCCGAGGCTGCCGACGCTGATGCCGTGGCCCGGACCGCAGATCACCCCCTTGACAGTGATCTGCCGGCTCCCGTCACCGAGGGAGACGCAGTCGTCCCCAGTCTTGATGTCGGAGTCGAGGATGTTGACCCCAAGCGACCGTCCGATGTGGATCCCGTCCGTGTTGATGCTTTCGGCCGGCGCATTCACGTGGAAATGTTGGAACGTCACGTTGTTGCTGCCCAAGACGTTTACGTGGAAATACTTGCTGTCCAGCGTCGTTACATCATGGATTAGGGTATTGTTGACGAAGTTGAACCTCAAATTCTGTCGAAATCCAACGGATGTCAGCAATTTCCCCCGATGTTCAAAAATCACGTTGTCTAAGTTTGGATGTTGCCGATTGGCGTATCCGTTATTCCAACGACCGTGCGGTTCGAAATCTATATAGAAACGAATAATACCGACGGGCACTTACAGTGGGGAGAGTACCGCAGTTCGAGTTCTTGGCGCAGTCGTTCCGCGCCCAGGCTGTCTTGCCCTGGCCGTCGAACGTCCCGCTGCCCGACAAGGTGAGGCCGTCGATGTAACCAAACACGACCCAACCGTCGGTCTTCAAGAGGCTCGGGTCCGCCGGGGCCTTCAATGTGCCTTGGAGCTCGAACTCCACAGGGGCCTTGCAGGGTCCTTGCAGGACCACCTCCGACAGCGCAAACGTCCCCCCCGGGATCAGCACTTTAGCAGAAGTATTGGATGCGCACGCCTCTTTCCATGCACTCAGCAAGGCCTTCGAAAAAATTTGTGACAAAACCATCGTTAGCCGCAGAGATTTAGGAAAGAATGCCGTAAAGCTATTCATTAAAGAATACACGCACCTGGCTAATGTCTGAACTGCCATCGCCCTTCGCACCGTAACTCGCGATGTTAAAGACCTGGGCGTTGATGGAAGAAGAAAAAGACAGCAGCAGCAGTGCACCAACGTACGATTTCATTGCCATCGTTTCCCTTCTGCTACGAGGATTCCTGGTCTCTCTCTCTTTCTCCCGGGCGCTTGCTGGACCTTCCAAGAAGAAAGAAAGAGGACACTGTTCGGTTGATCTTTCCCCTTGGCGCGGGAGCCATTTATACTGCATCCGTGGGGGGAACCTTATGACGCCATTAACAGCTTTTAGCCAAATTTAAGGTGAATCCGTCGGGAATTGAGCGGGAGCGAGAAAGTCTCCACATTTTCCCTCCTGGCTCCTGGCTCCTGGCTCCTGGCTCTGCCCCGTCTCCTATTATTAGCTTTCCCACCGTTGCCTGCTGATTGTCAACTTCCATATTTTGTGTCCCTGGATTTTCTCTATCATGCCAGATCTTGAAACCGGGGGTTCTAGATGCGGAGAATCGATCCATCTTCCTGTCATTGCCGTCCGGTGTTATTGTAAGCTAGCTTTTAAAAGTTACTACGAAAATGCTTCACTTACTAACAAACTCCGAGCGGATCTCATCCTCAAACTTCAATCCATCATTTTGCTTCTATCGATTCATTGAAGGCTTCGAGTACCGATCGAACCAACGCCCTTGGAGACGCATTCTGATTCTGGGTTTGCCTACTACTGGATTTGAACCGACGACTCTCTTGTTGAAATAGGCCTTCTGGACGGCATTTATTAGGTGACCAAATAAGGAAATACCGAAATAGCTTGATATGCACGCCTCTCATTTTCATTCTTATTTTTAAATGATAAATGATAACGAAAACCCAATTTGTCCATAAACCCAAATCCGTTTTCAAGTTAAAAAAAAAAAAAGGAAAACTACTTTCTTCCTCCATAACTGAAAAATTAGAAATAGAAAAATGAGTAGTTTATAAAAGGAAAATGATCCCAAAAGTCTTAAAATTATTGCACATTTGCCACTTTAGGTCTAAACTTTTCAATTTTGTTAGTTGAATACTAAATATTTTCACAATTTGCCAATTAAGCCAATCTGGCTAATTTTGACTAAAAATCGTTGACATGGAAGTCATGTGTCGTACATGGCAGCCGACGTTGACATTTTTATTAATTTTTTTATATGTTTCTTTTATTTTCTTTCTTTTTCTTTTTTTATTCTTTTTTGGTTTAAAAGATCGGCAAGGCCACTCGCCTTAGTAAGTTTATAAAATTTGCATGAGCATATAAGTCATATAGGTTTATAAAATTAAGACACGTAGGTTTAAATTAACCTTTAGGATTATTTTTAGGATTTCATCCTTAGTAAGTTTGCATGTTTTCATAATATAAAAAGATAAAAAAAAAAAGTAAAAAAAATATTGATTTTCTAAGACAAATGAGGTTTAAATCAAATTAATCCCGAAATTGAATTAGGAAATTATTCCTTTTTGAATAGCTTAATTAGTTTTTTTTATTTAGATAAAAAATAAAAAGTTAGTATTGCATCACTATGTTTTTCTTAATCGAAATTATTCGGTCATTTTAAAAATAAATAAAAACAAATAAAAAGAGAAAACACAAAAGTTATTTTCTCGATTAATTAATAAATTAGTTCATAATTAATCACATTTCATATCATCATTATTTAATATAGGTTGCATACATAAAAAAAATCACAAAAGAGCATGCATATAGAATTAATATGTCATTCATCCCATATCATGAAACGCATGCATATATAAATTAGATTGCATACATATAGTCCAAATTAGTACATATAAATTGCATTTCACATATCATTAAAGTAAAATTTATGCATATTAATTTTAGATTAAGATTGCACAATAATAATTTAGGTGTCATGTCATTTAGAAATCATGTTTAGGGCATGCATTTTTATTAGCATTTTTTTAAAATGTTTTCTTAGAGAGTGGACTTTAATAAAGTTGTGGTTTATAATTTCTTAGAATTTTGATTTATTGAATGTTATTTAATTGATTGTGCACCCGCATGACCACCATTTGCATGTTAGTATCTTAGGTTAAAATTAATCAAGACTGCCTGCAAATATTTTTTTTAAGGTATTGAAAGGGCGTTAGATTAATCTAGCGTAACCATGTCCCCGAATCCATTAAATCTCTTGTTCGTAAAAGGTAAAGTATTCTCCCATATTTTCCCTGGGTTTCTAATTAGCCCTAATTGGTTAGTGGCGGCTCCGATTTGAAATATAATTGCATGTTTTAGTGGGTCTTTTTCTTAGTATCAAGTCGTGATTGGTAGGGCTTGGGAGAGTCCACGCCAAATCTTCGGACTTAGTAATCCATTAACCTAGTTTTAGGTGATTCACCCTTCGAAAAATTTGGGTCGCGACAGCTTGGCGACTCCACTGGGGACTTAGAGTTAAAACTCATAGTGGACATAGGCCTGTTTCTTTTTAAAATATATATATTTGTTTGGCAGCAAGGACACCAGGTATGTCACTAACATATTTCTAAGGTGTTAAATGTTCTTGCAGATGGGAGGTATAAGGGGAGTAGTCTTTGCTAATCCTTGTCTTGCAGGAGGGTGTAAAGATGAATGATTTATTTTTCCATATATTGAAGTGTCGTTTGTATTATAAATTGTTGTGCATGATTTTCAAATTGTTTTTGCACTACACATTGCACACACGACCTGTAGCTGGACCTGGGCTGCGATAGGATTTCTAGGATGGTGTTGAGAATGATACTTCCTCTAAAGCGAGACTGTTATGTAGAGGTTGACATTCTCTTCCCCGAAATTTCTTTCATGGTGTCAAATGTGTTTGTCTATATCCGCGAGATTGCATGATTATTGGACATTCCATTCGACTAAGCCGGAGTTAGGGGGACCTGGCACGTTAATGCGAGACTGCAACGGTCAGATCATCCCCTTAGCTCCACTTTGTTAAGCCATCTAGATAGAAATCGAGCCGCACATTTCATGCGTGTGTCTATGTGATTATCATCCATTTTCTGGTAAAAGTAAGTTGTCTAAACTCCTCCTTTGCAATTTACTTACTTTATTGTAATTTTGTCGGTCCATGACAATAGGTTTCGCCGTCAGTCTTGTCTTATATGCAATGGGGAAAACCGACATCCAATTCATTTCCACTCCCAAAAAAGAGCTCAAGATGTGGCTGGACCAGTTAGATCAAGACAGCCAGAGATATGTGAAAGCTAGGATCGCTCGACTTCTTCCACTATTAGATATCAGCATCCACTCCGGTGTCATACAGGCGCTGCCCCATTTCTGGTGTCCTCAAACTTCAACCTTTGTATTTGGTGAGTATGAACTAACTCCAACATTAGAGGAGTATAGTATAGCCATGGGAATGCCTCTGGAGAAAGAGCTTATTAGGCCACCTATTGGTATTGATTTCATTTCTGAATTATCACAATTTTTAGAAATCGAGGCCGAAGTGGTAAGAAAGGTTGTTAAGGCCAATTGCTATGCATGCCCATTTTCATTTCTGAAAGAGTGTTTTGCAAGCCAACCAATGATTTCAAAAGCTAGGATTTTCATATTGGCATTTTTTGGACTAATCGTTTTTCCTTATCGAAAAAATGCCATTAATCCCTCAATTTCGTGGGTGGTCAATCGAGTTTGTGATGGGTTGAATTATGTCAATATGGTTTTAGCTGAAACATTTTTGTCATTAACCCGTTTCAAGCAAAATGAGGAAAAGACCATGCGTGCCCTACCTGAGCTTTTGCAAATATGGTTTTTCTCTCACATAAGAGGGTTTGGGCACCTGATGAAACAATTCAAGATTGACGATTTTAGGCACCCCATACAAAAATTTATGGTCCTAGAACGTTTTTCTCCACACGAGCAGTACGCTCGTTGGATAAATTTTTTGAAAGATCCTGATCCTAAGGCATTCCTATGGCATACTAAATGGTTCTGAGTTGAGGAGGCTCGTTTCTCACACAAGCATGATGAACCAATCCCATTGCTGGGCCTTTCCGGTGCGACTTCTTATTACCCATATAGGGTGGCCCGTCAGTACAGAGCTCTTCAAGAAATTCCTCCGCCCCTCAAGATGGAATTATTTCAAGTTCGTTTTGATCAAAAGAGCTATGATTACTTCAACAAGGTCTAGATGATCATTGCTGCATGGAATGAATTCCATCTAGAGAAGATTTTGGAGCCCAAGAGACTGAAAGGCGAGGAGGAGATTCACCATGCATCGGCGTTCTACATCCAGCAACACCGGATTCCTGCTTCCTTACGTCCAGTGGTCCCTGATGTGACCGAGAAGCCCACCCAACGAGCACAAATTGAGCATCTTAAGCGGAAAGTGGAAATGATTGAAGCTGAAAATAAGAAGCTTCCCAAGGCGTTGGGTTCCCGAAAGCATATAAAATGAGATGTTCAATGAGATCTTGATTTCAATTCAGTCTTTTCAATTTTAGTTCAATGTTTAGGGATTTGAATTTCAATTCTTAGTTCATTGTTAGGAAGTTTGGTTCATTGTTAGGGAGTTTGGTTTAAACATTTTAAATAAATAAAATGAGATGTTTAGACCATTGTCATGGGCCATTTTCCTATCTTGTCGTTATTTCTTATATTATCTCTTTCTCCATAGGTAACAACACGGCTCATCCAAGATCACCAATCCGTACTCGTTCTAGAGTAACAATGGCTGACGACGCTGAACAAATGCGTGGTGCTGAACAAGCTCATGTCGTTGCCCTTGAAACAGAAATGAAGCAAGTCCTGAATGTCCTTGAGCAGCTCTCTAAACAAATAGATTCTCTCCAAGCAAATACTGTCCCATCAGCTCCGCAAGTCGAAGTGGTGTTACCACAACATGCTCCTATGGCTGATCCGAAAGATAAAGGCAAGAATGTATCCACAAGTGGCCCGTCAAGCTCTAATGATGTCTTTAGGGAGAAAAGTACTAACACGCCTCAAATCATTGTTGACGAGGAGATACAAGTGATACAGCCGGCTGTACCGAAGACTGAGCAAGCAACTACAAGGTGCATTTAACCAAGACCCAACTGATCTGTCCCATTATGCAAAGATCAAGATACCAAAGAAGTTCAAAATGCCAGACTTTGAAAAGTATAATGGCACTTCTTGCCCAAAGATACATTTGCAGACTTATGTGGTTAGGATGACCCCATATGTTGATAACATACCCCTGATGATTCAGCAATTTCAAGCAAGCCTGACAGGACCGGCACTCCAGTGGTATATTATGAAGAAGATTAATCTCCTGGAAACTTGGGAGGATTTGACTGATGCCTTCTTCAAGCAGTACAAGTATAATATTGATGTCACTCCATCTCGAGAGGATTTACTTCACACTGCGAAGAAGAAGAAGACAAAATCTTTCAAGGCCTATGTCACAAGATGGAGGACTGTAGCTGCTCAAATTACTCCGGAGCCGACTGAAAAGGAGCTGATGGATTTGTTCATGAAGACGCTCCCGCCTGAATATCGAAATCGGATGTTAGGATCGACTGCCGAGTCATTCAATCAGCTAGTCCCTGTTGGCGAGCGAATTGAAATAGCCCTACGTGATGGATGGGTGTCTGATCAAACCAGCTCATATAAGAAATTTTCGGCCAAGAAGGATAAAGAGCCCGTAGCAGAAGTCAATACAGCTTATGTTCAACCCCCTTGCCCTATCTCGAACACTCAACAGGGAGGAGCACGTCCATTCTTTGGCCAGTAGAAGAACTCTTCCAGGCGTCAATTTACACCTCTTCCTAAGACATTGTCTAAGATCTTGCCGACCCTTCAGAAGAAAGGATTACTCGCTAAGGAGCCTAAGCGACCTAATCCCGAGCGTTTCCCCAACTATGATCCTTTTAAGACATGTGCTTACCATATGGGGGAGGTAGGGCATTCTGTTGATGATTGCTATACGCTGCGACACAAAATCCAAAATCTGTTGGATGCTAAAGTGGTCTCATTCCGCGAAGCACAGCCAAACATCCAGAATAATCCACTCCCTGACCATCCAGAAACTGTGAATGCCATTTTCAGTTTTGATGTTGGTCGAAAGAAGAGCTTGAGAGTACATCTGGACGATGTATATAATGGTTTAGTTCGAGCTGGATACTACTCAGATCTAGAAGAACATACCATATCTCAGAAGGTGCAGAGAGTTAAGATAATGTCCAAGAAGGGGATGATTGTTTGCGTAGATCCTGCCGACAAAGTTTCAACTATCACTCCAATCATTATTGATCTGGAGGAGGAGCTTTCTGATTTTGAAAATGAATTTACCGGTTTGAACATTGGAGCTAGCGATCCCTTAGTTTTTGACATGCCACCATTGGAGGATGCTTCAGATGAAGAAGGATTAATCATCAATGACGTGCCGCCATCAGATGATGAAGAATTGATTCTTGATGTTACGCAACCCTATGCATACACGAATGATAAGACGGTCCCATGGTGTTATGATCCGGAGATAGATGTGGTCACTCGATCGGGACGCCCTTACGCTTAGGCCAACTCACAATCTGTCAAGCCGGCGACTGATGAAGAGGCTAAAGAATTTTTAGCTGTGATTAAGGCAAGTGAGTATAGTGTAGTGGACCAACTTCGAAAACTACCGGCACAAGTCTCCATATTAGAGTTGCTTTTGACATCGGAGAAACATCAAAAGGCTTTGATGAAAGTCCTTAATGAAGTACATGTCCCAGAGTCCATTGAGCCTGAGAAGTTGGGGGAATTCGTGGGGGTCACTTTGTTAAACGATCAGATCACTTTCTCAGATGATGAAATCCCGGATGAAGGAAGGGGACACGGCAAAGCCCTTTATATCTCAGCCAAGTGTCGAAATACCTTGGTATCCCGTGTACTCATTGATAATGGATCGGCTTTAAACATATGCCCCCTCGCGACTCTAAAGCGTCTTGGGTATGATTTAGGGAAAATTCATGCAGCTAAAAGTTCTGTTCGAGCATTTGACGGAACCAAGAAAGAAGCAGTTGGGGAAGTTGATTTAGACTTGCAGATAGGGCCAGTGTTATTTAATGTAGTTTTTCGGGTCTTGGACATACCTATAGCCTTCAACTTTTTGTTAGGTCTTCCATGGCTTCATGCGAGCGGAGCAGTTTCTTCAAGTCTTCACCAGAAAGTGAAGTTTGTGACGAAGGGGAAGCTTATTACAGTTCGAGGAGAGGATGAGTTCAAGATTTATCACGAGACGGCTATCCCTTACATTGAACCAGATTGTATAGAAAAATCCAGTTTTCAAGCATTTGAATTGGTTTCGACCATTCATGTCTCTCAAGGTAATGGTTTAGGCCGACATGGTCAGGGCACTCGCCAACCAATTGAGGCCGGGCGGAATTCATAGACTACTGGGTTGGACTATCGTGATAGAGGTGGACGATCCTGTAGAGGAAGAGGAAGAGGACAAGGACGAACTGGCATCATTAGACCCCACATTAGGTCCACATTCCTTGGGCCTGCAAGGATGATGCATGAGGAAGAAGGTGCAATCAATACCTGTGTCCAGTACTCCAAGCCTCCAGTTGCTGACATCGATGTAATTCCTGCCGAATGGGTAGTGGTAGACCAGCCGGTTGCAGACACCACTCGATCCGCCGGAAAAGACGACGCACTCGGAGGAACGGCCGAATTGTTCGAAGAGAATTTCGTGTTGGTCATCGACGAAGTTCGAGAGTATGAGAATTTTAATTATTTGCATACTCCTCTGCACAGGAGTTTTTATTGCTTTCCGCATTTGCATTTCCATTCCTAGGATTTCTATCATTCCAATAATGTAATTTGTTTTTCATCCAATAAAATACATGAAAGTTTTCATGTTTTGAGGGCATGATGAAGTACACCAAACTAGCCCGGTGATGATATCCAGCCGATAAAAGAAAAGAAAAATTTCAAAAAGTCTAGGCTACCCTGTTTGTCTTTCTAATTCATCTACTTCTTGTTTCAGGAACGATATTGTGACTTGCAAGGACGTGAGAATGGTCCAATTTAATACGACAGGTGCTAATAATGATGATCCCAAAGAGGACTCCAGTGAAGTGCAACGTAGCTGGGAACATCATGAAAAGGCTAAGGCTCCCACGTCCGAGCAGACCGTCACTATTAATTTAAGTGACACTGAAGAAGCCAAAGAAGTGAAAATTGGGGCGAGTCTTCCCAAAGATGAGGCCGAGCGCCTAACTCAGTTACTGAAGGAATATCAGGATATCTTTGCATGGACTTATGCTGATATGCCTGGTTTAGACCCGTCAATTGTGGAGCATTGTCTACCTACTAATTTGGATGTGCCACCTAAGAAGCAGAGGCTACGGAGAACGAAGCCCGAACTCTCAAAGAAGATAGAGGAGGAAGTGATGAAACTCTTAAAGGTGGGATTCATTGAAGTCTCACAGTACCCCGAATGGGTGGCCAACATTGTACCAGTAATGAAGAAAGACGGTCGGGTTCGAGTATGTGTTGATTATCGAGATCTGAACAATGCCAGTCCAAAAGATGATTTTCCGTTACCGCATATAGATGTCCTTGTGGATAGTACCGCTGGATTTGAACTATTCTCATTTATGGATGGTTTTTCCAGGTACAATCAGATAAGGATGAAGGAGGAAGACAATGAGAAGACTGCATTTATCACCCCGTGGGGAACCTTCCATTATAAGGCTATGCCCTTCGGACTCAAAAATGTAGGGGCAACTTACCAGCGAGCCATGATAGCATTGTTTCATGACATGATGCATCAAGAGATTGAGGTCTATGTTGATGATATGATTGCAAAGACTCGAAACCTTGAAGAAGCTATTTGATCGACTCCGTGAGTTCAAGCTTCGACTAAATCCCGCTAAGTGCGTGTTTGGGGCAACATCCGGTAAATTGCTTGGATTCATTGTGAGCAGTAAATGGATTGAAATCGACCCAGCCAAAGCTAAAGCCATTTGTGAGCTGCGACCTCCGTCAATGGTGAAAGAAGTCCGAAGCCTCTTGGGGAGGTTGAATTACATTGCTCGATTCATTTCCCGACTTTCTGAAACCGCCAAGCCATTCTTCAAGCTCCTAAAGAAGAATGCACGAGTCGATTGGGATGATGAATGTCGAGAAGCGTTCAACAAGTTGAAGAATTACTTGATGAATCCACCGATGCTTGTCCCACCATCGCCGGGTCATCCTTTATTCTCTACCTCACTATTCATAGTGAGTCACTAGGTGCAATGTTAGCTCAAGAAAATCCCGTCGACAGAAAAGAACGAACCATTTATTACCTGAGCAAGAAGTTCACTGTATCAGAGCTGAAGTATCCTGATGTAGAAAAGACCTGTGCGGCTTTGGTGTGGGTATTGCATAGATTGCGACAATACACACTGCATTACCAGACATTCCTTGTGATTGAGAGCGACCCCATCAAGTACTTACTTGAGCAACCAGTTTTGGTGGGTAAGTTGGCCAAATGGAAAATTTTAATTTCCTAATTTGATGTACAATTCATGCCACAAAAGTCGGTTAAGGGTCGAGTGATCGCTGACCTATTGGCCGAGAATTCATGAGTCTCTAATGACAATGACAGTTTCCTTGATGACCGCGTCTTGAGTATAAATGAAGACTCGTGGAAGATGTTCTTTGATGGAGCTGTAAACTTGTCTGGTTCTGGTACTGGGGCAGTTCTGATATCCCCAGATGGACAACACCATCCAGTGGCTGCAAAATTGGTATTCCCATGCACTAACAACGTGGCTGAGTATGAAGCTTGCATCCTTGGGCTTCAGGCTGCAATTGAGATAGTTGTGGCCAAGTTAAAAGTGTTCGGGGATTCCACATTAATCATAATGCAGACCGTAGGTGAATGGAAGACCAAGGAGGCCAAATTGCTCCCATACCACAAGTATTTAGAAGGTCTGATGGAAAAGTTCGAGGAAGTTTCGTTTGAATACTTGTCAAGATCTCATAATCAATTTGCGGACGCACTTGCAACGTTGTCTTCTATGCTGCAGGTCACTGATGGGTTAGAGGTCGAGCCTCTGAAAATAGAGGTTTTGCCAAAGCCAGCTTATTGCATGGTAGTGATAGAGGAACCATATGGAAAACCATGGTACCATGACATTATGACCTATATTCAAAAGCGAGAGTTTCCAGAAGGAAGCAATCCAGCTGACCGAAAGCATCTCATGAAACTTGCCTCCAAATTCTTTATTAGTGGTGATACATTATACAAACGGTCTTTCGATACCGTCCTACTTAGATGTGTCAATGCTAAGGAAGCCACTCAGTTGATGGAAGAAATACATGAAGGGGTGTGTGGTCCTCACATGAGCGGTCACATGTTAGCAAAGAGGATTATGAGACTAGGTTACTTTTGGCTGACTTTGGAGACTGATTGCATTCAACATGTTAGAAGTTGTCACCGTTGTCAGATTTATGGAGACAAGATATATGTTCCTCCAAATGAGCTGCATCAACTGTCAAAGTCATGGCCTTTTTCAATGTGGGGAATCGATGTAATCGGCCTAATTAATCCGAAAGCCTCAAATGGCCATCGTTTCATCTTGGTCGCTATTGATTATTTCACAAAATGGATAGAGGCAGCATCCTATGCAGTTGTTACCGCAAGGAATGTCGTGAAGTTTGTGCGACGGGATATTATTGCTCGTTATGGCGTGCCTGAAGCCATCATCACAGATAACGGGACAAACCTAAACAACAAGCTTGTTAATGACTTGTTCAAGGAGTTCAAAATTCGTCATTTGAATTCATCGCCCTATCGCCCTCAGATGAATGGTGCGGTTGAAGCAGCGAATAAGAACATCAAGAAGATTCTGGCAAAATCAGCTGATAAGAGGCTTCCTTACGCTCTGATGGCGTATAGGACTTCAGTTCGCACTTCTACTGGGGCAACTCCTTTTTCTCTGGTGTACGGCATGGAAGCAGTCCTGCCAGTTGAAGTAGAAATCCCTTCTCTAAGAGTATTGTCTCAGTCTAAGCTGACAAAAGCTGATTGGGCACAACAGAGGTATGACCAACTCAATTTGATTGAAGAAAAACGATTGAAGGCCGTATGTCATGGTCAATGTTATCAACAGCGGGTGGCCAAGTCCTTTAATCGGAAGGTTCGCCCAAGGTATTTCAAGGTCCATGATTTGGTGCTACGCAAGATGCTACCAATTAACTTTCATCCTCGTGGCAAATTCACTCCGAATTACAGTGGGCCATACATCGTGAAGAAAGTACTTCCTGGAGGTGCTTTAATTTTGGCAGAAATGGATGGGCGGGAATTCACAAATCCTGTAAATTCTGATGCTGTAAAGAAATACTATCCATGAATAAGAGGGCTCATAAAAACCTTTTCCTCGCTCAAAGTTGGTCAAATCTTTAGTGTATAATGTTGCATATTTTATTTTTGCAGGGGCAAAGAATGGATGTGAACGATGGTGTCTTATTTTTGTGAGGAATCTCTATGAGCTCCTTTACAAAGGAAGGGCAAGACATGGACACATAATAGTTTTCACTTTATAAGCATGCCCTCTTTATCATTATAGAATGCTTTCACATGATATTGTGTAATTCGTCAATTCTACTTGAAATTTATCAAAATGGATAATTCAGTGAAAGATGTCGAGTTATTTGAGCATGCTAAATGAGGTGTGAAAGGCAAGCCTAATCCCATACACCGTCCCCTGTCTATATATTGTGAGGTGAGTATGGAAACATTTTGTATTTCAAGGTGAAAAATTTTCTTGCGAAAAGTACAACAGCTGAAATGACGAGAGGCGGTTCATTTCTCTATCCCAAACACTACAGGTGTTCCATTGCTTAACCATTTTAAGCCAATACACTTATGGATGTTCTTTTCAAATTACCCGTGTCAAGAACCACCCCACATCGGGGCAACTAGGAGATAAAAATGACATCATGAAGTGAGGAAAATGAATTGAAATTTTCTTGCTCTCACTTGCATCAATCTTCAAGTCATGCTATTACATTGAATTCATGTGCTAATTTAAGTGCCTTAGGATGACGAAGAGCGTTTCTTTCACTATCCTACACACTTATATCCTTTGAATAAGCCCGCTTGAGCCTGCTATTTCATTTCTTTTAAACCCAGTTGGTGATCATCCCCCACACTGGGGCAAGGCAAGAGACGAATGAAGACCCTTGAAGGTTTGAGTGTCGACGAATGAAGACCCTTGAAGGTTTGAGTGTCATTTAAAGTATACTTGACACACGCTTTGTGCGCAAGAACTGAAATCAAAATAAAACTAAGGGGCATGAAAAAGCAGTGTGCCTGGTAAAAGCAAGGCCAATGCCCGTGAAAAAAAGAGAAATGACTGATGAATTGGAGGCATAAAAAGCAGTGTGCTTGACCAATGTCCATCATCAAAGAAAATGACTTTGAAAAAAAAATTGTTGAGAAAAGATCTCCAGTTGAATAATCATTAACATCAGGTGATAAACTTTTGAGCCAATAAAGAAATCTGTCAAGATGACAATCCGGAGCGAAGAAAACCGGTGGCAATGTCAAGATGATCACCAACTTTGACCCCTATACACATCTTTGAGCCTAACGATCCTTTCGTTTCTCAACCCATGAACCAAGCCTATGTTACGTCCCTTACAAAGTCTCTTCAGATTAGGGCACTTGAGTTGACATAAGAATTCACATGTTTTAAGTATTGCTCGAAGAAGTGCGAGCAAGATTATTTCTTTATCATTTTGCAGGGTTCTTGATTTGTAAACCCGGAGATGATTACAGAATCATTCGTTCAATTTGCTTTGACTCGAAGAGTCCTTTTGTTAAGCCATTGACCAAGCCTGCATTACAGTCATTGACAAAGACCTCTCAGATTGGTAAGGTCGTACTGATTGCAAGAAAATTCGAACTCTCATCGACAAGATGAGATTGAGTGATATATATCAATGGTCGGGACAAATAACCCTTCTTAAATGAGAGCGAGTGAAAAAGGCCTTTTCACACCAAAAGTGTCTCATTTAGCATGTTCAAGAGATTTACGCTATAACTGAAAATTGTCCTAGTGATAATTTTTTCGGTAGAAGCTTGATAAAGCCATCATGCATGGACTTTCATTGAATTTTTCCTCAAAGACCAAAAATATTGTCTTTGAAACCCTGAGTTTATCCAGTCATCTTTGTACTTGATGAGAATTCCAAGTATCTATTTATAAAATATTTTCAAATGTCTGGTGTGAATTCCATATATTTGAACCTTTAAATGCTTGATGCGAATTCCAGAGGATGGAACCTCAAATGAAAAGGATAAAGCAAATGCGATGATCTTTATTCGCCGTCATTTGCATGAGAGCCCGCAGACTCAATATTTATCCGTTCGAGACCCTCATATCTTGTGGAGGAGGTTGAAGGATATGTATGATCATACCAAAACTGATATCCTCCCTCAAGCACAATATGACTGGCAAAATCTCATACTGCAAGATTTTAAATCAGTGTCTGACTATAATTCTACTTTATTTGATATCGTTTCTCGGCTTGAGTTATGCGGTATCAAACTCACTGATGTGGAATTGTTAAAGAAAACTTTCTCCACCTTCCATGCTTCAAATATTGTATTGCAACAGCAATACCTGCAGCGTCAGTTTACCACATACTCTAAATTAATTTCTGTTTTTCTTACTGCCGAGCAAACAAATGAATTGCTGCTCAAAAATCATGATCTTAGACCTGCTGGCTCAAAAGCATTGCCTAAAACACATGCTAACTTTGAGAAAAATACTGGTCATTTTAAGGGCTATAAGCGCAGGCAAGAACATAATTCTAGAAGGGATGTCAAGAAATTTAACCGTCCTAGGAAATCAAACTTTGGCCTGAATCATGGCAAAGAAAAGAAGCCAAAGAAGGTGATTAATGAAAGTATTTGTCATCGTTGTGGCATGACTAGGCACTGGTCACGTACCTGTCGTACGCCAAAATATTTTGTTGACCTATACCAGGCATCTTTAAAGAATACGGGCAAGCGTGGTGAATCTTATGCCATTAAAATCAATCCTACTGCCATAACCACTGTTGAGGCCAACAATATCTCTGTTTGTGGGACTCCTCTTGCTCCTGAAGTAGCAAATGCATCATTGGATGTCTCTGATTTCTTTGAGGACCTCTAATTACTTTGATGAATCAGATTGGTGGATGATAATTTGAACTTCGAATTTTATGTTGTTTCGCTTTAATGTATTACTTTTTATTGTTCTTTATGAAATGCTTATGAACCTTATATAATATTTATTTTTGAAATTTTATTTGACTATATAACTAATATGCAACTTTTATGATACTTGACACCTGAAGTTGTCAATATAAATGCAAATGGAAAATACTGAGAAAAAGAAATATGTTTGTTTGCTTGATAGTGCAACAACACATACTATATTTCGTAGTAAACATTTTTTCTCGAGTATGACATTGCGGAAGGCACAAATCCATACAATATCCGGTTCTGTTCAGATTATTGATGGTTTTGGGAATGCCACAATTATTTTGCCAAATGGCACAGTCCTACATATTGAGAATGCATTTCTAAGCATTAAATCAAAGAGGAATCTGCTCGATTTTAAAGATGTACGCCGTAATGGGTACCATATTGAGACTATTTATGAGCAAGATAAGGAATACATTAGCATTTCCTCTTATAAGATGGGCCTGAAGATCATCCATGAGAAGCTAGAAGCTTCTTCTATGGGTTTGTATTGTGTCATGATTAAGAGTATTGAAACCTACACCATCACATCCTGGAGATTGGTAAGCCCTGATCAGTTTGGACTGTGGCATGATCACCTTGGTCATCCTGGCACTTCAATGATGAGTAGGATAATTCAAAATATAAAAGGGCACCCTTTAAAAGATATAAAGGTATTGTTGTCCAAAGATTATAATTGTGAGGCTTGCTTACAATGAAAACTCATTATCAAACCTTCTATAACAAAAGTTAATCTTGAATCTCCTTTATTCTTACAAAGAATTCAGGGTGATATTTGTAGACCAATACAACCACCAAGTGGACCATTTCGATATTTTATGGTATTAGTGGATGCATCCTGTAGATGGTCCCATGTTTGCCTATTATTTACGGTCAATGTCGCATTTGCACGTTTACTTGCGCAGATTATAAAGCTCCAGGCACAATTCCCTTATTATCCAATTAAGAGCATAAGGATGGATAATGCTGGTGAATTTACATCAAAGAGTTTTGATACATATTGTGCTTCACTCGGAATCGAGGTTGAACACCCGGTTGCATATGTTCATACTCAAAATGGATTGGCAGAATCCTCGATTAAACGTATCCAAATCATTGCATGCACTCTATTATTGAGAACGAATCTCAACGATACAGCATGGGGTCATGAAGTTTTGCATGCGGCAAGTCTAATAAGATTATGCCCCACTGCTAATCTTTTACAATCTCCCCTTCAAATGGTCCTTGGTTATGAACCAGATGTTTCACATCTATGCACATTTGGTTGTGTAGTGCAGGTGCCTGTAGCATCGCCAAAAAAGACGAAAATGGGTCCCCAACGCCGTTTGGGCATTTATGTTGGGTTTAATTCATCGTCTATCATTAGGTTCTTGGAACCAACTACTGGTGATCTTTTTACTGCCAGGTTTGCAGATTGTCATTTCGATGAGACTAGGTTTCCATCAATTGGGATACCTACAACTTCCATGACTGCAAAACAAAAACCAGTTAAGGTTTTCTCCTGGAATGAAAAAAAAAATATATCTCAATTAGACCCAAGGACCCCTGAATGTGAAAACAAGGTGCAGCGCATAATCCATTTACAGGCTATGGCCAATAGACTTCCTGATGCATTTAATGATGCTACTAAGGTAACGAAGTCTCATATTCTAGTTGCAAATGCTCCAGCTAGGATAGCTATTCCCGAAGAAAAAGCTAAAATGGATCAAAATCCCCCGCACTTGAAGCGTGGTAGACCAATAGAATCAAAAGATATTGCTCCTCGAAAACGAAGGGGAAAGAATCAGGAATCCGCTCTAGAAGAGCCTGGCGTTGTGCTTGCTCCTAAAGAGCTTATTACCACTGAAGAGGCGCAAACCCATGAAAGGAACACCAATCCCAAGAATACTGAGAATTCCATTACATATTAAAATAAAATTTGTGACTGAAATGAAATCATCATTGATGATGCTTTTACATTCTCAGTTGCTCATAAAATTATGGATGATGATTGTGAGTCGCAATCTATTATTGAATGTCGTCAAAAGCAAGATTGGTCTAAGTGAGAGGAAGCAATTAAGGCTGAATTAGCTTCCCTAACTAAACAAGAGGTTTTTGGACCTGTAACTCGTATCCCCGATAATGTAAAGCCCGTTGGATATAAAGGGGTATTTATCCGAAAACGAATTGAGAAAAATGAGGTTGTCAAGTATAAAGCTCGACTCGTTGCCCAAGGATTCTCTCAGAGACCTGGGATTGATTATAATGAGACATATTCATCTGTGATGGATATGATTACATTTCGTTTTCTTATTAGCCTAGCAATCGTTGAAAGATTGGAAATGCGTCTTATGGATATTGTGACGGCATATTTATATGGCTTATTAAATTATGATATTTATATGAAAATTCCCGAGGGATTCAAAATGCTTGAAGCATGCACTCCCCGCAATTTATTTTCAATAAAATTGCGAAGATCCTTGTACGTGTTAAAACAATCCGGTCGCATGTGGTATCAATGCCTAAGTGAGTACCTAATTAAGGAAATGTACAAAAATGATCATATCTGCCCATGCGTGTTTATTAAGAAATCAGAAACCGGATTTGCTATTGTAGTAGTTTATGTCGACGATATAAATTTAATTGGAACTCCAGAAGAGTTAGCTAAAACTGCTGAATATTTGAAAATGAAGTTTGAAGTTAAAGATTTGGGTAAAACCAAACTTTGTCTTGGTCTAGAGCTTGAGCATAAAGCAAATGGAATAATCGTCCATCAATCAGCATACGTTGAAAGATTGCTTAAACGCTTCAACATGAACAAAGCTCATCCATTGAGCACCCCTATGGTTGTAAGGTCTCTAGATTCCCAAAATGACCCATTTCATCCTAGAGAATTAAATGAAGAGATACTTGATCCTGAAGTACCATATCTCAATGCAATTGGGGCTTTGATGTACTTGGCACAATGTATGAGACTAGATATTGTTTTTGCGGTAAATTTATTTGCACAATTTAGTTCTGAGCCAATTCGGAGACATTGGAATGGAATTAAACATATTTAACGTTATCTCCGAGGAATCATAGATTTGGGATTATATTATTCCAATGATTCCACTAATTCTGGTTTAGTTGGATATGCTGATGTTGGATATAGATCTGATCCATATAAGGCTCGCTCTCAAACCGGGTATTTATTTTGTTATAACGGCACCACTATTTCTTGGTGTTCTACGAAGCAATCGCTAGTAGCTACATCTTCTAACCACTCTAAGATTATTGCTTTATATGAAGCTGAAAGAGAGTGTATTTGGTTAAAATCCGTTATAACGCATATTCATAATTCTTGTTGTTTAATACCGGTTACAAATTCTCCCACTATAATTTATGAAGATAATGCCGCTTGTGTTGCACAAGTCAGAGGAGGATATATCAAAGGTGATAGGACCAAGCATATCTCGCCGAAATTTTTCTATACTCATGAACTCCAAAAGAGTCAACAAATTGATGTTAAACAGATTCGATTCATAAATAATATTGCAGATCTTTTTACCAAATCATTGCCAACATCAACTTTTGAGAAATTAGTATATGACATTGGTATGCGGCGAGTTCACAAGGTGCAAGATTGATTAGCCCGAGCAATGGCTACATGGCTCAATTGAAGGGGATATATCATGAATTATGCATTATAGCATTGATATGCAGCGAGTTCACAAGATGCAAGATTGATTAGCCCCAACAGTGGCTATATATGCATTGCACTCTTTTTTCTTTTTGTCCGATTTTTTCCTACAGGGATTTTCCGGCTTAAAGTTTTTAACGAGGCAATTAATGCATCTATAAATGGAAGAGATCATAACATTTGTACTCTGCACTCTTTTTCCCTTTTGTCCGATTTTTGTCCCACTGGATTTTTTCGGCTTAAGGTTTTTAATAAGGCAGTATCATTTGATGCACAATCATTATGAATACAATGAATATTCAAGGGGGAGTGTTATGAAATACATAAATGGATGAAATACATGAATGAATATTCATTATATTCATCTTATCTAATGTACTTATTATGGTACATTTGTATCATACATTCTAAGTACATCTCCCTATACAATGAACGTTCATATCCCCTATCCAGTACATGTATTATTTAATGCATTCATATTAATGATAAGTACATTTTTGTTCTCCTATAAATAGGAGTTTAGTTTTGATGTACAAACACAACCATCAGAATAAACAGTCACACCATCTTCCCTGGCTTTCTCTACTATCTCTAGTGTTCACTTGCTTTCTCTTCTCAATCTCTTCTCTATTATATATTCACCACAACACAATATTTTACAAGAATTAGCAATTAAAAATACTTAAAAAATTATCATGGATTTCAATTAATCATTTCCTTTTATGCGTTGAGGAAATCATTTACTCGTATAATTTGTTAGATATTTTCATTGATCAGTCAATTTTCACATCAAATAATCCCTTAAATATACATAATGAGTAACCGGCTATTGACATTTGACTTTTTTCTAATCGAGACTTCCTCTTTACTTAATTGGTGGTTATTCTTTTTCTCAAATTATATTGTTTAATGCAAACAAATGAGCACTTATGAAACATAAGCGACTGCTATTTAGTTGTATAATCTGTAAATTGGCCATTTAAAAAAATAAAGGCAAACTATAGATAGCCATCAACTTTTAAAACCATTTCTTAAATTCCTAATAAATTTGGACTTCAGGAAAACAGTTATTAAAATAACTTCCAAACGCATTAATTCCCAATAAGTCTACTTTGAGAACCCATTTATCCAATTCAAGTATTTTTTTTTTTTTGCTCATTTAGCTATATACTTGTAAATTCAAGTTGTTTTCTTCATCGATGGATAAACACATGGCCACAAAATTATCTACCACGAACATGTTCATTTTCTGAATAAAATATGACTTATGTGCAAGAAAAGTACAAAGTAGCAAGAAATTGAACATCTTATTGATTTCTCCAGTCTCTTCACAATTTCTTGGTGGTACTAAGCATCTTCTGTATAACTAGCAAAAGCATAAAGAGATCCACATAGCATTTTCTCACTATACAAAATATAAAAATAAAAAGGCAAAAGTTCTATTTTTATTTGCAGCTCTATTTCACCGGTGTCTCATCATGTCCTGGAGAGTGAAGGGGGTGCCTGTTTTCAATCGGACTTCTTTAAACATTCCGGCGATCACATGCGCGGTGAATATGAAGATCGATCAACTTCGCAACCCCGCGCAGAGGGGCAGGGATGGTTTCCAGGTGATCGTAGGCTTTACGCTCGCGCACTGCGACGTGGCGGCCCCGTTCCTCCCATTATACCTCAAGTTAATATCAGCACGCTCCAGTTTCTGGCAAGGCGCTCCTCTTCCGCAACCAAGCTTCTCAGCAAGTGGTGTTGCAGACGTTCCTCGGATGTCCCTAAAGCTCACATCTAAGATCTTGACCTTTGTGGGAATGTGTGTCTAATTAAAATTTGGACGTTAAACCCAAGATTTGCACCCAAAATCAAGAACAGCAAAACTATTTCATCAATGCTCCTAGGCCTACCGCGCTAGTTAACGTGACGGGATTCATTGTTTATCGATTCAGTAAACGGACACGATTGATGAGCCAAAACTACAATTACAAGAAAAATGGGCTTAATTAGAATGCGTCCTAAGATCACGTCGATTGATTATCGTCCAAATATTACACGAGCGGGGTGACTCGCACTATTCACTAGATGTGTGTCGTGAATTTACGATAATGAACCGATCGAGTACATGAGACTATTTGAGCCTTTTGATGTACGTAATGTGAAATTTCAACTTCATAATTTGTGTATGGTGAAACTTAGTTCCGGAGTAGGTAAGAATTCATGGAGGCTGATCTTATTTTTTTCGCAGACCAAATATATATTAATAACTAAGTGAGGTGTACGAGTGAGGATTTTCTTCAAACGGAATCCGACGTGGCATCAGAATACCGTGCAATCAGACATCTTCCTATCATTTATAATGTCGATATTACATGGGGTACACAAAAAGAGTACAAAAACCAAACAGTTTCGCTCAAGACCGACTCATCGTCTTCAGAGATCCTCCTTTCCACATCCTTTATAAAGAAACGTTCGGCGTCGATTCGTCTTCACTGAGAAAGAGCGAACTCTTTAGCTCACGACCTTGGCACAAGCCGGAGGGTTTAGCTTGCCAGAGATCAAAGGCTTGACGTTCGAACACTCTGATGTGGCGGGGCCTTCGGGGCCATTATACACGAGGTCGATGTCCGCAATCTCGACTCCGTCGCACGGCACGCGCTGGCTGCAGGCGACCTTCATCGCGACCTGGGATGCTGAGGTTCCCCTGATTCTCTTGAAGCTGACTTTGCTGAGCTTGACAAGCGAAGGAATCTGAACAAATCGGATAACATACAGATTAGGGCCGACATGTATACGGTTTATCGATTGTGCGATTAGTTTTTGTTTCCTAAGTGACTTGAGAATTGTGAGCAAAACAAGCATTGCTGTCTACCTGTGCTTGGCACTGGTTGAATGGGCAGTATCCCTGGTCTATGAGCACAGGGTTGGTGACATTGTTCATCTGGATATCCTCGAAATGCATGTCAGAAGCCGTGCCGACTTTCGACGCAGGCCAAGTCTTGATCCTCACACCGTTATCCGCACCGTTGATGGTGCAGTTCGTGACGAAGACACCCTCCACGGGCTCTTCGTTTTCATACTTCCCGAGGCTGCCGACGCTGATGCCGTGGCCCGGACCGCAGGTCACCCCCTTGACAGTGATCTGCCGGCTCCCGTCACCGAGGGAGACGCAGTCGTCCCCAGTCTTGATGTCGGAGTCGAGGATGTTGACCCCAAGCGACCGTCCGATGTGGATCCCGTCCGTGTTGATGCTTTCGGCCGGCGCATTCACGTGGAAATGTTGGAACGTCACGTTGTTGCTGCCCAAGACGTTTACGTGGAAATACTTGCTGTCCAGCGTCGTTACATCATGGATTAGGGTATTGTTGACGAAGTTGAACCTCAAATTCTGTCGAAATCCAACGGATGTCAGCAATTTCCCCCGATGTTCAAAAATCACGTTGTCTAAGTTTGGATGTTGCCGATTGGCGTATCCGTTATTCCAACGACCGTGCGGTTCGAAATCTATATAGAAACGAATAATACCGACGGGCACTTACAGTGGGGAGAGTACCGCAGTTCGAGTTCTTGGCGCAGTCGTTCCGCGCCCAGGCTGTCTTGCCCTGGCCGTCGAACGTCCCGCTGCCCGACAAGGTGAGGCCGTCGATGTAACCAAACACGACCCAACCGTCGGTCTTCAAGAGGCTCGGGTCCGCCGGGGCCTTCAATGTGCCTTGGAGCTCGAACTCCACAGGGGCCTTGCAGGGGCCTTGCAGGACCACCTCCGACAGCGCAAACGTCCCCCCCGGGATCAGCACTTTAGCAGAAGTATTGGATGCGCACGCCTCTTTCCATGCACTCAGCAAGGCCTTCGAAAATATTTGTGACAAAACCATCGTTAGCCGCAGAGATTTAGGAAAGAATGCCGTAAAGCTATTCATTAAAGAATACACGCACCTGGCTAATGTCTGAACTGCCATCGCCCTTCGCACCGTAACTCGCGATGTTAAAGACCTGGGCGTTGATGGAAGAAGAAAAAGACAACAGCAGCAGCAGTGCACCAACGTACGATTTCATTGCCATCGTTTCCCTTCTGCTACGAGGATTCCTGGTCTCTCTCTCTTTCTCCCGGGCGCTTGCTGGACCTTCCAAGAAGAAAGAAAGAGGACACTGTTCGGTTGATCTTTCCCCTTGGCGCGGGAGCCATTTATACTGCATCCGTGGGGGGAACCTTATGACGCCATTAACAGCTTTTAGCCAAATTTAAGGTGAATCCGTCGGGAATTGAGCGGGAGCGACAAAGTCTCCACATTTTCCCTCCTGGCTCCTGGCTCCTGGCTCCTGGCTCCTGGCTCTGCCCCGTCTCCTATTATTAGCTTTCCCACCGTTGCCTGCTGATTGTCAACTTCCATATTTTGTGTCCCTGGATTTTCTCTATCATGCCAGATCTTGAAACCGGGGGTTCTAGATGCGGAGAATCGATCCATCTTCCTGTCATTGCCGTCCGGTGTTATTGTAAGCTAGCTTTTAAAAGTTACTACGAAAATGCTTCACTTACTAACAAACTCCGAGCGGATCTCATCCTCAAACTTCAATCCATCATTTTGCTTCTATCGATTCATTGAAGGCTTCGAGTACCGATCGAACAACGCCCTTGGAGACGCATTCTGATTCTGGGTTTGCCTACTACTGGATTTGAACCGACGACTCTCTTGTTGAAATAGGCCTTCTGGACGGCATTTATTAGGTGACCAAATAAGGAAATACCGAAATAGCTTGATATGCACGCCTCTCATTTTCATTCTTATTTTTAAATGATAAATGGTAACGAAATCCATTTTGTTCATAAACCCAAATCCGTTTTCAAGTTAAAAAAGAAGAAGGGAAAACTACTTTCATCCTCCATAACTGAAAAATTAGAAATAGAAAAATGAGTAGTTTCTAAAAGGAAAATGATCCGAAAAGTCTTAAAATTATTGCACATTTGCCACTTTAGGTCTAAACTTTTCAATTTTGTTAGTTGAATACTAAATATTTTCACAATTTGCCAATTAAGCCAATCTGGCTAATTTTGACTAAAAATCATTGACATGGAAGTCATATGTCGTACATGGGCAGTCGACGTTGACATTTTTATTAATTTTTGATATGTTTCTTTTCTTTTCTATCTTTTTCTTTTTTTATTCTTTTTTGGTTTAAAAGATTGGCAAGGCCACTGGCCACTAGTTGCGTCCCAATGACCTACGCCAACTACCGACTGAGGGTCGACAACCCCTGGCAGCCTCTAGGCTAGGCCCACAAAGCCCTCGCCGAAAGGTCAAGAACAAATAATATTAAATTCGTAATATATTTTAAAATTTATTAAAATTTATCCACATGAGTACCGATCATACCATGTAAGATGACCGACGCTGACTAAGCTACCACATTAGTGGTTTCCGATAAAAATTTGATCGAATGAACTAAATTAGCAAAATTTCAAAACGTTTGGCATTTAATTAGTAAAATGAAAAGATTTAAGACTTAATAGGCAAAAGTGCAATAGGAGTAGGACTTTTTGGATAGTTTTTCTATTTCTAAAGTGAAAATGCTTGCATGATCGTCCATTACAGATGTTTAAGATTTTTTATATTTTTTGTCGGTCCTACTCTACTCTCACTCTAACTCTAACTCTAACTCTCAGACTTTTACCCCACATTCTTGTAGGGGTGGGAGTCGAAATCCACACTTGAAACTAAATCATCCCCACTCCAACCCCCCCCTCCCGAGAAGGTGGGGATTCAAACCCCCCACTTCCCCCTTCCATGTTGAAAGGCTAGCCACTGGGCTTAACGGACGTTTAAGATTCACAAGTTCCTTTCTTAGAGAGATCTATCACAAAGTCGTTCACAATTAACAAGCATATCGTCAAAATTAGATAATACATACAAACATATTTTAAACAATTTATTAAAACTCTGTTCAATTAACATATTTTACGCCATATGTCAACTATAATTATAATTAGCAAAATAATTCCAGTAGATATGCATCTATTTAATTATAATCTTTAGTCATGTAACTAAAAATTTATTGTTATACATCGCTATGGGGGATTAGCACTTGATGACAAGGTTATATTAAGAAATGATTCTACAAAAATGAGAAATTTTATCCACTGATATTAATTAAAGATCAACCTTGTTTTCTAGAAAAATGACACGAACAATTCTTGAGCTTTGACTCAATGTGCAATTTGGTCATTGAACTCTTAATTTATTCGATGTGATCCCTTAACTTTAGCCAATATGCAATGTGGCCCCCTAAATTTTAATTTGTTTAATATAGTCCTTGAACTATATGAAAATGTTTAATATAATCTTTTTTTCATTAATTTAAGACCAATGACTATGTTGAACTTTTCTATATAGTTCGGGGATTATATTGAACACGTATCAAAAGTTCAAGGATTACATTGAACAAATTAAAAGTTCAGGAACTATAACTATATTGCACATTATGTTAAAATTCAAGGATCACATTAAATAAATTAAAAGTTCATTGACCTAATTGTGCATTAAGCCAAAATTCAAAGATTGTTTGTCTCATTATCCCTCATTTTTACCTGATATGAGAGATGACTTTTTACGAGATGGATATGATATCTCTAGAAAATTATACAAAACTCTTCGCAACCTGACATAATACACAATTAACCCTAAATTATCAAATGTCGCACGTGAAATATCAACCTCTTAAACTTTTTCATTTTCTTAGGGCCATTATTCTTCCATTGTACATTTCTTAGCGTGTGAAATACGCATGAGTTTTAAAGCATTAAAGATGTATTTTCATCATTTCAGCAGAAATATCTCTTTTACTCTTGACCTCTATGGGAAACATGAAGGAAGCACATATTAATTATAATGTTATATTGGAAGAAATAAATAGGAATTACAATATTAAAAAATTGAAGTTGTCTAAACTTTAATAAACATATTAATAGAACTAATGAATTTTTGTTAAGAAGAAGAAAGAAAATTAAGAAAGTGAAAATATGTTTCCGTAAAAGAACGGTCAAATTTCAAAAATGGGATATTCATTATGTACTTTTATATGGTTAATAATGATAACAAATGAATTAGTGTTATGAAATACATGAATGGATGAAATACATGAATGAATATTCATTATATTCATCTTATCTAATGTACTTATTATGATACATTTGTATCATACATTCTAAGTACATCTCCTTATACAATGAACGTTGATATCCCATATCCAGTACATGTATTATTCGATACATTGATATTAATGATAAGTACATTATTGTTCTCCTATAAATAGGAGTTTAGTTTTGATGTACAAACACAACCATCATAATAAACAGTCACACCCTCTTCTCTGGCTTTCTCTACTATCTCTAGTGTTCACTTGCTTTCTCTTCTCAATCTCTTCTCTATTATATATTCACCACAACACAATATTTTACAACACGTTATCAACACGAAGATCTACCGTGAGTAAGTAATTTTTGCAAGGTGGGTATTCATTTTATTAATCAACTTATACTTCATCTTCTTCTATCAATTCTTCATTTTTATTTTTCTTGGCCCGAAGCCAAATTTCAAATCTAAAAGTATCCTTCTACTCCTGGAAGTGAGTGGAAAGAATTATCTATCCCGGTGCCTTGACATGGAAATGCATCTCCAAGGGCAAGGTCTCGCTAATACAATCACGGAGGATGGAACCTCAAATGAAAAGGATAAAGCAAATGCGCTGATCTTTATTCACCGTCATTTGCATGAGAGCCCGCAGACTCAATATTTATCCGTTCGAGACCCTCATATCTTGTGGAGGAGGTTGAAGGATATGTATGATCATACCAAAACTGTTATCCTCCCTCAAGCACAATATGACTGGCAAAATCTCATACTGCAAGATTTTAAATCAGTATCTGACTATAATTCTACTTTATTTGATATCGTTTCTCGGCTTGAGTTATGCGGTATCAAACTCACTGATGTGGAATTGTTAAAGAAAACTTTCTCCACCTTCCATGCTTCAAATATTGTATTGCAATAGCAATACTGGCAGCGTCAGTTTACCACATACTCTAAATTAATTTCTGTTCTTCTTACTGCCGAGCAAACTAATGAATTGCTGCTCAAAAATCATGAACTTAGACCTGCTGGCTCAAAAGCATTGCCTGAAACACATGCTAACTTTGAGAAAAATACTGGTCATTTTAAGGGCTATAAGCGCAGGCAAGAACATAATCCTAGAAGGAATGTCAAGAAATTTAACCGCCCTAGGAAATCAAACTTTGGTCTGAATCATGGCAAAGAAAAGAAGCCAAAGAAGGTGATTAATGAAAGTATTTGTCATCGTTGTGGCATGACTGGGCACTGGTCACGTACCTGTCGTACGCCAAAATATTTTGTTGACCTATACCAGGCATCTTTAAAGAATACGGGCAAGTGTGGTGAATCTCATGCCATTAAAATCAATCCTACTGCCATAACCACTGTTGAGGCCAACAATATCTCCGTTTGTGGGACTCCTCTTGCTCCTGAAGTAGCAAATGCATCATTGGATGTCTCTTATTTCTTTGAGGACCTCTAATTACTTTGATGAATTAGATTGGTGGATGATAATTTGAACTTCAAATTTTATGTTGTTTCGCTTTAATGTATTACTTTTTATTGTTCTTTATGAAATGCTTATGAACCTTATATAATATTTATTTTTGAAATTTTATTCGACTATATAACTAATATGCAACTTTTATGATACTTGACACATGAAGTTGTCAATATAAATGCAAATGGAAAATACCGAGAAAAAGAAATATGTTTGTTTGCTTGATAGTGCAACAACACATACTATATTTCGTAGTAAACACTTTTTCTCGAGTATGACATTGCGGAAGGCACAAATCCATACAATATCAGGTCCTATTCAGATTATTGATGGTTTTGAGAATGCCACAATTATTTTGCCAAATGGCATAGTCCTACATATTGAGAATGCATTTCTAAGCATTAAATCAAAGAGGAATCTGCTCGATTTTAAAAATGTATGCCGTAATGGGTAGTTTTTAAAAGGAAAATGATCCAAAAATTCTTAAAATTATTGCACATTTGCCACTTTAGGTCTAAACTTTTCAATTTTGTTAGTTGAATACTAAATATTTTCACAATTTGCCAATTAAGCCAATTTGGCTAATTTTGACTAAAAATCGTTGACATGGAAGTCATATGTCTCACATGGGCAGCCAACGTTGACATTTTTATTAATTTTTTATATGTTTCTTTTCTTTTCTTTCTTTTTCTTTTTATTCTTTTTTGGTTTAAAAGATCGACAAGGCCACTAGCCACTAGTTGCGTCCCAATGACCTACGCCAACTACCGACTGAGGGTCGACAACCCCTGGCAGCCTCTAGGCTAGGGCCACAAAGCCCTCGCCGAAAACAGGCACAAGTTCATGGACATTCGCTAAGGTCAAGAAGGGCGTCGCAGCCCTCACCCACCCTCACATTGCCTGTGAGGGCCACCATGCCCTCGGTTCGCCAAATCTGGTGAGGGCTCTCTAGCCCTTTCTAAGGCTAGCGAAGGCGTCACAATCCCTCGCCCAAACCCTCCACCATAGCAAGGGCCTAGCAGCCCTCCCCTGACTAGTGTAGGCTTGGTCAACCTCATCCCCAGCCAACGAGGGCTTCATGGCCCTTGCCCAAGGGTTAGCAAGGGTTGCCGACCCATTAAACCAAATAGAAAGAAAGAAAAGAACAAATAATATTAAATTCATAATAAATTTTAAAATTTATTAAAATTTATCCACATCAGTACCGACCATACCATGTAAGATGACCGACGCTGACTGAGCTACCACATTAGTGTTTTCATATAAAATTTTGATCAAATGAACTAAATTAGCAAAATTTAAAAGGTTTGGCATTTAATTAGTAAAATAAAAAGATTTAAGACTTAATAGGCAAAAGTGTAATAGGAGTAGGACTTTTTGGACAGTTTTTCTATTTCTAAAGTGAAAATGCTTGCATGATCGTCCATTACAGATGTTTAAGATTTTTCAATTTTTTGTTGGTCCTACTCTACTCTTACTCTTACTCTAATTCTAACTCTCATTCTCAGACTTTTACCCCACCTTCTTGTAGGAGTGGGAATCAAAACCCATACTTGAAACTAAATCATCCACACCCCAACCCCCCCTCCTCCCCGAGAAGGTGGGGATTCAATGTGACATCCCGATTTTCCAATTCTATTTTCAGTTAATTGAGATGGGCATTTCATCTTTGCACGCATGGTTCTTTTCCTTGAATTGGCCACTCATGTGAAAACCAGTCTATCAGGTGAAGCCGGTAAGAGATTCTAATGCATCAGACTCGAGAATTTGACCATGAAGCGACCTTTCGACCGAGCTAATCTGCAAGGGTCATTATGACACAGTTAAAAATCGATTAGAAACCGAAGATAGGTCGGCTCGACAGAGGCATGTGATCGAGTGTGGGTGATTCCACCAAATCACACTATTCTTGTCAGTCGGCATTAGACCGACTTTCTATCGATTGGGTCCCCTGTGTCCGTATTTGAAACCTTGAGATTACCAGGACAACCGAGAGTCGTCAATGTGTCAAAGATATACGTTGTGGCTTGAGATTGATCAACCACAGGTCGAATGCATAAAAATTTCTAAAAGCTACCCGGTAAACCCGGACGCGCTACTATTGTGCCAAAGTGAAATCAACCGTGAAATTGTGACTGAATTAAGAAATTGGACATCTTGTTATGTCACATATCTTATGAGGAACATGGATAATTTTATGGACTTTAATTGGACTCAATTGGGAGAGAATTGATTGGAATTGAGGAATTTAAGGTACAAGATTTTATGCTCCGGCGGAAAATGGAATTGAACCTATTGGAGTAAGGTTGTGGGAGGTTGGAGTTAGTGGATTGTGACATCACAAGTGATGTCATGGGATGGGGCAAGAAGGGCTAGGATTGTGACACTTGGAGGGTGGAGATTGAATCTCCAAAAGGGCCAATCAACATCATCTTCAAGCTTGGGAAGAGGGAGAGGAGAGAGAAGCTACTGTCCACCCCCCTCGTGCGAGACTGACCAGCCGACGCCCAGTTCGTTCGCCACTCGCCGCCATCGCGGTGGTCGCCCGTCCGCACGCGAAGGCCCGCGCGCCGCTCCGCCAGCCAGCTCGCCGCTCGCCGCCTTCGTCCGCGCCCAGCTCGTCCAGTCACTGCCCGTCGTCATCGAGCCACCACGAGCCACCGTTCGGCTCACTGGGAGCTCGTGCCAGCCATGCTACCCTCCGCCGATCCTCCTCCACCCAAGCCGACGCCGGAACCGCCCCATCTCAGCCCAAGTCAGCTGCTGGTTATGTGGGTATTTCAGCTTGGTTAAGGCCCGTTTTGGCCGACTTCCCGACCCCGAAAGTTCAGCCCGCCTTGAGGAAAGTCAATCCCCGTTGCGTCCCCGTCGCGTGGAACCGCTCGGCTCGTCATTTGAGTGAGTTTAACTCACTAAATCTTGATTATAGGGTTAATTATGCTTAAGGTGTGCTTAATTTAGGTTAATTGAGCTTAGGTGGTTAGTTTGGTTTATTTAAGTGTGATTTAGATTAAGAGGTTTAATTAGTCCTAAGTGTATTTATTTAGGGTTAAGTAGGTTTATTTTAATATAAGCCTTGATGTGACTTAAGTGGTATCAGAGCATGGTCTGTGTATGGAGTGATAAGGAGCGAGTGAGTCATGGGATAGTTGGTAGGAAAAGCTTTTAATATGTTGTTGCGTGTGGTTGATACTGCTTGTTAACTTGTTAGTGAGGTCACTCAGATTCTAATTTGGTATTGGAATTTGCAAACAGGTATCTATATTGAGCTTGTAGCATGAGTAACCGAGAACTGAGAGCTGTTAGGAAGAGAGCTACAGGCCCCGTGTTTCCGGGTGGGCCGTCAATGAGAATCGGTGCCTGTGGTGCCCTTGGGAGAGCGCTGGCTGAGGCCAACGCGAGTGGTGCAGCATCGCCTCCAGTCGATGCTAGGGTAGAAGTCCCCGAGGATCCAGGGTTTGCTGGGATTATGAGAATGCTTGAGATGATGGGTGACATAATGGATCAGCAAGCCACCGCTACCACCGCCGCTGTCAATGCCACCAACATCGCCAATGCAGCTGCTGTTGTTGCAGTTGCCACCGCCCCTGCCGCCGCACCAGTCGATGAACTTAAGGTAGCACTTGATGAAGTTCCACCTGGGAACATGGCCGTTGGGAGACTTATGCATAAGCTGGTGGTGCAGTTCCTAAAATTGAATTCGCCAACGTTCATGGGAGCGGGAGATCCCGAAGCGGCAGCACTGTGGGTTCAAGAGTTGGAAAATGCCTTTGATCTGCTGATGTGCACCGAGACAGAGAAGGTTGTTCTGGCAGCCTATCAGCTGAAGGGGATTGTAGGTACTTGGTGGAAGACTACCAAAGGGATAGCGTTCCCTAGAGGCGTAATTCCAGAGTGGAACGCCTTTCTCAAGGTCTTTTAGAGAAGTACTTTTCTGAGTGTGCTAGAGAGGTGAAGATGGCGGAGTTTCAGCGCCTTCGCCAAGGTACGATGACGGTCGATCAGTATGAAGCGAAGTTCGCTGAACTGTCGCAGTATGCCCCTGACTTAGTTCAGAGACCAGCAGACCAAGCTCGAAGGTTTAGAGATGGGCTCCGACAGGAGGTGAAGAGCTTGGTGGTGCCACTAGATCCGAGAGAGTACAATGCCATTTACAAGCAAGCCTAGCTAATTGAGAAGAACTAGAATGAGAAAGCCGCCACATCTAGGTCGCGGTTTAATTCGAACAGGGAAGATAATCGGTTTGGGAATAGGGCGATGTCTGGAGGAAGGTATCCTGTTCCACCCAATAGGCAGGGTGGGATAGGAAAGCCAGCGCCAAGACCGAATGGTGTGTGTCGTCTATGCGGAAGACGACATGGTACAGCCACGTGCCCTCCTAAGACGGGTGCCTGTTATGAGTGTGGCCAGCAGGGTCACATCGCGAGGCATTGTCCTAGGAAACAGATGGGACAACATTAGTTGCCGCCGCCGCCACCGTTGAGTCAGAACAGAGGAATCGCGCCGCAGATGATTCCGCAGGGTGGGTTGACCCGACCTCCAGCTCAGGGAAGGGCGTATGCTATCACCAGATGACAAGCGGAGGATGCGCCTGATGTGATCACATGTATGGTTTTGCAGAACGACCGACCTGCTTATGCTTTATTTGATCCTAGAGCTACCCATTCGTTTATAGCTGAAAGATATGTTAAGTTGGTAGAATTAATTCCTGAGTTGTTGGAGTCAGTGATTAGTATATCTACCCCGTTGAAAGATAAAGTGTTAGCTTCAGTGGGTTGTCTTGGTTGCAAGTTAGTGATTGGTGAGCGAGAGGGGAGGATAGACTTGATAGTCCTGGCCATGTATGATTTTGATGTGATAATTGGCATGGACTGGCTCACCAAGCGACGAGCTAAGTTGGACTATTATTGTAAGGCGATTCAGTTTAACCCGTTAGGGGGTGAGAACTTTGAATTTATTGGGAGTCGAGGAGGACCATCAATTTCCTTAATCTCATCGCTCGAGGCAACTCGTTTGCTAGACGGGGGTTGCCAAGGTTACCTGGCGACTGTCGTGGATATGACAGTGGAGGAATTGAAGATAGAAGACATCGCAGTGGTGCAAGAGTTCCCAGACGTGTTCCCGAAAGAGTTACCAGGTTTGCCACCAGAAAGAGAGGTAGAGTTTGTGATTGAGTTAGCCCCCGGGACCGAGCCGATCTCTAAAGCTCCTTACCGGATGGCCTTGTCAGAACTTAAAGAACTGAAGGTGCAGATGCAGGAGTTGTTGGATAAAGGATTCATTCGTCCTAGTGCATCACCGTGGGGAGCACCAGTTCTATTCGTGAAGAAGAAGGATGGTTCATTGCGCCTGTGCATTGATTATCGACAACTCAATCAGGTGACAATCAAGAACAAGTATCCGTTGCCGAGGATTGATGATTTGTTTGATCAGCTTCTAGGAGCGTCGATATTTTCTAAGATCGACTTGAGGACAGGGTATCATCAGTTAAGAATCAGGAAGGAAGACATACCGAAGTCGGCGTTTCACACTCGATACGGTCACTATGAGTTTACTGTGATGCCGTTTGGGTTGACGAACGCCCCAGCTGCTTTCATGGATCTGATGAACCGTGTGTTCGGGGAGTACTTGGATCAGTTTGTAATTGTTTTCATCGACGACATCCTAGTATACTCAAAGAGTACCGAGGATCATGAAAGGCACTTTAGGGTGGTACTTCAGACTTTGAGAGATCATGAGCTGTACGCTAAGTTCAGTAAGTGCGAATTTTGGCTAACTCGTGTGGCTTTCCTAGGTCACGTCATATCCGAGGAAGGAATCTCAGTGGATCCAACCAAGATTGAAGCAGTAACTAACTGACCGAGACCGACTACAGTGACAAAGATCATAAGTTTTCTGGGTTTAACAGGGTATTACAGACGGTTTGTAGAGGGGTTTTCAGTGTTGGCATCGCCGTTGACAAGACTTCTGAAGAAGGAAGAGAAGTTTGTGTGGTCAGATAAGTGTGAGAGTAGTTTCCAAGAGCTTAAGCAGAAGCTAACTACCACACCTGTGCTTACTATTCCATCTGGTCTAGGAGGATTCGAGATCTACAGTGATGTGTCGTTTAGAGGACTGGGTTGTGTGTTGATGCAGCATGGCGGGGTTGTTGCATATGCGTCCCGTCAGTTGAGAACTCATGAGTTGAATTACCCGACGCATGACTTGGAACTCGCAGTAATCATATTTGCCTTAAAGATTTGCAGGCATTATCTGTGTGGAGAAAGATTCTAGATCTTCACCAACCATCGGAGTCTCAAGTACCTATTCTCTCAGAAGGAGTTGAATATGAGACAACGTTGATGGATGGAACTCCTGAAGGACTATGACTGTGAGATTTTGTATCACCCTGGAAAGGCGAACAAGGTCGCCGATGCACTGAGTAGGAAGTCTTCAGTTGCACAGTTGGTACTCAAGAAGTGGAGTCTACTTGAGAGAGCACGAGATTCGGGCTTCAAATTTGAGGTAGGCCACCTTTCAAACCTTATGGCCGCCCTCAGAATTGAGCTGGAAGTGCAGGTCATAATCAAAACACTTCAACAGACAGATCCAGATGTCCAGAAAATCCTACAAGAAGATGCAGAGAAAAGGAAAGCCGACTTTCAGATTTCTGAAGATGGAACATTGAGGTTCCGAGGACGATTGGTTGTACCTGACGATATGGAGCTCAGAGAGAAGATCTTATCAGAAGCGCATTGTAGCAGTTACAACATTCATCTTGGTAGCACCAAGATGTATTAGAATCTGCGTCAATACTATTTATGGTCAGGTATGAAGGCGGACATCGCCAAGCATGTTACCAAGTGTTTGACATGTCAACAAGTCAAAGCTGAGCATTGTAAACTAGGAGGACTTCTACAACCTCTCGGGATTCCCGAGTGGAAATGGGAGCACATCACGATGGACTTTGTGACGGGTTTACCAAGGAGTCAGAGAGGGAATGATTCGATTTGGGTAGTGGTCGACAGACTGACAAAGTTGGCTCACTTCATTGCAGTGCGAAAGGACTTGAGTTTGGTTAGACATGCAGATCTATATGTGCGCCAGATAGTTCGTATGCATGGAGTGCCGGTTACAACTACTTCAGACAGAGACCCGAGGTTCACCACCGCCTTTTGGAAGAGCTTGTAGAGTGCCTTAGGTACCAAGTTGCAGTATAGCACGGCCTATCATCCTCAAACGGATGGCCAGTCTGAGAGGACTATTCAAACCCTCGAAGACATGCTGCGGGCTTGTGTTTTGGACTTCAAAGGAAGCTAGGACGAACAACTTCATCTAGTCGAATTTGCCTACAATAACAGTCACCAGCAGAGTATTCAGATGGCTCCTTTTGAAGCATTGTATGGCAGAGTGTGCAGAACACCAGTGTGTTGAGATGAAGTCGGGGAAAGAAAAATCACAGGCCCAGAGTTAGTTCAGCAATCAGTGGAAGCAGTTGCAGTTATCGGAAACAGGTTAAAGATCGCTCAGAGCCGTCAGAAGAGCTATGCATATAAGTGTCAAAGGCCATTGGAGTTTCAGGTTGGTGAGCACATCTTTCTGAAGGTGTCACCGATGAGAGGTACTTCCCGCTTGGGCAGAAAGGAGAAACTGAGTCCGAGGTATGTGGGTCTCTTTGAGATTTTAGAAAGAATAGAGACTTTGGCGTATCGTCTTGCACTACCGCCAAGGTTGGCACAAGTGCACGACGTCTTTCACATGTCAATGTTGAGGAAGTATGAGCTTGATCCAACACACGTTCTAGATTTTGAAGAAATGGACGTGGATGATAGGGTGTCATACGTTGAAAGCCCGGTTCAGATAGTGGATCGCAAGGAGCAGGTTCTGCGCACCAAGACCATCCCGTTAGTCAAAGTGGTCTAGCAACACCACGGCACTGAAGGAGCAACTTGGGAGACCAAAGATTCGATGAGACAATTGTACCCCCATCTTTTTTCTTAAAGTGTTGTGATGGTTTAAATTTCGAGGACGAAATTTTTATAAGAGGAGAAGAGTTGTGACATCCCGATTTTCCAATTCTATTTTCAGTAAATTGAGATGGGCATTTCATCTTTGCACGTATGGTTATTTTCCTTGAGTTTGCCACTCATGTGAAAACCAGTCTATTAGGTGAAGCCGGTAAGAGTGTTTAATGCATCAGACTTGAGAATTTGACGAGGAAGGGACCTTTCGACCGAGCTAATATGCAAAGGTCATTATAGCACAGTTAAAAATCGATTAGAAACCGAAGATAGGTCGGCTCGACAGAGGCATGTGATCGAGTGTGGGTAATTCCACCAGATCACACTATTCTTGTCGGTCAGCACTAGATCGACTTTTCTGTCGATTGGGTCCCCTGTGTCCATATTTTAAACCTTGAGATTACCACGACAACCGAAAGTCGTCAATGTGTCAAAGATGTATATTGTGGCTTGAGATTGATCAACCACAGGTCGAATGCATAAAAATTTCTAAAAGCTACCTGGTATGCCAGGACACGCTAATATCGTGCCAAAGTGAAATTAACTGTGAAATTGTGACTAAATTAAGAAATTTGAAGTCTTGTTATGTCACATATCTTATAAGGAACGTGGATTAATTTTATGGACTTTAAGTGGACTCAATTGGAAGAGAATTGATTGGAATTGAGGAATTTAAGGTACGAGATTTTATGCCCCGGCGGAAAATGAAATTGAACCTATTGGAGTAAGGTTGTGGGAGGTTGGAATTAGTGGATTGTGACATCACAAGTGATGTCATAGGATGGGGCAAGAAGGGCTAGGATTGTGACACTTGGAGGGTGGAGATAGAATCTCCAAAAGGGCCAATCAACATCATCTTCAAGCTTAGGAAGAGAGAGAGAGGGAGAGGAGAGAGAAGCTACCGTCCACCCCCCCTTCGTGCGAGACCGACCAGCCGACACCCAGCTCGTCCGCCGCTCGCCGCCATCGCGGTGGTCGCCCATCCGCACACGAAGGCCCGGGCGCCGCTCCACCAGCTAGCTCGCCGCTCGCCGCCTTCGTCCGCACCCAACTCATCCAGTCGCTGCCCGTCGTCGCCGAGCCACCACGAGTTGCCATCCAGCTCACCGGGAGCCCGTGCCAGTCGTGCTGCCCTCCACCGGTCCTCCTCCGCCCAAGCCGACGCCGAAACCGCCCCATCTCAGCCCAACTCAGCAGTTGGTTTTGTGGGTATTTCAGCTTGGTTGAGGCCCGTTTTGGCCGGCTTCCCGACCCCGAAAGCTCGGCCCGCCTTGAGGAAAGTCAATCCCCGTTGCGTACCCGTCGCATGGAACTACTCGACTCGTCATTTGAGTGAGTTTAACTCACTAAATCTTGATTAGAAGGTTAATTATGCTTAGGGTGTGCTTAGTTTAGGTTAATTGAGCTTAGGTGGTTAATTTGGTTTATTTAAGTGTGATTTAGATTAAGAGGTTTAATTAGTCCTAAGTGTATTTATTTAGGGTTAAGTAGGTTTATTTTAATATAAGCCTTGATGTGACTTAATAGGTTTTATTTTTTATTTATTTAAATGTTTCGTAATTCTGGAAATTTAATAATATATTATATTCCGAAAATTATTAAAATATTATTATTTATAAAAATAAAAATAACAATCGAAAAATTATTTTTGACCTCAATTGCTTAGAATTTCGTGTTGATTGTTGCTGTGCATTTACAATTTGAATTTGATGAATGGATGTGGCAAATTGAGTGTTGATTGTGATAAATATGGATTTTATTCATAAAATCCCAAGTGTTGGATTTTGATGCATAAATTGGATTTTTAAGGATTACTATTGTAATTGGAGTATATAAATGAAGTGCGAAGTGTCCGGAGGTCAATATTGATTTGTCGTGTGCTAGTTGAAAGACTCAGTCGCAGTAGTGGCTAGGCCAACTAGACCTGTATTCATTGTGGATTGCCGTCAGTGTAGTGACATGGCTCGGGTCGCAGTAGAGGCTAGGCCAACCGGATCTATGTTCCTTCGGGAATGCCGTCGACGTAGTGACAAAGCCGCGCTCCAAGGGGGGGAGGCGATGCCTAGCATTAATGTTAGTAGATAGCTAAACTGCGAGTAGGCTATGTCCTTGTGTGGCAGTGAATAATAATTGGAATGCGTGCTGAGTGCGATTGTGGTTTATATGAAAGTGATGTCGTTTCAATTATTTAAATTCTTATTACTACCTGTGATTGTGTGATATAAATTGTGCTAACCTGTAGGAAAGGAATTTAGACGAGGTAAGTCTTATGTGTGATGTGGCTAGGGCACCCGGGGTGTATTTTCTTTCTAATAGGGGTTTAAGGGGTTGAACTTGCTAAGATAATGTCTCACCCCGCTGTGGGCCAAAATTTCAGGACCGTAGATGGCGGAACCCCCGGAGCGTTATGGTCTTACCGTGCATAGTACGAAGCAGAAGTTCAGTTGTCCCGATCCTGATGGCCATTGGATCTATGAGCTTGTTAGGACCACAGTCTGGGTCCAGGAGGGCTTGACTATTAGGGTAACTCATAGATATAAGGCTTGGTTTCGTTTTGGGCCCAATGGTTTCAGGATTGGTCCCCTTAGTAGTTTTGATATTCCAACTGTTGTAATGGAAGCCATCCTAGGAGAAGGAGTAGCTGACCCTCCTGATGGTAGGCTGGAGGACCCATCGTCTCCGGAGGCGGTTCAGTCTGAAGTGGGATTGAAGAGCGAGTCCGACTAGTAGTCTTAGGACCGTTCCTTCTTTTTGGTGGGCTGATCCCTTTTTGTAAGCTGGCTCTTTTTGGCATATATGTAAACCTTGGGAGATTGTTTATTTATGAAAGTACGTTTGTTTATGATTGTATTGATTTCCTACTTTCCTATCTCGTGAGTTTTTGTCAGGGGTTTTATAACACGTTCCGCAAACGCATAATGAATTATTTGGGTCGACGACACTACTTAGGAATGTCGCAGTTGTATGACCATGGTGGGTTGTTCACGTGTCTCGGGGTTCGGGGCGTGACATTCAAACCCCCAACTTCCCCTTTCCATGTTGGAAGGCTGGCCACTGGGGTTAACGGACGTTTAAGATTCACAAGTTCATTTCTCAGAGACATCTATCACAAAGTCGTTCACAATTAACAAGCATATCGTCAAAATTAGATAATACATACAAACATATTTTAAACAATTTATTAAAACTCTGTTCAATTAACATATTTTACGCCATATGTCAACTATAATTATAATTAGCAAAATAATTCCAGTAGATATGCATCTATTTAATTATAAGTTTTAGTCATGTAACTAAAAATTTATTGTTATACATCGCTATGGGGGATTAGCACTTGATGCCAAGGTTATATTAAGAAATGATTCTACAAAAATGAGAAATTTTATCCACCGATATTAATTAAAGATCAACCTTGTTTTCTAGAAAAATGACACGAACAATTCTTGAGCTTTGACTCAATGTGCAATTTGGTCATTGAACTCTTAATTTATTCGATGTGATCCCTTAACTTTAGCCAATATGCAATGTGGCCCCTAAACTTTTAATTTGGTTAATATAGTCCTTGAACTTTTGGTACATATTCAACATACTCCTTGAACTATATGAAAATGTTCAATATAATCTTTTTTTCATTAATTCAAGACCAATGACTATGTTGAACTTTTTTATATAGTTCGGGGATTATATTGAACACATATCAAAAGTTCAAAGATTACATTGAACAAATTAAAAGTTCAGGAACTATATTGCACATTGGGTTAAAATTCAAGGATCACATTAAATAAATTAAAAGTTCATTGACCTAATTGCGCATTAAGCCAAAATTCAAAGATTGTTTGTCTCATTATCCCTCGTTTTTACCCGATATGAGAGATGACTTTTTACGTGATGGATATGATATCTCTAGAAAATTATACGAAACTCTTCGCAACTTGACATAATACACAATTAACCCTAAATTATCAAATTTCGCACGTGAAATATCAACCTCTTAAACTTTTCATTTTCTTAGGGCTGTTATTCTTCCGTTGTACATTTCTTAGCGTGTGAAACACGCATGAGTTTTAAAGCATTAAAGATGTATTTTCATCATTTCAGTGGAAATGTCTCCTTTACTCTTGACCTCTATGGAAAACATGAAGGAAGCACATATTAATTATAATGTTATACTGGAAGAAATAAATAGGAATTACAATATTAAAAAATTGAAGTTGTCTAAACTTTAGGAAACATATTAATAGAACTAATGAATTTTTTTTAAGAAGAAGAAAGAAAATTAAGAAAGTCAAAATATGTTTCCGTAAAAGAACGGTCAAATTTCAAAAATGAGATATTCATTATATACTTTTATATGGTTAATAATGTTAACAAATGAATTAGCAATTAAAAATACTTAAAAAATTATCATGGATTTCAGTTAATCATTTCCTTTTATGCGTTGAGGAAATCATTTACTCTTATAATTTGTTAGATATTTTCATTGATCCGTCAATTTTCACATCAAATAATCCCTTCAATATACATAATGAGCAACCGGCTATTGACATTTGATTTTTTTTCTAATCGAGACTTCCTCTTTACTTAATTGGTGGTTATTCTTTTTCTCAAATTATATTGTTTAATGCAAACAAATGAGCACTTATGAAACATAAGCGACTGCTATTTAGTTGTATAATCTGTAAATTGGCCATTTAAAAAAAATAAAGGCAAACTATAGATAGCCATCAACTTTTAAAACCATTTCTTAAATTCCTAATAAATTTGGACTTCAGGAAAACAGTTATTAAAATAACTTCCAAACGCATTAATTCCCAATAAGTCTACTTTGAGAACCCATTTATCCAATTCAAGTATTTTTTTTTTTTTGCTCATTTAGCTATATACTTGTAAATTCAAGTTGTTTTCTTCATCGATGGATAAACACATGGCCACAAAATTATCTACCACGAACATGTTCATTTTCTGAATAAAATATGACTTCTGTGCAAGAAAAGTACAAAGTAGCAAGAAATTGAACATCTTATTGATTTCTGCAGAAGTCTCTTCACAATTTCTTGGTGGTACTAAGCATCTTCTGTATAACTAGCAAAAGCATAAAGAGATCCACATAGCATTTTCTCACCATACAAAATATAAAAATAAAAAGGCAACAGTTCTATTTTTATTTGCAGCTCTATTTCACCGGTGTCTCATCATGTCCTGGAGAGTGAAGGGGGTGCCTGTTTTCAATCGAACTTCTTTAAACATTCCGACGATCACATGCGCGGTGAATATGAAGATCGATCAACTTCGCAACCCCGCGCAGAGGGGCAGGGATGGTTTCCCGGTGATCGTAGGCTTTACGTTCGCGCACTGCGACGTGGCGGCCCCGTTCCTCCCATTATACCTCAAGTTAATATCAGCACGCTCCAGTTTCTGGCAAGGCGCTCCTCTTCCGCAACCAAGCTTCTCAGCAAGTGGTGTTGCAGACGTTCCTCGGATGTCCCTAAAGCTCACATCTGAGATCTTGACCTTTGTGGGAATGTGTGTCTAATTAAAATTTGGACGTTAAACCCAAGATTTGCACCCAAAATCAAGAACAGCAAAACTATTTCATCAATGCTCCTAGGCCTACCGCGCTAGTTAACGTGACAGGATTCATTGTTTATCAATTTAGTAAACGGACACGATTGATGACCCAAAACTACAATTACAAGAAAAATGGGCTTAATTAGAATGCGTCCGGAGATCACGTCGATTGATTATCGTCCAAATATTACACGAGCGGGGTGACTCGCACTATTCACTAGATGTGTGTCGTGAATTTACGATAATGAACCGATCGAGTACATGAGACTATTTGAGCCTTTTGATGTACGTAATGTGAAATTTCAACTTCATAATTTGTGTATGGTGAAACTTAGGTCCGGAGTAGGTAAGAATTCATGGAGGCTGATCTTATTTTTTTCGCAGACCAAATATATATTAATAACTAAGTGAGGTGTACGAGTGAGGATTTTCTTCAAACGGAATCCGACGTGGCATCAGAATACCGTGCAATCAGACATCTTCCTATCATTTATAATGTCGATATTACATGGGGTACACAAAAAGAGTACAAAAACCAAACAGTTTCGCTCAAGACCGACTCATCGTCTTCAGAGATCCTCCTTTCCACATCCTTTATAAAGAAACGTTCGGCGTCGATTCGTCTTCACTGAGAAAGAGCGAACTCTTTAGCTCACGACCTTGGCACAAGCCGGAGGGTTTAGCTTGCCAGAGATCAAAGGCTTGACGTTCGAACACTCTGATGTGGCGGGGCCTTCGGGGCCATTATACACGAGGTCGATGTCCGCAATCTCGACTCCGTCGCACGGCACGCGCTGGCTGCAGGCGACCTTCATCGCGACCTGGGATGCTGAGGTTCCCCTGATTCTCTTGAAGCTGACTTTGCTGAGCTTGACAAGCGAAGGAATCTGAACAAATCGGATAACATACAGATTAGGGCCGACATGTATACGGTTTATCGATTGTGCGATTAGTTTTTGTTTCCTAAGTGACTTGAGAATTGTGAGCAAAACAAGCATTGCTGTCTACCTGTGCTTGGCACTGGTTGAATGGGCAGTATCCCTGGTCTATGAGCACAGGGTTGGTGACATTGTTCATCTGGATATCCTCGAAATGCATGTCAGAAGCCGTGCCGACTTTCGACGCAGGCCAAGTCTTGATCCTCACACCGTTATCCGCACCGTTGATGGTGCAGTTCGTGACGAAGACACCCTCCACGGGCTCTTCGTTTTCATACTTCCCGAGGCTGCCGACGCTGATGCCGTGGCCCGGACCGCAGGTCACCCCCTTGACAGTGATCTGCCGGCTCCCGTCACCGAGGGAGACGCAGTCGTCCCCAGTCTTGATGTCGGAGTCGAGGATGTTGACCCCAAGCGACCGTCCGATGTGGATCCCGTCCGTGTTGATGCTTTCGGCCGGCGCATTCACGTGGAAATGTTGGAACGTCACGTTGTTGCTGCCCAAGACGTTTACGTGGAAATACTTGCTGTCCAGCGTCGTTACATCATGGATTAGGGTATTGTTGACGAAGTTGAACCTCAAATTCTGTCGAAATCCAACGGATGTCAGCAATTTCCCCCGATGTTCAAAAATCACGTTGTCTAAGTTTGGATGTTGCCGATTGGCGTATCCGTTATTCCAACGACCGTGCGGTTCGAAATCTATATAGAAACGAATAATACCGACGGGCACTTACAGTGGGGAGAGTACCGCAGTTCGAGTTCTTGGCGCAGTCGTTCCGCGCCCAGGCTGTCTTGCCCTGGCCGTCGAACGTCCCGCTGCCCGACAAGGTGAGGCCGTCGATGTAACCAAACACGACCCAACCGTCGGTCTTCAAGAGGCTCGGGTCCGCCGGGGCCTTCAATGTGCCTTGGAGCTCGAACTCCACAGGGGCCTTGCAGGGTCCTTGCAGGACCACCTCCGACAGCGCAAACGTCCCCCCCGGGATCAGCACTTTAGCAGAAGTATTGGATGCGCACGCCTCTTTCCATGCACTCAGCAAGGCCTTCGAAAATATTTGTGACAAAACCATCGTTAGCCGCAGAGATTTAGGAAAGAATGCCGTAAAGCTATTCATTAAAGAATACACGCACCTGGCTAATGTCTGAACTGCCATCGCCCTTCGCACCGTAACTCGCGATGTTAAAGACCTGGGCGTTGATGGAAGAAGAAAAAGACAACAGCAGCAGCAGTGCACCAACGTACGATTTCATTGCCATCGTTTCCCTTCTGCTACGAGGATTCCTGGTCTCTCTCTCTTTCTCCCGGGCGCTTGCTGGACCTTCCAAGAAGAAAGAAAGAGGACACTGTTCGGTTGATCTTTCCCCTTGGCGCGGGAGCCATTTATACTGCATCCGTGGGGGGAACCTTATGACGCCATTAACAGCTTTTAGCCAAATTTAAGGTGAATCCGTCGGGAATTGAGCGGGAGCGACAAAGTCTCCACATTTTCCCTCCTGGCTCCTGGCTCCTGGCTCTGCCCCGTCTCCTATTATTAGCTTTCCCACCGTTGCCTGCTGATTGTCAACTTCCATATTTTGTGTCCCTGGATTTTCCCTATCATGCCAGATCTTGAAACCGGGGGTTCTAGATGCCGAGAATCGATCCATCTTCCTGTCATTGCCGTCCGGTGTTATTGTAAGCTAGCTTTTAAAAGTTACTACGAAAATGCTTCACTTACTAACAAACTCCGAGCAGATCTCATCCTCAAACTTCAATCCATCATTTTGCTTCTATCGATTCATTGAAGGCTTCGAGTACCGATCGAACCAACGCCCTTGGAGACGCATTCTGATTCTGGGTTTGCCTACTACTGGATTTGAACCGACGACTCTCTTGTTGAAATAGGCCTTCTGGACGGCATTTATTAGGTGACCAAATAAGGAAATACCGAAATAGCTTGATATGCACGCCTCTCATTTTCATTCTTATTTTTAAATGATAAATGATAACGAAAACCCAATTTGTCCATAAACCCAAATCCGTTTTCAAGTTAAAAAAAAAAAAAAAAGGAAAACTACTTTCATCCTCCATAACTGAAAAATTAGAAATAGAAAAATGAGTAGTTTCTAAAAGGAAAATGATCCGAAAAGTCTTAAAATTATTGCACATTTGCCACTTTAGGTCTAAACTTTTCAATTTTGTTAGTTGAATACTAAATATTTTCACAATTTGCCAATTAAGCCAATCTAGCTAATTTTGACTAAAAATCGTTGACATGGAAGTCATATGTCATACATGGGCAGCCGACGTTGACATTTTTATTAATTTTTGATATGTTTCTTTTCTTTTCTATCTTTTTCTTTTTTTATTCTTTTTTGGTTTAATAGATCAGCAAGGCCACTGGCCACTAGTTGCGTCCCAATGACCTACGCCAACTACCGACTGAGGGTCGACAACCCCTGGTAGCCTCTAGGCTAGGCCCACAAAGCCCTCGCCGAAAGGTCAAGAACAAATAATATTAAATTCGTAATATATTTTAAAATTTATTAAAATTTATCCACATGAGTACCGATCATACCATGTAAGATGACCGACGCTGACTGAGCTTACCACATTAGTGGTTTCCGATAAAAATTTGATCGAATGAACTAAATTAGCAAAATTTCAAAACGTTTGGCATTTAATTAGTAAAATGAAAAGATTTAAGACTTAATAGGCAAAAGTGTAATAGGAGTAGGACTTTTTGGATAGTTTTTCTATTTCTAAAGTGAAAATGCTTGCATGATCGTCCATTACAGATGTTTAAGATTTTTTATATTTTTTTGTCGGTCCTACTCTACTCTCACTCTAACTCTAACTCTTACTCTCAGACTTTTACCCCACCTCCTTGTAGGGGTGGGAGTCGAAATCCACACTTGAAACTAAATCATCTCCACTCCACCCCCCCATCCCGAGAAGGTGGGGATTCAAACCCCCCACTTCCCCCTTCCATGTTGGAAGGCTAGCCACTGGGGTTAACGGACGTTTAAGATTCACAAGTTCCTTTCTTAGAGAGATCTATCACAAAGTCGTTCACAATTAACAAGCATATCGTCAAAATTAGATAATACATACAAACATATTTTAAACAATTTATTAAAACTTTGTTCAATTAACATATTTTACGCTATATGTCAACTATAATTATAATTAGCAAAATAATTCCAGTAGATATGCATCTATTTAATTATAAGCTTTCGTCATGTAACTAAAAATTTGTTGTTATACATCGCTATGGGGGATTAGCACTTGATGACAAGGTTATATTAAGAAATGATTCTACAAAAATGAGAAATTTTATCCACTGATATTAATTAAAGATCAACCTTGTTTTCTAGAAAAGTGACACGAACAATTCTTGAGCTTTGACTCAATGTGCAATTTGGTCATTGAACTCTTAATTTATTCGATGTGATCCCTTAACTTTAGCCAATATGCAATGTGGCCCCCTAAATTTTAATTTGTTTAATATAGTCCTTGAACTATATGAAAATGTTTAATATAATCTTTTTTTCATTAATTTAAGACCGATGACTATGTTGAACTTTTCTATATAGTTCGGGGATTATATTGAACACGTATCAAAAGTTCAAGGATTACATTGAACAAATTAAAAGTTCAGGAACTATAACTATATTGCACATTAGGTTAAAATTCAAGGATCACATTAAATAAATTAAAAGTTCATTGACCTAATTGTGCATTAAGCCAAAATTCAAACATTGTTTGTCTCATTATCCTCGTTTTTACCTGATATGAGAGATGACTTTTTACGAGATGGATATGATATCTCTAGAAAATTATACAAAACTCTTCGCAACCTAACATAATACACAATTAACCCTAAATTATCAAATGTCGCACGTGAAATTTCAACCTCTTAAACTTTTTTTCATTTTCTTAGGGCCGTTATTCTTCCGTTGTACATTTCTTAGCGTGTGAAATACGCATGAGTTTTAAAGCATTAAAGATGTATTTTCATCATTTCAGAGGAAATATCTCTTTTACTCTTGACCTCTATGGGAAACATGAAGGAAGCACATATTAATTATAATGTTATACTGGAAGAAATAAATAGGAATTGCAATATTAAAAAATTGAAGTTGTCTAAACTTTAAGAAACATATTAATAGAACTAATGATTTTTTTTAAGAAGAAGAAAGAAAATTAAGAAAGTGAAAATATGTTTCCGTAAAAGAACGGTCAAATTTCAAAAATGGGATATTCATTATGTACTTTTATATGGTTAATAATGATAACAAATGAATTAGTGTTATGAAATACATGAATGAATATTCATTATATTCATCTTATCTAATGTACTTATTATGATACATTTGTATCATACATTCTAAGTACATCTCCTTATACAATGAACGTTGATATCCCATATCCAGTACATGTATTATTCGATACATTGATATTAATGATAAGTACATTCTTGTTCTTGTTCTCCTATATGTTGACACCTAATATTTCTAAAAAAATAATAAGTTAAATTTGGTTTTTAAAATTTTCATTTCAAAATTCGAAAATATTTAGTTTTATTTTTTATTTCCACTTATTAACACATAATTTAAAATTAGTTTTTAGAAATAAAGGATAATCTTAGTTTTTTCTAAAAAAAAATTTGAATTCGAAAATTAAACGGTCGCCTGATTTTGGAGCCTTTTATTGTTGGATGGTTGAGCGAATATCGCTCGATTTTCAACAATTCCGAGTCTTTCCTCTATAAAAAGAAGGCAGGCTTCAGAATTATTAGGGGGGGCTTCTCTTGATTTCAAAGGGCGAGCTCGAAAAAGAAAAATTGAGAAGCCTTCATACACCTTAGTCAAAAGAGAAAACCTTTCTCTTTTCTTTCTCTAACAAGGAAAGAAAAAGAGAAAGAAACAGTGAAGGAAAGAAGCCATCCGTCCGGGGAGAAGTGAAAAAGCAAAAGAAGAAAAGGGAAGTGAAAAGTAAAAGCAGAAGCAGCAGAAGGGGGGAAGTGATTGGACATTTACTGTTAATCATCTTCCCCACATTCGCTGCCCCCATTTGCTGTTTCGCCTCCACCTGACGCCACCGGAGCACTCGGAGCCACCACCGCGCCGCCTCCGCCTATTCCACGCCAGAGTTCCTTGCCTCCCCTGCAGTCGGTGAGCTCACCCAGCCGCCTTTCTCCGACACTCCACGTCATGCCGCCGCACCAACACCATCGGACGCCGAGTGCCTTCGACGCACCCGCCCGCCTCCCACTCGAAGTTGTCTGCCGCGCCGGTCTCGCGTCGCATCACTCGCCCGAGCCGCTCCGCCACCTGCACATCCTCGCTGGTAGCCGTCTGAAGCCTGTGAAGACGCCATTGCCCTTCTCCGACGCCCCATGATTGCCCTGACGGTCTCGCCCCTACACCGGAGCTCGACGCGGACCGCCCAGCGACCCGCGATCCAGTGACCCAGCGCCCAACGCACGCTGGTTCGTCTCAGCTCGACGCAATCGCGCCCCATTGCCGCGACTCCCGACCCTGCACCTCCACACCAGCAGGTCCTAAGCCGAGTTCTTGTGCCATACTCGACGCCGTCTCCGCCCAAGCACCGGTACTCAGGAGCTTGCTGCCAACTCATCCGCGACCGCGCCACGACGACCCGTCCACACCGCCGCCTCGCCTGTAGCACCGAAGTCCGAGCCGCCTGTCCGCGAGACCATCGCGACGCCCGAAGCTCGAGCCACCCGTCCGCGAGACCACCTCAACACTGCTCCGACGCTCGCCGATCCGCATCCGCCCGCACCAGATCGCTACCATCATCGCGCCCGTGAGCTTGCGACGCCCCGACGCATCCACAGACGCGATCAGCTTGCCTCCGCCGGAGTTTCCTCTGCCGAACCGCCGCCTCCCTGTCCCTGTTAATTCCTTACGTAGCTTTTACTTTTTATTTACTGTTGTTTTTTTATTACTTGGTAGTTTAGGTTGTTTCTTTTATATTATCTTTCTATTTATTTCATTTGATAGTTTTTTTTTAGTTTAGTTATTTAAATGTTGGGTGTTAATATTTGCAATTTCTATATGCATTATCCGTAGATTTTACCTCAAATTACTATAATTATTAATTTGATCCGAGAGACATCGGGTCATTTTTTTTAATTATACTAATTTTGGGTTTGTTTTGGTAGAATTTCAATTGTTAAAATCATAAAAATTATTTAATTTGGTCCGTAAGACTTTGGACCAAATTTTTAATTATTTTGTTTCCCTCGTCGTGATTATAGAGTTAAAATAATTGTTAATTTAATCCGTGAGACAACGGATTATCTTTTCGATTATTTTAATTCTTATCTTAGTTTTTAATAATTACTTAATTGAAAAAATGAAAATTTAAAAAGGAAATAGTGAAAAGTTAAAAATTTGCATGAGTATATAGGTCATATAGGTTTATAAAATTAAGACACGTAGGTTTAAATTAACCTGTAGGATTATTTTTAGGATTTCATCCTTAGTAAGTTTGCATGTTTTCATAATATAAAAAGATAAAAAAAAAAGTAAAAAGAATATTGATTTTCTAAGACAAATGAGGTTTAAATCAAATTAATCCCGAAATTGAATTAGGAAATTATTCCTTTTTGAATAGCTTAATTAGTTTTTTTTTATTTAGATAAAAAATAAAAAGTTAGTATTGCATCACTATGTTTTTCTTAATAGAAATTATTCGGTCATTCTAAAAAAAAAACAAATAAAAAGAGAAAACACAAAAGTTATTTTCTCGATTAATTAATAAATTAGTTCATAATTAATCACATTTCATATCATCATTATTTAATATAGGTTGCATACATAAAAAAAATCACAAAAGAGCATGCATATAGAATTAATATGTCATTCATCCCATATCATGAAACGCATGCATATATAAATTAGATTGCATACATATAGTCCAAATTAGGCCATATAAATTGCATTTCACATATCATTAAAGTAAAATTCATGCATATTAATTTTAGATTAAGATTGCACAATAATAATTTAGGTGTCATGTCATTTAGAAATCATGTTTAGGGCATGCATATTTATTAGCATTTTTTTAAAATGTTTTCTTAGAGAGTGGACTTTAATAAAGTTGTGGTTTATAATTTCTTAGCATTTTGATTTATTGAATGTTATTTAATTGATTGTGCACCCGCATGACCACCATTTGCATGTTAGTATCTTAGGTTAAAATTAATCAAGACTGCTTGCAAATTTTTTTTTTTAAGGTACTGAAAGGGCGTTAGATTAATCTAGCGTAACCATGTCCCCGAATACATTAAATCTCTGGTTCGTAAAAGGTAAAGTATTCTCCCATATTTTACCTGGGTTTCTAATCAGCCCTAATCGGTTAGTGGCGGCTCCGATTTGAAATATAATTACATATTTTAGTGGGTCTTTTTCTTAGTATCAAGTCGTGATTGGTAGGGCTTGGGAGAGTCCGCGCCAAATCTTCGAACTTAGTAATCCATTAACCTAGTTTTAGGTGATTCACCCTTCGAAAAATTTGGGTCGCGACAGCTTGGTGACTCCACTGGGGACTTAGAGTTAAAACTCATAGTGGACATAGGCATGTTTCTTTTTAAAATATATATATTTGTTTGGCAGCAAGGACACCAGGTATGTCACTAACATATTTCTAAGGTGTTAAATGTTCTTGCAGATGGGAGGTATAAGGGGAGTAGTCTTTGCTAATCCTTGTCTTGCAGGAGGGTGTAAAGATGAATGATTTATTTTTCCCTATATTGAAGTGTCGTTTGTATTATAAATTGTTGTGCATGATTTTCAAATTGTTTTTGGACTACACATTGCACACACGACCTGTAGCTGGACCTGGGCTGCGATAGGATTTCTAGGATGGTGTTGAGAATGATACTTCCTCTAAAGCGAGACTGTTATGTAGAGGTTGACCTTCTCTTCCCCGAAATTTCTTTCATGGTGTCAAATGTGTTTGTCTATATCCGCGAGATTGCATGATTATTGGACATTCCATTCAACTAAGCCGGAGTTAGGGGGACCTGACACGTTAATGCGAGACTGCAACGGTCAGATCATCCCCTTAGCTCCACTTTGTTAAGCCATCTAGATAGAAATCGAGCCGCACATTTCATGCGTGTGTCTATGTGATTATCATCCATTTTCTGGTAAAAGTAAGTTGTCTAAACTCCTCCTTTGCAATTTACTTACTTTATTGTAATTTTGTCGGTCCATGACAATAGGTTTCGCCGTCAGTCTTGTCTTATATGCAATGGGGAAAACCGACATCCAATTCATTTCCACTCCCAAAAAAGAGCTCAAGATGTGGCTGGACCAGTTAGATCAAGACAGCCAGAGATATGTGAAAGCTAGGATTGCTCGACTTCTTCCACTATTAGATATCAGCATCCACTCCGGTGTCATACAGGCGCTGCCCCATTTCTGGTGTCCTCAAACTTCAACCTTTGTATTTGGTGAGTATGAGCTAACTCCAACATTAGAGGAGTATAGTATAGCCATGGGAATGCCTCTGGAGAAAGAGCTTATTAGGCCACCTATTGGTATTGATTTCATTTCTGAATTATCACAATTTTTAAAAATCGAGGCCGAAGTGGTAAGAAAGGTTGTTAAGGCCAATTGCTATGCATGCCCATTTTCATTTCTGAAAGAGTGTTTTGCAAGCCAACCAATGATTTCAAAAGCTAGGATTTTCATATTGGCATTTTTTGGACTAATCGTTTTTTCCTTATCGAAAAAATGCCATTAATCCCTCAATTTCGTGGGTGGTCAATCGAGTTTGTGATGGGTTGAATTATGTCAATATGGTTTTAGCTGAAACATTTTTGTCATTAACCCGTTTCAAGCAAAATGAGGAAAAGACCATGCGTGCCCAAACTGAGCTTTTGCAAATATGGTTTTTCTCTCACATAAGAGGGTTTGGGCACCTGATGAAACAATTCAAGATTGACGATTTTAGGCACCCCATACAAAAATTTATGGTCCTAGAACGTTTTTCTCCACACAAGCAGTACGCTCGTTGGATAAATTTTTTGAAAGATCCTGATCCTAAGGCATTCCTATGGCATACTAAATGGTTCCGAGTTGAGGAGGCTCGTTTCTCACACAAGCATGATGAACCAATCCCATTGCTGGGCCTTTCCGGTGCGACTTCTTATTACCCATATAGGGTGGCCCGTCAGTACAGAGCTCTTCAAGAAATTCCTCCGCCCCTCAAGATTGAATTATTTCAAGTTCGTTTTGATCAAAAGAGCTATGATTACTTCAACGAGGTCTAGATGATCATTGCTGCATGGAATGAATGCCATCTAGAGAAGATTTTGGAGCCCAAGAGACTGAAAGGCGAGGAGGAGATTCACCATGCATCGGCGTTCTACCGGATTCCTGCTCCCTTACGTCCAGTGGTCCCTGATGTGACCGAGAAGCCCACCCAACGAGCACAAATTGAGCATCTTAAGCGGAAAGTGGAAATGATTGAAGCTGAAAATAAGAAGCTTCGCAAGGCGTTGGGTTCCCGAAAGCATATAAAATGAGATGTTCAATGAGATCTTGATTTCAATTCAGTCTTTTCAATTTTAGTTCAATGTTTAGGGATTTGAATTTCAATTCTTAGTTCATTGTTAGGAAGTTTGGTTCATTATTAGGGAGTTTGGTTTAAACATTTTAAATAAATAAAATGAGATGTTTAGACCATTGTCATGGGCCATTTTCCTATCTTGTCGTTGTTTCTTATATTATCTCTTTCTCCTTAGGTAACAACACGGCTTATCCAAGATCACCAATCCGTACTCGTTCTAGAGTAACAATGGCTGACGACGCCGAACAGATGCGTGGTGCTGAACAAGCTCGTGTCGTTGCCCTTGAAACAGAAATGAAGCAAGTCCTGAATGTCCTTGAGTAGCTCTCTAAACAAATAGATTCTCTCCAAGCAAATACTGTCCCATCAGCTCCGCAAGTCGAAGTGGTGTTACCACAACATGCTCCTATGGCTGATCCGAAAGATAAAGGCAAGAATGCATCCATAAGTGGCCCGTCAAGCTCTAATGATGTCTTTAGGGAGAAAAGTACTGACACGCCTCAAATCATTGTTGACGAGGAGATACAAGTCATACAGCCGGCTGTACCGAAGACTGAGCAAGAAAAACGCTTGGCGAAAGTCGAGGAGAAACTGAAGCAACTGCAGGGTGCATTTAACCAAGACCCAACTGATCTGTCCCATTATGCAAAGATCAAGATACCAAAGAAGTTCAAAATGCCAGACTTTGAAAAGTATAATGGCACTTCTTGCCCAAAGATCCATTTGCAGACTTATGTGGTTAGGATGACCCCATATGTTGATAACATACCCCTGATGATTCAGCAATTTCAAGCAAGCCTGACAGGACCGGCACTCCAGTGGTATATTATGAAGAAGATTAATCTCCTGGAAACTTGGGAGGATTTGACTGATGCCTTCTTCAAGCAGTACAAGTATAATATTGATGTCACTCCATCTCGAGAGGATTTACTTCACACTAAGAAGAAGAAGACAAAATCTTTCAAGGCCTATGTCACAAGATGGAGGACTGTAGCTGCTCAAATTACTCCGGAGCCGACTGAAAAGGAGCTGCTGGATTTGTTCATGAAGACGCTCCCGCCTGAATATCGAAATCGGATGTTAGGATCGACTGCCGAGTCATTCAATCAGCTAGTCCCTGTTGACGAGCGAATTGAAATAGCCCTACGTGATGGATGGGTGTCTGATCAAACCAGCTCATATAAGAAATTTTCGGCCAAGAAGGATAAAGAGCCCGTAGCGGAAGTCAATATAGCTTATGTTCAACCCCCTCGCCCTATCTCGAACACTCAACAGGGAGGAGCACGTCCATTCTTTGGCCGCAGAGGAACTCTTCCAGGCGTCAATTTACACCTCTTCCTAAGACATTGTCCAAGATCTTGCCGACCCTTCAGAAGAAAGGATTACTCGCTAAGGAGCCTAAGCGACCTAATCCCGAGCGTTTCCCCAACTATGATCCTTTTAAGACATGTGCTTACCATATGGGGGAGGTAGGGCATTCTGTTGATGATTGTTATACGCTGCGACACAAAATCCAAAATCTGTTGGATGCTAAAGTGGTCTCATTCCGCGAAGCACAGCCGAACATCCAGAATAATCCACTCCCTGACCATCCAGAAACTGTGAATGCCATTTTCAGTTTTGATGTTGGTCGAAAGAAGAGCTTGAGAGTACATCTGGACGATGTATATAATGGTTTAGTTCGAGCTGGATACTACTCAGATGTAGAAGAACATACCATATCTCAGAAGGTGCAGAGAGTTAAGCTAATGTCCAAGAAGGGGATGATTGTTTGCATAGATCCTGCCGACACAGTTTCAACTATCACTCCAATCATTATTGATCTGGAGGAGGAGCTTTCTGATTTTGAAAATGAATTTACCGGTTTGAACATTGGAGCTAGCGATCCCTTAGTTTTTGACATGCCACCGTTGGAGGATGCTTCGAATGAAGAAGGATTAATCATCAATGACGTGCCGCCATCAGATGATGAAGAATTGATTCTTGATCTTACGCAACCCTATGCATACACGAATGATAAGGCGGTCCCATGGTGTTATGATCCGGAGATAGATGTGGTCACTCGATCGGGAGGCACTTACGCTCAGGCCAACTCACAATCTGTCAAGCCGGCGACTGATGAAGAGGCTAAAGAATTTTTAGCTGTGATTAAGGCAAGTGAGTATAGTGTAGTGGACCAACTTCGAAAACTACCAGCACAAGTCTCCATATTAGAGTTGCTTTTGACATCGGAGAAACAGCAAAAGGCTTTGATGAAAGTCCTTGATGAAGTACATGTCCCAGAGTCCATTGAGCCTGAGAAGTTGGGGGAATTCGTGGGGGTCACTTTGTTAAACGATCAGATCACTTTCTCAGATGATGAAATCCCGGATGAAGGAAGGGGACACGGCAAAGCCTTTTATATCTCAGCCAAGTGTCGAAATACCTTGGTATCCCGTGTACTCATTGATAATGGATCGGCTTTAAACATATGCCCCCTCGCGACTCTAAAGCGTCTTGGGTATGATTTAGGGAAAATTCATGCAGCTAAAAGTTCTGTTCGAGCATTTGACGGAACCAAGAAAGAAACAGTTGGGGAAGTTGATTTAGACTTGCAGATAGGGCCAGTGTTATTTAATGTAGTTTTTCGGGTCTTGGACATACCTATAGCCTTCAACTTTTTGTTAGGTCGTCCATGGCTTCATGCGAGCGGAGCAGTTTCTTCAAGTCTTCACCAGAAAGTGAAGTTTGTGACGAAGGGGAAGCTTATTACAGTTCGAGGAGAGGATGAGTTCAAGATTTATCACGAGATGGCTATCCCTTACATTGAACCAGATTGTAAAGAAGAATCCAGTTTTCAAGCATTTGAATTGCTTTCGACCATTCATGTCTCTCAAGGTAATGGTTTAGGCCGACATGGTCAGGGCACTCGCCAACCAATTGAGGCCGGGCGGAATTCATAGACTACTGGGTTGGGCTATCGTGATAGAGGTGGACGATCCTGTAGAGGAAGAGGAAGAGGACAAGGACGAACTGGCATCATTAGACCCCACATTAGGTCCACATTCCTTGGGCCTGCAAGGATGATGCATGAGGAAGAAGGTGCAATCAATACCTGTGTCCAGTACTCCAAGCCTCCAGTTGCTGACATCGATGTAATTCCTGCCGAATGGGTAGTGGTAGACCAGCCGGTTGCAGACACCACTCGATCCACCGGAAAAGACGACGCACTCGGAGGAACGGCCGAATTGTTCGAAGAGAATTTCGTGTTGGTCATCGACGAAGTTCGAGAGTAGGAGAATTTTAATTATTTGCATACTCCTCTGCGCAGGAGTTTTTATTACTTTCCGCATTTGCATTTCCATTCCTAGGATTTCTATCATTCAAATAATGTAATTTGTTTTTCATCCAATAAAATACATGAAAGTTTTCATGTTTTGAGGGCATGATGAAGTACACCAAACTAGCCCGGTGATGATATCTAGCCGATAAAAAAAAAAAGAAAAATCCAAGGAGAATTCTGAGGCCTGGGCTTCATCATGTTTCCTTGTGTTAAAATGTTTAAAGAGTGATTTTTGCCAATAAAAAAAAAAATTCAAAAAATCTAGGCTACCCTGTTTGTCTTTCTGATTCATCTACTTCTTGTTTCAGGAACGATATTGTGACTTGCAAGGACGTGAGAATGGTCCAATTTAATACGGCAGGTGCTAATAATGATGATCCCGAAGAGGACTCCAGTGAAGTGCAACGTAGCTGGGAACAACATGAAAAGGCTAAGGCTCCCACGTCCGAGCAGACCGTCACTATTAATTTAAGTGACACTGAAGAAGCCAAAGAAGTGAAAATTGGGGCGAGTCTTCCCAAAGATGAGGCCGAGCGCCTAACTCAGTTACTGAAGGAATATCAGGATATCTTTGCATGGACATATGCTGATATGCCTGGTTTAGACCCGTCAATTGTGGAGCATTGTCTACCTACTAATTTGGATGTGCCACCTAAGAAGCAGAGGCTACGGAGAACGAAGCCCGAACTCTCAAAGAAGATAGAGGAGGAAGTGATGAAACTCTTGAAGGTGGGATTCATTGAAGTCTCACAGTACCCCGAATGGGTGGCCAACATCGTACCATTAATGAAGAAAGACGGTCGGGTTCGAGTATGTGTTGATTATCGGGATCTGAACAATGCCAGTCCAAAAGATGATTTTCCGTTACCGCATATAGATGTCCTTGTGGATAGTACCGCTGGTTTTGAACTATTCTCATTTATGGATGGTTTTTCCGGGTACAATCAGATAAGGATGAAGGAGGAAGACAAGGAGAAGACTGCATTTATCACCCCGTGGGGAACCTTCCATTATAAGGTTACGCCCTTCGGACTCAAAAATGTAGGGGCAACTTACCAGCGAGCCATGATAGCATTGTTTCATGACATGATGCATCAAGAGATTGAGGTCTATGTTGATGATATGATTGCAAAGACTCGAAACCTTGAAGAAGCTATTTGATCGACTCCGTGAGTTCAAGCTTCGACTAAATCCCGCTAAGTGCGTGTTTGGGGCAACATCTGGTAAATTGCTTGGATTCATTGTGAGCAGTAAATGGATTGAAATCGACCCAGCCAAAGCTAAAGCCATTTGTGAGCTGCGACCTCCGTCAATGGTGAAAAAAGTCAGGAGCCTCTTGGGGAGGTTGAATTACATTGCTCGATTCATTTCCCGACTTTCTGAAACCGCCAAGCCATTCTTCAAGCTCCTAAAGAAGAATGCACGAGTCGATTGGGATGATGAATGTCGAGAAGCGTTCAACAAGTTGAAGAATTACTTGATGAATCCACCGATGCTTGTCCCACCATCGCCAGGTCATCCTTTAATTCTCTACCTCACTATTCATAGTGAGTCACTAGGTGCAATGTTAGCTCAAGAAAATCCCGTCGACAGAAAAGAACGAACCATTTATTACCTGAGCAAGAAGTTCATTGTATCAGAGTTGAAGTATCCTGATGTAGAAAAGACCTGTGCGGCTTTGGTGTGGGTATTGCATAGATTGCGACAATACACACTACATTACCAGACATTCCTTGTGACTGAGAGCGACCCCAGCAAGTACTTACTTGAGCAACCAGCTTTGGTGGGTAAGTTGGCCAAATGGAAAATTTTAATTTCCGAATTTGATGTACAATTCATGCCACAAAAGTCGGTTAAGGGTCGAGTGATCGATGACCTATTGGCCGAGAATTCAGGAGTCTCTAATGACAATGACAGTTTCCTTGATGACCGCGTCTTGAGTATAAATGAAGACTCGTGGAAGATGTTCTTTGATGGAGCTGTAAACTTGTCTGGTTCTGGTACTGGGGCAGTTCTGATATCCCTAGATGGACAACACCATCCAGTGGCTGAAAAATTGGTATTCCCATGCACTAACAACGTGGCTGAGTATGAAGCTTGCATCCTCGGGCTTCAGGTTGCAATTGAGATAGTTGTGGCCAAGTTAAAAGTGTTCGGGGATTCCACATTAATCATAATGCAGACCGTAGGTGAATGGAAGACCAAGGAGGCCAAATTGCTCCCATACCACAAGTATTTAGAAGGTCTGATGGAGATAAAAATGACATCATGAAGTGAGGAAAATGAATTGAAATTTTCTTGCTCTCACTTGCATCAATCTTCAAGTCGTGCTATTACATTGAATTCATGTGCTAATTTAAGTGCCTTAGGATGACGAAGAGCGTTTCTTTCACTATCCTACACACTTATATCCTTTGAATAAGCCCGCTTGAGCCTGCTATTTCATTTCTTTTAAACCCAGTTGGTGATCATCCCCCACACTAGGGCAAGGCAAGAGACGAATGAAGACCCTTGAAGGTTTGAGTGTCATTTAAAGTATACTTGACACACGCTTTGTGCGCAAGAACTGAAATCAAAATAAAACTAAGGGGCATGAAAAAGCAGTGTGCCTGGTAAAAGCAAGGCCAATGCCCGTGAAAAAAAAAAGAGAAATGACTGATGAATTGGAGGCATAAAAAGCAGTGTGCTTGACCAATGTCCATCATCAAAGAAAATGACTTTGAAAAAAAAAATTGTTGAGAAAAGATCTCCAGTTGAATAATCATTAGCATCAGGTGATAAACTTTTGAGCCAATAAAGAAATCTGTCAAGACGACAATCCGGAGCGAAGAAAACTGGTGGCAATGTCAAGATGATCACCAACTTTGACCCCTATACACATCTTTGAGCCTAACGATCCTTTCGTTTCTCAACCCATGAACCAAGCCTATGTTACGTCCCTTACAAAGTCTCTTCAGATTAGGGCACTTGAGTTGACATAAGAATTCACATGTTTTAAGTATTGCTCGAAGAAGTGCGAGCAAGATTATTTCTTTATCATTTTGCAGGGTTCTTGATTTGTAAACCCGGAGATGATTACAGAATCATTCGTTCAATTTGCTTTGACTCGAAGAGTCCCTTTGTTAAGCCATTGACCAAGCCTGCATTACAGTCATTGACAAAGACCTCTCAGATTGGTAAGGTTGTACTGATTGCAAGAAAATTCGAACTCTTGTCGACAAGATGAGATTGAGTGATATATTCCCGCATCAATGGTCGGGACAAATAACCCTTCTTAAATGAGAGCGAGTGAAAAAGGCCTTTTCACACCAAAAGTGTCTCATTTAGCATGTTCAAGAGATTCACGCTATAACTGAAAATTGTCCTAGTGATAATTTTTCCGGTAGAAGCTTGATAAAGCCATCATGCATGGACTTTCATTGAATTTTTCCTCAAAGACCAAAAATATTGTCTTTGAAACCCTGAGTTTATCCAGTCATCTTTGTACTTGATGAGAATTCCAAGTATCTATTTATAAAATGTTTTCAAATGTCTGGTGTGAATTCCAGATATTTGAACCTTTAAATGCTTGATGCGATTTCCAAGTGTTTGTCTTTCTAAACATCTGATGTGATTTCCAAACGTTTAGTAAATGTTTTCAAATGTCTGACATAAGAATCAGATTTTTGAAGTTTCAAGTACTTGATGCAATTTCCAAGTGCTTAGAATCTGATGAGAATTCCAGATCCTTAAAGACTTTGAGCCTTTCAATTACCTGAAGGGAGTTCCAGATGATTGACAGGTCTCATCGGAATCATTTCACACCTAAATGCCCAAATAGGTATGACAGGTACATGCTCTTCTTTGCATTTGCATTTCATTGGTCATGGACACATAGAGATCTATGTTCCTGACCGAATCATTGCATTTACATTGCATTATTTAAATAAATAAAAAAAGTCAAGTCATTAACATTTGCATATGCATTTCATATTTCATTTTGCAGGGTTTAAATTTAGGTGTCATACATCTTTGAAGGAAACCTCTACGAGCTTCCCTTCAAAGAGGGGCAGCTGTTGACACCTAATATTTCTAAAAAAATAATAAGTTAAATTTGGTTTTTAAAATTTTCATTTCAAAATTCAAAAAAATTTAGTTTTATTTTTTATTTCCACTTATTAACACCTAATTTAAAATTAGTTTTTAGAAATAAAGGATAATCTTAGTTTTTTTTTTAAAAAAAAAATTGAATTCGAAAATTAAACGGTCGCCTGATTTTAGAGCTTTTTATTGTTGGATGGTTGAGCGAATATCGCTTGATTTTCAACAATTCCGAGTCTTTCCTCTATAAAAAGAAGGCAGGCTTCGGAATTAGGGGGGGCTTCTCTTGATTTCAAAGGGCGAGCTCGAAAAAGAAAAATTGAGAAGCCTTCGTACACCTTAGTCAAAAGAGAAAACCTTTCTCTTTTCTTTCTCTGACAAGGAAAGAAAAAGAGAAAGAAACAGTGAAGGAAAGAAGCCATCCGTGCGTGGAGAAGTGAAAAAGCAAAAAGAAGAAAAGGGAAGTGAAAAGTAAAAGCAGAAGCAGCAGAAGGGGGGAAGTGATTGGACATTTACTGTTCATCATCTTCCCCACATTCGCTGCCCCCATTTGCTGTTTCGCCTCCACCTGACGCCACCGGAGCACTCGGAGCCACCACCGCGCCGCCTCCGCCTGTTCCACGCCGGAGTTCCTTGCCTCCCCTGCAGTCGGTGAGCTCACCCAGCCGCCTTTCTCCGACGCTCCACGCCGCGCCGCCGCACCAACACCATCAAACGCCGAGTGCCTTCGACGCAATAGCCCGCCTCCTACTCAAAGTCGTCCGCCGCGCCGGTCTCGCGTCGCACCACTTGCCCGAGCCGCTCCGCCACCTGCACATCCTCGCTGGTAGCCGTCCGAAGCCCGTGAAGAGGCCACTGCCCTTCTCCGACACCCCACGATTGCCCCGACGATCTCGCCCCTGCACCGAAGCTCGACGCGGACCGCCCAGCGACCCGCGATCCAGTGACCCAGCGCCCAAGGCACGCTGGTTCATCTCAGCTCGACGCAATCGCGCCCTATTGCCGCGACTCCCGACCCTGCACCTCCACACCAGCAGGTCCTAAGCCGAGTTCTTGTGCCATACCCGACGCCGTCTCCGCCCAAGCACCGGTACTCGGGAGCTTGTTGCCAACTCATCCGCGACCGCGCCACGACGACCCGTCCACACCGTCGCCTCGCCTGCAGCACCGGAGTCCGAGCCGCCTGTCCGCGAGACCATCGCGACGCCCGAAGCTCAAGCCACCCGTCCGCGAGACCACCTCAACGCTGCTCCGACGCTCGCCGATCCACATCCGCCCGCACCAGATCGCTACCATCATCGCGCCCGTGAGCTTGCGACGCCCCGACGCATCCACAGACGCGATCAGCTTGCCTCCGCCGGAGTTTCCTCTGCCGAACCACCGCCTCCCTGTCCCTGTTAATTCCTTACGTAGCTTTTACTTTTTATTTACTGTTGTTTTTTTATTACTTGGTAGTTTAGGTTGTTTCTTTTATATTATCTTTCTGTTTATTTCATTTGATAGTTTTTTTTTAGTTTAGTTATTTAAATGTTGGGTGTAGATTTTACCTCAAATTACTATAATTATTAATTTGATCCGAGAGACATCGGGTCATTTTTTTTAATTATACTAATTTTGGGTTTGTTTTGGTAGAATTTCAATTGTTAAAATCATAATAATTATTTAATTTGGTCCGTAAGACTTCAGACCAAATTTTTAATTATTTTGTTTCCCTCGTCGTGATTATAGAGTTAAAATAATTGTTAATTTAATCCGTGAGACAACGGATTATCTTTTCGATTATTTTAATTCTTATCTTAGTTTTTAATAATTACTTGATTGAAAAAATGAAAATTTAAAAAGGAAATAGTGAAAAGTTAAAAATTTGCATGAGTATATAGGTCATATAGGTTTATAAAATTAAGACACGTAGGTTTAAATTAACCTGTAGGATTATTTTTAGGATTTCATCCTTAGTAAGTTTGCATGTTTTCATAATATAAAAAGATAAAAAAAAAAGTAAAAAGAATATTGATTTTCTAAGACAAATGAGGTTTAAATCAAATTAATCCCGAAATTGAATTAGGAAATTATTCCTTTTTGAATAGCTTAATTAGTTTTTTTTTTATTTAGATAAAAAAAATAAAAAGTTAGTATTGCATCACTATGTTTTTCTTAATAGAAATTATTCGGTCATTTTAAAAAAAACAAATAAAAAGAGAAAACACAAAAGTTATTTTCTTGATTAATTAATAAATAGTTCATAATTAATCACATTTCATATCATCATTATTTAATATAGGTTGCATACATAAAAAAAAATCACAAAAGAGCATGCATATAGAATTAATATGTCATTCATCCCATATCATGAAACGCATGCTTATATAAATTAGATTGCATACATATAGTCCAAATTAGGCCATATAAATTGCATTTCACATATCATTAAAGTAAAATTCATGCATATTAATTTTAGATTAAGATTGCACAATAATAATTTAGGTGTCATGTCATTTAGAAATCATGTTTAGGGCATGCATTTTTATTAGCATTTTTAAAAAAATATTTTCTTAGAGAGTGGACTTTAGTAAAGTTGTGGTTTATAATTTCTTAGCATTTTGATTTATTGAATGTTATTTAATTGATTGTGCACCCACATGACCACCATTTGCATGTTAGTATCTTAGGTTAAAATTAATCAAGACTGCCTGCAAATTTTTTTTTTTTAAGGTACCGAAAGGGCGTTAGATTAATCTAGCGTAACCATGTCCCCGAATCCTTTAAATCTCTGGTTCGTAAAAGGTAAAGTATTCTCCCATACTTTACATGGGTTTCTAATCAGCCCTAATTGGTTAGTGGCGGCTCCGATTTGAAATATAATTGCATGTTTTAGTGGGTCTTTTTCTTAGTATCAAGTCGCGATTGGTAGGGCTTGGGAGAGGCCGCGCCAAGTCTTCGGACTTAGTAATCCATTAACCTAGTTTTAGGTGATTCACCCTTCGAAAAATTTGGGTCGCGACACTATAAATAGGAGTTTAGTTTTGATGTACAAACACAACCATCAGAATAAACAGTCGCACCCTCTTCTCTGGCTTTCTCTACTATCTCCGGTGTTCACTTGCTTTCTCTTCTCAATCTCTTCTCTATTATATATTCACCACAACACAATATTTTACAACACGTTATCAGCACGAAGATCTACCGTGAGTAAGTAATTTTTGCAAGGTGGGTATTCATTTTATTAATCAACTTATACTTCATCTTCTTCTATCAATTCTTCATTTTTATTTTTCTTGGCCCGAAGCCAAATTTCAAATATTAAAGTATCCTTCTACTCCTGAAGTAGCGGTGGATATTTAGAAATCCTTCTAATTAATTTAAGTATTTACTTTTGCAAGGATTATGGCAAATATGGAAAAGCCCAAATTCCACATCCTGGAAGTGAGTGGAAAGAATTATCTATCCCGGTGCCTTGACATAGAAATGCATCTCCAAGGGCAAGGTCTCGCTAATACAATCACAGAGGATGGAACCTCAAATGAAAAGGATAAAGCAAATGCGATGATCTTTATTCGCCGTCATTTGCATGAGAGCCCGCAGACTCAATATTTATCCGTTCGAGACCCTCATATCTTGTGGAGGAGGTTGAAGGATATGTATGATCATACCAAAACTGTTATCCTCCCTCAAGCACAATATGACTGGCAAAATCTCAGACTGCAAGATTTTAAATCAGTGTCTGACTATAATTCTACTTTATTTGATATCGTTTCTCGGCTTGAGTTATGCGGTATCAAACTCACTGATGTGGAATTGTTAAAGAAAACTTTCTCCACCTTCCATGCTTCAAATATTGTATTGCAACAGCAATACCTGCAGCGTCAGTTTACCACATACTCTAAATTAATTTATGTTCTTCTTACTGCCGAGCAAACAAATGAATTGCTGCTCAAAAATCATGATCTTAGACCTGCTGGCTCAAAAGCATTGCCTGAAACACATGCTAACTTTGAGAAAAATATTGGTCATTTTAAGGGCTATAAGCGCAGGCAAGAACATAATCCTAGAAGGGATGTCAAGAAATTTAACCGTCCTAGGAAATCAAACTTTGGCCTGAATCATGGCAAAGAAAAGAAGCCAAAGAAGGTGATTAATGAAAGTATTTGTCATCGTTGTGGCATGACTAGGCACTGGTCACGTACCTGTCGTACGCCAAAATATTTTGTTGACCTATACCAGGCATCTTTAAAGAATACGGGCAAGCGTGGTGAATCTTATGCCATTAAAATCAATCCTACTGCCATAACCACTGTTGAGGCCAACAATATCTCCGTTTGTGGGACTCCTCTTGCTCCTGAAGTAGCAAATGCATCATTGGATGTCTCTGATTTCTTTGAGGACCTCTAATTACTTTGATGAATCAGATTGGTGGATGATAATTTGAACTTCGAATTTTATGTTGTTTCGCTTTAATGTATTACTTTTTATTGTTCTTTATGAAATGCTTATGAACCTTATATAATATTTATTTTTGAAATTTTATTTGACTATATAACTAATATGCAACTTTTATGATACTTGACACCTGAAGTTGTCAATATAAATGCAAATGGAAAATACCGAGAAAAAGAAATATGTTTGTTTGCTTGATAGTGCCACAACACATACTATATTTCGTAGTAAACATTTTTTCTCGAGTATGACATTGCGGAAGGCACAAATCCATACAATATCAGGTTTCGTTCAGATTATTGATGGTTTTGGGAATGCCACAATTATTTTGCCAAATGGCACAATCCTACATATTGAGAATGCATTTCTAAGCATTAAATCAAAGAGGAATCTGCTCGATTTTAAAGATGTACGCCGTAATGGGTACCATATTGAGACTATTTATGAGCAAGATAAGGAATACATTAGCATTTCCTCTTATAAGATGGGCCTGAAGACCATCCATGAGAAGCTAGAAGCTTCTTCTATGGGTTTGTATTGTGTCATGATTAAGACTATTGAAACCTACACCATCACATCCTGGAGATTGGTAAGCCCTTATCAGTTTGGACTGTGGCATGATCACCTTGGTCATCCTGGCACTTCAATGATGCGTAGGATAATTCAAAATATAAAAGGGCACCCTTTAAAAGATATAAAGGTATTGTTGTCCAAAGATTATAATTGTGAGGCTTGCTTACGAGGAAAACTCATTATCAAACCTTCTATAACAAAAGTTAATCTTGAATCTCTTTTATTCTTACAAAGAATTCAGGGTGATATTTGTAGACCAATACAACCACCAAGTGGACCATTTCGATATTTTATGGTATTAGTGGATGCATCTTGTAGATGGTCCCATGTTTGCCTATTATTTACGGTCAATGTCGCATTTGCACGTTTACTTGCGCAGATTATAAAGCTCCAGGCACAATTCCCTTATTATCCAATTAAGAGCATAAGGATGGATAATGCTGGTGAATTTACATCAAAGAGTTTTGATACATATTGTGCTTCACTCGGAATCGAGGTTGAACACCCGGTTGCATATGTTCATACTCAAAATGGATTGGCAGAATCCTCGATTAAACGTATCCAAATCATTGCATGCACTCTATTATTGAGAACGAATCTCAACGATACAGCATGGGGTCATGAAGTTTTGCATGCGGCAAGTCTAATAAGATTACGCCCCACTGCTAATCTTTTACAATCTCCCCTTCAAATGGTCCTTGGTTATGAACCAGATGTTTCACATCTATGCACATTTGGTTGTGTAGTGCAGGTGCCTGTAGCACCGCAAAAAAAGACGAAAATGGGTCCCCAACGCCGTTTGGGCATTTATGTTGGGTTTAATTCACCGTCTATCATTAGGTTCTTGGAACCAACTACTGGTGATCTTTTTACTGCCAGGTTTGCAGATTGTCATTTCGATGAGACTAGGTTTCCATCAATTGGGATACCTACAACTTCCATGACTGCAAACCAAAAACCAGTTAAGGTTTTCTCCTGGAATGAAAAAAAAATTATCTCAATTAGACCCAAGGACCCCTGAATGTGAAAACAATGTGCAGCGCATAATCCATTTACAGGCTATGGCCAATAGACTTCCTGATGCATTTAATGATGCTACTAAGGTAACGAAGTCTCATATTCTAGTTGCAAATGCTCCAGCTAGGATAGCTATTCCCGAAGAACAAGCTAAAATGGATCAAAATCCCCCGCACTTGAAGCGTGGTAGACCGATAGAATCAAAAGATATTGCTCCTCGCAAACGAAGGGGAAAGAATCAGGAATCCGCTCTAGAAGAGCCTGGCGTTGTGCTTGCTCCTAAAGAGCTTATTACCACTGAAGAGGCGCAAACCCATGAAAGGAACACCAATCCCAAGAATACTGAGAATTCCATTACATATTATAATAAAATTTGTGATCGAAATGAAATCATCATTGATGATGCTTTTACATTCTCAGTTGCTCATAAAATTATGGATGATGATTGTGAGTCGCAATCTATTATTGAATGTCGTCAAAAGCAAGATTGGTCTAAGTGAGAGGAAGCAATTAAGGCTGAATTAGCTTCCCTAACTAAACAAGAGGTTTTTGGACCTGTAACTCGTATCCCCGATAATGTAAAGCCCGTTGGATATAAATTGGTATTTATCCGAAAACGAAATGAGAAAAATGATGTTGTCAAGTATAAAGCTCGACTCGTTGCCCAAGGATTCTCTCAGAGACCTGGGATTGATTATAATGAGACATATTCATCTGTGATAGATATGATTACATTTCATTTTCTTATTAGCCTAGCAATCGTTGAAAGATTGGAAATGCGTCTTATGGACGTTGTGACGGCATATTTATATGGCTTATTAAATTATGATATTTATATGAAAATTCCCGAGGGATTCAAAATGCCTGAAGCATGCACTCCCCGCAATTTATTCTCAATAAAATTGCGAAGATCCTTGTACGTGTTAAAACAATCCGGTCGCATGTGGTATCAATGCCTAAGTGAGTACCTAATTAAGGAAAGGTACAAAAATGATCATATCTGCCCATGCGTGTTTATTAAGAAATCAGAAACCGGATTTGCTATTGTAGTAGTTTATGTCGACGATATAAATTTAATTGGAACTCCAGAAGAATTAGCTAAAACTGCTGAATATTTGAAAATGAAGTTTGAAGTTAAAGATTTGGGTAAAACCAAACTTTGTCTTGGTCTAGAGCTTGAGCATAAAGCAAATGGAATAATCGTCCATCAATCAGCATATGTTGAAAGATTGCTTAAACGCTTCAACATGGACAAAGCTCATCCATTGAGCACCCCTATGGTTGTAAGGTCTCTAGATTCCCAAAAGGACCCATTTCATCCTAGAGAATTAAATGAAGAGATACTTGATCCTGAAGTACCATATCTCAATGCAATTGGGGCTTTGATGTACTTGGCACAATGTACGAGACTAGATATTGCTTTTGCGGTAAATTTATTTGCACAATTTAGTTCTGAGCCAATTCGGAGACATTGGAATGGAATTAAACATATTTAACGTTATCACCGAGGAATCATAGATTTGGGATTATATTATTCCAAGGATTCCACTAATTCTGGTTTAGTTGGATATGCTGATGTTGGATATAGATCTGATCCATATAAGGCTCGCTCTCAAACCGGGTATTTATTTTGTTATAACGGCACCACTATTTCTTGGTGTTCTACGAAGCAATCGCTAGTAGCTACATCTTCTAACCACTCTGAGATTATTGCTTTATATGAAGCTGAAAGAGAGTGTGTTTGGTTAAAATCCGTTATAACGCATATTCATAATTCTTGTTGTTTAATACCGGTTACAAATTCTCCCACTATAATTTATGAAGATAATGCCGCTTATGTTGCACAAGTCAGAGGATGATATATCAAAGGTGATAGGACCAAGCATATCTCGCCGAAATTTTTCTATACTCATGAACTCCAAAAAAGTCAACAAATTGATGTTAAACAGATTCGATTCATAAATAATATTGCAGATCTTTTTACCAAATCATTGCCAACATCAACTTTTGAGAAATTAGTATATGACATTGGTATGCGGCGAGTTCACAAGGTGCAAGATTGATTAGCCCGAGCAATGGCTACATGGCTCAATTGAAGGGGATATATCATGAATTATGCATTATAGCATTGATATGCAGCGAGTTCACAAGATGCAAGATTGATTAGCCCCAACAGTGGCTATATATGCATTGCACTCTTTTTTCTTTTTGTCCGATTTTTTCCTACAGGGTTTTTCCGGCTTAAAGTTTTTAGCGAGGCAATTAATGCATCTATAAATGGGAGAGATCATAACATTTGTACTCTGCACTATTTTTCCCTTTTGTCCGATTTTTGTCCCACTGAGTTTTTTCGGCTTAAGGTTTTTAATAAGGCAGTATCATTTGATGCATAATCATAATGAATACAATGAATATTCAAGGGGGAGTGTTATGAAATACATAAATGGATGAAATACATGAATGAATATTCATTATATTCATCTTATCTGATGTACTTATTATGGTACATTTGTATCATACATTCTAAGTACATCTCCCTATACAATGAACGTTCATATCCCCTATCCAGTACATGTATTATTTAATGCATTGATATTAATGATAAGTACATTCTTGTTCTCCTATAAATAGGAGTTTAGTTTTGATGTACAAACACAACCATCAGAATAAACAGTCACACCATCTTCCCTGGCTTTCTCTACTATCTCTAGTGTTCACTTGCTTTCTCTTCTCAATCTCTTCTCTATTATATATTCACCACAACACAATATTTTACAACAATTAGCAATTAAAAATACTTAAAAAATTATCATGGATTTCAGTTAATCATTTCCTTTTATGCGTTGAGGAAATCATTTACTCTTATAATTTGTTAGATATTTTCATTGATCCGTCAATTTTCACATCAAATAATCCCTTCAATATACATAATGAGCAACCGGCTATTGACATTTGATTTTTTTTCTAATCGAGACTTCCTCTTTACTTAATTGGTGGTTATTCTTTTTCTCAAATTATATTGTTTAATGCAAACAAATGAGCACTTATGAAACATAAGCGACTGCTATTTAGTTGTATAATCTGTAAATTGGCCATTTAAAAAAAAATAAAGGCAAACTATAGATAGCCATCAACTTTTAAAACCATTTCTTAAATTCCTAATAAATTTGGACTTCAGGAAAACAGTTATTAAAATAACTTCCAAACGCATTAATTCCCAATAAGTCTACTTTGAGAACCCATTTATCCAATTAAAGTATTTTTATTTTTTTAGTTTTTTTTTTTTTTTTGCTCATTTAGCTATATACAATTCAAGTTGTTTTCTTCATCGATGGATAAACACATGGCCACAAAATTATCTACCACGAACATGTTCATTTTCTGAATAAAATATGACTTCTGTGCAAGAAAAGTACAAAGTAGCAAGAAATTGAACATCTTATTGATTTCTCCAGAAGTCTCTTCACAATTTCTTGGTGGTACTAAGCATCTTCTGTATAACTAGCAAAAGCATAAAGAGATCCACATAGCATTTTCTCACCATACAAAATATAAAAATAAAAAGGCAACAGTTCTATTTTTATTTGCAGCTCTATTTCACCGGTGTCTCATCATGTCCTGGAGAGTGAAGGGGGTGCCTGTTTTCAATCGAACTTCTTTAAACATTCCGACGATCACATGCGCGGTGAATATGAAGATCGATCAACTTCGCAACCCCGCGCAGAGGGGCAGGGATGGTTTCCCGGTGATCGTAGGCTTTACGTTCGCGCACTGCGACGTGGCGGCCCCGTTCCTCCCATTATACCTCAAGTTAATATCAGCACGCTCCAGTTTCTGGCAAGGCGCTCCTCTTCCGCAACCAAGCTTCTCAGCAAGTGGTGTTGCAGACGTTCCTCGGATGTCCCTAAAGCTCACATCTGAGATCTTGACCTTTGTGGGAATGTGTGTCTAATTAAAATTTGGACGTTAAACCCAAGATTTGCACCCAAAATCAAGAACAGCAAAACTATTTCATCAATGCTCCTAGGCCTACCGCGCTAGTTAACGTGACAGGATTCATTGTTTATCAATTTAGTAAACGGACACGATTGATGACCCAAAACTACAATTACAAGAAAAATGGGCTTAATTAGAATGCGTCCGGAGATCACGTCGATTGATTATCGTCCAAATATTACACGAGCGGGGTGACTCACACTATTCACTAGATGTGTGTCGTGAATTTACGATAATGAACCGATCGAGTACATGAGACTATTTGAGCCTTTTGATGTACGTAATGTGAAATTTCAACTTCATAATTTGTGTATGGTGAAACTTAGGTCCGGAGTAGGTAAGAATTCATGGAGGCTGATCTTATTTTTTTCGCAGACCAAATATATATTAATAACTAAGCGAGGTGTACGAGTGAGGATTTTCTTCAAACGGAATCCGACGTGGCATCAGAATACCGTGCAATCAGACATCTTCCTATCATTTATAATGTCGATATTACATGGGGTACACAAAAAGAGTACAAAAACCAAACAGTTTCGCTCAAGACCGACTCATCGTCTTCAGAGATCCTCCTTTCCACATCCTTTATAAAGAAACGTTCGGCGTCGATTCGTCTTCACTGAGAAAGAGCGAACTCTTTAGCTCACGACCTTGGCACAAGCCGGAGGGTTTAGCTTGCCAGAGATCAAAGGCTTGACGTTCGAACACTCTGATGTGGCGGGGCCTTCGGGGCCATTATACACGAGGTCGATGTCCGCAATCTCGACTCCGTCGCACGGCACGCGCTGGCTGCAGGCGACCTTCATCGCGACCTGGGATGCTGAGGTTCCCCTGATTCTCTTGAAGCTGACTTTGCTGAGCTTGACAAGCGAAGGAATCTGAACAAATCGGATAACATACAGATTAGGGCCGACATGTATACGGTTTATCGATTGTGCGATTAGTTTTTGTTTCCTAAGTGACTTGAGAATTGTGAGCAAAACAAGCATTGCTGTCTACCTGTGCTTGGCACTGGTTGAATGGGCAGTATCCCTGGTCTATGAGCACAGGGTTGGTGACATTGTTCATCTGGATATCCTCGAAATGCATGTCAGAAGCCGTGCCGACTTTCGACGCAGGCCAAGTCTTGATCCTCACACCGTTATCCGCACCGTTGATGGTGCAGTTCGTGACGAAGACACCCTCCACGGGCTCTTCGTTTTCATACTTCCCGAGGCTGCCGACGCTGATGCCGTGGCCCGGACCGCAGGTCACCCCCTTGACAGTGATCTGCCGGCTCCCGTCACCGAGGGAGACGCAGTCGTCCCCAGTCTTGATGTCGGAGTCGAGGATGTTGACCCCAAGCGACCGTCCGATGTGGATCCCGTCCGTGTTGATGCTTTCGGCCGGCGCATTCACGTGGAAATGTTGGAACGTCACGTTGTTGCTGCCCAAGACGTTTACGTGGAAATACTTGCTGTCCAGCGTCGTTACATCATGGATTAGGGTATTGTTGACGAAGTTGAACCTCAAATTCTGTCGAAATCCAACGGATGTCAGCAATTTCCCCCGATGTTCAAAAATCACGTTGTCTAAGTTTGGATGTTGCCGATTGGCGTATCCGTTATTCCAACGACCGTGCGGTTCGAAATCTATATAGAAACGAATAATACCGACGGGCACTTACAGTGGGGAGAGTACCGCAGTTCGAGTTCTTGGCGCAGTCGTTCCGCGCCCAGGCTGTCTTGCCCTGGCCGTCGAACGTCCCGCTGCCCGACAAGGTGAGGCCGTCGATGTAACCAAACACGACCCAACCGTCGGTCTTCAAGAGGCTCGGGTCCGCCGGGGCCTTCAATGTGCCTTGGAGCTCGAACTCCACAGGGGCCTTGCAGGGTCCTTGCAGGACCACCTCCGACAGCGCAAACGTCCCCCCCGGGATCAGCACTTTAGCAGAAGTATTGGATGCGCACGCCTCTTTCCATGCACTCAGCAAGGCCTTCGAAAATATTTGTGACAAAACCATCGTTAGCCGCAGAGATTTAGGAAAGAATGCCGTAAAGCTATTCATTAAAGAATACACGCACCTGGCTAATGTCTGAACTGCCATCGCCCTTCGCACCGTAACTCGCGATGTTAAAGACCTGGGCGTTGATGGAAGAAGAAAAAGACAACAGCAGCAGCAGTGCACCAACGTACGATTTCATTGCCATCGTTTCCCTTCTGCTACGAGGATTCCTGGTCTCTCTCTTTCTCCCGGGCGCTTGCTGGACCTTCCAAGAAGAAAGAAAGAGGACACTGTTCGGTTGATCTTTCCCCTTGGCGCGGGAGCCATTTATACTGCATCCGTGGGGGGAACCTTATGACGCCATTAACAGCTTTTAGCCAAATTTAAGGTGAATCCGTCGGGAATTGAGCGGGAGCGACAAAGTCTCCACATTTTCCCTCCTGGCTCCTGGCTCCTGGCTCTGCCCCGTCTCCTATTATTAGCTTTCCCACCGTTGCCTGCTGATTGTCAACTTCCATATTTTGTGTCCCTGGATTTTCCCTATCATGCCAGATCTTGAAACCGGGGGTTCTAGATGCCGAGAATCGATCCATCTTCCTGTCATTGCCGTCCGGTGTTATTGTAAGCTAGCTTTTAAAAGTTACTACGAAAATGCTTCACTTACTAACAAACTCCGAGCAGATCTCATCCTCAAACTTCAATCCATCATTTTGCTTCTATCGATTCATTGAAGGCTTCGAGTACCGATCGAACCAACGCCCTTGGAGACGCATTCTGATTCTGGGTTTGCCTACTACTGGATTTGAACCGACGACTCTCTTGTTGAAATAGGCCTTCTGGACGGCATTTATTAGGTGACCAAATAAGGAAATACCGAAATAGCTTGATATGCACGCCTCTCATTTTCATTCTTATTTTTAAATGATAAATGATAACGAAAACCCAATTTGTCCATAAACCCAAATCCGTTTTCAAGTTAAAAAAAAAAAAAAAGGAAAACTACTTTCATCCTCCATAACTGAAAAATTAGAAATAGAAAAATGAGTAGTTTCTAAAAGGAAAATGATCCGAAAAGTCTTAAAATTATTGCACATTTGCCACTTTAGGTCTAAACTTTTCAATTTTGTTAGTTGAATACTAAATATTTTCACAATTTGCCAATTAAGCCAATCTAGCTAATTTTGACTAAAAATCGTTGACATGGAAGTCATATGTCGTACATGGGCAGCCGATGTTGACATTTTTATTAATTTTTGATATGTTTCTTTTCTTTTCTTTCTTTTTCTTTTTATTCTTTTTTGGTTTAAAAGATCGACAAGGCCACTAGCCACTAGTTGCGTCCCAATGACCTACGCCAACTACCGACTGAGGGTCGACAACCCCTGGCAGCCTCTAGGCTAAGGCCACAAAGCCCTCGCCGAAAACAGGCACAAGTTCATGGACATCCGCTAAGGTCAAGAAGGGCGTCACGGCCCTCACCCACCCTCACATTGCCGATGAGGGCCACCATGCCCTCGCTTCGCCAAATCTAGCGAGCGCTCACTAGCCCTTGCTAAGGCTCACGAAGGCGTCACAAGCCCTCGCCCAAACCCTCAGCCACAACAAGGGCTCACCAGCCCTTGCCGGCAGCCCTCACCCTTGACCGGTGTGGGCTTGGTCACCCTCATCCCTAGTCGACAAGGGCTTCATGGCCCTTGCCCAAGGGTTGGCAAGGGTTGCCAGCCCATTAAACCAAAGAAAAAGAAAGAAAAGAACAAATAATATAAAATTCAAAATATATTTAAAATTTATTAAAATTTATCCCAATCTATGCCGATCATACCATGTAAGATGACCGACGCTAACTAAGCTGCGACATTAGTAGTTTTCGATAAAAATTGATCGAATGAACTCAATTAGCAAAATTTCAAAACGTTTGGCATTTAATTTGTAAAATTAAAAGATTTAAGACTTAATAGGTAAAAGTGTAATAGGTATAGGACTTTTTGGATAGTTTTGTATTTCTAAAGCGAAAATGCTTGCATGATCGTCCATTAATTGCTAGGGGAACAATAGACGTTTAAGATTTTATTTTATTTTTTAATTGGCCATACTTTTCCTACTCCAACTCTCACTCTCAGACTTATCCCTGCCTCTTTTTTGGGCATGGAAGTCGAAACCCACACTTGAAACTAAATTATCCTCACCCTAATCCCCTTTGAGAATGTAGAGATTCAAACCCCTTACCCGCCTCTTCCATGTTGGAAGGGTGGCCATTGGGGTGAACCCAGTGGTTAACGGGCGTTTAAGATTCACAAGTTCCTTTCTCAGAGAGATCTATCACAAAGTTGTTCACAATTAACAAGCATATCGTCAAAATTAAATAATACATACAAACATATTCTAAACAATTTCTTAAAACTTTGTTCAATTAACATATTTTACGCCATATGTCAACTATAATTATAATTAGCAAAATAATTTCAGTAGATATGCATCTATTTAATTATAAGCTTTAGTCATGTAACTAAAAATTTATTGTTATACATCGCTATGGGGGATTAGCACTTGATGACAAGGTTTTAAGAAACAATTCTACAAAAATGAGAAATTTTATCCATCCATGTTAATTAAAGATGAACCCTGTTTTCTAGAAAAATGACATGAACAATTCTTGAACTTTGACTCAATGTGCAATTTGGTCATTGAACTCGTAATTTATTTGATGTGGTCCCTTAACTTTAGCCAATATACAATGTGGCCCCTAAACTTTTAATTTGTTTAATATAGTCCTTGAACTTTTGGTACATATTCAATATAGTTATTGAACTATATGAAAATATTCAATATAATATTTTTTTCATTGATTCTAGACCAATGACTATGTTGAACTTTTTCATATAGTTCAGGGATTATATTGAACGCATATCAAAAGTTCAAAGACTACATTGAACAAATTAAAAGTTTAGGAACTATATTGCACATTGGGTTAAAGTTCAAGGATCACATTAAACAAATTAAAAGTTTAGAAACCAAGCCAAAATTCAAAGATTGTTTGTCTCATTATCCCTCATTTTTACCCGATATGAGAGATGACTTTTTACATGATGCATATGATATCTCTAGAAAATAATACAAAACTCTTCGCAACCTGACATAATACACAATTAACCCTAAATTATCAAATGTCGCACATGAAATATCAACCTCTTAAACTTTTTTTCATCTTCTTAGGGCCGTTATTCTTCCGCTGTACATTTCTTAGCGTGTGAAATACGCATGAGTTTTAAAGCCCTAAAGATGTATTTTCATCTCTCTCAGCAGAAATATCTCTTTTACTCTTGACTTCTATGGAAAAAATGAAGGAAGCACATATTAATTATAATGTTATATTGGAAGAAATAAATAGGAATTACAATATTAAAAAATTGAAGTTGTCTAAACCTTTAAGAAACATATTAATAGAACTAATGAAGTTTTTTAAAGAAGAAGAAAGAAAATTAAGAAAGTGAAAATATGTTTCCGTAACAGTATGGTCAAATTTCACAAATGGGATATTCATTATGTACTTTTATATGGTTAATAATGATAACAAATGAATTAGCAATTAAAAATACTTAAAAAATTATCACAGATTTCAGTTAATCATTTCCTTTTATGCGTTGAGGAAATCATTTACTCTTATAATTTGTTAGATATTTTCATTGATCAATCAATTTTCACATCAAATACTCCCTTAAATATACATAATGAGTAACTAGCTATTGACATTTGACTTTTTTTCTAATCGAGGCTTCCTCTTTACTTAATTGGTGGTTATTCTTTTTCTCAAAATGTCTTGTTTAATGCAAACAAATGAGCACTTATGAAACATAAGCGACTGCTATTTAGTTGTATAATCTGTAAATTGGCTATTTAAAAAAATAAAGGCAAACTGTAGATAGCCATCAACTTTTAAAACCATTTCTTAAATTCCTAATAAATTTGGACTTCAAGAAAACAGTTATTAAAATAACTTCCAAACGCATTAATTCCCAATAAGTCTACTTTGAGAACCCATTTATTCAATTCAAGTATTATTATTATTATTATTTTGGTCATTTAGCTATATACTTGTAAATTCAAGTTGTTTTCTTCATCGATGGATAAACACAGAGCCACAAAATTATCTACCACGAACATGTTCATGTTCTAAATAAAATATGACTTCTCTGCAAGAAAATTACAAAGTAGCGAGTGTGACATCCCGAAATTCGACCCCGTTTCGATAAAGTGAAATAGGCCTTTCGTCGACTTGCCTATAGTCCTTTTTCTATGAGCTGATCACTCACGAGTTAACTAACCCATTGAGTGAACCCGTTAAGGGATGTATCCACGGTAAAAATCCCTAAAAGCTACTTAATTGGCTTCTTTTTTTTTTTGGTCCTACGCTGATCCTACGCTAACACTCACTCTCAGACTTTTGCCCTGCCTTCTTGCAGGGCGTGGGAGTCGAAATCCACTCCTGAAATGAAATCGTCCCCACCCCAATCCCCCCTGAAAAGGTGGAGATTTGAACCCCAACCTCCTACTTAATTTGTTGGATTGTACTAAAATCGCGTCTGATCGATTTTAACCACGGAATTGAACTCGATTTCGGGAATCGAATAGTAAGCGTGTCATAATTCTCTTTTTTAGAACCTCGTCTCATCGTCCGTCAATTTATTGACGAGTCCGAAATTTCGAGAAAGAAATTATCGGAAGGAAAATCGAAGACCAGAAGAAGATAAAAAGAGAAAAGAAAAATAATTGAAGTAATTTGAATAGTATGATTTTTTTTACTATTTGATTACTTTTTTATTTTTATTTTTCTCCATCTCTCTCTCTCTCTCTCTCTCTCTCTCTCTCTCCTCTCCCCTCCCCCTTCATGCGAGCACCCCACCGAACACCCTAAGCCAATTTCAATTTGGCTTCTCTTCTTCCCTCTCTCTTTTTCACTTTTGACCGGTCAAAACCCCTTCTTCTTATCCTTTTTCTCTTTTCTCTCTCTCCTCTCTCTTCCCTCACTTCCCCATGTGACCGAACTCTTCCCCCCTCTCTTTCTTGCTTCTCCTTCGAGCAAACTAGAAGCTGAACAAGAGCAGAAGGAGCAGCTCGCCGGACAACAGCAGCTCGCCGAAGCCGTCGCCGCCCACGCACCGTCGCCCGCGCGCCCGCCGCTCGCCGCTGTCCGCCCGTGCGTCGCCACTCGTCACCATCCTGCCTTCCGCCCGTGCCCACGCGACCTCCGCCTCCTGCCTAGCTCCGCCCGACGCCTCCAGCTACCACCCAGCTCCGCCCGGCCACCGTCCCGACCTCCCCTCGCCCTTTTGGCCACCGGAATAGCTCCGGCCAGCCCAAGTCAGCCCCCTGCCGTGTGGGTTTCCAGCCCCCTTCGGGCTCGTTTTGGGCCGTTTCCAGGCCTCGGACCCGAGCCGTGCTTTGAGAAGAATCGATCCCCGCACCGTGCCCGTCGAATTGATCCGAGTTTCGCGCGATTCCGGTGAGTAATCTCATTAATCCTTGCTTAGTGGACTAATGACACTTAATGGTTGTTTAGGTTTATTTAATTAGGTTTAGGTGGTTAGATTAGTGTTTATTAGTCGATTGAGATGCGATTTAGACAAATTGAATGTGTAATTAGCAAGTAGACGTGGTCTACTATTTATTGAGGGTAGCTCAAGATTTTTCCAACCCTTTATCGGGCTTCAATTTGACAATTCAGGCCTAAGTGAAATTTTTGGTATTTAAATATTAATTTTCGGAATTAAATTAATTAATTATTTATTATCCGAAAATTCAACTAGGATGGCCAATGACCGGAATATTATGCTGATGACCGTGGGGAAGTCCTTTTATTTAATCAGGCTTTATTTTGAGCTAAACTGAATTTTTTTAATATTTATTATTTAATTTTCGAAATTAATTAATTTTTTATTTATTTTTCGGAAATTAAGGCAGAGATGGCCGACAACCAAAATTTTGTGCCGATTGTCGTGGCACAGTCCGTTTATTTATTTGAGCTCTACGTTGCATGGAATTAAATAAATAGTGATATTTTAGGGATTTACCCTAAATTGATTAGAATTGATTGAGATTGAATTATTGATTTGGTAGATGACCAAGTTTGTTTATTTAGTATTTATAATGCTTTGTTGAGTTGTAAAGTGAGTAGAATTGTGAGAATGAATCAGAAGTTCCTTGGGTTTGGACCGATCAGGCACGGTGTATGGACCTACGTGGTTCGATGACTAAGGATGTCACTGGCAAAAACGGCGCCTCAAAGAACGCACATATCGGTCTAGTACTCATATTATTATAGGCATGTATGGTTCGGTGATTAAGGACATCACTGGCGAAAACGGCGCCTTAAAGAACGCATACAATTGTCTATTAAACACATTGTCATAGGCATGTGTGGTTCGGTGATTAAGGACATCACTGGCGAAAACGGCGCCTTAAAGAACAAACACAATTGTCTATTGAGTACATGGTTATAGGCATGCGTGGTTCGGTGACTAAGGATGTCACTGGCGAAAACGGCGCCTTAAAGAACGCACGCAATTGTCTAGTGGATAAGTCACCTTGGCGAACCTGACGGCCAAGAGCATTGATGTGGCTTTGTGACCGAATGCCCTATGGGAGCTTTTATGGTGTGGAATCAATGACCTAAAATGGTCCGTTTGACATGTAATCGACTAGTTCGATTGATCAATAATTTGATCCAATTGTCGTGATTTGATTGGTTGTTCGTTGTGATTTATGAAATGTTATATATAATCTTGAATTGCAGGTTGGATATGAGGCCAAGGTAAGTCCTCTGACTCGTGCTGTGCTTAGGCAACCGAGTAGTGTATTGGTTCCCTAATTGAGTCTTAGTGGGGTAGAACTTGCTGAGACGTAGTCTCATCCCGGTTGTAGAACAACATTTCAGGTCCCTAGAATGGCAGCACCTCCACCTCCTCGTCCTCGCATGCATTATGGCATTCCTGAGCAGATTTCAGAATTATAGACTCATTTTCACATCCACCCCCACCCAGAAGGGTTAGAGTACGTGATGTTCCAGTCGACCGTCTGGGTTGACGTGGGGGTAGAAGCCCTGAGGCCCCACAGATATTGATCATGGTATCAAGAGTATTTTGATGGACATAGAGAGGGTCCCATACCAGAAGAGGAGGTGCCTTATAACATATTGGAAGATGCGCTCAGAGAAGGAACTGCCGATCACTTGGATGGATCGGTAGTAGATCCGAGAGCCCCGCAACAGGAGGCCGAGGCTCACACTCCCGTACCTTCGATCGAGGAGAATAATGGGCATGAAGATATTGGTGGAATGGCGTAGCAGGCGGTGGATGGACCGGAGGAGGATGAAGCTTGGGGAGCAGCGGATGAGATGCCTGAAGATGAGCCGGCATCTGAAGCCGAAGAAGAAGATGAAGAGGAGGAAGAAGGAGAAGAGGAGGAGGATCTGAATGATCCTGAGTACGACCCGGATGAGGATTGAGATCCCACCCTCTTTTGTGAATCCGGTTTTGGTGTGTATAGAGAGGAATAAGAAGTTGTGAAGGGTTGTGAAAAATACTGTTTTATGTTATGTATAAAAGTTTGGTTATGAGTTTCAATATGAAAGTATGGTCCTACTTTTCTATCACATTGTTTTATTGTCTAGGGATTTTCTTTATGCTTTCGCATACGCATATTAAATGAACAGGGTCGGCGATGCGTCTTGGGACATCGCTATTAATCGGCCAAGTGAGGGATGGGCACGCGTTCGAGGATCAGGGCGTGATAGCGAGAAATTGAACATCTTATTGATTTCTCCAGAAGTCTCTTCACAATTTCTTGGTGGTACTAAGCATCTTCAGTATAACTAGCAAAAGCATAAAGAGATCTACATAGCTTTTTCCAAGTATACAAAACATAAAAACAAAAAGGCAAAAGTTCTATTTTTATTTGCAGCTCTATTTCACCAGTCTCTCATCATGTCCTGGAGCGTGAAGAGGGTGCCTGTTATCAATCGAACTTCTTTAAACATTCCGACGATCACATGCGCGGTGAATAAGAAGATCGATCAACTTCGCAACCCCGCGCAGAGGGGCAGGGATGATTTCCCGGTGATCGTAGGCTGTAGTTCTTCCAAGTGGTCCGAACGTGATGGGGTGCGATTGGACACACCGTTTCAAGTTGAAATGTTACGATGGAAGGTCACCAATGGAGGGGTACGAAGGGAGACGTATAAAATCTCCCGAACACAACCGTTGGACGAGTTGTCAATTCAATTCGCACCAAAAACTCTCTCGAAATTCCATCTTCAAGATAGGCAAGATTCAATCATCAATCTGAAGAACGGTTTGCATTTACGCCGTGGAAATCGGGTGTTTTCCTTGTGATTGCATCCAGACCAACGTGAGGTATTGTTGTTCGTGATTGGTTCGCAATTCAACTTTCGATTCGGGACTATTTGCTGTTTGCGCATTGGAATCAAGTAAGTCGTCTTCCGCCGACATGAATTCCTTCATTGGTATCAGAGCCCGATCGTGATTTCTGCCTTGTTTTTTTTTCATTGAATCAAAACGTGTTTATGCTTCTTATTTGGGGCTCATTTCTACTTCATTTTTGCCGAAATTTGAACCTATGTGGTCGTGCCGGCATGCTCTTCAAAACCCATTAAGTATTTGTGTCTGGGATGGGCTGCCGGAGAAGAAACGGCGGCGAATCGTGGCTAAAAACGGTGAAAATGACGAAGAAATGGCTTCGGTCGCGCGAGGAAGAAGGCGCGTGGGGTCCACGCGCGTGCTGCAGTTGCAGGCACGTGGAACCCACCCGCCACGCGCCTTTGCGCGCACGCAACTGCTGCGCGCGTGGGACCACGCGCGCGCCAACCGCTGGCACGTGGGGCCCACACGCGCGGAACTGCACGGCAGTTGCAGGCGCGTGCGGACCACGCGCTTGACGCCGGTTCGCTGAACCGGCGTGTGACGTCACGCTCGCGTCGGCGAACTGACGCGAGCTGACGTCACCGATGACGTCACCGCCGGCGGTTGTTGGCCGGTCGGTCACCGGCCGGCGACCCGACCCGGACGTTGACCCGACCCGTTGACCCGACCCTTTGACCGTTGACCGGTCAACGGTCGAACCGGTGACCGGTCGGACCGGTCACACCAGCCAGGAGCCTTTTGGCTCGCTGGTGCATGCGCCACACGCGCCGCACACTCAGGCGGCGCGTGGGGGCGCGTGCGGGCTCCGATTGGAGCGTGGTTGGTGGCGTTGGGTTCGTATGGGTGTCCTCTACACTGTGGAGTAATTATTTTTATTTTTTGGATTTTATAAATGTATGAAAATGTGTAGAGAACCTTATGTACTCATATTTTTTTGAGGTTTAATGCATAGTTTATTCATTTGTAGCTTGTATTTTCTTGTAGTTTAGGAAATACAGTAGCTAGCTTATGTGCAAGTGTTATTACATATGATGTGTAAAGTTTAGTTCAATGATATGAAGTATATAGTTTTAATATACTTGGAATTTTCTAGTTCCTAGAAAATTAGAACAATGGTAGGAAATCCATTACATGTTGAATTATTTTTTTAATTATAGTTGAAGCATGATTGTTGTTTATACGTTGGTTATTATCATGCTATGGTTTTGTGTTGAGGAAAGATGTAGAAATTACATGAAGTCATGTAATTATTTTTCCTAGTGGGAGTTTGTAGGTTGGTAGAATTTGAAGGAATCCTCACCTAGAACTCAAAATTTTGTGCAAATTAAAATAATAAATGATAATTGAACAATCGTACATAGAAATTGATTGGGAACATAGTGAACTTTTGTTTCTATGTCTTTTGTTGAATTATTATTATTTTGTTTTTGTTTTTGCTGAAAATTAAATATGTGTGTTACTCTGAAAAATGTGCTAGTATTGATTCTGCGTCTATTATGTTAATGTGTTATAGAAATTGATTATGGCATCGGCATCCAAGACCATTGTGGCTGACCTCAATAAGGGTGAGAAGCTGAACGGTGACAATTATGATATTTGGCACCGAAAGGTTCAGTACATCCTTGAGGAACAAGAGGTTTTGGAAACCCTCAACCACACCATGGATGAACCTGAGCATGGAACTTCAGCTCAACACAGGAGAGATCTAGAAGCTTATCAAGCTTGGAAAAAGAAAAATAGCATTGCTCGCATCACGTTGCTGAGCTGTATGCAAGATGATCTCATGTGTGGGTTTGAAAGTTATGATAAAGCTCAAGATATGTGGGTTGCCTTGAAGGATAAGTTTGGGGGTACATCTGCCACTAAGCTGAGGAGACTCACCATCAAGTTTGACACTTTCCGAAAGCGCCCAAATGTAACAATGAGGCAACATCTTCGGGAGATGTCAAACATGATCCGTGAGCTGAAGTCGGCAGGTCACTCCCTTACTGATGAACAGCAAGTTCAGGCTGTTATTAGGTCTCTTCCTGATAATTGAGAACATATGAAGATCAATATGACGCATAGTGAGAACATCGTCACTTTTGATGATATTGCGCGTCATTTGGAATTAGAGGATGAGCGCCTAGAGGCTGCAAGATCCTCTACCCATGCTTATGTTGCTGAAACGAGTTCCCGCAAAGCTTTGGGCTTCAAGCGCAAGAGGAACCTTCAGTTCAACAACAAAGGGAAGATGACTGATCAGGGACCCAATAGGGCTAAGACCTTCCGACGCAAGAAGCGTGGTGGGAAGAAGGACAAGGCCAAGATGGAATGCCACAATTGTGGCAAGCTGGGTCATTTTGCTCGTGAATGCACTGAGCCGAAAAATGTACCCTATTACTCCATTACTATGAGTAATGCTTTTGTTTCTAGTACTGTAATGCTTGCTGAATCTCATCCAATGTGGACTGTAGACTCAGGAGCAACGGACCATGTAGCTAGAGACCGAGAAGCATTTGTGGAGTATCGTCGGATACCGCCTGGAAGAAGATGGATATATGTTGGGAATAACTCAAGAGTTGAAGTGAAGGGTGTCGGCACATGCAAATTAATCTTGCGTGGTGGTCGAAATCTATTCCTGCATGATGTCCTTTATGCTCCAGATATTCGACGAAACTTGGTCTTTGTAGTTGTTCTTCTTAGCTTAGGTTATGTATTGAATTTCCATGGTGATTGTGTTGATATTTTGTATGGAACAGTTTATTATGGTTCAGGTCATGTATTGAATGGTTTTGTGGTGTTAAACATTGACTATGATCAGTACAATGTTAATGTTGATGGTTGTTTTTCTTTAATTGCGTCTTCTGATAACATTGGGACTGATGCAAATACTTGGCATGCTAGATTAGGTCACATTGGGTTGCAAAGAATGCAAAGATTAGCTAGAGAAGGCCTTTTAGGGTCACTCACTAATGTTGATCTACCCGTATGTGAACATTGTCTAGCGGGAAAAGCAACTAGAAAACCATTCAGTAAAGGGACTAGAGCTAAATTTCCATTGCAACTCATACATTCTGACATTTGTGGTCCTTTGAATGTGAGGGCGAGGCATGGAGCCTCATATTTCATTACTTTCATAGATGACTTCACGCGTTTCGGTTATGTCTTTTTGATCTCCCATAAGTCCGAAGCATTAGAATGCTTTAGACGATATATAACGATGGTAGAGAATCAGTTGAACAAAACAATAAAGGCATTGAGAACCGATCGTGGACGTGAGTATCTATCGGAGCAATTCAAAGCTCTTTGTGATGAAAAGGGAATTGTAAGACAATTGGCTATTCCTTATACTCCACAACAAAATGGGGTAGCTAAGAGAAGGAATAGAAGCCTATTGGAAATGGTTAGGTCTATGATGGCGCAAGCAAATTTACCTATCTCCTTTTGGGGAGATGCATTATTGACTGCTGCCTATGTACTTAACCGAGTGCCCTCAAAATCGGTCACTTCCACCCCTTATGAATTATGGACTGGAAGAAAACCAGACTTAAGTAGTCTACGTCCATGGGGATGTGCAGCTTATGTTCATGAATCTTCCCATAAATATGGCAAATTAGGCCCTAGAGGGAAGAAATGTATCTTTATAAGATATTCTGAACACTCCAAAGGGTATGTGTTCATAGGTGAACAAGCTGATGGAAGTGTGACCGAAAAGGAGTCACGAGATGTCACGTTCTTGGAGAACGATTTTCCTAGTAGAGGTGAGATTGATAAGGATTTCCAATTATATGAGATTGAAGATCCTAATAATACACCCACTAATGTTATGGAGGGGAATGAAGATTTACCTCAACATGAAAGACCTAGTGGGAGTGTAGCATCGTCTGGCGAATTGAATTCAAGAGAAATTCAGTTGCGTAAAAGTGATCGTAAAAGTATTCCCCGTCGTCGTTTTGAGATTGAAGGGGAAGCATTTATGATTGCTCATAAAGATGATGCCGAGCCTAAGACTGTTCAAGAGGCTCTCTCATCCTCTGATAAGGAAGAATGGAGAAAAGCTTTGGAAGATGAGATGGAGTCAATGAGGACAAATCATGTCTGGGACTTGGTTGATCTACCACCCAATCGTAAGGCCATTGGAAACAAATGGGTTTTTAAGATTAAGCAAAGGGCGGATGGATCCATTGAAAAGTATAAGGCTCGTCTTGTGGCGAAAGGTTATACTCAACAAGAGGGTATAGACTACGAGGAAACTTTTTCACCAGTTGTAAGGTTTGCCTCAATACGTCTTATTCTAGCCATCGTTGCACATTTGGACCTTGAATTACATCAAATGGATGTAAAGACGGCATTTCTCAATGGAGAACTAGATGAGGAAATTTATATGAAACAACCATTAGGTTTCATAGCTAAAGGTCAAGAGCATAAAGTTTGCAAACTTCATCGCTCAATATATGGCCTTAAGCAATCATCTAGACAGTGGTATCTTCGTTTTCATCGAGCCATAACAACTTATGGTTTTACGATGATCGAAGAGGATCACTGTGTATATGTCAAACGGTCTGAAGATAAATTTGTGATTTTATCACTTTATGTGGACGATATTCTGTTGGCTGGAAATGACAAGGTTATGGTAATCACCATAAAAGAATGGTTGTCCTCCAATTTTGAAATGAAGGACATGGGAGAAGCTGCTTATATATTAGGAGTTAAGATCGAAAGAGATCGATCAAGGAAACTCCTTACTTTATCACAAGAATCTTATATTATGAAGATTCTTGAACGTTTCAATATGCAGCATTGTAATCCCATTGATACCCCTGTCATGCAAGGCGAAGGCCTAAGTACTGAGATGTGTCCTAAGACTCCAGAAGAAATTAAAATAATGGAAACTGTTCCTTACGCTAGTGCGATCGGAAGTTTGATGTATGCTATGATGTGTACTCGACCCGACATATGTTATGCCGTGGGATTGGTGAGCCGATTTCAATCAAGTCCCGGTCCAGCACACTGGAAAGCAGTAAAGAGGATCCTGAGATACTTGAAGGGCACTATGGACTATCGACTTTGTTACCAAGGGAATGATTTACGCCTATTAGGTTATTCAGATGCTGATTGGGGTGGAGACCTGGATGAGCGTAAATCGACTTCTGGATATGCGTTCTTGCTCAATGGATGTGCAATTTCTTGGAATAGCAAGAAACAAACATGCACAGCCTTGTCAACTATGGAGGCTGAATTTATTGCGTGTTCTGCCGCAGTGCAAGAAGCAGTATGGCTAAAACGTTTCTTTGAAAATTTAGCCACTGTCACTGAGATTCCAAGACCAGTGACAGTTTATTGCGATAGTCAAGCAGCCATTGCCTATGTGAAAGATCCCAAGTATCATGGAAGGACGAAGCACATTGACATAAAGAATAACTTCATCAGAGATATTATAGCGCAGAAAGAAGTGATTCTACAATACATTTCAACCAATAGAATGGTTGCTGATCCATTTACGAAGGCTATTCCTAGAGACATATTTTTGACCCACAGGATGTCACTAGGTTTGCATAGGATGTGATATGTGTTATTGTAGAGGATCATTGTTTTATGTATTTATGGACATATGTATTGTACTTGTTTGTTTATTAATGACTTGATGTTTTATCAAAAAGTACAAATTCATTATGAGACTAGCACAAGCACACATATATTATTGGAAAGTATGTCAGCAGGTAATGATTGGCTTACTCACACGAGCAATCGCCTCAAGTGCTATAGTTAGCACGTTGAGATGAGACGTTATGTACAAATAAATGCTGAAGAGCAAGTCTAGTACATAAAATATGTCACCTTGATTGGAGTCAAGATGAGGTCTGTGATTCATTTAAGACCGAACATGATAGTCCCACAATCATGTATGCCTGTAAGATGCCGGATGCGAGTACTTAATTTGACGCTATAGAGAGCGAGCTAATATAGCACTCGAGTTAAACATGAGTACGTGAGAGGCACGTGACTATATTTAGGCTAAGATCCGTATAGTGGATATATTTAAGAAATGACATACGCTCTTATAAAAAGAGAAATCCACTATAGCATGTAATTCATACTACATGTGCATTGTTCGACCGAAAATGGAAGGTGAGTAAAATTATCCCTATTTACTCATTGCGTGAGCCCTTAAGGTAATTTATAATTTACCTCAATTCGTGCCCTATGTTACTTCTGACTATGTTCTCGAAATGAAAGATCAGTGTTGCTACTTTAGCATGTTACGGGCGGTCATGAATAGATATGGCCTATGGGACGTGTCTAGGAAAGCAGTTGTTCTAAAATTAAGAGAGACATGAGTGCGAAGGAAGACTATTGTTGTTTTACATCTGTCACATGTATTTACTGGTCGACCAATTATATCGCCTTATGTGGTTGCGGATATAATTGTAAATACATGATGTTTTGAGGATAATCAAGTATAGCCTTTAAGGGATAGGTATACTTGAATTGATGTAACAAGATATGTCTGGGGCACTGTGAGACATCAGTTGCTTATTTTTCTTTTCGGGTTGTAGCCATTATGTCATCCCTAACAGGTGCATAATTTGAGCTCCCAAGTGCAGGTGTACTCACTGGTCGCACGGCTTACTTGCCAGTATGAATTGTTCTGTAAAGTTGATGAATGTTGAATGCATTGCCTTATATTCTTGATAGAACGCTATCAGGCCCATCATGTCCGAGTGGGAGATGTAGTTCTTCCAAGTGGTCCGAACGTGATGGGGTGCGATTGGACGCACCGTTTCAAGTTGAAACGTTACGATGGAAGGTCACCAATGGAGGGGTACGAAGGGAGACGTATAAAATCTCCCGAACACAACCGTTGGACGAGTTGTCAATTCAATTCGCACCAAAAACTCTCTCGAAATTCCATCTTCAAGATAGGCAAGATTCAATCATCAATCTGAAGAACGGTTTGCATTTACGCCGTGGAAATCGGGTGTTTTCCTTGTGATTGCATCCAGACCAACGTGAGGTATTGTTGTTCGTGATTGGTTCGCAATTCAACTTTCGATTCGGGACTATTTGCTGTTTGCGCATTGGAATCAAGTAAGTCGTCTTCCGCCGACATGAATTCCTTCATAGGCTTTACGTTTGCGCACTGCGACGTGGCAGCCCCGTTCCTCCCATTATACCTCAAGTTAATATCAGCACGCTCCAGTTTCTGGCAAGGCGCTCCTCTTCCGCAACCAAGCTTCTCAGCAAGTGGTGTTGCAGACGTTCCTCGGATGTCCCTAAAGCTCACATCTGAGATCTTGACCTTTATGGGAATGTGTGGCTAATTAAAATTTGGACGTTAAACCCTAGATTTGCACCCAAAATCAAGAACAGAAAAACTATTTCATCAATGCTCCTATGCCTACCGCGCTAGTTAACGTGACGGGATTCACTGTTTATCAATTTAGTAGAGTAAACGGACACGATTGATGACCCAAAATTACAATTACAAGAAAAATGGGCGTAATTATGATTCACCCTGAGATCACGTCGATTGATTATCGTCCAAACATTACACAAGCGGGGCGACTCGCACTGTTTGCTCGATGTGTCATGATTTTATGATAATGAACTGATTGAGTACATGAGATTATTTGAGCCTTTTGATGTACGTAATGTGAAATTTAAACTTCATAATGTGTGTATGATGAAACTTAGGTCCGGAGTAGGTGAGAATTTATGGAGGCTAATCTTATATTTTTCAGAAACCAAATATATATTAATAACTGTACGAGTGAGGATTTTCTTCAAACGGAATCCGACGTGATATCAGAATACCGTGCAATCAGACATCTTCCTATTATTTATAATCTATATTGCATGGGCTACACAAAAAGAGTACAAAAACCAAACAGTTTCGCTCAAGAATCCTAGTCTTCAAAGCTCGACCTTTCCACATCCTTTATAAAGAAACGTTCGGCGTCGATTCGTCTTCACTGAGAAAGAGCGAAGTCTTTAGCTCACAATCTTGGCACAAGCCCGAGGGTTTTGCATGCCGGAGATCAAAGGCCTGACGTTCGAACACTCTGACGTGGCGGGGCCATCAGGGCCTTTATACACAAGGTTAATGTCCGCGATCTCAACGCCCTCGCATGGAACGCGCTTGCTGCAGGCGATCTTCACTGCGACCTTGGTCGCCGAGGTTCCCCTGATGTTCTTGAAGCTGACATTGCTGATCTTAACAAGGGAAGGAATCTGAACAAATCGAATAACATACAGATTAGGGCCGGCATGTGTATGGTTTATCGATTGTGCGATTAGTTTTTGTTTCCTAACTGACTCGAGAATTGTGAGCAAAACAAGCATTTAAGTTTCGTTCGAAATTAAATTGATTTTGCTTAGCAGACGGATCAATATGCATTTCGTTTCTAATGTGCATGACATATGCTAATTCTCATGTTCATGCGTCTACCTGTGCTTGGCACTGGTTCCATGGGCAGTATCCCTAGTCTATGAGCACAGGGTTGAAGACATTGTTCATCTGGATGTCCTCGAAATGCATGTCCGAAGCTGTGCCGACTTTCGACGCAGGCCAAGTCTTGATCCTCACGCCGTTGGTCGCACCATTGATGGTGCAGTTCGTGACAAAGACGCCTGACACGGGCTCTTCGTTGTCATACTTCCCAAGGCTGCCGATGCTGATGCCGTGGCCCGGACCACAGGTCAACCCCTTGACAGTGACCTGCCGGCTCCCGTCACCAAGGGAAACGCAGTCATCCCCGGTCTTGATGTCGGTGTCGAGGATGTTGACCCCGAGCGACCGTCCGATGTGGATCCCGTCCGTGTTGACGCTGTTGCCCGGCGCATTCACGTGGAAATGTTGGAACGTCACGTTGTTGCAGCCCAAGACGGTTACGTGGAAATACTTGCTGTCGACCGAGGTTACATCGTGGATTATGGCATTTTTAACGAAGTTGAACCTAAAATTCTGTCGAAATTCAATGGGTGTTAGCAATTCCCCCCGGTGCTCAGAGCTCGGTTAATCGCGTTGTCTATGTTTGGATATATCCCATTGGCGTATCTATTATTCTAACGACCGTGCGATTCGAAATGTATATAGAAGCGAATAACGTGGATGGGGCGCTTACCATGGGGAGCATACGGCAATTCTTGTTCGTGGTGCAGTCGTTCTGCGCCCAGGCCATCTTGCCCTGGCCGTCAAAGGTCCCGCCCAACATGGTGAGGCCGTCGATATTGTTGAACACGACCCAACCGTCGGTCTTGAAGCGGCTTAGTTCTGGCGGGGCCAGCAGCCTGCCGTGGACCTCGATTTCCACATGGGCCTTGCAGGGGCCTTCTAGGACCACCTCCGATAGTGTAAACGTTCCTCCCGGGATGAACACTTTAGGACGAGCAGTGGATGCGCACGCCTTTTTCCATGCATCTAGCAATGACTTCAAAAGAATGCGTAACAAGCCTTCGTTAGCAGCGGAGGTTTAGGAAAGGGTGCCGTAAAGCTATTCACTAAAGAGTATACGCACCAGGGTTATGTCTGGTATGCCACCGCCCGTTACACTATAATTCTCGATTTGAAAGACCTGAGCTTTGATAGTAGAAGAAAAAGACAGCAGCAGCAGCAGCGCGCCAACGTAAGATTTAATTGCCATCTTTTTCCTTTCTACTACGAGGATTCTTGGTCTCTCTCTCTCCCTCTCTCCTTGGTGCTTGCTGGAACTCCAGGAAGAAAGGGAGAGGATGCTGTTTGGTTGATCTTTCCCCTTGGCGCTGGAGCCTTCTTATACTGCATCCGTGGGGGAAAGCTTGGAACGCCATTTACAACATTTAGCCAATTCTAAGGTATATCCCCCAGGAATAAAGTGGGCAAGAGAAAGTCCCCACGTTTTCCCTCTAGGTTCCTGGCTCTCCTCCGTCTGCTATTGTTAGCTTTCCCACGGTTGCCTCCTTGTCATCAACATCCATGTCCTGGGGCACTTTCTCTATCCTGCCTAATCTTGAAACCAGGGGGGTTCTATCTTCGGAGAATCGATCCATCTTCCTATTGTTGCTGTCCAGTGTTATCCCAAGCTAGCTTTCCAAAGTTACCACCAAAATGCTTTGCTTACTATCAATCTCAGAGCAGATCTCATCCTCAAACTTCAATCCATCATTTTCTTTTTCTCTCCATTCTTCTTTGAAGGCTTCAAGTACCCCGACCAAATCAACCGCTCGTCGGTAATGTGCTCTGATTCCGGGTTTACCTACTATTGGATTGAACCAACAACTCTCTTGTTAAGAAGGTCTTCGAGACGGCATTTATTAGGTGACTAAATAGGGAAATACTAAAATCGCTTGATGTACAATTCTCTCATTTTCATTTTTATTTTTAAATGGTAATGATACCGGAATCCCATTTTATCTATTAGCCAAAATTTGTTTCCATTTTTAAAAAGAAAAATTGTTGTAATTCTCCATAACTGCAAAATTGAAAATAGAAAAACAAGCAGTTTTTAAAAGGAAAATTATCCAAAAAGTGTTAAACATATTGCACTTTTGTCAATTCAATACTAAACATTCCAATTTTATCAATTGAGTCCTAAAAATTTTCAAAATTTGCCAACCAAAACCATCCAGCTAATTTTGACCATAAATCGCAAATGTAAATAATTTTTAATAATATTTTTTGGATTTTTTTATTAATTTTCTTCTCTTTTCTTTCTTTTCTTTGTCTTTTTCTTTTTATATTTGGCTTCAAAGGTCTGAGAGCCACCGGCTGAGGGACGGCGACCTCCGCCAACCACTAACCGAAAATTAGCAACCCCCACCAACCCCTGGGAAGGGCCATGAAGCCCACACCAATCACGAGCGTGGGGTTGCGGCCCCTTGCTAAGGTTGGCGAGGGCGTAGCGAGCCCTCGCAAGCCACAACCAAGGCGTTGCAGCCCTTGCCCACCCTCACTATCGCCATTGAGGGCTTGCAAGACCTCATTATGGTTGGCAAGGGTATCGTGAGCTCTCGCTTGCCACAGCAATTGCACTATGGCCCTCACCTACCCTCGCTATGGTCGGCAAGGGCTCATGAGCCCTTGTTAGATCTAAGGAGGGTCGCAACCCTTGCCTCAATTGGCGAGGGCTTCATGGCCCTTACCTAGGGCCAGTGGCCCCACCAGCCCTTTGAAATAAAAAAGAGAAGAAAGAAAAGAAAAGGAAATAGAAAAAATCAAAAAAATTATTAAAATTTATCCACATCAAGGTTGGTCATGGCATATAGAACGGCCAATGCTAACCGGACTGTTATGCTAGCTATTTCCAGCTAAAATTAGGCGAATTGATTCAATTGATAAAACTTGAAAAGGTTTGGACTCAATTGGTAAAATGAAAAGATTTAAAAGTAAATTAACAAAAGTGTAATAAATTTTCCCGTTTCTAAAACGAAATGCTTGCCTGACCGTCTGTTATTTGCCAAAGGACGTTTATGATTTGCAAGGTCCTTACTCTGAGACCCCGGATGATTAGCTTATCGGATCACAAAGTTGTTCGCGATTAACAAGCATATCATCAGAATTAAATAATACAAACATATTCTATACAAATTTTCTAAAAAATTCGTTTAATTGGCATATTCTATGTCATGTGTCAGATTATAATTATAATCGGCAAAAAAAATTCATCAGATTTGCGTTTTTTCAGTCAATACTGCAATTCCATTCACATTTGTAAAACCACAAAACAATGAAAAACACCACTTTTCCGGCTGCCTCCATTGGTTGTTGGTCGGCACCACCAGTCATTGCCTGCCGCCGCTAGTTGCCCCCACCATCGCCACCGATCACGGTCACTGTTGTCAAATGTGATATGATTCAGTCACAATATTTCAAATGTTGTCTTTTAACTAGTAACACTCCAGCTTTGCATAGCAATTAAGCTTTCTAAATTTGTAAAATTAGAAAGAAATATTTGAACTGGACAATAAAAAGTCCCAAGGAAAAAGATGGGCTAGAGATCAAGAGAACTTAAGAGTTGAAAGCAACCAATTTAACAATCTTCTATGTTTTTGATTTACACAAAATCAATAGCCAGTTTCTCTTGAAGCGAAAGTGACGGTTGAGATTGCACGGTCATTTTCAAGTGATAACGATGTCATTATACTAGCATTGCTCACTCCTTATCCTTTTCTTCATTCATGTAATTAAAATTCTATTGTTGTATATTACTATAGGGGATTAGCACTTGATGACGAGGCAATATTAAGAAATGGTTCTACAAAAACGAGAAATTTTACCCATCCATGTTAATTATAGATAAACCTCGTTTTCACATAATTTGAGAGTGACTTTACCTGATGCATATAATATACAAAACTCTTTTCAACCTGACATAGTACACGGTTACCCCTAAATAATTAATTGTCACACGTTAGATATCACCCTCCTGAACTTTCATTCTTTTTAAGGCGGTTAGCCTTCCGTTATATATTCCTCACCTCAGCGTGTGAAATGCACATGAGTTTTAAAGGATAAAGATGTATTTTTCATCTCTTTCAAAGGAAATATCTCTTTTACTCTTGACTTCTATGGGGGGGAAATTAAGCAAGCATAATTTGATTAGAAAGTTAATATTGGAAGAAATAAATAGGAATTATAATATTAAAAAAATTAGAGTTGTCGAAACTTTAAGGAACATATTAATAGAACTAATGAATTTTTTAGAGAAAAAGAGAGAAAATTAAGTATAGTGGAAAAATGTCTCAATAATAGAAAGGTCAAATTTCAAAGAAGGGATATTCATTATGCACTTTCAGATAGGCGTAAGCATAATTCCAGGACAGATTCTAGAACTTGAGAACCATATCAATGGAAACCTGTCACGTTCTAGGTTCCAAGGTAAGCAGGGTAAGTTCTAAGTTTTAAAAATTGGAAAACCTATTTCGACGGGTAAGTTTTAGGTTCCAAGTTCTTCGCAAGATCTTGCGGTATTTCATGGCATTCAATGATGAGTATATAATTTGAACCCACTAGTTCGAGTTTCCATATTATAACTAAGAATTTTACATCGTTAATGTTTCAAATTTCATGTATGTATAAATATAAGTTATGGTCAGTAAATTATAATAGCAAGTGGTGATTTTTAAAAGTGATAATTCACCTCAATTGTTCAATTAAAAACAAAAGAGAACGTGGGTAAATTCTAAAACCGACCCTAGAACTTGTGACAGAGTATGTTCCAGGCTTCAGGATATGTATGATAAGTTCCAGATTCCTAAAAATGATGAACTTGTTCCAATGGGTAGCTTCCAAGTACTAGGTGGAATCTATACGAAACCTGAAATCACTCACCCCTATTTTTAGATGGTTAATTATTGGAAACAAATTATTAACCAATTAAAAACACTTATCACCATGGGCTTCAATTAATCATTTCCTTAGGAGATCACTTACTCTTATAATTTGTTAGATATTTTCATTAATCAATCAATTTTCACATCAATTAATCCATTAAATATACATAATGAGTAACCGGCTTTTGACATTTGACCTTCTTGTTATCGAGACTCCCTTTTCACTTAATTTGCAGTTTTCTTATTCTTAAATATCTTATTTAATGCAAACAAATGAGCACTCATGAAACATAAGCGACTACTATTTAGTTTTATAGTCTAAATTGGCCATGGCAAAAAAAAAAAAAAGACAAACTGTAAATAGCCATCAACTTTTAAAACCAATTCCTTAAATTCCCAAAAAATTTGGACCTCAGGAAGAAAAGATATTAACTTCCAAACCCATTTACTCCCAATAAGTCTACTTTGAGAGCCTCTTAATCAATTCAAATTAATTTTTTTTGTCATTTAGCTATGAACTTGTCAATTCAAGTAATTACTTTCATCGATCGGTAAACACATAGAGCCCCGAAGCGACCCAATTAGAGCTACTAGAAAACTTTCCCCCCCTTTTTCTTTTTTTTTTGGAATTTAAAGCTTATCGAGTACAGTTCGAAACTGGCATAGTGATCTACTGTGAACATGTTCATGTTCTTGTCGTGACCTTCCCGAGAGTGGATCAGTTGGGGAAAAGCTAATGGACTATTCAACAGGAACGAAGTTTCCTCTCATGAGGCCACCACTTGCATCTAGTGCTGGCTCTCTCAAGCCTTACTAATCACAACTTGGTGATCAATTCAACATGTGATTAAACTTAGAGCCGTCATGATCAATTATGGGTCGATTAGACACCCAAGTAAAATGTGATAGTATATTTTACTTCTCAAAGTAGAGATTCAATAGTACGGAGACTTAGTTATGCTAGATTAACTTGACACCCCTTTGGTACGTTTTCTCTTTATTTCGAAAATGTTTCGCATGCAGTCTTTGTCCATCTTTACCTTGCCACTAATATTTGAGGGGTGATCAGATGGGTACGCAATCAGGAAATGTAGCACCCAATAATCAAAATAGTAAATAGATTACATAAGATTTTAAGAACCTAGATGCACTAAGCGAGCAAAGTGTATCCCTATCCACCATCACAAGATTTCTGCATACTGCCATTTTAGAAAAATATGCAAACAAAATGCATGAAAGTAATGTATGATACAATGACTAACTAATGTGCAATCTATATTAAATTATTTCTCCTAATTAATGCAACGTATATGAGACCGACTAATGTACTTTTGTTCTCTTTTCTTAGTAAAAAGACAAATGCCCCTCAAGTCTGAAAAATAAATGTGCATGCATTTTCTATTCTAGGAGTAAACCATGGATTAATCCTATGATACAAATCAATATGAAGTGCTATCTTTATTTCTAATTTTATGAAAACAGCAAATTTAAATCCTAGGACTATAATGTGATCTAATGAACTAGGTATTGATGTTAACTATGTACAATGCAGATGATGTAATGCAATTAGTAACTATATTATTTTCTAAGTGATTTACATTATATGTTATAAGACTAATTAAATCTTGGTCTATGTGCAATCTTGGTGAAATCTAAATGTCATTTTTTATTTGGTTTTATTATGAAAATTATCCTAAATTTATTTGGATTCTAAATTAACATGTTCTAAATCCATATGTATTATGAAATTAATCATGCATGACCCTAAATATGAAAACCCCAAATTGTAAATTATGAATGTACTTTAAACTCTAATATGCATGATACACTAGCGTGCAATGACAATGTACGAATTAATCACAACATGCTCGACCATAGCAATCCATACAAGACAATATTGGGGTTCGACCTTAATGTCTAAAGGTAAGAAAGCTGAATATGTCTTTGTTGGTGCATGAAACAAAATTAAAAACGACAGTGAACTAAGGCTTTATCAACCATAAACATGAACTTAAATTACATACTGGGACCGTCAATCATCCACTCAAACAAACCTCATCCTCACCTTGACTAGAATAGGCCCGAGGGATATGAGACTAGTAGGACAAGACGTAAAGGAGCGTGGCCACCGGGTTTGGTATTAAACCAGCAAGGGGCACAAAAAGGATGTTGCAGTGGAGAAACAGCCTGGCTAGTCGAAGCTTTCCGGGATGAACTGAGCAACGATGATGGAGGAACTGTACAGCTGGCGAGAATAAGGGTACTACCGTATTGCAGAGTTCACCAAGACGACCTGCAATGAGTAGACAAAGTAATGGGCTACTCTGGAAATGGTGGACGCATTGCTGGTTGTTACTTGTTGCTCGGCCAGTAGGAGACGCAGAGGGGCGGGCTGTTGTTCGGAGGGGGTCCGCGGAGATCTAGTTCTCGCTGGAAATGGAAGTGGACCAGGCGTGAACGGAAACTCGCTGGTGTCACCTAGGAACTTGCTGGGGATGGCAATGAGGCAACGGCAGCATGAGCTTCGGCAGTGGATGGCGCGATGGCGTGGACGTAGGACACTAGGGTCATCGCCGGATCGTTTCATTGCTGCAGGGGGACCCAAGCTCGTTGGAATGACCTGCAGAGGGCTTCGCCGGGGCTGGATCGTAGCGGATAGAGAGCTGCAATGTCACCAAAAAGTGAATAAATTGCCGGGGCTTCGCAAGAATTGGTGGAGGAGCGTAGGGATCGCTGATCGTGCACGGCCAAGAAAAATGTGGTAATTATGGTAAAAAAAAAAAAAGGAAATCGGGCTGCCGGGTCTCTCTAGTGGGTGGACGTGACCTTCAGCAAGAAGAAAGAAATTTTGGTCTCTCTGCAATGGTTTTCTCTGCTTTTTAACGATGGCTTCTCCCCCGTATTGGAGACTCGATAGAGGAAAACCACCGTGATGATGATAAAGATCTCTCTCTATCCTTCCCTGAATTTGCTCACTACCCTTGCGGTTTCGCGGCTTGCTAATTTCGGGAGCACTAACTTACGCAAATATCTTGATTCTTTCCCTTCATTTCATCTCTTCAAAAGTCATCTTCTTTTCTTTCCATTCCTCAGTATCTTGCTAAAAATCCATCCCTGCCCCCTTGCCGGCCGCACTTTCAAATTGTGAATCCTTTAATTGTGGAAGAAATTCCACCGATATTCCTCCTCGTGGCTTCAAGCATGCCCCCGCAATCACGGTCCTTTCAAGATCGCGATGTGCGATCCCTTTTTCAAGCCGGTAACCTAGCTGTTATCCATTATCCTTCGTTCCTCATTGGCCAAATTTGGACTCCAATTCGGGTTGCCGTGTCAAAAATCCTAATTCAAATTGCGATGCGGATCCATTCAATCAATCCCAGACATTCACTTAAAACATGTCAATTTCAATCGGCTCCAGTCGTAGGCTTCAACTTCGTGACCCCGCGCAAATGGGCAGAGACAATTTCCCGGTGATCGTAGGCTTCACGTTCGCGCACTGCGACGTGGCAGTCCCGTTTCTCCCATTATACCTCAAGTTAATATCAGCAAGCTCCACTTTCTGGCAAGGCACTCCTCTGCTGCACACAAGCTTCACAGCGAGTGGTGTTGCGGACGTTCCTCGGATGTTCCTAAAGCTCACATCTGAGATCTTGACCTTTGTGGGGAATGTGTGGCTAATTAGAAATTTGGACGTTAAACCCACTTTAATTCACGTCCTCCCAATTATTTTATTGAGGATATCAGCGCATTATCCCGAGATTTGCACCCAAAATCAAGAACGGCAAAACTATTTCATCAATGCTTCTAGGCCTACCGCACTAGTCAACGTGATGGGATTCATTTTTATTAATTTAATAGAGTACATGGACACGATTGATGACCCAAAATTACAAGAAAAACGGGCTTAATTACGAATGCACCCTGAGATCATGTCTGTTAGAATAAAGCAAAAAAGAGAATTTCTATATAATTTTGTATATCTAATACTGATTAGGAGTGAGCATAATCCAAGTGAGTGGTTCTCATTCTAGAACCAAGAACTGCCCACTAAAGATCGGCTTCAAAAATTTGGAACTGACAACCGCTCATTGGTTCCGTGGATCCACCCGAGAACCCTGGTGTGGGCCAATTCTTGGGTGGTCCATGAAACCTGTCCCACCAAACTTTGCACACTTAGTGCGACATTTTCCAGCAAGCTAAAGTAAAGTAAAAAGACAGAATTTCCATATTCTTAGTTGCAATATCGGTAAAAAGATTGAACTCATATTAAAAGTTGACAGTCAAGGCCGTGAATCGATGGATGTTGAGTTTGAGAGTGAAGGCCGTGAATAAGAGATAGTGAGATGGCTCAAACGAGGTAAGAGGGAGACAAGACAAGAATGGGTGTTGAGCTCCAAATTAAGGATATTTGGGTTTTCATTTTTCTTAAATTATTTTTTGATCTTAAACTTTTCTTATATATATATTACCAATCCAGTCCAAGTGGGTGAGTGGGTGGTTCCACACCGAGAACTGAGCTGGTACCCACCGATTCCAATAAATTGGAACTAAGATCCAAACTGGCTCCCTTGGGAACTGTTGGTTCTAGTCTGGTCCAATCCAATTATGAGCGGTCCGAACGATTCTTGATTCTTTTGCACACCCCTGATATTAATGATACAAGAGCCTATTTATAGGTTGTTCTAGATAACTATCTAAAATAATAAAATATTACGATACCAAATAAAAATCAGTTAGAATCAATCATGGAAGACGTAGAAGAGGTCAGTTGGAGTTTGGAGAAAAGATCTTTAAAACACCCAGATGGATTTTACGATGATGAATTGATTGAGTAAAGGAGATTACTCGAGCCTTTTGATGCACCGTAATGTGAAATTTAAACTTCACAACATGTGTATGGGAAAACTTAAGCCTGGAGTAGTGAAAATTTATGGAGGCTACTCTTATATTTTTGGCAAACCAAATATAAATTAATAACTAAGTGGGGTGTACGAGTTATAATTTTCTTCAGACAGAATCCGACGTGGTATGCAATCAGACATCTTCTATCATTAATAATGTGTAAATTACATGGGTACACAAAAGAGTACAAAAATCGAACAGTTTCGCTCAAGAATCCTAGTCTTCAAAGCTCGACCTTTTCACATCCTTTATAAAGAAACGTTCGGCGTCCATTCGTCTTCACTGAGAAAGAGCGAAGTCTTTAGCTCACAATCTCGGCACAAGCCCGAGGGTTTTGCATGCCGGAGATCAAAGGCCTGACGTTCGAACACTCCGACGTGGCGGGGCCATCAGGGCCTTTATACACAAGGTTAATGTCCGCGATCTCGACGCCCTCGCATGGTATGCGCTTGCTGCAGGCGATCTTCACTGCGACCTTGGTCGCCGAGGTTCCCCTGATTCTCTTGAAGCTGACATTGCTGATCTTAACAAGTGAAGGAATCTGAACAAATCGAATAACATACAGATTAGGGCCGACATGTATATGGTTTATCGATTGTGCGATTAGTTTTTGTTTCCTAACTGACTTGAGAATTGTGAGCAAAACAAGCATTGCTGTCTACCTGTGCTTGGCACTGGTTGAATGGGCAGTATCCCTGGTCTATGAGCACAGGGTTGGCAACATTGTTCATCTGGACGTCGTCGAAATGCATGTCGGTGGCTATGCCGATCTTTGATGCGGGCCACGTCTTGATCCTCACGCCGTTGAGCCCGCCGGTGATGGTGCAGTTCGTGACAAAGACACCTGACACGGGCTCTTCATTGTCGTACTTCCCGAGGCTGCCAACGCTGATGCCGTGGCCCGGACCGCAGGTCACCCCCTTGACAGTGATCTGCCTGCTCCCGTCACCAAGGGAGACGCAGTCGTCCCCGGTCTTGATGTCAGTGTCGAGGATGTTGACCCCGAGCGACCGTCCAATGTGGATCCCGTCCGTGTTGACGCTGTCGCCCGGCGCATTCACGTGGAAATTTTGGAACGTCAGGTTCTTGCAGCCCAAGACGTTTACGTGGAAATTCTTGCTGTCGAGCGTCGTTACGTCATGGATTATGGCATTGTTGACGAAGTTGAACCTCAAATTCTGTCGAAATTCAATGGGTGTTAGCAATTCCCCCTGGTGCTCAAAACTCGGTTAATCGCGTTGTCTTAGTTTGGATATACCCCCATCAGCGTATCCGTTATTCTAATGACCGTGCGGTTCGAAATCGACATGGAAACGAATAATACCGACGGGTGCTTACGGTGGGGAGAGTACGGCAATGCGTATTCTTGCTGCAGTCGTTCTGCGCCCAGGCCATCCTGCCCTGGCCGTCAAAGGTGCCTCCCAATATGGTGAGGCCATCAATGTGTTGGAACACGACCCAACCGTCGGTCTTGAAACGGCTTGGGTCCGCCGGGGCCTGCAGCCTGCCATGGATCTCGAACTCCACATGGGCCTTGCAGGGGCCTTCTAGAACCACCTCCGACAGTGCAAAAGTTCCTCCCGGGATAAACACTTTAGCACGAGTAGTGGATGCGCACGCCTTTTTCCATGCACCTAGCAATGACTTCAAAAGAATTCGTAACAAGCCCTCGTTAGCAGTAAAGATTTAGGAAAGGATGCCGTAAAGCAATTCACGAAAGAATTTACGCACCTGGGTTATGTCTGGAATGCCACCGCCCTTTGCACTGTAATTCTCGACTTGAAAGACCTGAGCGTTGATGGTAGAAGAAAAAGACAGCAGCAGCAGCAGCAGCAGCAGCGCGCCAATGTAGGATTCGATTGCCATCTTTTCCCTTTCTACTACGAGGATTCTTGTTCTCCCTCTCTCTCTCCCCTCGGTGCTTGACGGAACTCCCAAGAAGAAAGAAAGAGGAAGCTGTTCGGTTGATCTTTCCCCTTGGCGCTGGGGGCCTTTTATACCGCATCCGTGGGGGAATCTTGGAACGCCATCCAGAGCTTTTAGCCAATTTCAAGGAATATCCCCCAGGAATAGAGCGGGTGCCAAGAAGTCCCCGCGATTTCCCTCCTCGTTCCTGGCTCTCCCCTGTCATTAGCTCTTCCTATCCTTGTCGTCCGGTGTTATTTTGAGCTAGCTGATCCATCTTCCTATCCTTGCCGTCCGATGTTATTTTGAGCTAGCTTTTCAGAATTACCACAACACAAATGCCTCGCTTACTATCAAAAACTCATATCAGGTCTCATCCTCAAACTTCAATCCATCATTTTTGTTTTCTCTCCATTCTTCTTTGAAGGCTTCGAGTACCCCAACCGAATCAACACTCTTCGATAACGCGTTCTGATTCCGATTGAATAGACGACTCTTGTTTAAGAAGGTTTTCGAGATGGCATTTATTAGGTGACTAGATAGAGAAATACCAAAATATTTTGATAGACAAATCTCTCATCTTCACTTTTGCTTTTAAATGATAGATAATACCAAATACCCATTTTATCTATAAATTTAAATCTATTTCCAATTTTTTTTTTTAAAAGAGCAATGTTATTTCCACCTTAATTTTGGCTGAAACACTTTACCGAAATTCTCTCTCTCTCTCTCTCTCTCTCTCTCTCTCTCTCTCTCTCATCAAATTACACCCAAATATATATATATAATCTCCCCATGAAACCATGTATCATATTATCATTTTTCCTAGACAAGGTCGTTAATTTTAATTTATAATCTCATTTTTTAATTATAAAAATTACATAGAAGAGTAGAAATTTCTAGTTATAATGATTTATGAATGCAATATCAATTGCTTGTTTTTTATCAATTAGTTTGAGGGAAACTTTATTTCAAGTGAATATTAAAATTTAATCTAAATATCTAGCCAATTTTGACGTTGTGAATGGTTTTCCCGAATAACTTTGTAGGTTTTTAGAGTTAAACATTACTGATTTATGCTTTCTTTTGAGCTTTTTACATTTTAATTGAATTGCAAGATGGGGTCAAAAGATAATTAAATTGAATTTTAATTTTCAATTTTGAAATATAGTTTCACTTACACTGTTTGATAAAAATACTGAATTAATTATGTATTCATAATTTATAATAAATAGAAAAGTAAAAATATAATTTCACAAATTAAAATTGACAACATTTTCTAGGCAAAGTTACAATTTTTTTTTTTTTTTTGGTCAGTAGCAAAGTTACAATAAGATGCATGATAAAATGATATTTTGTTTGGTGTAATGGAGCATTTATATTGTGAAACTGATGAGAGAGATGATGAAAAAAAAAATGTAGTTTTATGGGTTAGCTGATAAAAAAGAGAATCAATAATTTGAGAGAGGGGGAGGGGAGGTGGGGAGGCATAGGATGGTATTTTGGTACATTAAATGGAAAAAAGGAGTGTCTTAACTAAATAGGGGTACAAAGAGCGCCGGCCTAAGAAAAAGAAAAACTAATGTCATTCTCCACATTCTCCAAAATTGAAAACAAAAAAACGTAGCAGTTTATAAAAGGAAATTGTCCAAAAAGTCATAAACATATTGTACTTTTGACAATTCAATCATAAATAGTTCAATTTTGTCAATTACGTCCTAAAAATTTTCAAAATTTGCCAATTGAAATCATTCGACCAATTTTGGCCGAAAATCGATAACGTGGATACCCACCGCCCTACTTGGCATGGTCACCCAAATTGGTACACCAGACCTCCGCCCCCTTTGAACCAAAAAGAAAATAAAGGACAAAAAGAAAAATGAATAATAAAATAAATAAATAATCAAAAAATTATTAAAATTTGTCCACATTAGCGTCAGCCATATCATGTAGAATGGCTAGAGCTGAATGGACTACCTCATCAACAATTTTAGATCAAAATTGATCGAATTGACTCAATTGGCAAACTTAAATGGTTTAGGATTGAATTAGTAAATGTATAATGGGGTTAAGACTTTTTAGATAATTTTCTATCTCTAAAAAATGTATGCTTGCGTGACCATCCTTTATTTGCCAAGGGAGCAATAGAAATTTATGATTCACAAGGTCCTTTATCCGGTCACAAAATTGTTCACAATTAACAAGTATATCATCATAATTAAATAATACAAACATATTCTAAACAAATTTTCTAAAAACTCCGTTTAATTGACATATTCCATGTAATGCGTCAACTATATTTATAATCAGCAAAAATATTTCATCAGATCTATGTCTATTTAATTATATAGCTTTAGTCATATTGCAATTCCATTATCACGTCTCTAAAACCGCAAAACTATCAAAAACACAACCCTTTTGGATGCCTCAGTTGGTTGTCGGTCGTTGGCAGTCAGCGCTGCCACTAGTTGCCAACACCATTGCTACCGATAGCCGCCGATCGCAATCACTGTTGTAAAATGTGATTTGATTTAGTTCATATTGTTCCAAACATTGTCTTTAACTTGGTAACCCTCCAGCTTTGCATAACAATTAAGCTTTCTTAATTTGTAAAATTAGAAAGAAATATATGTACCGGCAATAAAAAGTCCCAAGGAAAAAGATGGGCTATAGAGATCAAGAGAACATAGTGGTGAAAGCAACCCGTTGAACAACCTTCTTTGTTGTTGATTACACAGATCCAGCAGGGGGTTCCTCTTGAATTGAAAGTGAGGATTGAGATTGCATCGTCATTTTAAAGCAATAACGGCGCCGTTATGCTTATCCTTTTCTTCCTTCATGTAACTGAAATTTTATTGTTATATATCACTATAGGGGATTAGCACTTGATGACGAGGCTACATTAAGAAATGATTCTACAAAAACGAGAAATCTTACCCACTGATGTTAATTATAGATAAATCTCATTTTTACCTAGTTTGAGATAGGGAAAATTATACTTCCCAACCTGACAATTTAGGGGTGAGCATAGTTCGGATTGGTCCGGGCCACCCTCTAACCCTAGGACCAACCCGTACATTGTCGGTCCTCAATATTTAGGACCGAGAACCGACCCTATTGAGCCTAGGACCAAGGACCAGACCGACCCAATGGGTTCGGTCTAGTTCCACGGTCAACCCAGGGCCGATCGATAATTTTTTTCGTCTTGTTTTTTATACTTCCTAAAAAAGTTTAGAGAGTTTGCTAGTACATATCTAAAAGGACACAAAGCCCAGAAAGAAAAAGTGGGCAATTCGTTCTGAAATTTAATTATTATTCAGATTAAACTATAGCTACGTAGGATCCACAGTTACTCGATAATGATGAGTTCATAAAGTTTAGGGGAAAAGTACCAAAAAAGTCATAAACCTATTGCATTGGTACTAATTCAGTCCTAAACTTTTCAATTGGACCAATTCAGTCCTAAACCTTTTACTACTGGTACCAATTCAGTCCATCTGGCCAATTTTGGCCGGCCGACGCTGATGTGGACGTCGGCTGGTGGCTGGATGCTGACGTGGAATTTTTTATGATTTTTAATTTTTTTTTCGAATTTTTTTAATATTTTTAAATAAATGTTTAATAATTTTTTTTCTTTTTTCTTTTCTTTTTTCTTTTTTTTTTTTTGGCCTTCTTCCTAGCGTGGCGGCTCGCCCCGGGGCCAAATCGCGCTGGGCGCCCCAAGCCCGCAGCCGGGTCCCCCGGCTGCCTCTCTGGCCACCACGGAGGCCGCTTCGAGGCGCCGCCGGATTCACCAGGTGGGGCGGTTAGCCCAGATCTGGGCGAGGTTGGCCTCGCCCGCGGCCCTAGGCAAGGCCAAGCGAGGACTGCGACCCTCGCCGGCGGCTGGCAAGGGCTTCGTGGCCCTCGCCCAGGGCCGCGGCCGAGGCTAGCCTCGCCCAGATCCGAGCGAAGCCGCCTAGCCGACGGCCTTGGGAGAGGCTGGGCAAGGGCCGCAACCCTTGCCGGCCACGCTAGGAAGAAGGCCAAAAAAAAAAAGGAAAAAGGAAAGAAAAATATTTTAAAAATTAAAAAATTCGAAAAAAAAAATTAAAAATTCCACGTCAACATCCAGCCACCGGCCGACCTCCACGTCATCGTCGGCCAACCAAAATTAGCCAGATGGACTGAATTGGTACCAATAGTAAAAGGTTTAGGACTGAATTGGTCCAATTGAAAAGTTTATGACTGAATTGGTACCAATGCAATAGGTTTATTACTTTTTTGATACTTTTCCCCAAAGTTTAGAGAGTTTGCCGGTGCATATCTATAATAAAATAATTTGTACCTTGCCACACGACTCCCAAGTCAAGTGAATTTGGCCTGATTCTTGTGCTAAATTAAGTCGATTCTCTGGGAAGGTCGTTAGCACTACAATGATGGAGCCCGCAACCAATAAAAAAAGCCAGTTTCTCAGAAAATCCACAGGACAATATGAACCCATACTTGCAGGAAATTCTTATATCATCCCAAAATGCTGCAATTCTTTTTTAGCATTACCAACTGTATGCTCATTGTCACATTGATATCCTCAACAGGAATCCATCTGGAAATAAAGAAGAACTAGTCATTAGAAACCCATTCAAGTGAAACTCATGTACAAATCATTCATCAATAATAGCAAGATGAATAGCTGCTTGAGTATCTTCTTTACTATATGCAAGCACACTTGTATCCTGAGAACCTCTAGTCTTAAAGTCGGTCTTTTGCTCATATGCACTACCTAAAGTCATTATATGACTATGCCCACTGAATTTTGAATTAACAAGCAAATTGCAATCAACAAAAGTGACATTTTACCATCTTATCTCACCTTTATTGTGTGATCTAGCAAATTATTTGTGGCATGCTAGCCAGTGAACACAACATTAGTAATATCAGGGGACTTCTCTTTGATTGCTGCTTTGATCCCAAATCCAATGGACTCAGGTCCCACATACTTTACAAGGCAGTCTCTAGTCTCAACAAACAACACCTCGACGCTTCCACCATAATTTGCAATAGCTAGTCTTAAATTAAAAGACACATATTCAAAGCGACAGCAACTAGAATTGGGGGACATCACCAAAATTTCCTTTCTTTTCCTAGCAAAACTTTGGCATTTTTTACCTAATTTAAGCTCATAAATTACAAGCTCGTGTCTTTATCGAGCTTGTTGTTCCAACATGCAACGATCTAGATTTTAAAAACATGACATCAATATGGTTCGATTGCTACTTCAGTTAAAATCACGATAGATGATGAGCACGATTTGGTTCTCCAATCAAAGCTAAAACCCATCTCTAAAAAAGGAAAGAAAAGCCCAGAAAGAACACATCGGATGCAATCACCCCCGTCAATCGAGGGTCCAAAAGGGGAGGTCACAAGGACTAATACCCAGCCAAACTGATCACGTACGCGAAGCAAACATGGAAAAAAAAAATTCAACACAAATCAAGAGCATACATGAGGTTGAAGATCTCAAATGAAGCACAAAGTAGAACTCACTAGCCAAGTTGTGTTCGGAAAGCAAGGGCGAGCCAAGCGTTAGGGTTTCTAATTAGGGCTCTTTTTTTCCCTTCTGATTTACTCGGCGATAAGCGAGGCGACCGGCGTGAGTGGGGTGAGCGTCAACTGGCGAGCGGCAAGCGTTGAGCAAGGCCAGTGGCGAGCAGCTAGCGTTGAGCGAGCCTAGCGGTGAGTGGCGAGTGGCGAGCGTTGAGCGAGGCCAACGACGATAGCAAAGGGCGAGTGGCGAGCAGCAAGCGACGCGAGTGGGGCGCACGGTCAGAGGTGAGCAGCGCGGGCAACCAAAGGCGAGCGGGGATGTTGCTACTTTTAATTTTGGCAAATTGAAGAACAAAGAAGACAATGGAAGAGAACGTACTTTGGGGAAGGAAGCCGTGAGGAGATTTACGGCGTAAACTTCGCGCTGTTTTGGACGTCGCGAGTCCATGACTATGAGGACTCCTTGGTCCTCACGGTGAAGAACATACTCTGGACTGTGGAGGAGGACGCCGTGAAGACCTTTACGGCGTAAACTTTGCGCCCTTTTGGATGCCGTATGTCTATGACTGTGAGCCTGAGGAGTCAACAGCTTTAACATCATTTTACTTAGGTTTGAATATATAAAAGAATTATAAATAATATAATATAATATAATATACAGGGTTAGTCCGGATTTGACCGACCCAAAACTCTCAGAACCGAAGACCAACCCACACAATGTTGATCCTGGAATTTTAGGACTAAGGACCAACCCAATTCCCTTGGGAACCGGACCAAGACTAGCAGGGTTGGGCCAGTCCAGGGTCGACCCTAGACCGCTGCTCACCCCTACCTGACATAGTACACGATTACCTCTAAACTATTAATTGTCACAAGTCAGATATTGACCTCTTAAACTTTCATTTTCTTAGGGCTGTTAGCCTTCCATTGTTTTGGCTCGCGCTTATTTCACCCCCTTATTGGCTCCAGACAACCATTTTCACGTTGAATTGACTAAATTATTTTTTACTGATCCCATTCTTGACTAAGATTATTTCTTACCTTTTTTTTTCTTTCTTTTCTTTTGTTTCAATTTCACTAAAAGACAAAATTACCCATATCCCTTTCGAACAACTTTTTTTCACCCTTGTTGCTTCTTCGGCACCCATTACATCATAGCATTTCCATCATGTATATTTTCTTCTGAAGTTACCTCCATTGTTGTAAACTAAGCAAGCTAATTATATACTAGAGTAACGAAATGTCAGTTCTCTCTACAAATTGTTACTTTATTTCCCTAAGTTGTCCTCAAGATCAAATTTGACTTCAATATTATGGTTGATGTATGCATTATACAATCCACTCATCTTTCATTGCACTATTTTTTTGTAGTGCATGTGGAAGACAATATTGTATTTTGCTTAAATGTATTTATTGATGATGAAAGTACGAAAGGAAAGCAACAATCAATTGTGTCTACAAATTCATTTGAAACTTAACACTAGAGGATCTTTTGAGTAGTGTGTGGACACATCTTCTTACTCAAGGTTGTATTATCTCTATAAAAAGGTCAAATAGAGATGGATTTGTTCTTTTTTGTTGCAATAGGGGAGGTCGTTATCATGATTGATATAATGTTTCTATTGCAAGTCAAAGAAGAAAGTTCATATCTCATTTGATTGACTATCATTTTTAAGTTTGTTACTATAAATAGAAGAATGAATTAAGGTCATTCAAAATATTTAATGCGTCACACAATAAATAATTAAAAAGTTGACAATTAGATTCACCAACTAAAATGAAAGTTGAGCAGTTAAAATACATTGTCTATAACATAATGACACATACTAAAGTTATAATTAAAAACATGCGTACTAAGGTTGGTAGATGGTAGTTTTCACTCTTAATTATGCTTAGGCTATTTTTTGAAGAAATATACGACTCTTAAGAAAATAATTGGCTTTTTTTGTCAAATAATTATTAGATATATACCAAATATTTTTTTTTGAAAAACTAAAAAAGAAGAAAAGAAGGCAAGCAATAATTTTAATTCAAGAGCATATTTTAATGTTTAAGAGGAGTGTGGGTAATTTTGTCTCCAGAAAAATTGAAACAAAATATATATATATAAGAAATCATCTTAAATCAAGAGTGGGACCCCTAAAAGATAAAATAATCAATTCAACATGAAAATTGGGTGTTATAGCCAATAAGGGGGTAGAAATAGCACGAGGCTAAGTTTTAACAGATAAAGATGTATTTTCATCTCTGTCAAAGGAAATATCTCTTTTACTCTCGACTTCTATGAACATATAATAAAGGAAGCATAAATTAATTAATAAGTTAATATTGGAAGAAATAAATAGGAATTTTAATATTAAAGAATTAAGGTTGTCGAAATTTTAAGCAACATATTAATCCAACTAATGCATTTTTTTAAGAAGAATAAAGAATTTAAGTAAAGTAGAAAAATGTCTCCGTAACAGAAAGGTCAAATTTCAAAAATGGGATATTGATTATGTACTTTTAGATGGTTAATTAATGGAAACAAATGATTTCCATTCATGAGTTGAGGAAATCATTTACTCTTATGAGAAATCATTTACTCTTATGATCTGTTAGATATCTTTATCGTTCAATAAATTTTCACATCAATAAATTTTCACATCAATTAATTCCTTAAATATACGTTACGACTAATCGGCTCTTGGCATTTGACCTTTCTGTAATCGAGACTCCCTTTTTTTACTTAATTTGTGGTGATTCTTTTTCTTAGAATGTCATATTTAATGCATACTGTTTAGTTGTATGGCTATGGCAAAAAAAGACAAACTGTAAATGGCCATCAACTTTTAAAACCATTTCTTAAATTCCCATTAAATTTGGACCTCAGGAAAAAAAAAATTAAAATAACTTTCAAACCCATTTATTCAATTCAAGTATTTTTTTTTGTCATTTAGTTATGTACTTGTTAATTCAAGTAATTTTCTTCATCACGTAGAACCACAAAGCGACCCAATTAGAGCTACTTGAAAACTTTTCCCTTTTTTTCCTTTTCTTTTTTGGAATTTGAAGCTTATCAACTGCAGGTCGAAACTGGCATAATAAACTCCCATGAACATGAACATGTTCATGTTCTGAATAGAATATGCCTTCTGTGCAAGAAAATTACAAAGTGGTAGGAAATTGAACATCTCATTCATTTCTCCAGAAATATCTTCACAATTTCTTGTTGTTACTAAGCACCTTCTGTATAACTAGCAAAAGCATACAGAGGAGTCCATAGCTTTCTTTCTAAAGATTTAAAAAAAGGCAAAAGAGCTATTTTTTGTTTGCAGCTCTATTTCACCAGTCTCTCATCGTGCCCTGGAGCATGAAGGGGGTGCATATTATCAATCGAACTCTTCTAAACACTCCGACGATCACATGCGCGATGAATATGAAGATTGATCAACTTCATGACCCCGCGCAAATGGGCAGAGACAATTTCCCGGTGATCGTAGGCTTCACGTTCGCGCACTGCGACGCGGCAGTCCCGTTTCTCCCATTATACCTCAAGTTAATATCAGCAAGCTCCACTTTCTGGCAAGGCACTCCTCTGCTGCACACAAGCTTCACAGCAAGTGGTGTTGCGGACGTTCCTCGGATGTTCCTAAAGCTCACATCTGAGATCTTGACCTTTGAAGGAATCTGAAAATGGGAAAAGAAAAATCATGGGATTGACATAATTCATACATCATTCGATATGGGATCACTTGTGATAGCAATTTGAGCTCATGAAACTGCGGATGATAGCAGAATACCTTCTGCTGGCAATTGTTATACGGGCAGTAGTTTTGGTCGATGAGAATAGGCGTGGACACGTTATTCACCGTGATGTCCTCAAAGTGCATGCTGCTGGCGACGCCGCTCGGGGAGTTAGGCCACGTCTTGACGCGGATCCCGTTCATCGTGTTGGTGAGGGTGCAGTTGCGCACGGTCACGCCGACCACAGGCTGCTCGTCGTGGTACTTGCCGAGGCTCCCGACGCTGATGCCATGGCCAGGCCCGCACGTCACGCCCTCGATGTGCACCTGCTGGCTTCCGTCGCCGAGCGAGATGCAGTCATCGCCGGTCCTGATGTCCGAGCCGGTGATGTTGATCCCCGTGGAGCGGCCCACGTGGATCCCGTCGGTGTTAAGGCTGTCTTCCGGCGCGTCGATGGTGACGTGCTGCAGCGTCACGTTCTTGCAGTTCAGGATCTCCACGTGGAAAAGCTTGCTGTTGAGGGAGGTAATGTCTTGGACATGCGAGTTGGTGACCGAGGTGAACTGCAGATTCTGGTAAAAATCAAAAGGTTATGTCACTCTCAATGTCTCGTAACCAAGCTCAAATAGTCATTACGGGAGAGGATTACGGTGGGGAGGGAATTGCATTTGCCGGTCTGAGCGCAGTTGTTCTCTTTCCAGGCGGCCGCGCCTTGGCCATCGAACGACCCGCCGCCGGAGAGGGTCAAGCCGTCGATGTTCTGGAACAGGACCCAGGAGCCTTGCGACTTGAGCTTGTTCAAGTCCGCCGGTGCTTTGACGGCCCCTTCGACCTTCAGGTTGACGTCCGCCTTGCATGGCCCTTGGAATTTCAGCGGGCCCGCCAGGTAACTCCCTTTGGATATCACGACCGTGCTAGGGGTTGGAGACGTGCATGCCTTATTCCAGGCATCCACAATAATCTACAAGAAAAAAATTCTTATTTAGGGCTTCAAAACAAAGGAGAATTACAGCTCTTGAATCGTTTATATGGAAATTACAATTTGTGTTTTCGTGCGTGTGCTTGTAGACGATCCGGATGGAATTGATAATTAAACAATCCGTCTCAAATATATTTTAACAAAAACAATCAAAGCAGATGATTGATGAAGTTCGTATTTACCTGGCTATCGTCGGATCTTCCGTCGGCTTTCGCTCCAAATTTTTTCACGTTGATTTCGGAACCTATCATGGAAACACCTTTAGTTCTCATGGGAGCCGCTAGGGAGAGCAGATAAAGGAAAATTGCAGCTCTGGCCATCATCTTGGAACCCATGTTTGAGAATCTGTTCCCTCCTCTTCTCTAGTGTCTTTTCTTCTATCTTTTTATTCTGTTTTTTTGGCGGTTTTTGCTTTGTGATTTTTTTTTCCTTTTTTGTACTTTTGCACTATTCAATAGCTAAATTGATCTCATGAATCAAGAACACCAGTAGGGGTTTCATTTATAGTGTGATAGAAGGCGATGAGCACCACAAAACATTTAACCTAGTTTTAGGTGATTATCCCTTTTGTCCATGAATTTGGTGAGCGGCGTGGAGGAGTAATTTGGCTTTCCTCTGGACCAAAATCGTGCTCCTTAATTGGGCCAATGGACATAAAACCAGGCACATTTATGGACCCTTCACTTTTCTAAGAATGAACTCATTATATTTGGTCTGTCCATAATAGAAAATTCGAAGGGGAGATGCTGGTGATTTGTGGAGAAGAATTGCATGTGCGCCAACGTGATATAACCACCCTCAGTTTGCTCCTTATTTAGACATACTAATTAAAAGAAATGGTCCTTCGATGTTAGATGAATTGGGACGAGAGTCAAAACCCAATCGATGATGCCAGAGATTATTCTTTTATTCCTCATCCTCCTCCTCTTTATTTTATCTAATTGGTATGAGAGTCAAAACCCTAACAAAGAAATAAGAAAAGAAAAGTAGGAGAAAGCCTATCGATTGACATGATACATTATGACAAATAAAGCGCTGTCGATGCCTGATAGGTACAAAATCTCTACCGTCGTCATGAATACCATGATATACCTACCCAATAAAGTACAAAGTATCAGCGATAACCATATCGGACATGTACAACCTACCAACACGGGATCTATCGAAACGGAAGAAGAACAAGGAACGGTCAAAATTAAAGACGTGAGTGTCCACGGTACGTACGCAATAGCTGCTCATAACGCGGTACATATGCTAATCAAACACGATACCAACGGATCTAAACACCGTCCTCATGGGATCTGCCGTCATAGCCATTGCTATGAGCACCGTTCATTTCGACGGCCGGGTGCTTCTGGGATCTCTCTCTCCTCCTCCTCTTGATCACGATGCCCCACATAACCGGCTCCATGATCAGGGCGACGCAGCCTAGAACTACGAGGATGATGATGTACGTCCGCTTCCACACCTTCGTCGGGTCCAAAAGGTCCAAGCCAATGAACACGTTGACGATGCTCAGCACGATCGCAGTGTACCCACAAGAGTGGTGGTATATGTTCCAGTAGAGTCTGTACTTGTGGTCCGGCTTAGGCCTCAGGAGAAGAGCAAAAACCTAGAGAAAATAATCCAAAGCACATTCATAAGTTGCAAGAGTTTTTCCCTCGTTTTGTCAGAAGAAGAATCCACAAAATAAGGATATATGATACGTTTGGTTCTCCAACTGGTACTCTTTTCGTCAATAATCCTTGACTTCATTACGTTCCATCCGGTTAATCTCGGTGATCAGAATAAACAAATATTCGCAGGATTGATCTTTAGGACTGAGCAATTCGACAGACTCTTTTGGGAGTAATATGAACTCTTCTTCCGAGAATGGATCTGTTCATGATGGTGCTACGGAACAACCATTTTGCCGAATCGATTCTTATGATCGATTAAGCAAATGGGTAAGTCAGCATTACTGAAGGATCGCAACGTGCCACACAGGATTGGTGAATGAGTTAGTAGAAAATCACGAGAGCGAGATCGCTCAAGACGCATCGCTTCGCAAATTTGCAATATGTAATGCAAGTTGACTTTCCTTAAAATGAGACGGCAAAATCGACCCACTAACCGAAAGAGGCGAAATTCAGATGCTTTGACCCACTAATCACGCCACGATGCCTCACTTAGAAATCGATCTGAATGAAAAGGAAAGCAAGGACTTTTGAGGAGAGACATGAACCATGCCGTTTTTCAGACGACTGAGATTCCTGTGAAGACTTTATATTATATTTACGAGCTTTGCTAATATAACAATTTTTAGGTTACTATAAAAATAATTATTTTTTGTGAGTCACAAATTTTTTTAAGAAGTGGATTCCATAACAATTCTTATTTAAATTTTTTTTGTCCAAAATATACTGTTATTCTAACAATAAATTAAAAACTATCACGTAATTGTTTCTCTATATTCATGAATTTATTAAAACCTATGGTTACGCCACTAATATATATTATTATGGGCGGAACCAGGTAATTACATTTTCTTATCATCCTTTCATTTCCACTTAACTAATTATTATACTAGAGTCAGAACAGTGTGGAAAGTAAGCGTTTAAGGGCAAGTGGGAATCTTTTTAGAGGGACAATACTATGGGCGATTTCCTAGCATTGTTCTTTTTTCTAGAGGAGATAGACATAATTCAAATAATATTTATAAAAGAAGTTATCTGAACATGCAAAAGATTCCATTGGCTGCAATTTGATTACTAGGTTAAATTTGAGACCGCCAAATTGTGATATAGTTTTTGAATAGTTGATAGTCGTGACTGCCAAAATATTAAGTAAAATTTTACCTGAAGAGTTGCGAGGATGAAGAGGACCATGCCAATGTTGCCATGAGTGCCGACGTTGCTGCCTCCGCCGGCGTCGCCGAGCCGCAGGCCGGTGACCCAACCGGCGATGCCAACGGCATAGGCAGATGTCTGGCACGTCACGTGGAGATAAAACCAAGCTGGATTAGCTGACTTGAACACCTTCAAGTACCTCGCCAACAGCACTCCCGTTGGCATCAGTACTCCCCAGCTCACAGCATTCAAAACCCCATGAACCTGCACAAATTTTCCCAACAAAAAAAGAAGAAAGCAATCAAATAAATAATAGACCAACTACTTTAATAAACTTTAATATCTTTATATGTATAGTAGCTACGATAACAACAAAAATATTTACACCATTCACTCAGTACATGTGCATGTATAGCTAATTATATATATTATATATGTTTATATTATTTTCCGCCTATAATTGCTGTAAATGGCCTGCACGACCTAAGTATAGATGGACTAGTTTATTCAATAGAGTATATGGTTGCACATGCATGCGTAACAAGATATGAAGTCATCTTAGACGTAAAGAGGGTAAAACGAAAGGTCAACCTTGCGAAAGAGGTAGATTCAAAGCTAATTCACGCAACAAAACCTTACATTCTTTTTCCGCTCCGTCGAGCTGATTCCCGATGATCCCGATGGCGATCCGCCACCCGACGTGCCAGAGGTAGACAAGAAGTTGAGCGTCCCCGTCGATTGCAAATTGGCTCCTCCCGTGGAATGCATGCCGGGGGTTCCGGGCCCATTCATCGGACCCTCTTGCCACACCTGGCTCACGCTCGTCATGCTCGTCCCGAGTTTCAACCTCGCGAATATCGTCATCTCGCCGTTCCCATACGTCGCCGATATGCTCGGCACCCCGAAGCTCAGGGCCCCCTCCGGCAAGTCCGTGCTGTAGCTGTCGACGCTCGACGTGTAGGCGTACATCGACCCACTCGTGGTCATGTAGGCCACGAGCGCCTGGCACCCCACCATGCTCTGCCCCTTGGGGTTTATCGCCCACGAGATCCACCTCGAAGTCGAGGCGCCCGTGTGCCGGAACGCGACGTCGGCCGTGCCGGTCGACTGCGTGTAGTTCCAGTGGAGGTAGGAGCTCAGCACGGGGAGGTCGACGCACGAGGCGTAGGTGTTCTTGTTGGAGAACGTGTAGTTCCGGCAGGTCTGCGCACGAGAGCGCGAAACGCAAAGAGAAAACACCAAGAGGGCCCGTAGAAAAAACACGGACCTCATCGAAGCACTCTGCATAGTACCTTTTCTAAAGAGAATTTGTAAAGTTTAGTGGATGAAAAATGCAAGATGAGATGATAAAGAAAGGGAGGAGGAGAAGTGATCGAGTTAGGGTTTGATATTAATGACTGATCCTACTAAGACTAGGTCTCTTATATATAGCGGTGTCTCTTCCATGACGAGTGGCCAAGATCATTCTTTTCTTCTTCTTTTTCTTTCTTTCTTCCCACCACCAGAGAATTAATCAAGATTTATATATATAAAAGGTGAGTACTGGGTAAGGTGTGTTGCGGGAAGTGGGAATTTGCCTAGAAAGTCTTCCTTCCTTGTTCTTGAAATTTCCTGAATTTCTTTAGGGTTTTATATGTCAACTTGTTTTAGAAATCATACTTCCAACTGCTGCCAAAGCGTCGTTTATTTTGATTCCGTCGAGAAAAATCAAAGGAAAGACAAACGAACATTCTGTCGCGGCACTTTATTGTCATTACTTATGTTGGTTTTTAATGTTATCTTACAATAGATATGCGTAAGAAAAATCAAGGATTTTTAGTCAAAATAAGCTAAGAAAAATTACATTATTTGATTATTAGCCTATTGTGTGTGTGTTAACTTATATATCAAGATAAAATTTGAAAGTGTGTGGGATTTAAATTATCAAACAGGTAAAAAAGAATAAAGAATTACTTTTTTTTCTTCTCCGTGAATATATGACTTAAGATTGCATTTGGTCAAAGGGAAAAAAATTGGCGATTGAATAATAATAATAATAATAATATGTGATAATTTAGTTTAGTGGGGAGTCCTCGGGTTCTCTTTTCTATGTGCGGAGTCAAGTTGATTCCGCGTCCGAAAATATTAAAAAAAAATCAGCGGCGTGTGTCGGGCATGTGGGTGTGGGGTCCATTTCGCTTTTTAACTTTCGTTTTATCCGAGGTGGGTCTAAATAAGAAATTTCAAAAATAAACAAGATGGTTAATTATTCAAGATACAACCTAGAACTGAATGGGTCCCACCAAAATAAAAGGAAAATTAATTGAATGGCGTGTGGCTCCCATGCGCCCCCCAATTAAAAAAAAAAAAGAAAACGTAGGTGTAACTATAAGGTTTGATGTTAATTCCAAATATTTGCATTAAAAAATAAGCAATAGACAGCTAGATCGACAGCCTGGCCAAGAACGTGAGGCAACAGCCACGTCACGTGCTCTGTCTTGCCTTGTCGTTTTGCTAGCTTGCACCACATTCTTGACCACGTGGAATTTTACTTCTTTTTATCTATATCAATTAACTTTTTCCCATTAGAATATTGGATTAAAATCACGAAAAGCCTCAAATCAATATAATTGTGACAAATTTATTAATTTTTAGATCACTAAAAATCTCAAACCAATACACATGTAATAAATGTAGCTCAAATTAATATTTTGATCACAAAAAACCCCAAATAAGTATAGTTGTGATAAATTTAGATTCTATTAATTTTCATTAAATTAAATTAACCCCAAATTACTATGTATCATCTAATTCAGTAATTTGATAATAAAATTTAAAGGAAAATTAATGAAAGATAAAGTAGTCACAAGCATATTAATTTAGAGTTTTTTGCAATTAAAAATTATTTTTTGATAAATGTATCATAGATATACCGGTTTAAGGCTTTTCATTCTACTAACATTAAAATATATATATAAAAAAATTATCTTATTTTTTTTCCTGGTCTGCCTTTGTTTTTTATTTTTATTTCTTTTTTTCGGGATGACCAATCAGCTTCACCGACAAGAGGAGGAGGAATTTAAGGAAGGCGAGTTTGACTACGCCTTATCTCGAAGTGATGGCATCAGAAAGAGGCATTTCGAGTACGTGATACTATTAAAGAAGCAATTTCCTCGCTTCCAACCCAGGCGTAAACGTAAAACTTTCGCCCGCAGTTTATTCTGCATTACGCCGAGATGGCATCATCGCCCACGTAATCAAATAGTTCCCATTTCATGATGCTAGAAAACGAATACAATAAAGCAGCTTAAGTGACAAGCACGTCGATTATCATAATGAGAAGCCAACTTTGTTTACAAGCTGAGCAAGAACAATGAATCGAGACACGCTTCCCGTCACGTCCGCACCGACGACGACGCACCTGCTTCGGATGCACGTTCTCTCCCCCCTCTGCGCGGATGAAACTTGATGCAGCTTGCTTCCTTGCTGCCGAAGCATCGATCGAGAACTCGTTCACATGCCCCGTGGGGTGGTCGCCGCAAATGCAAGACTAGCTCTCGATGAAACACGATCAAATCCTGCTCACGGCAACGATGCTCCTAAGCTGCTACCCCCTGTTTTTTTCAGATTGCTGATGCACCTTAAAGGCTCATCCTCTCTCAAGCACGATCCTTGGCTAACCGTACGAGCGATCTTGATGATCCAAAAGAACCCAAATGACTTTCAACCACGTGAAATACCATTTGTAAATCTCCAATGGGAATAATCACGAGAAAAGCTACGCAAGAACGGAGCAAGACTAGACAGGGCTACACCATGCCGCCTTTCTCCGCATTGCTTGCACTTACTTGATGCTAATACTATCCTAGAAAGTCCGCAGCATTCCGAACTCGTTGCGCGTGAACTTCCCTAACTTTCAATCTACATCTAGTGCTTACGTTGAGATTTCTTATACTTGAAGGCAATGTAAGAACCTATACTCAATACCGAACTCAGCTACCGAGTGGAATTTGGTTAGCAGTGAACCATCCGGCCATCTTCATGAGGGCGTTTCTGACTTTACTCTCGTCTTGTTTGCTGCTAAAAATGCACTAGTGGCCCTCCATGTAGCCGAAAAGATATCGCCATAGCTTGCCTACTTTGCCTCTAAACTTGTCAATGAAGAGATGAACAGCGATCTGTGGGGCATGCGAATTGCTATGTACATAATGGGGGAGAAAAAATAAGATGTAGTACAAACTGTTACTGTCTGTTCAACTCTTTACAGCGCCAATCATTGCGCACATCAGCAACACTCCCCTGAATGAAGATAACTGCTCATAGCTAAATAAGAAGGGCGACCACATTCGTTCGCTCTTATTCGTGGTTAACATCACCAAGTAGACACTGCAGCTCCTCCTGCTTCGTCTTTGTAACATCTAATTCCAAGGTCACCTGTAAAAACAGCTCAGAATATGGGAATTCCATTTCATTCATAAGCAAAAATAAAGAAATGAACATATCATGGAGCAACATTCCGATGAGTGCCATTGAGCCAAAAGCATAGAACTGGGACAACAGTTCTGTTGTTTCGTGAAAATTTCCAGAGGGCCAACTGACCATCCACACGCCATCACTCAAACATAAAAATACAAATCCGAAAAATGTATGCACAACAAACAGATGACTAACACTTTCACGTTTCATATACTGGTAGATACAGAACAAATGAAAACTATAAAGCAGGATCTGTGCCAACTGAAGGGGAAAGATTCTAACCTCCTTGAAGATTTCGCTGTGAGACGACTCCACAAAGCCCTGCAACAACAATCTCAAGATATTATCACCATGATGTGGGCCAAAGTCGCACACTCCCACAAGCATGCACATGCACCAAGAGAGAGAGGGGAGAGAGTGAGAAAGAGAGAGAGACCAATTTCTGGAACATATGAAGAGATGCTCTGTTCGATTCTCCAATTTTTGCACGAAAAGTGTGTATCCCAAAGCTTTTCATTGCAAAAGCCATCATCATCAGAACAGATTCCTTTCCAAGTCCCTTGCCACGGCTAAGCTAGAAGATATGAGACAATAGTAAATGCAGCTAATACCAATTCAAACACATAAAGTCAACAAAGAATTTAATTATATCAAACTAATTGAGTATGGATGATTTCCCTAATGTTCTGAATAGACAAACTCATGTCACTTATAGAAAGTTATGCACTCCTAGGACCAACAGGAACAGATAACCAAAGAGATCTCAAAATAATTAAGGTAGTAAATATGATCTCCCTGTAGATTCATATTATGGAAGAGACAAAAGAAAGTTTGCAACTGCTAAGAGTAGTGATCAATGCAGTTTATGATTCATCACAATGCCCTGCAAAAACGGGATTAAAATATTACATTTAAAATTAGTTCCAGCCATTTGCTCAACACCTGGTTTCATCACTCAGCAGTTTTTCTTATATGTTTCAAAGAAAATCTTGTCAGGTTGAAAACCTGCACTTGTTTTTTTGATATTTTAGAAATAGAATTCGACCAATTAGGTAACTGATTGTTAAAAATAAGCTTCAGAAAATCTTTGAGAGGACCGTCACATCTAGAATAATATTTAAGCCAATAAATTCGATTGCTCAGGATACTCATTGAGATCAACAAGTTGCCTCACCTAAGAAGGTAAGTTAAGCTACCAATTAGCAATCTCATCCTATCAATCAGGAATGCTCAAAAAGAAAATCAAGTACCTCTTGGGCTCTGCAATCATTATCTCAATCTCTGCCATCTGGGGATCGTCCAAATCATTCATGTATATGTTCACATCACCAACCATGGCTGGATTAAGCATAAGATTAGAACTCTTTTAACTAGAATTGCAGCATTGCTTGATTACATAACAGAGTAATATCTAGTTCCACCAGAAGGCCCAAATCCTTCATGACTGAACAAGAAATCACATCAAAGTCGATATTTTTGGCACAAAAAATAAGCATCCCGAAGTATATACACACAGTCCACACAAGCACCATTTTACAGCAGACTATCAGACCCTTCATTTGATCAATAATGGGTAAGGCGACCCTTCCTTTTTCCTACCCTGGAGAGCAGCATCCCAAAGCTCCGATTTTTCCGGCCCTTCTCAGGATTTCCTTGTCTAACTAACGAGAAAATATACATGAAGAAATGGATAGCCGCAACGCTCACCTTCGACATGGGGATCTCCTTGCACATATTTCCCGTCCACCATTTCCTTGTCCAATATGATAAACGTCTGCTCTGCAAGAACCATGCTTGCAATGTCAATTATACAGAAGCAACGACACAATCCCGAAACTACCCCACCTACTCAGCCGGTAAAGAACCCTAAACCCCGACAGTCAGCTCACTGCTCAGAAACAAGGGTTAAAAGAAAAAAACGAAATTTGAAAGCCTAATCAACAATTCAAGCCGCAAGAACCGCCCCCTTCAGATCCTCCGGCGCAATTCAGGGAACCTGGCAAGCACGAATCGATTCGAACGTACATACATGCACAAACCAAGATCAAAACACGCACACCCAACACCCACGACGCACAGAGAGAGATTAGAGGACCGACTGAGTGGGTCGAGGGTCCATGAGCGCTGCATCTGGAACTCCTGATCGAGGGAGAGGGGCTCGGAGCCGGTGGCGGCGAGGAGGGCCGGGTCCTGCATCCACTCGTGGTACTTGGGCACGTGCGCCGCCGTGTACGGCACCAGCACCACCCTCTCCCCCTCCAAGCTCGCTTCCTTCCCCATCTTCTTCTCCCTCTCTTTCTTCGTCCTCTTCGTTTCGGTTTACGGGGGTGCGAACTTCGACGGCCGCCGCGGATGATGCCTTCGAACGAGACGGGTCGGGCCTTTTTGACCCGTCGTCGCTCGCGGGAAGCCCGATCGAATCCCAACCAAGATCAACGTGATTTAATTATTTTTTGGGACAAACTGACGTAATTTACCACCCCCTCCCTAATTTTTGGCAGAAATTACATTAGTATCGATAGTGAATCCTACCTATAAATTTATCAAGATTTAGATCGGCTGATGCGATGTCCATTAAGTTGTATTTTGCACTGTGGATTGCCGCAATTATTAATGATCGAACGAATATAATGAAAGCAGTATTATCATATTGCAAACGCTATGATTGGAAGGACCATTTGAATTAATCTCACCGTTATCTTCAGTAATCATTGTTGATTATTTATGGCGAATTCCATAATGCCTACTCAATATTCCACACAAAGGTTTTAGGTGACCGGCATATTCTGTCATAGTGTGGCGCTTAGCCAAAGAGTGCCGAACCTCTCATTCTCATGCCCGAGGATTAAAGAGCTTTTTAGACATGTAATAACTTAGCTTAGCTTCAAAGTGAAGCAAAACATGATGAACTCATGTCCAATGAAAAGAACATTTGCAGAAGTAAGAAAGAGATAAGAATGGTCATCTTTTAAGGACTATCTTACCTTCAAAGCCAAGCACTGAGAAAGGCTTTTCCATGATGAGCTTACCGAGTTGCTATCATGAGCAGTCACTTTCACTTCCCAAAAATTCCTGAAACGACCAACCCACCACATAAAAATGCCCACCAAATAGCTTGTCACTCAGAGATCACCCAGCTCATCTTCCAACTTCATCATCCCATCCCCATCTTCTCTTCCACAATTCACAATTCACCATGCCAATCTCTCATCATCTGATCTTGCTCTCCCTCCTCCTCCTCCTCCTCCTCCTGTCCTCCTGCCCTCAGCCTGCCTTCTCTGCCCACTGCACCACCACAACATCCACCAAGTCATTCCACAAATGCGCCTCCCTCCCCACCCAGCAGGCTTCCCTGGCTTGGACCTTCCACCCCCGCAACGCCACCCTCGACCTCGCCTTCTTCGGCTCCTTCATCTCTCCCTCCGGTTGGGTCGGGTGGGGGATCAACCCCACCTCCGCCGAGATGACCGGGACTAGCGCGCTCATCGCCTTCCCGGACCCGAACTCGGGCCAGATCGTGCTCCTCCCGTTCGTCCTGGACCCAACGGTTAAGCTCCAGAAGGCCCCGCTTCTCTCTCAGCCGATCGACGACATCCACCTCTTGTCGTCTTCCGCCACGCTCTACGGCGGGAAACTGGCCACCGTCCACAATGGAGCTCAAATACAAATTTACGTCACACTAAAGCTGACTCCGAACAAGACCAGGATCCATTTTGTTTGGAACCGCGGACTATATGTTCAAGGCTACTCGCCGACCATTCACCCAACCACCGAGAACGATCTCTCGTCCATCGCCACGATCGATGTCCTGTCGGGATCCGCCGGTTCTCAGCACAGCAACATTGGAACTCTAAAGACGGCTCACGGGATCATAAACGCCATCGCCTGGGGAATCCTTCTCCCTAGCGGAGCGGTGATCGCCCGGTACCTGAGGCACGTGCAGGCGCTAGGACCCTCGTGGTTCTATGCTCACGCCGGGATACAACTGTCCGCTTTCTTCCTAGGAACCGTCGGGTTCGGCATCGGGATTAGGCTCGGGGAATTGTCTCCGGGAGTGGTTTACGGGCTCCACCGGAAGCTCGGGTTCACGGCATTTTGCCTCGGCGCGCTCCAGACGCTGGCGCTTCTTTTCAGGCCCCGGACCACGAACAAGTTCAGGAAGTACTGGAAATCGTACCACCACTTTGTCGGGTATGCTTGTGTGGTAATAGGAGTCGTGAATGTCTTCCAAGGATTTGAAGCAATGGGCTTAGGCAGGTCCTATGAGAAGCTGAGCTACTGTCTGTGCCTGTCCACTTTGTTAGGTGCCTGCATAGCTTTAGAGGTCAACAGCTGGGTGATTTTCTGTAGGAAGTCCAAGGAAGAGAAGATGAGGAGAGAGGGACTGATTGGTGGTTCTGAGAAAGAGAGTGGAACCTTCAGATTGAATTAACCCACAGAAAAGTTTGATAGCAACTCTTGAGTGTAATGTGAAACTTTTTCCCTTTCATTTTTCCTAAATGGGTCGATCGCATTGCAAGAAATATAAGTATTGTCTGATTAAAGAATCTCATCAGATGCAAGCTTTCATGTCAAGAAATCCGTTTCCTCTGCTACCCTCATTCCTAATTATGCGAGAGCCGATGATGTCGTATGTGGTTTTGCGACTGATTCTATCCATCTTTTCGATCTGGTGCATTTGCTCCTGCGCAGTTGGTTTCAGAACCAAACTCGTCGACTCGCATTAGAGTACACTTAACATGACAGCTGAATGGGAGGATTCTGTACTTTAGTCCAAAACACAATTTTTCAGCTAATGAATTCTCACTGATGAGAAGTGAATTGCACATTCAAAGCACATCATCGAGGTTCTAGAGCAACTCGACGACAGCAGCAGCCAAAAAGGTCCTATCGCAAGGGATCAGCAATATGGTTCCTCATGCTCCGCTGCGCGCTGTTTTGGATCTAGCCATCTCTTATATGCCATTATGACAATTGCTCGAGAATCAAAACCTCCAATGAGAGGTGACCAGTATTTATGTAACAAGGATTTGAGATTGCAGAAGGAAGACGACATTCCCAACTAGTTAGTGGATGATTACTAGCTCAAATTTTGTATCACCCAGCTTTCGTTAATGAAGAGTACATCAAATCGATTATCCGCTGTTGCGACGCCAGGAATTTTGGCCACAAATTTAGCTTTAAGACTGAAAAGAGTACAAAGGACATTCCACCTGCAGAAGTGCTTTTCTTTTTGGTAAAATCATGATGCTTCTTTCGACATGGAAATCGCCATCAATTACGGCGAAGACAAGGCGGTCTCTCTTTAGGTCATCTTCATCATTAGATGAATTTCAAAGAGATGGTGCAATAAAGGGTGACCGCTAGAGAGAGGGAGAGAGACGTCTTTCATAAAGAAAACTTCTTATTGGGACCTGAGCATAGCTAGTGTATGATCTGTTGGACCAGGAGAAAGATTCAGTCATCATCATCTCATTGTCCCTAAAGAGAGAATATTACTGAGCCAATGGGGACCTGAGAGATTCATCACAACTTACAAATCTGCTCTGTTCCATACACTTTCTTCTATGTTAGGCCACCAAACACATGATTACCAGTGAGAGAGCACTGTGCTGGAAAATCCCCACATGAAAAAGAAATTAAGGTTGACATCTTATGTATACAAACACATCAGCGACTGATGCTTATCCTAGAGATCTGGCTAACCCAGTGAGGAAACTAAATTAGATGACAACCACGATAACCAGAGCAACAGAAACTGGTCGACAGAATGAAATGTGTACGAAAGCAAAAGTTAAGTTCACAAGGATTAAAACAACTTTTCCCAAGAACGTGAAAAAAAAAAAGAACAAGAAACTCATCTGCGCGAAATCCTGGATCACCACAAGCTAACCATATAAGCATTATGTTGAGAAAATACTTCATACAACGAGATGAAATAGAGTTCTAACCAAGCGAATATGGAGTGTATAAATGACTACTTGAGGACACAAACTTAGACTTTGCAATCAAATAAAGCTGAAATGTGTCTCATTAATTGTATCCACGGAAGAAAGAATCGAATTATGTAGTAGCTTATTCCGGGACCCTACATGGGTATCCCTTAACGTTTTCACACTAGTAAATCAAGAATTCCAGTTACAATCTGCAGAAAGAAAGGAACCTGGACAAGAAATCACAGCCTTGCCAGACAATTGAGCAAATAAAAATCTAGGGGAAAATTTTTATCAGTCTATGCTTCTATGTATCGCCACCTCACCCAAAGATGCATGATACATTTCCGACTATATCCGAAATCTAATTTTACATCACTCAAGTAGCAGAAAACAACCTAAAGTTGTACCTCAAAAAACTCAAGCCTCAACACAAAATCCTTGTGTAACTTCTATCTGTAAGTTTAATTTTCCAAAAGACACTCCCGTTAGCTCTAAACAACCAATTTCTTTGACCAAAGTTTTAGAGAGATATCCCAAATCATAGTTCACCAGCTTCACCAAACTCTTCTTCACCTATCGAATTCTGAATGTATGGAGAAGATCTCCCTAGGAAGCAATGCCTGCTGAAAAAGAAAAGGCAACCTTGTTAGATTAAAATGCCGAATATTTTGTATACACAATTACTAAATACTTGGACTGAAGAAAGAAAAGATGGATCTATGTGTAACGAAAAATTACTGTTGAAAATAAAAGCAACTTCTAACGTGAAATGGTGATATGAAAGATTTTCACTTTCCAACAAGAGCTAAACTTTCTATATATATGAGGTTGCCTGAACTTCAACCTGTAGACAAGGACAGAAGGAAATCAACCTCATTCGCAGGAAATTGACACCACTACAGAAGCATTCGTGAAACACATATGCATATATGTTACGCACAACCAAAAACCAATAAGTACTAGCTAAGATGTCTCGTGTGAAAAAGGTGATTCAAACTTTTAACTTGGACCATGAAATGGTTATAAATTATTAATATGATATGGTCAACATTGGTTACTGATTTATCCCGAAAGATAAATGCTTAAGCACAACAAAGTCCATCAACCACAACCGCACACTATAAAAGCAATTCAACTTCAGATGCAACAAGTATTCAATGCCCTCATTGCCTGTATAATGTTATCACCATCTCCTCCCTAATATCCACACGTCAAAATCTAATATCACCAATCCTGGCTCCACTTTCCTTCATTAAGAAAATGCACCTCTCTTCCTCTAAATTGATCAAAGCAAATTCGGAAGTGACTTTTGGACATTACAATTTATAATTACATATGTACATTAAACACTCTCACGATGGTTTGGAAAGACCATAGATTATCCTTTTCCCCTACACTAACATAAACAAACACGGAGTATTAGTTGGTGTAGAAATAAGCATTTGGACATACAATTTGGGCGTCTAAGACATGACCTATCAATCGACATCCTCCAACTCTCCACCCTTGTCATATATTCTATACATCATACTAGATGGATATCGAGATATAATTGAATGAGCATACAGGACCATAACTATATTGTCAGTTTCAATAAACGAAAAATGAAAGAATTTTCTCCTGTGTGGCCATAACAGAATCAAACCCAGATTGAATTAAACAAACCCAAAACCTAATTGAATGTAATATTATAAAGATAATTTCACGAACTCTCTCTACTCTAATGAAATTAGGAGGGGGTTTTGCTACTGCAGTCCAACACACAAGGGGTATTTCCCTTGAAAAAGGAACCGATCCTCCACATTTAACAGGAGTGCAAAGCAGATTTCAGAAAGCATGGGGTGTCCATCAACTTTCATTAAACGGGGTGCTCTTATGGCGTGTTCCCTTTTTTTCAAGTAGGAAACAAAGAAATGAGCATACTACACATGGATTGCAGAGAAAACAAAGTCGATGCAAAAGACACTTGGAACATAAAAGCACTTCAAACAACATTTCTAATACATTAGCAGTTGCCACCTCTGAGAGAGAGAGAGAGAGAGAGAGAGAGAGAGAGAGAGAGAGAGAAGGAGGGAGGGAAGGAGGCACAACAACAGAAGTGCCAGAAGCTGTCAATATGAGGGTGACAATTTAGTAGCACTATGACACATGCCCCCTAGCATGAAAACTTGAATGTCACTATGGACTAGAAACTAGCATTTTAAACACAATTTCAAAAAAAAAATTTAAAGTTAAGCCAAAAACAGCACAAAGTTCATGATTTCACAAGTTGACATTTTCATTCTGTGCTCTGCTACAATGGGGGAAAAAATTAACCTGCACTAGTATATTAAGCAATCAGACCATACACATAGACATAAAAAAAATTTGGTGTTTTGTATTATCCACTAATCAACCAGAAACTAGTACTTGATAAATCTAGATGTGCTCCTTGCATCCAGATGCACATACATTCTCACTCACAGACTTCTAAAACCGAGCTGAATCAATTGATTGGATAAATCTTGCTGCAAATTATGTAAGATTTTCCAAGGTACTATCTCAAAACATGAGTAGAAAAATAAAAAATAAAAAAAATATTGACCATTTCATTCATGAAAGTTTTGACAGTTTCATGACCTCAGTTCCACTTGAGTGAGGGATCTTAGTTCCACTTTTGGGTCATATTAAGTACATGCAAAGGGCAAATAGTACTCGAGACAAGCTTAAACGTTTTGACATCCCAATCCAGAATCAAGGGTCAGATGAATTTGTAAGTGTTAACCCAGGAATCACAGCACAGCGGGTACTGATTGCACCAAAAGAGTAGACAGACAAATTTTACGTTTAACCTGATTATCCCTGAAAATGCTTGCAGTGGAATTTTAAGACAACCACAAAATAAGGGTTCACTTTGCAATTTTCAATTCTGAATGCATGTGCAACTTCGTTCACTACAGAAGATCATGAAAGTTCTCCTGCACATACAGCTGCTACCTAAAAGCTCAAATTAAGCTTGTTAACACAACTATCTGGCCCAACACAAACTCACCAAACTCAACCGTAGTAGGAGATAAAGCCTCAGAGAAAATTCTCAGCACATACGCTGTTGGAAAAGCTTCACCAGGGGAAAATTAAGCTTCTCATGCACTTACTTATCCACCCAACAACAGAATCACATGCAGAAATTACATTATGAAGGAGTAAACAGTGCAATCAGCATATCACCAGATGCCAAGGATAAATCATGGCAGCATGGTGTAGCAACACCAGAACTTAACAGCCAACACTGTCAAATTGGATGGTCCAAAGGATCTTCAGGGATGACATAATAGGGTACTAAGCCCATATGTAAAACTTCCACATACCAAGCACCCTCGTAAGTAAACAAAGTAATACCTAATTAAGTATACTAATTTTCTAGGACAATGGACCGGTGGTATCAGTGGGATACATCAATCCCTGGGATTTCATCATTCATGATCATGCTAAGAAAAGATCCTGATTCCCAACAGATTAGAATCTCGGGTAACAGTTAATATATTTTTCTTCTTAATTTGAGGACAAAGAATCATCTCCTTCAGGAACAGGCTTAGTCACAGTAGAAGAATGATAGCTAGCAATTCAAAAGAAGGGAAGAACTGGTTGCATTTGTGATAGGCTGTATAGAGATAAGGGAGACGAAATTAATGGATGATGAGTACTTCTTTTAACAGTGTAGACCATTTGTCTCAAAGCAATATTGTTCAAATTTTGCAGACATTAGAACCAAAACAACAGACTAAGCCGAAATGTGTCCTAGCAGAATGATCAAACAAATACAACAGGATAAAAGAATTGTCCTTCCCTCAGCATAAGAAAAGGAAAAATAAAAGTTTCTTTCCCAAAAAAAAAGTCTTTATTGAGAAATCGTTAAGAGGTACTAAAACAAATTTAAGAAATTACATGGAGATCTTAAAGTGAGACATTACCTCTAGTTCACTCTCTTATTGACGCTGTAATCACCAACATAACCTGGAGAACTTTTAGCTGAAACATCTGAAGCAGCATTGCCAATTCCATAACCAAATGAACCAGATCCTCCCCTCTCAGGATTTGGCGGGCGCCAAGTAGTGTCACCATACACTGAAGCACTTCCATAGAGGTCTGCAAAGGCACCATCGTAGGCACCATTTGATGTACCATATGATGATGTCAGGGGCCCACCAGATCTGTTGTTTCTTCCATACCCCACACTGCCCACTGCGTAGCTGTTGCTACCACCTCCATAACCAAAATTCGCACTATCATTGGAGGCACTGTTTCCACCACCACCACCTTGAGCAGTAATTGGTGAAGAGGTCCAATTAACGGCACTACCGCCAAAGCTGCTTCCTCCAATGCTCAAATTTCCTCCCGTATTGGTGTTAGAGCTTGTAGGGTTCGTGGCCTGATTCAGGCCCCCATTTCCCCAGAGATTCCGAGTCACTGAGCTGAAGAAAGAAGAGCTCCCTCCATTGCCTCCATCATATCCAACTGTACTGTTAAATCTATTGGAATTGCCAACGTAATAAGGATTCAGTCCCCGGCCATAGCTGATGTTGTTACTGAAATTTGTAGTCCCGCCATAATTTGGGTTAAGCCCTGTCTCAAAATTCATGCCAAATGCTGGGTATCCACTTCGACCTCCTGCAACCGGACTAAACCTACCATCCATCCTAAGTCCATATCCTCCCACGGCACTTGGGTTATATCCCTGAGTGTATCCACTAAGAAAGTTATTGACACGACTCATCCCATAGTTATACCCACCAAGTGGGCTACGACTTGGACCCGGTGATAGCTCCTTGGGAACTGCTCTCTTCACCTCAACCATTTTGCCATTCAGTTCATGAAAGGTACCGAGCAACGCCTTGTCCACAGCTTCCTCTGTGTCATAAGTGATAAACCCAAAGCCTCTGGGCCTCTGGGTGTTGTGATCATACATTACGACGACATCTGTGACCGTACCAAATTGCTCAAAGTACTTCTTAAAGTCACTCTCAGTTACTGTGGATGCTAAACCTCCTACAAAAATCTTCTTGGTACGGCCAGGGCCAGGAGAACTATGAACACTGCTGCTGTTCCTACTCAGAATGTTCTGGTCGTCCCTAGGAACAGCTTTCTTAGCCTCGACCTGAGGATACAGAACTTGATGATCATAAATACACCTCATGTAACTGTAATGTACTAGAAAAGAAACCGCCGATTGAATGAAATACGGGACAAAGAATGTACTCATACAGAAGGAGAAGGGGAAAAACGAAAAAGGAAGTGTAGACAAATATTACATTGAGTTTCAAATTTAGTTGAATACAGAATCCTGCAATCACAATGTTGGACTTGTAATCTCAATAGAAAGTTGAAGAATTTACATCATCAGGTATAACAAATCATAATTAACCCTCAAAAAAGAAATGACACGGTAATAAGTAGACTTGCGGAGATCACTCACTTACCATCCGGCCATCAATGTTGTGCTTATCCTTGATGACTCTTTCGGCAACGGCCGGATCCGCAAAAACGACAAAACCGAAACCGCGGGCACGCCCTGTGGTTCGATCCTTCATGATGATTGCCTCCACCACCTCTCCATAAGCACCAAAATACTCTTTCAGTCTCTCCTCATTTGTGTCCCATGATATTCCACCGATAAATAGCTTCCCATTATCAGATTGCATTGCCTCTACAATTAAAAATTACCATCTCATCAATCAAAACACACGCCACTCAATCCAAAACACTCACAATACCAAGAAAGCAAAAGGCGGGCACTTTAAAGACGGAATGAAAAACCCATTTCCACTAGAAACCACACAGTCCGTATAAGATCCACCCGATTTCAATCCACAATTGAAAACCGATGAACCATCCAAATCGAGCAAACAAAAGCTACCCAGGAACCAGAATCGAATTCGCCCGAACACCATCCACTCAAAAAAGGGAAAGGAACAATAAAAAATGCACGCACACGACCAATCCCAGAACGCATATCAATACCTTCTGTCGACAGACGAGTACGAACCGCGAGCTCGATGCCAAGCCAAACGAAAAAAAAAATTATATCAAAAAACAAAAGAACCAATCTTCAGATTCAAGACCGAAACATAAGATCCTCGTCCAGCCGACCCAAGAACGCAATCCCACCTAATCAGACAACAACCGAACCCACATCCATCAAGATCCAAGAACCAACCCAAAATTCCTGAAAATCGAAACGACCCAACTCCAGATTCGCACCGATCGGAGCTCAGACCCCGGGGGAGACGCCGAATCTCGCGACGGCCACCGCCTAAGATCTGACAGGAACGACACCACCACCAACAACAACAACAACAACCGGAACCGAGGGCATGATCTCCATATGCCCCCTTCCCGACCACAGCCGCCCGTGTCCCGTGAATCAATCGTTTTTATTCCCCGATAAATTCCAAATGCATATTCAAGTGCCCAGGAAAAACAATATGCTTTTTTTCGCGTATTATTTTTTTTCTTTTATTTTTTTTTTCTCCCACTTTCTTCCTTCTTTTTCCTCAGAGAGAGAGAGAGAAGAGGAGGAGGAGGAAGAGCAGAGGAGAAGAAAGGGAGAAGGATTGCAGCATCCGGTGAATGGACTATATATAGACTTTGATAATAAATAAAATAAATAAAAATTAAATCTTTTTCCCCAATTCTCAATAAAAATTCGATTTTTCTTTTTCCCCTCTCCTTATGGAAATAGAAAAGACTCGAAATGGTGGAGGAGGAAGAAGAAGGAGGAGAGAGCAGCGAAATTGAGGAATTTTTTCCTCCGTATTTATGCGGGATCTGATGATAAAAATGGAGGAAGAGATAGAGAGAGAGAGAGAAGAGAGAGAGAGAGGAGAGGGTTGGCTTTTCGTCCCCTTTTATACTTATTGGAGAGAGACGGCCGTGTTTGCGTGCTCACACCGAGCTGTCCCCCCTCTGCGCCATCCCATTGGCCGATCAGCCTCCGCCGTCGATCTTGCTGACTTCTCTTCGGGAGTCGATCGGCACAGGCGGCCTCGATCGCCCGATCGGGATCGGGATCCTCGGCTCCGGGGATCGACGGTCGAGACGGGGCAGAGAATTATATGAGCACAGTCGCTACGTTGTCCCGTCACCACCCGACTCGACAAGTGGCGACATTCATGGGTATGCGATCTAGATTCTACGCCTCCATTTCTAAATTTGTCTCGTCAGATAAGATGTGAGCGTTACCTTTTAAATAATACGAGCCCAGTTGCTACATCTCACGTCATCACCCATCTTGGTAAGCGGCATATGATAAAAACGAGAGACATTTAGGGGTACGTTATCATGATCCTATTTCCACGTACTTAAATTTATCTCGCCAAATAAGATGAGAGTATTACCTTCCAAACAGTATGAGCTCAATTGCTATATGTCACGTCATCACCCAACTTGGTAAGTGGCATCCAATGAAAATTCGATATGTAATCCCGACTCTACATCATCCTCCTTAAACCAGACAAGATAAGTGTTATCTTCTCTTCTCAAGAATACAAGCCCAACTACTATGTATCCTATCATCACCCGACTTGGTAAGTTGTGTCCAATTAAAACTCGACACTGGGGGTATGTAATTATGACTTTACATCTCCATTCCTAAATTTATCTCGCTAAACAGGCTCCGAATGTCACCTTCCAAACATGTTGATATGCCATATGGATTCATATTTCCTCGATAAAAAGGATAGTCATGAGATTAACAACCCCATCAACTCCAAACAAGGCAACAAATGTGCAATTTCACCAATTTACCATATCAACCTCACTCGCCGACACAGCTTTGACTACCAGCAACTCTTTTTCATCGTTACGCCATATCCCTCATAGATCCAATTTCGAAATTCCGGTTATTCATCTAGGCTTAAATATGGAATTCTGCCTTGGCACGATGCTCTCCATTTCGGTGCGCACTCCATTGCTTGCCTCTTTTAGGCAAAGCCATGGACACTATGATCGCGCGAGAGCGCCTTTTACATTACATTGGAGGAGAAAAAATGGCAAAAATACACATCAAAAGGGGGGGGACAAATCAAGGGAAGTGGCCAGGACAATGTTTTGATTGCAAAGGTTGTAAGGAAACAAGGTTGTATGGAAACCTCTCGCGGATGATGTTGAGTTTTGGGGCTGCATACATTGAGAATTGCGTTGACTTTGAAGGGTCAATGCAGTCTTTTTTGCCCCCACCTTTTCCCTTCCTCTCTTCTCTTTTCCCGTACGCGGAGAGAGGGAGTTGCGTCGATATTAATTTGTCTGGGGGGTCATTTTCTTCTATCGTGCGTACACCTTTTTTTACATTTTCGGCGGTCATTTTCTTGCGCTATTTTCTTTTCTCTCGTGACGTCCAAACACAAAATCCATTAATTTCTGTAATAACGATTTTTCTTCTACTGTCTGATTTCCCTTCTTCTTTTTTTCTGAACCCTAGCGTCCATCTTCATGTTTTTTATTTTAAGGAGATGTGCCCAAAATTAATAGTGTTTTTACGGATTTAACTGCCAAAAATATATAATTTTTTGGGAAATAAAGATAATACCCGAGACCCCTTAGCATTGAAACTTAAAGTTTTCCTCTGTTTTTGCTTAAATTCTTTTCATTATCTTTAAGTCAACGATCTTTCTCAAAATTATCATTAAAATGTATTAGAATTTTTTCTTGGCTCGATGTGTAGACAAAGTCATTGCACTTATTAGATGATCCTGAAGTGTTCGGATTTCTGCACTTCATTTACCCTTTGAACATTTATAGTGTGTTGTTTCTAAAAAAAAAAAAATTGAAGTGATTTTTTGGACAATTTTATCATCAAACCATATATTTTATTTCTACATGTACGAATATCCACAAGTCCAATAAAAAAGAAAAAGGGGCACAAACCCCAGGAACTCATCAGATCATGGATTCACGATGTCAACTTGTTTTGTGCAATTGGGCTTCCAAAAGAGGATGGAGAAAATGGAGAAAAGCCCAAATTTTTGCTGAAATTTTTTAATAAACGAAATCATTTATATCACCAAACAAAATGGGCAAGAAAAATTAATAAATTGAAAAAAATTGACTGAATCTATATGGCAAAATTAGGTCAGCAGCGTCCCTTCGTGCGCCCCACTCAAAAGAGCAGCCTCTCTTTTCAGGGATTTTTCGGTGGCAAATGGCCGGCCTCGCTTTTTCTCAGCTATTCATGACGACGCCCTTTTGCGATCGCATGCAAGAACGTTTCATCTCGATGTCCTTTTTCTTCTTATATTTTTATATATTCAAAGAGATATTATTTTTTATAAAAATAGCTCATGATCAATCCGGTGGTCAACACCGAATTTCATTATGGATCCAAGCGAAAGGCACAGTTTATCCACAAATTTCTAGATGAATTCTAGTGTGAAACGAATCGGTTTTTGACTTGATCCAATAGCTTTTTCGAACGGTCTGAAATCGTGGCACTTTTGGAAATTTTTATGAAAACAAGGAGCTCATAGCGCCTCTGAAAAAGTAAAGAATTCAGGCTGCTTGAAACTGGAATACCATCAAAAAGAATTCAACCGAGGGTACAAGCGAAATCGGATTTTCTCGATTTTAGGTTTGTCGTGAGGGTTCTATTGATGAACTTATCTTACATTAAGATATCGTAGATCATCACTTGCTTGTCACGTTTGTGATGAATTCTCGTCCTAATAATAACCGATGAAGCATTAATTAAATGCGACTTTGAATGGGGCTGCTTTCTCTCTGCCTCATGTTCAAATATAATTTTATAAGAGAATAAGCAAATAATAAATAAATAATAATAATAAATAAAGAAGAAAAGAAAGTCCTCGCCTAGTCAGCCTGCAATGCCTGAGTAAATTCAAGCACATGGACTTATTAAGGAGGAATAATAACGTGCCTTGCGCACTAATTTTCAAGAAGAAAACGCTGGCATTTGTTTCTTTTTTATTATTTTCTTCATTCAAAGCTTCGGTTGTACACGGCAACTGATTTTTCGCTCTCCAAGTCATATCAGTCAAAATTATCGTAGAAAAAAGTAAAATTGCCCACTTTTCAGGATTGGTTATTATTATGCTTTAGCTTCACGCAGTCAAAAATTAAATTCAATAGTAAATATTTAAGAGAAAGAAACAAAAAGTAACCGAAACATAATTTTAATTAAAGAGTCGAAATATCATATATATATATATATATATATATATATATATATATATACTAAATGTAATTATGGATGCACAACTTATGAGATCTTACATAATCTTTCGCAAAAATGAACTAAACCAGTTACTTTCAGGTGATCATGCATTAGTCTATTAATTGTGTCGCTTTGCAAACCCAAATTTGCTAATTCTATATTGCAGCTGAGTCATGTACTCATGTCATATAGTTGATAGTGTATTTAAAAAAACATGTATCTAATAAAGTATTTAATATGGTGTATTTTAAATAGCAAGTATTTAAAATTGTCAACTAATATTGAGGTGTGCGACCGACAATACAACGGATATTGTATTTAAAGAAGGGGGAGAAAGTTCAATGATATTTCACATATAAATGATGTAGAAATAACATATACAAAGCATAGGCAAAGTTTTTTTTTTTTTGGGCCAATACTCTTTTAAGTAACTTAGAATCTCTGGAGGGATAGGAGAGACATTACAGGTTTATATATACATGATATAATATATATATATATGTAGGGGTTGTCAAGAATGATAAGATAGAAGCTGGCATGTTAGCTGTTCTTCCGCAATGAGGTTAATTTTTAATTCACCACAATGTTCTTGGCCTTGCCTCTTTATGAACGCCTGATTTTATGCACATTAATATCTGCGACCCTTTTATTTTTGACCCACACAACAAACAACAACTCAACACTCGAAAGCAATCATTGGGTGCTTCGAGATCAAGAGAATTGATTGCAAGTTGCCAAGAATGCTTTTGACATTTTATAATTGGCGACACTAATGAATGCGTTTTGACCTTAATTGTTTAGTTCAGATTTAGAGTTACCAAGGGTAAAGGTGATTCATAGGGTAATAGCCACCAGCATTTAGCTAATCTCCAGAGTACCAAGTCAAAAGCATTAGTATATACTATATATGTGGTACATTCTATTTAGTTTTGCATCATATTTGTGCAGGTAGATATCATTTAATGAATACCCGATATTCATACTCCAAAGTGTATTTCGAGGCATGTAAAGAAATTTAATTTCATTCGTTGGAGTTTCAATGAGACTTTGGGTTTATAAGCTATCAAGAACTGTTCAACCAGGCCCATTATTCATTGTGATTAAAAATTAAGCGAGCCCTTAGCATATTAAAAACAAAGTTGAAGATTCTGAAAGAAAAAATTGATAGTCTACTCGTATAAAAAGCAACTAAAAGTCGTTGACAATGGCACTGACTTTACATAATTATATACAAAGAAACACCATGAATGATACTCATTTTACAAAGGTAAAGTTGTATTCTAATGTTGCATATGTATTTGAACCATTGATTTAAATGAGAGGCTAGTACTTCAAATGATAATGTATCGTATGACATAATGAGTTTACGAAGATTGTTATAGGTTTAGTAAATAATTGAGGATGCTTATAATTCTGGAGAGTTTGCCTTCTCTCCCACAGGGCATATGTGACCATATTTGTTATAACAAACTTACTCCATTTTCAATTGAGAAAGAGTCCACTTCAATGTGATTTTCGTTTACATTCATCAATTTGTTAATACAATGCTATGTTTGTCGTGTACGATTTTTTGTTTACATTTATAGATTTGTTATTCTGAACACTCAAACTGTAAAAATTGCAATCATTGTTTTTTTCAATTTTAAACAAATTTAAAATGTAAAAAGCTCAAATTCGTCACATTAAGGACCTCATAAAACAGAAAGTACCATTTTTCTGCGAACGAGCTTTCTGAAATGCTAAGGTTCCTCTCAAACTCGCCCTAAACATTTCGTCTCTTCTACAAACATGCATTTCTCGTATGGTGCGACTCAGCGAGCTGTATTTTATGTAAATGGATCGCTAGTGCCCTAAAAAGATAGTCGAGGACGAGGTAAAAAAGATCAAACCCATCTTGCTTTTTTAAGTCTCCTAACTCCGCCCATTACCACCGACTTCATCTCATGTTTCATTCCATTCCATTATTCAATTTGGTGGCTAGGGTTGGTTGATGATGATGGTACATTCCACTCTACTGCAGAAAGCACCTTGCTTTTTACAGGCAAACATAGGTTGAGGAGTGCGAGGAATGTATAAGTAATCTACTTTTCTGATGTTATTAATAACTAATTATCCTAGGGAAGCCCCCAAAATAAATATTTAATGAGAGAGAGAGAGAGAGAGAGAGAGAGAGAGAGAGAGAGAGACAAGGGGATACCGGTGAGGCATAATTCTTGTGTTACCCACTCACACAGCAATCACAGCTCTCACCCACATCCACATGTGAAAAGAAAGAGGAAGAAAGAGCCCTTTGCTCTCTGAGCTCATCATGTGATTATGAAGCATCCAACCCCCACCTCCACTCTCTTTCTATCCAAAAGGCAGGCAAACAATCTCTCTCTCTCTCTCTCTCTGTCTCAGCAACCCTAATACTGTCATTGTAACCCTTGAATGACATTTGACATTTGACATTTGATAAGTTAATGTACAGTGGGTAGGGCTTGAGCAAGCACTTGCAAGCTCGGGCACCGACTCGACCCGGCATGATCCGACCCCCGCCCATTGATCGAGTCTCGATTCCTAAGTTGTATTTAGGTGGAGAGTTTTAAAAGAAATATAACGGTACAGCGTTATTAGTTGCATACTGTCTACCGGAGACTCGGTTTGTTTACCCTACTTGTTAGAACAAAGACAAGAGGCTCATTGCGGGTTGCAGATTATGTGCCCGAGTAGTTCAGATCAGAATTCAGATACGCGTAATTATGTCCATCGTCGATCAGTTTGCATCGCTGCGCGTGCTTCAGACATAACACCTCTTCATTTAGAAGACCAGTCTGGCATTTCTCTATGCATGAGCACTGCCAATAGCTGATGCAAATCAGCATATAGGACCTCAAAACCTCTGTTTTAATTTTCAAGCCTACCTTTAATAGAAGCAGCCACCCTCAGTATCAACCCAGACAAGCAAAACTACCACAGAAGAAACAAATGACGAACTTCCGGTGACCGTAAAAAGCCCCTTCCCCCTCGCTAAGTTTACTAAATTGATGATTGCAAAGAAGCAGAGTTTTAAGAATACAGAAGCAGCATCCATCCTTCACTAGTGCCAAAAAATTACCGATCCCACATGCCAAAATCCTCCACAAACACCACATCTGTAGATTCTAGCTTGCAGTCCCATTTCAAGAAAGACCATGAGCAAAAACCAAGGGTAGAAAATCTCATATTCACATAAAAATGTCATTTGTTTGGTTCCCGCTGTGACCAATTTTGCTATGGTAACGATGTAAAGCTCTTAAACAATCTGCAAAACTTTCAAAAACTGATTACTGCAACATCTTGGAAAGCAAGTGACACCGCTAAAACTTCAGCAGCCCCGGCTTTCAAAAAATCTTTCTCCATTCATTGTCAACACTATTACTTGGTTTTACAGACAATTGCCAACCTAGCTATGACCACAGCTGTTGAGGAAAAATCTTAAACACTGGCACCATAGCATTTAAGGAAAAAGAAAGAAGGAAAACAATAAAAAAGTAGCTTTTAGCTCATTCGACATAATGGTTCTAAAAGTGACGACAGAAACATCATCAGAAGCGACAAAAACACACATATAGCAACTGCTGAGATACAGCCCCCTCAACCTCAGTATAGACATATATTAAGTTGATGAAGATGACTACACATCCAACCGCTGCAAGGAGTCCTAATGACTGAAGCTGAAAACTCCATATTCAAAGTGATAAGGTTATATTAGCTTATATGTATAAGCCTCGAGCAGATTAAAGTTCCATATTCCCCATCCCAGAAGCTGTTGAAAACAAACATTATACACGGCTTACCTATTTTCTTTCTTTATATATACCTTTTCTTGCTCTTCAACCAAAAATGATGCAAAATGTGGCTAGTTTTATTCCAATCACAATCTCGAATTTCAAATTGCATCAGCCGATAATCTAACCAGAGGCTCCCAGTCAACCTTTTTTGGATTCAGTTTTACCTTCTTTTCTCTCTGGGAAAAAAACAACAGCATACTGTACTGCTAAATAAGGAAGCTTCCCTGGGTCCTTAAGTATCCTTAGAATTTACATTGAAACTGTAGCCTTTGACCAAATATCTTTAACAATGTGATGGTTATGAAAATAGAGATACTAAACAAGAAACAGCCACATCTTTTAGAAAGTAAAAGAACATATATGCTCCAGTAATAACATAAAGCCAGACTTCCAGAGACTATCACAGTTGGCTTATTTATAGCACACAACCTATTACCTAGGAGGGTTCAATTCCTCTTTTACAGAAGGAGATCTGGACTCCAGACTCCCATCTCTACCAAACCTGGACATGCTCCTGACACTTTTGGGAGTACGAGATGCGGGGCTTGCACCTCGATAACTAGCTCGGAGTGATTCATCAACTGAAGATGACGACCTAGAAATTGCATTTCTCACAAACTTCTGGGCAGCGGGAGAAAGAGTCCGCATACTTGGACTGGCACTTCCCCCTCTGACAGGTGATGGCAGTGGTGGCTTCTGGAACATTTTAGACCTGTCCCTCAACTTTCGAGCAGCCTCTCTAGAAAGCAAATGAGCCTTTACATCTCGTGCTGGTGCCGATGGGATCCTGAAGTGAGGCCCGTCTCCACTACCGCCAATATCAATAGGTGTGTCCTCAGGCTCCAACCTCAACGGAGTTCCCTCAATTTCACCCCACGTGATGAACGGTGACTCATCAGCACCTGGCATAGGTGAAGGAGTTCTAACAAAACTATATCCATTCTCGGCCTTTTTACCTGACTCCACATAAAATGGAATGGGGGTCTTCCTCAAGTCGTCCAGGTCGTACTTCTTAACATTGTCCCCGTCCCTAGCTGACCTTGGCATCGGAGAAGCACCCGCAATCGGCGCATACAAGACCTCAAGCGTACCATCATCTTTTGGCCTCGAATCCATTATTTTACCATGAAACCTAGTATTAGCATAACTCACTTCCTTAGTCAGACCGTTGAGCCTAACAGCCATTTCCTCCGCCGTCAACGGAGCCTCCCCCCTATCAGCAGGATGGTACATCAAGAGATTCTTCGAGGTGTATTTCCACCCTTCTAAAGTGCTCACCGGCTGATCCGACGTCCCATACCCATCCGTAATTCTGTCCATCTTGGCATCCTCAATTGCCTGCACACCTTCCTTCTGGCCTTCCAGCAAGTACCCATACTTCTCCTTCCTCTTCTTATTAACCTTCTCCAGAATCTTCGAAAAGCTCTCGTTATCCTCGCTCGTGTACCGCCTAAAGAACTCGTCCAACGACAGCGAGGCGTCGACGCCGGAATCACCCTCCCCGGCTTCTAAACCACCTACCCCGTCCCCACCCAGAGCGCCAGGAGTCCTCGGGGTCTTACCGTCGAACTCGTCGAGAGGAGTGAAACTGCGCGCGAAGGTCGAGCCGGGGGTCTGCGTCTGCGTACGGCCCCGGGTGCTCGAGCCGCCGGCCGCCCTCCTGCCGCGGCGCTCCATGATCTTCAGCTGGGCGTCGCGGATCTGGATGGGGTCCCCGGTCCGGACGGCCTCGAGCCAGTCGAGGCGGTCGCGGAGCTTGGATATGTCGGGGAAGAAGTCGCGCTCGATGATCCCCTCGATGGCCGACACGTAGGCGTCCTCATCGAGGACCGCGGGCCGCTTCCGGGGGTTCGGGGCGGCGGCGGCGGCGGCGGAGGACGACGGCGGGGGGTGCTGGTTTAGGGGTTCGGCGGGGGCCGGCGACGGGGACGGCGAGGAGAGGTGGCGGGGGGAGTGGCCGGGAGAGAGGAGCATCGTTGCCGGAGAGAGAAAGATCGGAGCTTTGAGGGAATTTCGGGGAGGGAGGTGCGATTAGGGTTCCGATTCTGGCCCCAATTGGAGAAGAAGAAGATGATGATGATGGGCGGTGGCCGCCGACGCGAGGAGTGGCGTTTTTCTCGTGCGGTTACGCGTTCGATTCCTACTTTTTTTTTTCTTTTTTTTTTTTGGTCGGTTCGATTCCTACTGGAATTACGATTTTTATGAGATTATTAATTTGGTATGATAATAAAATTAATTTAGAGGCTACTCTTTTTTTTTTCCTCCTTTCTCCTTTCGGCCGGCTTAAGTTACACAAAAAAATTGTTTATCGCATTTTGGTATATGATTTCTTTTCTCTAAAATACGAATCTTTTTTCAAAAGAGGTTCTAAATTTCAGGAGACTATAGAAGCCGCAACAAACTACATGTGAGTATCTGTATATATTCAATATTCTTCATGCTTCACGTTGAATTAATATCAGATAATGAGAGTTGAAGAATTTCGAAAAAGTAATGGCAACTTGGATGGGAAAATACTAGAAAAATCAACTAATATAGTGTAAAGACTTTCAATTAGACCAATTTAATCATAAATATTTTGTATTATTGCAATTAAGTCAATCCTTCCAATTTTAACTAAAAATCGCTGACTTGAATGCTGGTCATTTCATACGGCACGACTAGTATCAATGTGCACAAATTTTAAAATTTTTAAATGTTTTTTACTATTTTTTTCTTTTTTATTATGGTCTCATCCGCCGCTAGCAAGGATCGGAGCCCTTGCCCAAGCAATGATAGGTCGCAAGCAGGGCCTGATTCTTACCAAATTCAGCAAGCTCAACCCTCACAACCAAGTGAGGTCTACCTTTGCCAAATCTGGCGAGGGCTTAGCGGTGAGAGCTCTTGCCAACCATAATAAAAAAACAAAATAAAAATAACATAGAAAAGAAAATATTTGTAAAATTTAACTATATCAACACATGTCGTGCCATATAGTACGATCGACATAACGATTTTCGAATAAACTCGATTGACAAAAATGCAATAGATTTATTTTCCCTAACTTTTAATTGTCGAATATGTTCACTTTTGGGATTTGCTAATGAATTAATAAGTAAATTCGACACATGGTCAGAATCGAAAATTTGGAAAAGAAAAAAAAATCCACAACCACATTAACAAGCAATTTTCCAATAATTTGGCACTAGTGAGTCGAAAGTATAATTTTAAGATTTACCAAGAACCGCGAATAAGATTGGACATGAGTGGATGCATCAGCATTCCATGGTTCTTCAATATGCAGATTGCTTGATGTTCTTCTTGTAGCAGTGTCGCCATTTTCGTGTTCAACTCCTACTCGTACTAAGTTCTATTCATTTCACGAGAAATAATTTCCCAAAAAATGTTTTCCGAAATTTTTTCGGTGTTTGTTTCATAGAAAATAAATTACTTGGGAAAACATTTTCCATGAAGGGAAAAAAGTCTTCTAAATTAGAAAAAAATATTTTCCACTTTCGAAAATCGATAAATATTTGAAATCATTTAATCTCTCTTATCTTACACCACATATATGCCCTCACTTCATCCTCCTCCTTCTTTTTTTCTTTTTTTTTTTAATTCGAACTATTTGTTATTTTCTTTGTTATCCCTCTTCTTCTTTATTTTTATGTTTTATTTTTCTTTTTTAAATTGAATTTAAAATATTAAAATTTCGTTTTTAAAAATAAAAATAATTTTAAATTTTAAATTTTAAAAAATATATTAAAATTAAATTTTTCTAGTCAATTAAAAATATTAAAATTAATTTTTTTTAGTAATTTTTCCCAAAAACTGAAATTAGATAATGAACAGCGGAAAATATTTTCCACTCAAATTTCAAGTTTCAGCCGAATACTAGAAAATATAGTTATTTTCTTGGAAAATGACTTCTTAGAAAATATTTTTCGGAAACGTGATATTTTTCGCAAAACAAACGGGCCTAAATATCTTATTCCTAAGTTGAAACGCGTGTCACGTTGATCAATGGAAATGGGCTTGTTAAGCGTGTAAAAATTGAGCGGGCCTGCACAGAATGCCATCTCACTATGCATTTATCTTCTGGTGAACAAGGGGAATGAGAAATTTAAAGGGGAGGGCATCCTAGACGACAGACGAAGTCCGCTTTTCCTCGGATCTAACGCAGGGACATACCCGCCACTGTGGACAGAACATGCCACGAGCCGGGCCTTCGGTCTCTGGTCTCGGCCACCCATTTGTTGGGTCAACATGCTGTGCGTGTTGACTCAGTGCAGCGAAGCACGAGACATGCGCCAACCATTCCCGAATGCAGCTTCCCTCGGTAATTAGGTCGACCAGATCGATCCCTCGGGTCAAAAATGAGATGAAAACATGTTCAGGCTACAAACTAAGAGTGTGTTTGGTAATATTTCCGTTTTTCTATTTTTTTTTTGTTCCCTAGAAAAGAAATAGAACAGAAATCCATTTGTATAGGCTTTTGTTGTCGAGAACAAATTTGAACCTGAAAATATATTTGAAACAAAAACAAGAAATAAAATAGAATAAAATAAAAAGAATTTACTTCGTTGTTCCGGCAACAACTCAAGCATCAAACCCAATTTTATTTTTTCTCTATTCTTTTTATTTTCTTTCTTTTTATCTCCCTCATTTTCTTCCCTATGTCGGTCGTTGGCCTCAATGATGGCTAGCAATCAACCAAACAAGGCCCGATGACCTCACCGGAGCATCACCAGTCCCCAACAAGGTCGCCTTGAGCCTCACCATAGTTAAGCAAGGCTCGACCTCACCTTGGCTGGGCAGGCTCGACCTCACTAAGCGATCATGAGGTTAGCCTCACCAGCGGCTAGGCAAGCCCAACCTTGCCATGGGCCAGCAACACTCCGATGAGGTCGCTAGCCCAACAACCAATCAAAAGGAGAAGGAGAAGAAGAAAAGGAAAAAAAAGTCATAAAATTATTTTAAAAAATTAAAAGAAAGTATAAGTCATAAAAATATTTAGGTGTTGTACCAAACATGTGTCTATTCCGAAAATATAAATTTTGTATAGTTACCAAACATTTTCTTTTGCTCAATAGCATATTTAGAGAATAAAAATGGAAAAAAATTATTTTTGAACAGGAAATGTTCCGAATAATGGCAAAGTTATTACCTTTCTCTAAAGCCTTCTAATGGAAACCAAATCTTTTCAAATATGGAAAATTAGTCCTGTCAAGACGCAACCGTCCTGAACAGCTTAAGGCCCAATCGAGGGCAGATGGGAAGGCGCCCACTTATGCACTGAGCGGTTCCTGAGGCCTCTCCTGATTTTGGGTTCTTAACTCGGGCTTTTACCCTGAAATCCACGAGGAGTTCTGGATCCTCAAGAACCGACGAACGTTCTCAGCACCATTATCCTGCTGCTTATCCACGAGATGCCCCCATCGTTTTCACCTGCCCACCCGTCTCTGTCGATACAGCAAGAACTTCCCGAAAGTGCACACGACTAGGCCATCAATCTAAATCCGCAATTGCCATTTCTGGGTCAAGAAAATCTTCCGCAAAATCACGGGAAGACGCACGTCTCCCATCGCATCCATGTAATAGTTTAAGTCAAGCAGAGAATGAGATGAAAACATGTGCATGGCTGCAAACTAAGAGTGTGTTTGGTAACATTCTCGTTTCTCTATTTTTTTGCTCCTCGGAACAAAAATAGAGTAGAAATCTGTTTATATAAGTTTTTGTTGCCAAGAACAAATCGGTTCTCAGGAATAGATTTGAAACAAAAGAAGAAGAATTTACTTTATGGAAACAACTCAAGAATCAAACCCAGTTTTCTTTTTTCTCTATTCTTTTTCTTTTCTTTCTTTTTCTCTCCCTCCTTTTCTTCCCCGAGCCGGTCGTTGGCCTCGACGATGGCTGGCAACCAGCCAAACGAGGCCCGATGACCTCACTAGAGCATCACCAATCCTTGGCGAGGTCACCTTGAGCCTCACCATGGCTACGCAAGGCTCGGCCTCACCATGGCTACGCAAGGCTCGGCCTCACCATGGCTGGATGAGGCTCGACCTCACTGAGCCATCACAAGGTCAACCTCACCAGCGGTTGGGCAAGCTCGACCTCACCATGGGCCGGTGACACTCTGACGAGGTCACTAGCCTGGCCAAGGCCACAACCAATCAAAGGAGAAGGAGAAGAAGAAAAGGACAAGAGAGAGAGAGAAAAGAAGAGTAATAAAATTATTTCAAAAAGTAATATAAATTATAAGTGCACAAAAAAATTTGGGTGTTGTATCAAATACGTTTTTATTCTTGGAATATAAATTTTGTATAGTTACCAAACATTTTCTTTTGCAAAAGAGCATATCTAGAGAATAAAAATAGAAAAATATATATATTTTTGAACAAAAATGTTCCTGAACAATTACAAAATTATGGCGCGTTTGGTAACGTTTCTGTTCTGAGAAACAATTTTTGAACATAAATAGTTTTTTTCTATTTTTGTTCCCTAAACAATTTTTTAGTATAAAAACGCGTTTGGTAACTGTAAAAAATTTCTATTTCAAAAATAGAAATACATTTGGTAAACTTGTATAATTTTGTTGTTTCTTTTAATTTTTCAATATTTTTGTTATATCTTTCCTTTTTTTCTTCTTTTTCCTTTGTGGCTAGTCGTCAACCACGGCGGCAGCTAACGACCGGTTGGGGGAGGTCCGGCGAGCTCGCCGAAGCCTCGCCAAGCCACCACGAGGGCCGGCGAGCTCGCCGGATTTGGGCGAGGCCAAACCTCATCAGTGGCCAGGCGAGGCTCAACCTCGCCCAGGCAATGCGAGGCTCAGCCTCGCCAGGCTAGGGCGAGACCAACCTCGCATCAGCCGGCGAGAAGGTCAAGCGTCGCCGATGGTTGGGCGAGCTCGGCCTCACCAAATCTGGGCGAGCTCGAGGTCACCGGCCAAAAGGAAAAAGAAAGGAAAGAGAAGAGAAGAAAAAAAAAAAAGAGAGAAAAATTGTTTCTCGAAATTGTCTTCGGAAACAAGAAGCAACTTTTTTCTACTTTTTATTTCTGTTTTAAATCTATTCCCGAGAATAAAAGTTTTACCAAATACGTTTATGTTCTTTTTTTGTTCTCTGGAACAAAAAAACATAAATTTTTGTTCCGAAAAACATAAACACTTTTTAATAAACAAACCCAATTTTTATTACCTTTCTTTTCAAATGTAGAAATTAGTCTTGTCAAGACACAAACTGTCGTGAACAACTTAAAGCCCAATCGAAGGCTAGAACCGGGAACCGTCCACTAAGGATCGGTTCCGAAAAATTGGAACCGGGATCCACCCGTTTGTTGCATTGATTTACCCAAGAACCGGACCGCCGGTCCGGTTCGGTTCCCGGGTGGATCCATGGAACCAATCTTGACGCAAAACAATTTTGGTTTTCAACATAGAACGACTACGTGACATCAAAGCAAGCCAAAGAAAGAAAAACCAAATTTAAGTACGTGGAGATATGGACGACGAGAGAAGTAAACCGAGGAAGAGACAGAGAGAGAGAGAACCAAAGATGAAGGGAGTGAGATGAGACTTAGGGTTTCTTTTAGTAATTTTTTTTTTTAATATTAAAAAGGTTCCGGTCCGGTCTGGGTGGGCAGGCAGGCAGATCCGCCCATGGAACCGGGAACCGGACCGGTATTCACCGGTTCCCATAAATTGGAATCGGGAACCAGACCAGTTCCCTCAAGAACCGCCGGTTCCGGGCGGTTCCGGTCCGGTTCCGGACGGTCCGGGCGGTTCCTGAGTATTTTGCACACCCTAGAAGGCAGATAGGACGGAAGCCACTTTTGCGCCTAGCGTTCCTGAGGCCTCTCCTCATTTTAGGTGTTCTTAACTCGGGCTTACCCTGAAATCCACGCGAAGTTCTCTATCCTCAAGAACCGACAACGTTCTCATCACCTTTATGCTACTGCTCGTCCACGAGATGCCCCCGTCGTTTTCACCGGCCCGCCTGTCCCTGTCGATACAGCAAGAGCTTCCCAAAAGTGCACCCAACTAGGCCATCAATCTAAATCCGCAATTGCCATTTCCGGGTCAAGAAAATCTTCCGCAAAATCACGGGAAGAGGCACGTCTCCCGTCGCATTCATTCATGTAACAATTTAAGTCAAGCGCCGAATGGAGAGCTACGCAGACCTCAGCCCCAGCAACCCGGTGAAAAGTCAAATCTTCCTATGAGCGGAGCGGCAGATTGACCATCACATCACAACCGCCGTGTCCTGTTTCCCTTTCCCTGTCCTCCTCCTCCTTCAAAGAGGTGGAAAAGGCAAGAGACAGACAAGACATCCAGCTCTGCTCGAATCCTAAAACCCCACCGTCGCCCCTCTGTCCTCCATTCCAGGGTCTATTTCGTCGGGTGAAGCTTTACAGCTTTACAAACATCCTTGTGGGCTATCGATCCTCCGTCCCCCCACGCACGATATCGAGATCTAATCTATGCGGAAGCTACGCCGCACGAACAGATCGGACAAGCATTTTCCATTTCTGGTGCTGTCTTACCCGACCCATGAACCGATCCAGATTCCTCATAGCTGTCATCTTCTTCCTCTCGTGCCGCATATAAACATCGCGGACCAATTAAGACTGACTTCTGAGTGACGACGCAACTGATTACCGGAAGACTTGCGTTGCATGAACATGGCTGGACCCACGTTCGGGTTGGTGATGTAGGGTCGATGCGAAAAAAATTAAGAAAAGCAAAGATCTATCGAATGATCACGGGGACCCCCCACAAAGCCATGCGCAAAAGATGGGGAGGTAAACAAAATGCACATGATCACTGATGGTGACCCGAAGAGAAAGTGTGTATCATTGGAAAGCTATAATATTTGTGATTCCTTCTTTTATGTACCAAAGCATAAACATCCTTTCTTTCAATTCTCTGTCGGCAAATATTTACTTAAAAACAACAGCTTCTCACATTCTTCTTTCTCTGCACAATTTCTTTACTTCCTTTCTTCAACTATAACAGCAAGACTCTCTACTATTACTAAACTTCTCCTCTAACACACCCACAAGCTCTGATGAAAAGCCTGTAACTTCGACCCTGTATAAAACCCTTGTCATGAAATTAGCTTCTTCTCTGTGCATCAATTTCTTTTGCCTGATCTACTTTCGCCGGTGAAACACGGAGGACTTATATCGCGCGTCCCTCCTGAGCAGCAGCTAGTTGAAACTGCAGAAAAGATTAAGGAAAAAGAAAGAGAGAAAAGTCCAGTTGTATGTCGAACTCGCCACATGGTATTCGAGTTCTTCGGTCCTCTATAGTTGCTTTTTTTTTAATTTTTTTTCCCTGGTTGTCTATGTAACTGTTGAAATTCCAGTCCCTATTGCAGATGCGAATGGGCTGTCAGGAAGATTGATTCCTTGGCTGCTACAAAATGGGGAAAAAAAGAAGAAGAGAAAGAGAGGTTAAATTAGACATGCTATATAATTAGAAGCAAATCAATCAAAATGACCAAGATTTAATTTCGATCTCTGCTATAGTGAAGTCATGTGGTAATAAAAAGATAAGACCGCGATTTTCAGCAGTATAGTCATGAACACTGTTTCAGCATGTCAGAGAATCATAGTAGACTTTTTACCTATCCTGTTCGGTGCAATTAGTGACCTGCAGCGAGATTTTGCTGGTGTTGCTCGAACCATTTTGTACGAAATCTAGGAAGTGATTAAAATGATCAGCAGGTGGTGACACTGCTGGTTCTTCATGGCCTACTCAGAAAGAACGAGTCATCAGAAATTAAAGGACATCGTCAAAGATAGGGGGGAGAAATGAATAATTGAGAGAATAGAGAGGAGTCAAGAAAAGAGCCATAAAGATGCATTGCAGACCTTCTGATGGGTTCAATTGGTCCATTGAGTGCCCAAAGTATACAGGGCGGGCCAACGCTTTTGGTGCCATATGAAATTCTGCAAAGCGTCTCCTCTCGAGTTCAAGTGCAGTTTCATGCTCTTGGATGACCTCCTTCCTAAGGAACCTTGAATTATCACAACTTCTTGTCACTGAAAAACAATAGTTTTGGAGACACACAAACTGATGAGAACGCATAGATCAAGAAGATTCTGCACAAAAGAAACATGCACCGTCAACGGTATCATCTACTCACTTGACTGAAAATCAGTCTCCCCTTCTATAAGGTGCTGATTGTAATTAAACGTGAGATTCTGCATTTTCTCCATATACCTTCTGCACATAAGTAAGTTTCAAACCGTCAAAAGAGATCATGAGATAAAGGGAAAGCACCTTTGGATTCAGTTCTTATACAGTACACTTCACATAAAAACCAGTGAAAAGGAAACGACAACCGACAATGCCAACTGAAATTAAGAATTAATACTCGGTTCATATGTAGTTATAGTAAAAATTTTGTTCCTTTTAGCAACCAAAGCGGCATATGTTCTATAGTTGGTCAACCAACTACTATAAAGTGGAAAAGTAATACATGTATGTATCGATTGTACACTAGAATAATGTAAATAATGGTAAATAAAGAAAGGAAGCGCGCAGCACTGACGCAGAACTCAAGACAGCTGGAAATTACTAGGTCAAGCACTTATGAAAAGTTCGTTCAGATGGTGATGGTTTTATTTTGTTTATTCTTAAAGAGCGTACTAAAAGGTAAAAGAATGCATAATTATTTGAATTAATGATTCAAATTAATGATTGTTGTTTTACTTAATATATATCGTGACATGACCCCTAAAAGTGCACCCCGAAAGAAATGCACCATCAAGCAACAAACCACCAATTAAACACGGATAACAAATGACAACACAAACGACTACAACGCCGAATGGCAACAAAAACCCACCAAAACAACGTTTGAAATGCGTAAGTTCACCTGTCAAAAAGCCTCGACTTCTCCTTGTATGGTTTCACAAGAACACGAGCATTACATATAAAGTGAGGATTTCCCTTGGCCAAAACCTGCTTGGCCGTTTCTGCAAAGACAAAAGTGACGAATCCGAACATCCTTTTCTGTTGGCAAGGAATCCTAACATCTTGAACAGGTCCAAAATTACTGCATCAAAGTAACCAATGGGTTATTCACAATGTGAGGTGCTTCTGGCAGAAAAGTACGCAGAAAATGCGCTTCCATACTTGAAGTAATGCGACACGTCTTGTTCAGTAAAAACACTCTCCGCCGGAAACGTAAGATATATTTGCCGAGACCCAGAGTTTACACCTGGATCACATCTTTCAATTGTATAGTCCGAGTACTTTTGAGCATCCTCCACCAAAATCACAGAGTGTTGGCCATGTGGTCTGTGAGATTTTAGGAACAATGTTAAAAGGTAGAACACTAGCATGAAAAGTCTAAAAACCTCTAAATTCATAGGAAGTACCTGTCAATAAGACAAATGCTGTTCTTAAGCCGAGAAAGAAGCTTCGACAAACTAAAACCAGCCTTACCATGTCTTTGGCTCTCTGTTAGATACCCCTCAGCCTGAAGTGTCCTCCCATACTTCTCATAATACAACATGGGTAAAGAAGCGATTGAAACAGGCATTCCTCCTCTTGATTTCAAAAGATCGGCAAGCTCCATTTCTAGTTTGTCAAGAGATCCTTGAATAAATGCATGATCATCATTTCCTATCTCATTGTAATTTGCATTAAAATGCTGCGAAAAGCTCTCCGGCATAAGATGGCCGTGAAAGTACCGACAGTTGTTCCCGTGCTTGCAAAACCCCTTATTGAAGTAATGGCAAATCTTAACAGGAAAATCTGGTAAACTCGGAGACCTACGACTCGATTTTGCACAAATTGCAGCCTCGGGGAAATAATAACTCCCCATAAACTCCGAACCGCTGAAGTTGGCAAACTCAGCAGGGTCCTCCAAACCCAAGTGGCGGACTTGGTTTATGAGATGAAAATCATCAGGCACGTGACCACCAGGAACCTGCGATTCCCAGTATGGGCTGGTGATTCGGAGAGACGATGGAGGTGAAAGTGCAGGGGCCGACGCTGGCGAAAACGGAGTGAATTGCACAGGAATTTCTGCAGCAGACTGAATACTAACCGTTGGTGTAGAATTTACATGGTGTAACTTATTGACCGATACTGCTGCTTTAGACAATCCCAGTTCGGATTTTGCTTTGGCGATCAAGGAGTGAATCGCATTATCAGGGCTGAAGGCGAGCCTGATCATCTCACGTTCGCCATGATCTTGCAAAAGAAGATATCCAATGATCTTCGAGACATTCTCGGGCTCGAGTTTCTGGATCCTGTCGTACACAACTTTGGTGGACTCCGAAAAGTCCATCGCAAACCCTGCAGAAAGCTAGAACTTTAGAGAGTATGCACGAGTGCAAACAACAGATACAGCAAAAAAAAAGGCGAAACAGTTGCAGATCTGGCAACCAAGATATTACTATAATCCCACAAAAATGCATCCAAAGCTATTCCACGACATTTGGCGTGTCGAAGTTGATGATTATAGTGAAAACACCAATGAGCAACTTTTTTTTTTTTGCCCCGGAAAAAAAAAATATTCATTCTCTCTGTTCTTTTAATATCCAAGGAAATTAAAAGATTTTAACCAAGAGAAAGCCAGATCAAAAATTTTCAGGAAAAAAAAAAAAGTCTGGAAAATTACGCAGTTTTGGAAATTCATTAATCGAAAAGGAGGCAAAGATAAACTTCTGAAGCGTAAATTTATGACGTCTAACTAATAGCTATCAGCAAAAGGAAAGAAGAAGGCCTCAATATTTTATGCAGAACAAAAAATGGGATTTTTTTCCCCATTTCTCTGAGAACCATATAGCAACAACGCAAAAAAAAAAAAAAAAAATCAACCACTTTCTTTTTCCTGTTTTGACTAAAAACTCACAATTTCCCCTACTCTATCATCTCCTTTTCTATGAAAAACTGATCAAATTATAGACATCTCCACAAGTGACCCAACACGAAGGAACAGTAAAGGTTAAATTTTCTAGTTTGAAAGACAAAAACAAGACACAAACATAACCGGACCACAATTGTCTGCCGGAACCGAAAGGCTTCCCTCTCTCTAACATCCTGAGAACAATTCCAAACCACAGAAAAAAAAAATGACAAATGAAACTCAAAATTCCTCCCCTTTTTTACCCCCCGAGAACTGCAACACAACAGAATTTCAAGATTTCGTTACCATTTTTTTTTCCAGAAAGAAATTATGCACGCGCCAAGAACAGAAGCAACATGAAGTCAAACTCACACAGCAAAGACAAAACACGAAAGGGTTATCGTTTCTCATCCCCAAATCACTGCTTCTCCCCAAAAAAAAGAGAAAAAAAGGCAATGTTTTGGGAAGAAAAGCACAACCCATTTCCAGAATAATCAAACAATAGGCCAACAATGACACCAGAAGATGAATACAGAGATACATATACAAACGTATATGCACACACGACCAAATTCAGAGGAAAACCACCCCCAAAACCCACGTATTCCAAACCAATTAACCCCAAGAAACAGAGAAAAATGCAGGGGAAACAACACAAAAATCCCAAGTCTGGAGCCTTATTTTCCCTTGCTTTCAGTGCGAAAAAACACACGACGGCACATACACGTACTCACCACAAACTCCTTCAACCGGGGGCCTTCTATGGAGAGAAAAAACTTCAAATTCAGACAAGCCAATCCATGGCCCTCAACCTCCTCCCTCCCTCTCTCTCTCTCTCTGTTTTTTTTTGGTGGGGTGCTATTTTTAACTGTGTTTCCCGGAGTTCAACCCCCTCGGCAAGCAGCAAGCGAGTCAGCGACAACAACACGCCTTTTTAAAATAAGGGAAGGCGAACGGAAAAAAGCCAAAACTGACAATAAATGGATAGCTATAAAGAGAGCGCCATGTCTTTTTGCTCCGAAACGAAACTCCAACCCACCTCACGCTCCCTTTATATAAGCCACCCGCGCACGCACCCGGCAACGCCCATGACTTTATCTCGAATTAATCAATAAAGGAAGGAAGAAATAAACGTGAGCAGGGGCAAAAAAAAAGAGAAGAAAAATCACGTCTTTGATTGCTAATTTACTGCCAACTTGCATTTCTTTAATCACCCATCATCCCTCTCTGTCTCTCTCTTTCCTCCCCTGTTGCTGTCGCTCGAGAAACCATCCATGGATTTCTTGAGAAAGGGATGATCTTTCTCTCCCGATTCATCATCGTCGTCATCGCCGTCATCATCTTCGTTTCGTTCCGAGCTTTAAATAGCGAGGGAATTAAAAAAAAAAAAATCAATAAGTTGGAGAGATAATGAGCGCGCGCGGGTGATTTACAGGGTGTACTTTGAACTCCGTCGCCCCCCCCCGCGAGAGAAAATTACGGGGGGATTTTTAGTGGGGATGCGCCTGGATTTCCGAAACGGGCACGCGGCCGGATTGACGGGAATGCCCCTGCCGCTGCCGCGGAACCTCGAGGCTGCCATCTCTCTCTCTCTGCGAGGAGTTCGTGAATTTCTATGTGTGGCTACAGGGCGGACGAACTGAAAATCTGTCGGCTCTCCTTGTCCGTGTCCTCGAGCGGGCGATCCTACGGTGCGGCGAGCTCACCGTTTTCCGAATCGGTGTGAGCGAATCCTGGCCGTTGATCATCGCGATCTTCTTTTTTTTCAATTTTTTTTTTTTATTATGGCTATCAATTCGATTAAAGATGTTATTTAGAGTGCCGAGTAACATAGATTTGAGACATGTGCTAATTTTTGTTCTCCGAGCGCACGATGAAATATCGACATGACATTTTCGTTTCAAAGCGATCGAAAAGTAGAATTGAGAACACGAAATAAAATGGTGGAATGTGCAATATAGACAAAATTGGAAAAAAAAATTATAGTCTCTACATCTGATTGACCACTATGAAGAGAGGTCACCACGAGTCTACTATCTATTCAACCTGTTCAATTAATTTTTTGTTGGACAATTGAAAAGGACTGACGGAACGTGTCCACACACCGATTTCTACTTCCACCTCTTGTGGATCAACTACTAAAGAGGCAACAGTTAGAAAATAAGAATCTAAAACGCGTGAGAGAACGGTCTAGTATGCGTTACAGACAACGCAAAGAGAAAACGACAATCTTACGTATAATCAATCACGACGATGACCAAGTGACGTAAGTCTAATATCTATTCTAACGGTTGAATTTACTATGTTATATATGGTCATACGAGATCTGTCTTGATATGGTATTTCATTTTAATTAAATATGAATAGTCGCAAAATTTGAATAATAGTAAATTTTTAGCATTAAATAAGAAAGACGATACAATAGTCTCTGAATTTTGACATAATATGCAATACGGTGTATAAATTTTTAATTTAATGGATGTAATCCTGAATTTAGATCGGTATGTGTAGCAGTCCTCGAGCCTACACACGCCCCTTTCTCTTTGCGAAATGCCGGAAGCAAACAAGGGTGCAGCGTAGCCGCGGCGCAGGGGATCAGGAAGGGGGGAGGTGCCGGGCCCCACGGAGGGGGGAATCAGCGGCTGCGATCCTCCCAACTTCGAGAAGCTGTTTTCCAACCTCTTTGCCCGGTTCCGTTGGATTCCCGCCAGAAGGAGGAAACGCGAAACCCCCCGCCCGAGGCGCTTGCATGCGCGCCACGTGTCGGCCGGAGGCCCGGGTCCTGCACGGTTTCCCCTTGGGCTTTTGCGGTCCGCGGCGCAGGTCCAGCGGGGCGCGCGGTGCTCCCGCCCGCGCCGTATTCGGATTTCGGGATTTTTTTGGATCGTTACGTGGATATGCAGAGAATCAGGACCGCGCAGGGTAAATCCGGTGGGACCCACCTCATCTGCAGAATTTCTCTCCCTTTTTGGTCCCCACTTTTTGCGGTTTCCAAATCCAAACGTGGCCCGGGAGATTCGGTGGCTTCCATCTTCCCGGTCCGGTTCGACGGCGGTCCGGGCCGGTCCGGTCGGCGGAGGGGGGGAGAGAACCGGACCGCGCGCATCATCGCGTCTTCCGTGATTAGCGGTCGATAATAATTGCCTCAGCCCGCGAATTTCACAACTAACCACGCATTTAATTATCATCCCCAAAAAAATAAAAAACCAATTTGTAATAATTCGCAACATAACCCAACGTATGGGCTGTCTTCCTAGAAACTTCGTATCTCTTTTGGATTTACTATATACTGATGCCGATGCTGTATTTGCTCAGAACTTATTCTAGTAATGAAGTCTTGCTTCGTAGTTCCAAAAAAAAAAATAATAATAGTTCGCAACATAGCATGAAAGTTCGCACGTCGGGACCGGCCCTATCGGAAGATGGAAGACCGACCGAATGGTCGGAGCTTTTTGTTTCTGATTTTAATCTTGATTTTTTTTTTTATTAATTTTCGAAATGGGTTAGAGGAGAAACAAGAGAAAAGGGCAAATTGGACAAAACGCAAGTCCCATCTTAAAAGTCCTAATACGTTGGGATTTCCCGATTAACCGGGAGATTATCTCGCCATTGAATTTGTTAGAAAGCTTGCCTAATTTGCCGGTCTCCCAGCGAGTATATAGTAATAATCCTCTTTACGCGGTTATTTATTTCCAATTTCGAAAAAGCTTTTTTTTATTTTCCGCAATAGCTAAAATTATTTTATTAAAAGTAAAAAAAAAAGGGTCCTTTTCCTCGTGACGCCACGTCACCATTCTGTATGGAATTTATGATGCGGTGGTGGTGGTTTAACACTAAGTACGGTGACATAAGACAATTCCGACGATCGCATTTATATTAATTATAAACCGACCATAAAGAAAAATGAGCTTTTAATTATCGATTATGTTGGTAGCTAGCACGTACATACGGACATTTCATAAAAAAAAAAATTATATTTTAAATAGTAGTGATGATGATGCCGGATTATCCAAGCTTTGATGGAGACATTTGATTGCATTTCTTTTATTAATTGGTTTCCGAAAAGGGAATAACATTTCATCGAACAGTAGTGCAAGCCAACCCGAATTGATGGACCCAGAAAAAAAAAATGTTTATGGTCGACATGATTAGAGGGGAGGAGTTTAGTGGTTCGCATTTTGGAGATTATGTTCAATTTTAATAAATTAAATCATGCGACTCTTTTTATTAGCAGATAATGGGGATCTCACCCGAGTACACAATGTTGACAAAGGTCAATATGTACGTTACAACGAAAATTACATGTATAAAAATAAATATCTTGATTTTAGAGTATGCACATCGAATTTTCAATAAGTACCAACCGCTAGCTCACCTTTTAATAAAACCCAATTATCAATAAGAATCATATGTTCAGCCACGATACATAGGGGATTCGCTAATTGACTTTATTATTTGGAGTCATGTTAAATGTTAGTTGAGTTAGAGTTTAGTGTATTGAGATATTGTATGAAATAGCTGACGATCGATATATGTATATTGAGGTGAATAATTGAAATCACAAGAAAAGCGAAGCAGCCCGAGGTTGTACATTATGTTAAATGTTAGTTGAGTCGAGGTTTAGTGTATTGAGATCTTGTATGAAATAGCTGGTGATCAGTATATGTATATTGAGGTGAATAATCGAAATTACAAGAAAAGCAAAGTAGCCCAAGGTCATATGTAATGAAAAGTCGTGATTAGTAATTATGTATCGTTTTAGTTGTCACGATATTTCTAACGATGACATGGATATTTTCTCACACATTTTCTCTTGTAACTTACATCTACGCCGTATCTACAAAACCCTATATTTCTTTGGATTTTCTATACGATTTGAAATGTCTCGTGAGCATAGAATGATTTCGCGCGACAAACAAGAATTTTCTTGATTTACGTCCAATAACAACGTAATCGGTCCGAAGATGCATGTTTGCTATCGTCACAATGAATATATCAATATAATAAAATGTCCCGATGAATTTTATGTTTCTGCGATACTAAAAATAACTTACTTAAAAAGTATCGAGAAAAAAAAAAGAAAAAAGGAAATCCGTTTCATGGGAGGCAGTGCTGGTGTTATGCTGGCATTGGTAGGTTTAAGAGCAAAACACAGTTAACGAATTAAATTAAAATGAGGATATAATCAATTATAAATTAATAAGCATCGAAATCAGCGACGAATTGGCAGCTCCAAGAATTGAGAATTGTTAATGCCGTGTTCAAAAGGTTGCTTAAGCAGTTCGATGCCGAAATTCGATGTCGAGTCAATCTCTATTTTATCTTAATTTTTTTTTCTCGATGGGTTATTTTACTGATATATCCTCGTTCATTTCAAGGAAATATAAAATATATATAATTATGAATGTCGTGCACGACTGCTCTGTCTCCAAGATGGACCTCGCTAGAGCAACGTAGATAAAAAAAGAGATCTCTCGGTCAGTCGTTGCTTAATCTTGTTTTGGTGATCTAATTTTAGGGAATCATGAAATTAGACATCCGAAGAGTCGTGAACGAGATAACCCAAGAAAGAAACAACGAGATCCTCCTCTCGGAATTTGGCTAATCGCAACAAATTATGTAGCATGACACAATATTATCATATACCGTAGAAAATCCTCAACTTTTGATCGAATCCTAATTTTATCCTGAATCTTTTCTTATATCGTAAAAAATCATCAACTTTAGGTCATGTTCTAATTCTACCATAAATTTTTTTGTCGCATAAAGAATCATAAACTTTTACTTGAGTCTCATGTTTACCCCCATTAATATTTCATCCAAAATTGCCCTTAGTGATAGGGGGCTTGATTCCCGGTCCAGTTCGATTTTCAAGCGATCTGGTAAAACTGATCGAGTTCAAAGGAGATAATGCATTGAACTCCATGAGAGGTGAAAGAGACCTAGAGAAAAGAAGAAAACCAAAATAAGAGAGTAGCACGAGTGTCGTGGGGTGCGAGGGAAAGATCAAAAGAGGAGAGGATATGCGTGTGAGAGTTTTTAAAAAATACAAATAATAAATAAATCATAATTTGCTCGAGCAATCTAGTTCAATCCAATTCCTTCCTTGGATCCAAACCAACACTCTCGAGAATCGGACCCAATTGGCTGGTTTGGGCAATTCTCGGTTTTGGTCAATCCATTTTGCTCACCCTTACTTAGTGATGTGGCATTTTCCACATCACTACTCTAGTTTTTTCCCAAATTTTAAATCTAATAAGACATCTTTTAGAAATGAATTCCACGTTAGCCCAAATGATGTTGTGTTGAATCTAAAATTTGGGTAAAAGCTATAGCAATTAGGGTTGACATTCTTCCAATGCTCTTACTTTTAAATGAGTCTTCCTTCCATCTCGTCAATTCTTGTGTTTGGGAATCTTTCATCTTTTGTGGTTGGAGAGCTTGTGTCTAGAGCTTCCTATCTCTTGGTTGTTAAAAGAAATTTTGGAAGGAGGGTTAATGTAGATAGATTTGGAACCAAAGTAAAAATTGATGATTAAAGCCGAGGATAAGATTGGAATTGGACTAAAGGTTGAGGGTTTTTTATGAGATGAAAAAAAGTTCAGCGTATAATTAGGACCGGATGTAGAATTATAGGTATTTTATGGGAGGAAGAAGAGTTTAAGGTAAAATTGTGATAGAACCTACGGATGGGGTCTTTGGAGATATTAATTTGTAAAGTGGTGACCCTGTGATGAATTTATTGACCACATAGGTTTAGGATGAGTAGTAGCCAAACACGAAATGCTATTCAGATTGATGGTTTCAATTCAATTTTTTTCACTTATTAAGAATGTTATATCGCGTTATTGCACTTATATCATCTCATCCTAATCAAAAAAGTAATATAAGGATAAAGTTCATCATCCTCATATATTTCAGAGCCAGAGCAAAATTAAAAATCACAATCAAAGACCCTACTAGATGCTAAACATTAGCTATATATACATATATTATATAGCTTATGGGTATGGGGATTTCTATTGTATTTTTTTAATGTAAAGTCCAAAGGAGCAACCAAAGCAAGCGAAATCATTGAGGGCTCCCATTGGACACCCTTGTCACGATCGATCATTCGCCATAAGAAACTCATCATGAAAGCTGACCTCATTATCCCCTCCTTCCTTTTCTTTCCTTTCTCTTTTAATCTTATCCAATCAAATATTATACTTTACCAAAATTATTGGATGCTAATCATAGTCGCAGCTCCCACCATGTTCTTATGCATGTTATGAAATAATTGCAATTTGTCTTCTTTTTAGTACACCTGGGACTTGGACTGGTGTCACATCTCATGGGTTTCCGCATAATCCCTTCAAAAGATCTTTCTATTTTTGGGAAGAAAACCAGCATTGATTATTGATGTTATGGTAATTAAATTAAAGCAAATTCGTCCTATTATATTCATCTCTGCCTTCTGCTACATCATACAATGATGGATATGACTTGTGTAAAAAAAAAAAAAGATTGCGTGTTTTGGATTCCTAATATTAGTTTCAATGCCCACGTCGACTTTTAATATAATAAACTCAGATATGGATATGAATGTTCAAAGTGAAATCTATTATTCTTTGACAACTAGATATTGGCAAGCCAAATTACACTTGGGCCCTTCCTGGTGATGGTTGATTGGAGAAGAGTACAATTTGGAATTTTGATTTGCCATTCCTGTTCATTTAATATAAATTACAAGTATTAAAAACCCATATATATATATATATATATATATATACTGTAGCAATAGCAGATACTCAAGGTAATTTCCTGTCATTCTGCAAAGAAGGAAAGAATTCAATGCAGAACTTTCATCCAAAAAAATTCTAAGGCCACTCCTGTCTACCAGCCCAAGGCCCATCAAGAAGGCCCATCCATGTCGCCACAAGTCTCCAATCCTCCTATTAACTATTGTGATGAGAAAGTTTAGCGTGCCAATTTTCCACCAATTACTGACCAAAAAAAAAAAAAAAATTTCCACCGATTATATGGTATCACGTGACATGTTAATATAATAATGTCAACCAAAGTCGCGTCTTTTTTTTTTCTCAATTTGCATTTTTTTTTTGTTATTGGATGCTCGAAAGTTTGATAAACCAAATAATAGGATTAATTTACTGCCACAGCATACCGCTCAATTCATTGATGAAATATGGGAATGCAATCTAGAGAAGTATACATTTTTTTAAAAAAAAATTGCTATTAGGTTAATTCAAAGAATTGATCATAAACTTTCTCAAACCGTTTCTTCTCAAAGAAGCAACAATTATTTGTGCCACGATAATGCATGCCAAAAATAAAGTGCGCTGAGAAATAGAGCTCTTAAATTGCCTTAAGGCTAAGCAATTCTAGATTTCACCTAGAACTTGAAACCTATCAATTAAAATCAATTCTCCATTTTTAAAAATAATAATCTCGCATTGTTTAAATACGAGTTTCGAGAAACCTTTACATTTAGACATTCTCCCTTTACACAATAAATTAATTTTATATTTTCCGGTTGGACTTTATAGTAAGAATAGATGAATTAAATTGCCGTACAACCACGTTCAGCTTAATTTTCCATGTCCGGCGGGGCTCAGCGACACTTAATTTGCCCGAATCGGACCGACTGACTACATGATTTTGCGAAATAATCATTCTCAAATCCCAAAATTAATACAAAGTCGAGGTCAAACATATTAGGAACGGTGTGGCCCTGGCGTGCCGACAATTACGGAAACCGCGGCTTGAGGCTCCAAGGCACCACATGCTGCACATGCATCTCCATGGTGGCCATTGACTTTGACTGCACTTCCTCTATTTAATTAGAAGCATAATGCACAACCCTTTTTTCCCTTTTGTAATCTCCAATTTGTTCGAATACCGAATCAAGCTCGCCACTTCGGCAATACAGATAGAATCGATCGAAACATTAGGTCTCTCCTTATTATTTAATGTGAAGTAAATTCGCACTCACAACATCCAAATAGATCTTAAGTTATGATGTATTTGATTTGCAAACTTTAGGCTCTATTCGGTAACGTTTTTATTTTTCCCAATTTATATTCTTTTGTTTCCCGAAACAGAAAATAATATAAGTCCATTTGGTAACGTCAATTATTTTTTTTATTTCCCCGAATAGAAAAGTAATAGAAGGATAGGTTTGAAATAGAAATAAGAAATAAAAAAAATAACATTTTGTTTTTGGGAATAATTTCTAAAAAGAAATCATTTTTTTTTCTTTTCTTCTTTTTCTTCGCCATCGGCCGTTGCTTGCCATTCGTTGCTAGTTGTCGGCCGCTGGCTTGAGGAGGAGCAATAAGAAGAAGAGAAGGAAAAAAGAAAAATCTACAAAAATTATTAAAAATTGAAAAAATTCTACGTTATAAAAAAAAATTACGGATCGTATCAAATACATTTCTATCATTTTTCTATTATGAGAATAGAAATTTTGTATAATTATCAAATACGTTATTTTATTAAAAAATTGTTTCATGAAATAGACATAAAAAAATTATTTACAAGAAAAATTATTTTTCGAAATAGAAATATTATGAAAGGCATTTTCAGTAAACCGCGAATTTACTAAATCGAGCCTGCATGTTCACGAGGTTGCGTCACGATTTCATGGATACGCAGTGAACCTGTCAGTACAAGAGGATGGATGGAGGACTCGTATGGGTTGACCATGTACACGTACAGCACAAGCAGACGCACGAGCGCGAGCTTCTGTGCGTGCATCGCTGTCTCTCTCTCTCTCTCTTCCTTCCTTTGCGCCTTCCCTTTACTCTCTCTCTCTCTCTCTCTCTCCTTCTCTTTCGGTCTCTTTTTCTCTTGGATTCTTACAGTCCCAAATGTGGAAAGCTTCCCAGAATTCGACTGTCAAGGTAAGTTGACTGCTCTTTCTGTATTTGCTTTTTCTTTGATTTCCCAGCTGCGTGTACGTGAAATGAAACGGAAAAAGCTGGAGGCTTTTTCACTGCCTCCTCGTTTTAATTTTGTGGGGTGGTTCCCGTTTTTGAGTTTTTGGCTTTCCTGATTTTGAATGTGTCGTTGCCTATGAATACTGGGTATTGATTTTGTTGCTGTTTGCTGGTCGTCATCATGTCATTCCAGGAGTGAAGGGTTGGGGTTTGAATTGATGTTGTGATCTTCGTCGTGTAGAATTGATTTGGGAAATGAGCAAAGCGCAGTCGCCCGAGCCTCTCGATTTCTTCATCTGGACTGTTGAGGTACTCATTTTTTTCTGAGGGTTCTTGATTGATTAGCTTTTTTTGGTTGACTTTGCCTGTAGTTTCTCTTCTTTTCTTGTCTTTTGGGAGACATGGTATAAATTTTCATGTCCATGAGAGTTTTGGGTTGTGGATTCTTCTCGTTTTCTTTTCCGTTCTGAGAAGAAAAGAAGTTCTGTTTCTTTCATTTCGAGATGTTGCCCTTATACAAGGAATTGGAATTTGGATTTTTAGTGATTAGTGAACCTGGGGGTGGGGGGAGTTCAATGGTGTAAAATAGGGGCTTTGGTTTTGTTTTCAGAGCCTAATCGCGTGGACACACCTCATATATCTTTTGAAATAAATTAGCCAGAATTTTAATTTGTCGGTTTGCACTGGGGGGATTTCTTGGTTTGGTGATGTTGCAAGCAAATGGGAGCATTCGTCTATAAACTGCGCTTGTCATGTTGGCATTCTACACTCACCCTATTGCGCCTGACTCTAGATCATCCAATGGTTTTGTTGGAGCACCATACCTAATGCGAATTCCAGGACAGGTGATGCCTTTGGATTTCAAGAGCCCATTTTCTTAGCAGCAGTTTGGTATAGGCATTTATAGTGTTGTGATTACAACAAGTAATTGATGCAAAAGTGAAGCACCGACACAACAATTGAATGTATTGCCATCACCAATATGCGGCGCTTTAGTTTCCGCTCTACAAATATCTTTGAAGCATTACTATCTACGTCGCAAGATGCTTGGGTTTTTAGACTCTACAAATCCAAATTTTCTTTACATGATAGACATAATCTTCCTGCAAGTTTGTCATGAATGTTCAAATTTAATCCTCTCTGTCGGACAGACAAGCAATATAATGGAGTGATTAAGGGACTCCTAATGACAAATAGGGGAATTCCTCTGTTCACCCATGAGGTTAATCAGCAGAGCGACTTAGGAGGTCTCTGGATTAGCAAATCACAGTTTTTTGTTTGGCATGGCAAAAGTTGTGATTTTCCAACGACAGTTATATCTACTCTAGTTCATTCTAGCGTTGCTCAAAATGGAACTCGAGTGCAAGCAAAACCAAAATTAACTGCTGACAGGATGCGTGGTTCGTTTGCTCTGTCATGCACCTAAATTGGAGCAATCGATGGTTCATTTGGAAATTTTGCAAGAATCATAACTCTACTCTTGAGTGTTAAATCTGGCAAAGGAGATGACCTTGCTTGTCAAATCGGTTTGAAGATAAGTTTTATGAGGACTGAACTTGGATGAAACGCGAAGGTCTTACCGATAGATTTAGAATTTATCTGATTTTGTTGTTGGTAACCTTGTGCCCGCATGTTTCTGTAATGATATGTGTAAAGAATATTGATGTAGGTGTTATGATTATTAGATTAGTTAGGCTGTATGCCTGGGACACAATCTTCAAGTTGAAAAACTTGTGTCCTTATATCCCTGTGCTGAAAAGTTTTGATTTATTAGTGCAATACTTGAGTATAACGAAGTGGAAGGTTGGTCAAACAAGATACATTTTTTTTTTTCTTCGATATGCCCTCACAAAAATGCCACATATTTCAATGGCGATTCTTCTGTGGCTCTTCCATTTCTTATTTACTTTTCAGGATGTTGGTAGGTGGTTGGAAGAGATAAATTTGGGAATCTACCGCCAGATTTTTAAAGAAAATGGGGTCAATGGTGAATATCTGGAAAGCATGTCCACGTTCACGACTGAGCAGATACTTCGGTTTATCAGAAAGTGCCACATGAAATGGGGGGACTTCATTACGCTCTGTAAAGAACTCCGGCGGATTAAGGGTCCTCACATTCTCTCTCTCTCTCTCTCCCTCCCCCCCTCCAGTCTCATTCTATGTTTTCACGTGCATTATCCCGACGGTAGTATCTTTTGCTTCACATGTTAAATCACCGTCACTATGAACCGTGAATGGGGTTTCAAAATTTTTTGTTTGATAAGTAGTGTTGTTTTTGACTTTGGAGCTGTAGATTTCTTTTTGCTTCATTTTGATGCATATTCAGGAATCATATTTATTCTTAGGGGTAGTTCCTTTATGAGGGCAGGTATCTCTTTGAGGGAATACGTTTGACTAAGATTAAGTAGGGGCAAATCTTTTTCAGCAGTGGCGTTGTTAGTGGTTCCGATTATTTTCTTTTGTCTGTAGCCAGATATTCTCATTCGGTGATAACTTGTGATGATCTTGAATTATGTTATCTGCTGTCACGGGCGTACCTCATGTAGAATTCTCCTGGTCTCTTCTTGCTATGCATAATGGCATTTGACAAATTGACACGCGAGCATATTTATCTGTTTATATGTTATACTACGCATCAGTTTCCTTACATGTTCTGAGGTCAATTACTTTTTCCAGTGGCATGCTTGAAAGGCGATCAGAAGGTCCGGAGGCCGTGGTGGGCTCCGTCGTGCCTCTCGATAGTCTCTGTGAAGGCAGCGGAGCGCAACAGACAATCAAGGGTTGTTTCACTAAAACTAGAACCATGATGCGTCACATGGTTATGCTGACATCTTGTAGAAGGAAAGTGAAAGTAGGAGCAAGCTCTTTGGCTTCTTTGCATCTTGCAAGGTGCTTCCGTTGGTCCCTTCTCGGAGAACCATCACCAACCTGCACGGATAACGTTCTGCGCGTTTTCTGTTAATTCTTGTAAATGTTTTAAATGCATTTACCCTAATATTCGAAGAACAATATCATGTCATTGCGAACAAAGTGCAAGACACTGTATGGCTTGTTGCGTGAGATCTTTATATATCAAATGCCGGAGTGATTTCTTGATCGACGGAAGAAATGGGCCAAAAAATGGGCACAGCCAGCTTGAATAGAAGTGGGTCTGTGTCAATCAAAGCTTGACCCATTGGAAAAGACCCAATACAGGACCTAAATTCCTATTGACCCCAAATCCAATCTCGCCCGATTTTTTTTAGTCTATTTCTACTCTAATTTTTACTCTCAGATTTTTTTCCCCGCCTCCTTACAAGGCATGGGAGTCGAAACCAACTACTGAAACTAAATCGTTCCCACCCGGGGGTGGGGATTCAAATCTCCATCTCTACCTTCCATTGACGGGTCAAAATTAAGATGTAAAAAGTAAGGTGTGGTTGGAAGTCCCCGAAACCGCTGTGGAAGATTAAACATGGAGCAGTGCAAAGGTGAAAGGAGGAGTTAAAAAGAGAGATGCCGCTGTGGAAGATTAAACATGGAGCAGTGCAAAGGTGAAAGGAGGAGTTAAAAAGAGAGATGGCAGAGAGATTTCTCTAGTGAAGGATGGTTCTTACATGCTTCATTTGAAGGATCCAAAGTGAAGAATAGAAGAGGTGATTGAGCATTCTTTCATGAGTTCTCCCTTCATCTTGAGGGATTCTTTATCTATCTTTCGTTCAGTTTTTATTTTCTATGACACAGGATTCTTTTCCTGTCGGTTCTTCGAATCATTCTTTCCTTGGCCAAGGCTAAAGGAGGTGGTCTTCACGACTTTTGTAAACGAGAAGTCTGTCCGCTGTGTCCAATGTCTTAACCGAACACATATGTATGAACTCTCAAACGAAGTTTCTGACAACATAACTAATCACTATGAACGCGCCCGATATCATGTCCCCTCCTCCCCTTTTTCCTCCTATACCTTTCTCCCGTTGTGTTGAGGTACATGGAGTAGGAGGAATAGGTAAGACCATGGCGGCTGGAGTCAATTACGGTCGCCTTGGGAAAGACGGTGACTTGCTCGACGTTCTCAAGGTAGACGACAAGCTCCTCGCCAAAGGACTGGATCCCGAGGAAGGTCCCGAGGAGTTGTCTAAGAGTCTAGTGCACTGCGCAGAAAGTATCCTTGGGGTCTCAAAACACTCGGTTCCTTCCACAGTGGCAAGTCGGCAAGTCCAAAGATCAATGGCATCATTTATTGGAGAAGTTGGTAAGCAACCCTCATCTCCAGCATATCTTCGCTGTCTAATGTTGAGCATGTGGAAAGAACTGACACTGTGTTTGGTTCAAAGGACCGGGCATATTCCTTGGTGTGCCCATTTTTCCTTTCGTTCTGTTTGTTGTTGGTTGGGTTTTCTTGAAGTGGAACTGGCATCTGTCTTACTTCTGGAGAGAACCCCAAGAAAAATGCCCCACTTTTCAAATATATTTCAGATCCTTTAACACCATTTCTTAGCAATTTCCTCGCGTGTAATCCACTTCCGTACAAGTGTAGGACATGATATGAACGTAATCGCATCAATGAGACAACTGTACAGCAACACAGACAGAATACCATGAAGTGTAGGCAAGAGAAAATTAAGAGAGAGTGCCCGAATTTGAACCATGGACTTGTACTTTTATGCCATATATTAGATGGACCATTTTTCCAGAAAAAAGCTTAAACTATTAGGATATGGACTAAGAAATATTATTTATAGCAGATTTTGGCCATCCATGAAAATTCCACTTCCTGGAAATGAACAAAGTGATTATGCCGGTTTTCCCGCACACACAAATAACTCTTTCATTTCCTGCAGGTGAGATTGGATCATCCAAGTGAATACCTAACTTCTATATCAAGCCATATAAGAAATGACGAAGAACCTATATCCATAGCAATAGGACGACATGCGGACTATTTAGCACCGAAAAGGGGCAGTTTATCCGATTTCCACAAGTTGATGGAAAGATGACCGGCTTTCACGGAAGATGCGGTTAACTTACTGACTCAATTGGAGCACATTTCGGGCCAATTTCTCGTGCATCATATCCTTTTGGAGTCGTGGGTTTATTTGGTGATGATAACAACACATCGAATGGTGATGAGGGAAATTGTCACAGGCTTCCACTCCAGAAAAGTGTCTTTTGCCATGTTATACGACATATATGGCTAGCATAGACTTTATGCATTGAGGATTTTACTCCTGGATGCCTTGTGATGCTCTATCTCTTCTTTGTAAAGTAAGGGTTTTTCTAACAAGTGCTTCATGTTAGACAGTCAGATAAGGAATGCTTGTCACTTCCAAGGCATTGCCTCTCTCATGTTATGTACAATCAATGTATTGAAAGTCAAAACGTTTCCTTGTCAGGTATGATTAATGAGTGTAATAAGGCTCATATAATGAAGTAGTTTGTCTCTTGAAGTAGTTTGGGATCTCCCGACAATGCTTACTCTGGTATTCTTTATCTGCACGAAATGAGATTCTTCAGTTCTCATTGAGTCGCTGACTGTTGCTGAGATAAAGGGTGTGTTGTAGTCAAAAGGAGGATGGAGGCAGGGAGATCCTCTCTCTCCTTTATCTTTTTGTCCTTGTCATGGAGGTCCTCTCTTGGCTGTTATATGATGCTGCAAAGGGTGGAAAGATTTTAGTTTTCATCCTTATCGTAGTAAAATCCAACTCAATCATATATGCTTTGCCGATGATTAATGCTGTTCTTTAAAGGTGACATGGCTTTCTTGAGAGAAATTCGTTTGCTTCAATACTTCAGAAGCATCTCTGGGCTGAAAACTAATCCTCCAGAGACTGAGGTTTATACTTCTGGTTATACTGCTGAGCAAGTGGAGGAATTAATAGCTTGCTGTAGGATCAAGAAAGGAGGAGTATTACCTGTTAAATATCTAGGTGTTGCATTTTCTGGCAGGCTCTGCATACTTATTGCAGATGGAATCACTTCGACATTTAAGGGTTGGACTGTTAAATGGCTGTCTTGCTGGTCAAGTGCAACTAATTAAGTCTGTCATCTTTAGTCTTACTAACTATTGCTATCAGCTTTTCTCGTTACCAAAGAAGGTTGTCAAGCTTGTGGAGCAAAAATGCAGGGCTCATGGAAAGGAGACCCAGAAGCCAGAGGAGATGCTAGAGTTAAATGTCATTTTCTTTGTCTCCCAAACATGAAGGATGTCTTGGCATTAGAAGGATGGATTTGTGGAATCTTGCTTGTATTTTACTTCAACTCCAGTTTTCGCCCTAAATATGATCCTTTACCCACAGAATATCACAAAGCATAAGCAAGAAGTCGTCAGTCTATGGAAAATTAGTAGGTTATAATGCCAGTACGCCTTCAATGTCATGAATTTATTATGGTAATAGTTATCTAGACAATTATCTAAAGAAGAGTGATGAACAAACAAGTACTGATTGCATACATCTTCAGCAGTATTTGTTCTTCTAATGGGGATCCCTACCAAGACTAAGCAGCAGAAGAAAGCCGAGAGGAACCAAACTTCATCTTAATTAACATTAGAACAGATATCCTGTCATTCAGACATCTCAACAAAATAATTGAATATCATCTACATCAATATAAGCATACCTCGGGTAAAACTCCTGTTGTTTTTATTGGATGGCATCTGTGAGCTCTCCTATGGATGCCACCTGTGCTTGGAGGAAAATGATGAAGGTGAGATTGAAACCCTATAGTAAAGAACCAGTTGGGAAGGGAGGAGAGTCCATTTCACCGTGGCATGATCTGCGGATGCCAAAGTAGTGGCTGTTACTTGCAACTCTGAATGGAGTTGGCCAGATGCTAGATCTGAAGATCTTGTAGCTATACAATCAGCTATTTGTCATCTGATATTTCCCAACCGTTCCATGTATGATGACGTTCCATGTATGATGATGAAGTCATTTGCTCATCTTTAGCATCTGGGTTGTTTACTTCTGGTGTTGAAATGGATATTGTTACGAAACAAAGGCCTTAATGTTAATAGGCATAAATTGCTTTGGTTCTCTCCTCGCATGGCTTGCCATACTAGATAACTTACCTACTTTTGAGAGGATTGGCGAGTGGTCCACAAGTTATGCTCATTTTCTACATCTCCTTTCTAACAATTGTGATTTATACCAGGTCCCATCTCTTCTTTGGGTGTGGTCGTTCACATCAGGTGTGGGATTGAGCTCTGCAACTGTGTTACATTCATCATGATACTGGTGATTGGAACAGTGAGCTAGCTTTGGTTGCAGCAGTTTCCTAAGGGCGGAGATTTTCATAAGGGTCTGATAAAGTTGGTTTGTATCTATCAGATTTGGCAAGCTAGGAATTCCAAGCTGCATTCTCAGACTTCTCTTTCTGGGGATGCTGTGATCCAAACTGTGAGATTTACAGTTGAACATTGTTTTGAGGCCGGAGAAACTTCAGCAGCAGAATTACTACCGAGCTGCACAGGAGATTATGCGGGGCTTGGGAAACTGAAATTTGAGCTGGAATTACATTCTTTAGCCTGGTGCTTTGTTGCTGCTGTCGGAGGATTACTGTATCTATTTCTGTAATCTTTTGGTTGTGGATCTTGTCCTGTAATGTTTTGGTCGAAGCGGCAATGATCACAATTGTTGGTTACCAAAAATAATTCATATCCACGCATTACTAGGATTATTTGTCTGGATTTATGAACAATGAAACCTGATATTTTTCACTTTTTGGTAAGAATTCATAATATTTTTTGAATTTCAAAAATCGCGAAAAATATATAGGAGAATTTACATAAAAGATAAGTTGCTTTTTAAGGTGTATAGAATTATTTCATTAAAGGGAACTCAGAGTAAAGAAAGTAAAGAAGTAAAAGCTATATTTTCAAATTTTCTCGGAGAATAAAAATTGTTATAGTATCTTAATGACACATTTATCCAACACCAGGAATCGATATGCTCGTGATAAATTTATTCAAATTGGTGTTTTGACTAATTTATCTCAAACTAATTTTCGCTGCACAAAAATTATAAACTAATCTTTTTGTAATTACTTTAACGGGGTTACAGGACAGGCTTGGATTAGGAATACCAATGTGAGATTTTTTGTGATCCGAAAGTTAATTTCATGAAAATGTAATGTAGCTATCAGTATAAGATATTTTATGAGATGTAAATCAATATATCGATTTCAATGGTATTAATCTTACAAAGAAATGGAAGATTTCTGTTTCATGTTGTTTTTCTGCTTAGGACTCGGTAGCAACCCTAGGGAGGATCGGCCATCGTCCAAAATAGTAGACCGGTCCTTCCTCCCTTCCCTTCCTGGAGAGAGAAACCTGCTTTGGTCCTCTCTCTCTCATGGGCAGTACAAGCGATTCCCGGTCACTGGTGGCGTCGCTGTAACCACGTCCCCAGCATCCTGCAATGTCCACGTACTCAAACCCCATCTACGCAAGCCCCACCAAACGCAGACCCAAGATCCAGATGTTGCCATTTTCCAAGATCGACGGCACCTCTGGCAAACCACCCCGCCAATCCGGATTCTTCGTGCTGAACTTCAAGAACAGGACAAACCCATGAACCCGAATCGCCCGCCATGTTAAACTCGCTCAAACCCAAGAACCCATCTCTCGTTCACCTGCAAAGCCTTCGTTCCGCGCTCAATCCGAGCTCCCCGCTCTGCTCCTCCTCGAAAACGGGCTCTCCCGCCGGCCTGGTGTCCAAAGTTTTGAGCTTTCTGCGCGTCGGCCACTGGCACAAGAATCCCGAGCTCATCCGTGTCAGCGCGGAGTTGAAGCCCCACCATGTGTCCGAAATCGTGCAATGGCATGATAACACCGGCTCCGCCTTGCAATTCTTTTTCTGGATGTCTAGGCGGCATTTCTACAAACACGATGCGCGCTGCTTTATGTCGATGTTGGATAGGCTTGTCCGGGACCGGTATTTGGCGCCTGCGGATAAGGTTAGGATCATGATGATCCAGGCTTGTAGAAGCGAGGGGGAGCTGAAGCGGGCTCTTGAGTATTTGAATGAGATTGGTAGAAAGGGTCTTGCTTTGACGTTGTACAGTTATAATACTCTTTTGTTACAGCTGGGAAAGTTTGGGATGATTGGTTTAGCTCAGAACACGTACAATCAGATGCTTAATGATGGTATTAAACCTAGTCTGTTGACATTCAACACGATGATTAATATGTTGTGTAGGAAGGGCATGGTTCAAGAAGCTATGTTGATATTCAGTAAGATTTTTCAGTATGACATGCGTGCAGATACTTTTACTTATACGTCCTTGATTCTTGGGCATTGTAGGAATGAGGATATAGATTCGGCTTTTCAGGTTTTTGATAGGATGACCAGGGAGGGTTGTGATCCGAATTCTGTTACATATTCGAATCTGATCAATGGGTTGTGCAAGGTAGGAAGGGTGGGTGAGGCACTTGATATGCTCGATGAAATGATTGAGAAAGGAATTGAACCAACTGTTTATACTTACACGGTTCCGATCACCACTTTATGTGAGGTTGGACGAGTGAAAGATGTAATGGAGCTTGTGAGTAGCATGAAGAAGAGAGGCTGCAGTCCAAATATTCAGACTTATACAGCTCTTATTAGTGGGTTCTCTGATGCAGGACTGTATGAATTGGCAGTTGGAATGTACCATAAAATACTGAAGCTAGGTCTGAAGCCAAACACTATCACGTTCAATGCCTTAATAAATCTGCTATGTCTATGCGGAAGATTTGATGATGCATCGACAATTGTTCGTAGGATGGAGAGACTTGGTTGTGCACCCAACATTCAGACCTTTAATGAAATAATAAGGGGTTTATGCTTAGTTGATGAGATGGACAAAGCAATGGTTCTTTTTGATAAGATGCTCAAATTTGGTCCTTTTCCAAATGTGATAACATATAACACACTCATTGGTGGGTACCTCAAACAGGGTTCACTTAACAATGCAACTAGACTATTGGATTTTATGAAGGAGAATGGATGTGCAGCAGATGAGTGGACGTACAGTGAATTGATAACTGGGTTTTGTAAAGCTGGCAAGTTAAGTTCAGCTTTTGATCTTTTCAATGATGTTGTGGGACAGGGGATCAGTCCTAATCATGTCATTTACACAGCTTTGATTGATGGATGCTGTAAGGAGGGGAAGGTAGATAATGCTTTGCACATATTTGAAAAGATGGGGGAAAAAGATTGCTTGCCTAGTATTGAAACATACAACGCCATTATTAGCGGTTTGAGCAAAGCAAATCGCAGTGCTGAAGCTGAAAAGCTAATTAGTATGATGGAAGATCAAGGACTTCAACCAAATGTTATTACCTATACATCGTTAATTGATGGGCTCTCTCGAAATGGAGGGATCGACCGTGCATTTCAGATTTTTCACGAAATGGAAAGAGGAAATTGCTTGCCGAATTTGTTAACTTACAGTTCACTAATTTTTGGCTTGTGTCAGGTGGGTAGGCCAGAGGGTGCTGAGAAACTATTGGAAGAGATGGAAAGGAAGGGTTTTTATCCTGACCACATAACATTCACCTCTTTAATTGATGGATTCGTCATGATTGGCAAACTAGATTATGCATTCTTGCTTTTTAAGCTTATGGTAGCTAGAGGCTGTGAACCAAACTTTCGAACTTTTGCCGTTTTGCTTAAAGGTTTGCAAAAGGAATGCCAGTTGTTCTCAGAAAAGGCTGTTGCACAACAGGAAGCTACTTACACTTGTGTCACTGATGAGAGTTACTCTGCTATCAACTTGTTTGTGCTCTTGAATCGCTTGTCTGAGATCAGATGTGAACTCACAACCAACATGTACAGTGAGTTAATAAAGGGCTTGTGTAGGGAAGGTAGATGTGCAGAGGCAGATCAGTTGGTGGAAAACATGGAGCAGAAAGGCTTGTATCCCAACAAGGAGGCATATCGGTTTTTGTTAATTTCGCATTGTAGAGATTCCCAAGTTGATCCTGCCTTGAGAATCTTTGATTTGATGGCAGTTAGAGGCTTTGAGTGTCGCCTGTTGACATTTAAGGCACTCATCTCTGCTCTATGCAGGGTAGGTCGCTTTGCTGAGGCAAAAGCATTATTTGAGAGGATGCTTGAGAAAGAGTTGAATGTAGATGAGATTGTTTGGACAGTATTAATTGATGGCTTGCTGAAGCAAGGAAATACAGATTTCTGCATGGAGTTCCTCCACATCATAGAATCCAAAAATTACATGATTAGCTTTCATACATACATTATACTGGCAAGAGAACTATCCAAAATAGACAAGTCAGAAGAAGCTGATTGTATAACTGAGAAAATGAAAGCTTTCAGGTACAGCAATAAAAATAAGATTGTCCCGCTGTAACATCAGCATTCACCAGAAGGGAGGTTCTTTGAAATGACAGTGCTGCCCACTCCATGAGCCCAACTGGCCATGGTAATTTTGCTTTTTGGCATGGAGCTGCTTCTAATTTTCATGGCGACCACATTCTGGATAATTGGTAAGCTGTAACTTCTGCTTCTCCCTTCTGTGTCTACTTGACCCTGGGATTTTCTCCTTACAAACATCTGAATCCTCTCATTAACTGTAGTTCACCTGACAAGTCTGTCAACTGCGCATCTGCCACCTTTGCAACGAATTGATAGGATTGGAGAAACTTGCATATCTTGGAGAGGTGATTGTGGTCAAGCTAGATTTGGAACAGTTGCCCTATGTCAAGCACTGGCTTAAGGTGGGTGTCATATTGCAGGTATCATACTCCTCGACATATATTCATATGATGCACCTGTTATCTTGACCTTCAAAATCATGTCTACTTTTTACTGGCTAAGTTTGAGAAAATTGGGCATCATGATGTGGACACTAACTGTTCGCTTGTTCTTTTTTCTGGCCAAATTTTGCTGATAAAAAAAAGAAAAGAATATTCTAAGTTTTCTGATTGTGCAATTTAATGCTTTTACTTTTACATGGTACAATTTGGTCGCTAGGAGGCGTTCAAATTTATTGATGTTTCTCGGGCATTTTTTGCAATTGGAAACAATTTGTGCATGTTATAAGAAGACCTTAAACATCTAACATTTGTCTTGACAACCTGGAATGTAGTAAATGCAGAGATATGTAATTTGATGCCAAAGAAGACCAGAAAATAAATTAAAGCATAAATGTCTGATAGTTGTTATCTATCCAGGAAAAATATCTCTGATAGTGGCTGGTGAATTTCTTGTATGAAATGAAATGAACTTCTTTACACACTGAAAAAGACGGAGAATGGGTTTCTAGAGTGACTTTGTGAGTGCCTGGCCCCTGCATGGAAAATGAATCAGTTACTATTGGCTGGATTACAGACAATGTACATGACTGTTTTGAGCGGTCAAGTCCACTGTTTAAGTAGACTCGGAAAAAGTATTGTTTCATTTGGCGGGCCGACCTGAAGTGATCAAAAGTGTGATTTGGACAATCGGCTCTTTTATAGTACTAACCTAGCCATTGATCGTTGCCCAATCCCAAAATATTATTCTTACTCTGTCTAGGTTCTGGCCAACCCTAAATTTTATCCGTACTTCATCAGGGCTTTGCATTTGATGAGTTAGGGAAAACTTTTGAGTTTTGCACCTGGCCAGACCTGATAATTGAGTTATAGAATTTCAAAGGACCCTGCTCAATTCTGCCACAGACTGTCTTTAGCAGTTTGAGCCTCGTGGAATATTCTTATTACACCCTTGTTTGATTGGACCTCAGGGCAGCAATGTAAACAAATTCTCCATCTTTCTTAAGCAGCAGGACTAGTGAAGTACCTGATATGGCTTCCTTGTGAACATCTATCTACTGGAGAAATGAAGAAGCTAACACATTCTACTACTTCAGCACACGGTTGACCTAAGTTATAATGAACTGTCCTGGTCCAAAGTTCGAGTAGAGAGCAGGATCTGTTACAGGTTCTTCATAGGAAATATTTGGCTATTAACCGGCTTATGAAATGTCTCATCCCAAGTTTATGGACACTTATGTCTTTAGATACATCTTGTTGAATAGTTGATTTGTAGATTAGAGGATATAAGTACCTGCTGACTTCACTTCAAATGAAATTTATGTTTGCTCTTGAAAGTTTTCCATTTTGCTTTTGAAGTTTTTCTGCTATAAGTTCACAAATAGTGAAGCAGAATGGAGGTTTTAATGATTGGTTTTTGACTTCTCATACTTTTAAGATGAATTTTCTTGTCTAAAGCAATGCTTCTATCATTGTTAACCCAGTCTTTTACTGCGAGTTGAAGTTTATGCCATCTCAAGTTCAGATTTGTTTAGAGAAGATGGTAGAGTTTGTAATATTAGTAGTGGTGAAGATTGCATAGTTTTTAGTATGATTAATCCTAGTAGATGTTCTTGATTTCAATGTCAAAGATCTGCAATTTTTTTTTATCATTCCCAAAAGTAGTTTTTTTACTCTCTTCCTTCTTTTACTTCAAGTTAAGTGTCTCTCATCCCTTTTGTGGTCGCCTTTGGTTTTGTATGACTCACTTCTATAAGCTCTTTTTGCTAAGCTCAAGGAGGAAGTATTCAGGGTTAACATTTTGGAGGATAAATGTTTGCAACAATATATATTCACCAGAGTGGCTCTGCCAATAGTACACCACAATTACAATGTAAACTGAACAATATGGTGCCTTACCTTCATTTGTCCATTTCAGCACAATTGCGGAATCGTGCAAATTTCAGTATAGCTTTGCCATGACAGATGGAAATCAAGCTTAGATATGGGAATGTTGACATACTTGCCTCCGTTTTGCAGGATGAAACTGTGTTTCTTGGCCATTTGAAGCTTTCCTCTTGCCTGGCAGACAGCAGAGATGAATGTTGAGGTAATGAAGTACAGTTTATGTGGCCCTGCTGTAGAAGAAGAAGAGACAAGCAGGGGGGGAGGAGGACAAGGAGGAGGAAGACGAGGAGGAGGAGGAGAAGTAGAGCTCAAATCATCATCGGTGATGAATTCTTTATTGTACATTGGTAGATGTTTAATCATCCTAGTCAAGCCTCAGTAAAAGAAGTGATCAGGAAAATAATCACCGCATTCTGGTCTAATTTTATAAAGGTGCTCCTTAGTAGGATGGAGGTTTTCCTTGTTGAGTTGGCTCTCCTATTCTTTATTCAATTATAGGTTATGCAAATAAGTGGTGCATCATGCACTGGTAATCTACTCTTCAATTTTGGCAAGGTTGTCCATTTGGGTGATCTGAGGGGTATCTGAGAATCAGAAGTCTTACCGTTTGATAAGATAGGTTGATGAAGTTTCTGGGCTGTTGTATCACAGAGATAGAGTTGTCATCAGAATTTGTTTCAAGTTTTGTATCATTGTATAGGGTGGTACCTTTTGGTACTCTACTGATGAAACATTGTCCATTCAAAGTGAGTAAAAAAATTGTCCAGCGAGAACACATTCTGTTATCTAAGCTTTGTTCCCTTTGCTACGTGTGAACTTCTTTTGCCCATAATGTTTGGGCTGCCTTGTGGTCATGCATTCTTCAATTCTTTAGGTGGACTAAAATTCTGAAGTCAGTGTCGGAGTCCGTACCGAGTTATCCTCAGTCGGCTTTTCAATGACTCTCGACTTCTTACATAGTGCTCTCTTTCCCCATTCTTGTCAAGAGAAAATCGGGTAATCTATTCATTCAAGGCTGAAATGAAAGAAGGAACGCGTTAGCTCTTGCATTGAACTGCAATTTATCCAAGATATGGTTGAACGGTAACTTCTTCTCATGTCATCTGTTTGGTTTCCGGCCTTCTGTTTCATCTATAGTGACATTGATGAATCAAAATCTATTTCCCATCCTTGATTTTCACGACTTGATTCTCCACATTCTGATGTCACGTCTCACGTGTATTCTGCAGAGGCCCCATACCATATGCCCCATTCCAAGCCCTGCTGGTTCATTTCTCTGGCCTTCTCAGGTGATGCTCTTGACGGGAACAAGCGAAAGACGCCATATAATGGTAGGCCTCACTCCTCACGTCCCTAAAGCATGGTTCTAATCAGAAGATGACACACTTAAAAACTATGTTTATTGTCTCCTTCTCAAGGACCCCATCAAATCTTCATGCATTCTCTCTCATAATCCAGAATGAAGAAGAAAACAAGAGAACCAGTCCAATAAATAGGATCACTGAACTCCCTAACACAACAAAAAGTGCTCTTTCTCCGAAGCTGGGGGGGTTGTTGATGACAAAATTAGATGGCTGTGACAACCACCCAGAATCTGCTTATTCCCTCGCAGAGGCACCCTCCAAATGCTAGCTCCATCTTCATTTGGACTCTTCCTCTTGCAACTACTCCCCCCTCCTAAGAATTCATTTTGCCTCCTCATTCCCTCCATGAACCTCCACCGGAATCTTGAATTTTTGCTCTTGGACTTAGTTTCCACTCTGCCGATCCTCCCCTTATATTTCAGCTTCTGCTTTTGAGGAGTGAGGCCGAGAAATCACAAGAAGTTCTAAACCCCTCCGACAATGGCGAGGCAGAGCGGCGATACGAAGATGGTCCGGTCCTCCCTGGCCTTACTTCAAGAAAGGTTCAAGGAGCTTCAGAGAGCCAAGGAGAGGAGAGAGCAGAGGGAGCACATGAGATGGATCCCAGAACCGGTCCAGACCAACTACAACGCGAGCCCCGACCGCTCCACGGCTCGTTTCCAGCATCAGACGAGTCGTCCTCATCTCCCATCAAGACCGGCCCCTGAAGATTGTTTCCTCTCGCCAGGCCTCAGTTCGCACCCGCAGCGGAGCCACGGCAAGTCTCGGACCATGAACACGATGCCATCTCCTGACATATGGCCAAATGCAGCATCTGCGACTTCGTTTAGAAGTCCTGATTATTCAGACGTCGATACTTCTCTCCATCTTTAGAGGAAATCAATACATCTTGTACTCCTGTTCTTTATTATATGCTGCGTGAACAGAGGGGGATAAGTGATAACAATACATATACAATGGCAAATAATAATAATACGTGTTCGGCGGTTTTGTGATTGGCTCGTTTTCTTGTTCATTTCAAGACATGTTCTCCTCTTTTTATCCTTTCCTTTCCTTTCCTCTCCTCTTCTTTCTTTCCACCCAAGGAGCACAGTCACCATTGATCATGTTACAAATAGCAAATCATCACGGACTCCCTTCTCTGGAGTGTGTGACTACCTCATAATATGGATGAAACAGAGAAAGTTGCAGGTGCAACCTGATGTTGTAGGCAGCCTTTGGAGAAACTGAGGAAGGCAATCTAATTTGGATCTCAATGTGGACATCCCATTTGTAAGGACAAGAGAAGGCATAAAATACATAACCCAGAGTATTTTGCCTCCTTCGAAAATGAGCGTACCTCAAGTATATATATAAAGTCCAGATCGTTCTACTATCAAGATATAAGGAGATGGTGAATAACGTAGATATAAAAAAGTGAATTAAATTTTACGATAGTATTTGTTTGCCATACTATCAAGATAGAAGGAGATGTTCGAGCAAAATGATTACGATATAAAGAAAAATGGGTAAGGATAATTTTTACGACAATATTATTTAAGAGTCATACCTTGTAATTGTTGTTAAGTATGAGTCGATGAATATATTTATGATAATTTAGACTAATTATCTCTTTAAAAAATTAAACTAATTGATCACATTCTGTATTTTATCGAGAAAGCTTTTGTCTCAAAGCGAGTAAAAAAACTGATCAAATTGGCGATTAACCGGGATGGACCGAACCTGGAGCACGTTCATCACTCCTCCATGCCCTAACTTTCCCAGTAGACAGAGAGAGAGAGAGAGAGAGAGAGAGAGAGAGAGAATGGGAGGAACAGGGGGAGATCACGAGCACCTGGCTCGCGTCTTGAATACCCACCTCGACAACATCCACGACACCTTCCAGGTCCACTCTCCTCTCTCTCCTCTCTTCCATTTCCAAGAAAAAGATTCGATTTTTTTTTGTTGGGTTCCTTCTTTTCCTTAACGATGGCGGATGGCATGGGTGTCTGCGTGCGTAAACCCTGTGCAGGTGTTGAGCCAAAAACCCTCTCGTTCTCTCGAACGGGTGAGTTGGGAAGAGGTCGTCAAGATCGGCGACCAAGTCTCCAAGCAAGCCACTGTGGGTACTGTCTCTTTCTCTGTTTCTGTCTGTCCTCTTGCTGCGAGCTCGTAATTTCTGCTTCTGTGTGATTCTTGTCAATGTTGGCAGCTCGTGAACGTGCTCTTTCTCTTTGCTTGCTCTGATGATGATCGGTGACCTCGTAGTTTTCTTGATACGTATGTATGGTTGTGGTGGCGATACTTTACCTTCAGCATGGGCCTTTCTGGTCTATGCCTATGCTGTTCCTTTTCTGTTCCTTTTCTTGTGCACTTTGGGGGGCGTCATTCTCTCAACATACCAGGATGAACCCGTCATTTATTTTTTCAAGTAGATTTAGTTGATGGTGTATGGAGCTTATGTCTGCAAATCCATCTTTCTACCTTAGGCTGCTGTCTAGATTAGTATTCATTGCGGGTCTTGGAACTTTGGCAAATTTTATTTCACCCTTTGGGTTTTTTCCAAAGAATGAATTGGTTCGAGTAATGGTTGAAGGGTAAGAAGATAACATGCATTGAGAGGGCTGGATTTTATCTGGTGAAATTATGTATAAATTCAGTACAAATACAGCTAAATGCGGAAAGGGAATGGTCAAGAAAAAGTGCTGGAATGACATATATCGCCATTGCGGTTTTCAAAGGACAAGCTATCTGTTTTTTAAAGAAAGAAGGAGGACAAACTGTTCTTGCTAGTATCTTGAGTAGGTCTTGACTGATAGGCTTTGTGATGGAAGTCAGTTCTTAGGGAGCAAACGATATTGGCTCTTTCATACTTATTGGTGCCTGTTTTGACTGTGCAGTTGGAATGTTGTGGATGGGACAAAAACCTCAAGCTAAAGCAATGGAGGAAAGCATGACAACATACTTTAATTCACTTCAGGGTTTTCTGCTGTTGTCCCATGGAAGCATGGTGGGTGCTGGACCGACTCTTTCTTCCAATATCCACGAAGCGGTGAAGAAAGTTGTGGATTGTAGCTTTAAGTTGCTCAGCACATCTGTCCATTCTTATGGTAAATCCTGGTCACATCTCTTTCTTTCGCTCTCTCATATTCATGCATCCTACACCCAATGGATAGGTTTGAAGTTTGGGTCCTTGATAAAATGATTGAGAGACTAAGGCGGGTAACATCTTGATTTAGCATGGCATTTGCTACTGAGCCTTGATTTATTTGATGCTCCATCCCATTAGGAAAACTTGTTGAGTTCCTGGAGAGGTGACAATGATGCAAAGTAACTTGTGATGGGATTCATGGAGTAGATAATTGAAAATTCCAGGAAAAGGGTTACGTGGGTACATTCAAATGAAATAAATTAAGAGCTTGTCTGAAGATGTTTTCAGGAACCGTTTTTGATTTTGAAGACATATATCAATGTAGACTTGCTTGTCTAACTGTTAAATAGTTTATTGTTTTGAGTATTGTTTTTGAAAGCAGGGTCATCTGAAAATGCCTAATGTTATTTTCAGTTGTCCTCATATTTTTTTTCTCTAGTATATAAGGGTACGAATTCAGAAGCACAATGTTTTTTTTTTTTGGTGAGTCTTTGGCACTTGCACATTTCGCTTAACTAGCTCACTTGTGCATGTTGTCCTTCAATCTATGGTAATAGTCTGAATATTTTAGAACTCATTCATCAACAGGTTCTAGCAATGGTGAGGAACAGGCGGCTTCCATTCCAGTGCTAGTTGGTACAGTATGGGAGGCATGTTCTGCTCTTAAGAAAGCTCCAGCAACAAATATAACTGCAATTGGGCGAGCCATGTCGCAGGTTGCAGTTACCATGAAAGATGTCCTTCGCGAGATGAAAGAGCTCAAGCCAGCTTGCCTGGACCCCAGTAATGAAACTTCTGATGTCTCCTCTATAAAAGAGGAAGGCGAGACTCAAGTTGATGATAATTCAAGTGAAGGTGACATAGGCAATGACTTATCACCTGAAGAGATGAAAGTTGCTAATGCTGCAATTGTGGTGGTGTCCGATACCCTCACAGTCATCAAGGAGTTAATACGCGTCATCACAGGTTTGCTCAAGATGGAAAATTCAGATGGCAGCGGTGCTTTTGTGGATTCTCTGGAGAAGTTATTGAAGCTATGCCAAGGAATAGGAGTACAGATCGACGAGCTTGGTGCTTGCCTTTACCCTCCGCAAGAGTTCTCGGCCATGATGGTGGCTTCAGGGAAAATGTTGACTCATCTCAATGATTTACAGGTGGAGGTGGAAAATATTAAAGGAACTTCAGAGGGTTTTGTTCGGGCTTGCGATGGTATCAGAAATTCACTCAAACGGTTCGAGTCCGATTTAAGTTGCCATTGCTCTGATGATTTGGAAAGCCAACTGCAGAGCACTACTTTGATTGATTAAGCGATGTAGGAGATGCAGCCCTGGGGGTGTCGTTGATGATAGGGATGAGATGCTCACTGTGCAATTTTCTAATTGATGTCGGTTGTGCACTGTTTGATGAATGGAGAGTCAACCTCACATATGCATACGACCTCGTGTGGTCAGTGTTAGATTTCAAACGAACCACTTACGTCTTTGGGTCAAGAGCTTTGTAAAATGGTATACCGGACATGCTTTTACTGAAAATTGGAATCCCGATGATTTCTGCAGTTTCCTACCATGATCCTTTGCTTTTTCTTGAGCAATGTCTCAAATGATAGATTTATTCTGTCCGGATTGCTTGCGCAAGAACTAGATTTTGAGACAGCAAGGCCACCGGGAATATGTTCTCAACATTCACGTCTGTAGCACCACTGTAAAGTAATAAATAAGAAAGAATCTTTGCCGTTTCCAATCGTTGAATATGCTTGATAAAAGACTAAAGCTTCACAAGAGTACACAGAATTGCAGAGTAGTGGGTTTGTCCAAGGTTCCGGGTTTGAAAGTTCTTGTGAGCATTATTGTCAATGTTACTTTATCACCGTCACTGGGACGATTTTAAGCTTGCCATGGATAAAACGCACGTCTATCTTATTCGACAGAACAGAAATTACTAGAAGCTAGTTGCCAGGATCAATGGGGGGGAGTCGTTCTTTTCGGCCAAACGGTCAGCAGCAAATTTGGCTTGGTTTCGTCTATTGAACCTTTTCAACTCACCGAAAGCGGCCAACATGAGCGTGTCGCTAATACCGTGGCACCGAGTCAGAGAATCAGACAGACGTCTGTGTTCACAATCCTGGCGTTGTTCACTAACATGCCTGACCTCCCGTCGTTAGTGATTTTGATCATCCGGTTGGCAAGGCATGTGGGCATGAGTGTCCCCTTGGGGAATTGAATCAGGTGGGTCATCAGGAGTGGCATGGGGATAATGGCTGAGGATGAAATCTTGGAGATTGTTGCTGGTAGTTTTTCATAATGAAGGCGATATCAGAGCCATGGAGTGCGTTGGGGTTAGTGCTTAGAATTTGGAGAAGGATGACAGAGACGTGGTAGGACTTAATTCTCATGTCGGCGATGGCTTCGTGCCGGTCGATCCTGTTATTTTCACCTGTGGGCCGAGATTCAGCAAAAGCACAAATCTGAAGAAGGATGAAGAGCAACAAGTCCATCTCTATTCTATGCGAGTTCTTCTGAACTGCAGATTTTGAGCACGTCTTTCAGAATGAAGCTTTGCTTATATATTCCAAGGTTCATGAGCTGATGAAGGTGCATATACACGAGGAAAGTGCATAAGCCTGTTTGGTTAAAAAATGAGAAGAACCCAAAATTTAGGACTGGCCATTCATACAACAAAAAGGATTGTAACAAGGTTTAAGCCGCATGTTTTTGTTGAACATAGGATCCTGACATCGGACAGCAATTGTCGGTACATTGTTTGTAGGAGATTAAGGTAGATGATTAGAATCCCATTTGCCATCTACTTCTTTGCAAAGATCTCCGTTTTTGATATCATTGAAAAGGAATGTCCGCCCGACTCGTAAAAAGAAGAGGCAAACTCGTCCACGGATTTCATCTACCTCAGAATAAGATGGACACAGGTAAATAACGCGACCTTGGGAAGGCTGTCTGTACATTATATAGATCGTTGCGTTCATACAAGCACAGCTTATCGACAAGATTTTCTCTCCTGTGACTGCTACACAAGCTCCACCTTTACGGTGGGGTTGGCATTTGACATTGGCGATGCAACAAAGATTGTGTTCATTTTGGCCCTAGCAGGCTGTCAGCTTATTCATTTTCCTAGAAGGAAAATAGCTCAAGAAAGGAGAAGGAATAGGCCAAAACCGCATCAATGTGAACTGGAGAAGTTCAGGTACTAAAGAAAGTTGAAAAGGGAACACCTCCTCATGAACTGTGTACAGGGACATATGGTGATAACTTTGTCACATGCATCTAATTGTTCTCCGAATGAATTCGCAATCTTGGATTGGAATATAAAAATCTCCTAGCTGGAGTCCATGTTATAATTGGAATTTCATAAATTTTTATTTTCTCTGATCTCGCGTCTTGCCCTTCTTATAATAACGTGACATTCTTGCTCTGGATACCTCTAAGCTTCAATAGAATGTGGCCATAAGACCTCTCTGGAGATAGCTCACATATTTGTCCCCACCGAACCCCTCTCTCTCTCTCTCTCTCTCTCTCTCTCTCAAACACACACACACCCCCACACACACCAGAAAGAGGCATGTCGATTTCACTGCAATGGATTCTGGTAGCTGCCCTCTTCTTGGCAACTGTTCCACACAAATCAGGTGAGTTTCTCATTATTGCATCACAAGAAATTCATGGCAATCAAGGATCTTGAACTGTATACCCTAAATGGTCGCTTTGCTCTTCCAAACACTGGTAAAGTTAAACCAGACAAATAGACAAACATCTCACTGAGCTTCCGCTATCTGATTCACATCTCTGATGCCTCCATTTGCTCATCTGATACGACAAGGCATAGCAAGAGAGCCTCTTCTGATCTCAATCTCTCTGTTCTTGATGGCGTTTCACTCAGCTGGGGAGTTCGAGCAATGGTGCGTGGCCGACGAGCAGACCCCGGATGACGAACTGCAAGCAGCTCTGGACTGGGCATGTGCACAAGAAGGGGTTGATTGCACCGCGATCCAGGTGAACCAGCCTTGCTATCTCCCCAACACTCTGAGGGCGCATGTTTCCTATGCCTTCAACAGCTACTACCAGAAGTTCAAGCACTCGGGGGGATCTTGCTACTTCCGCAGCGCCGCCATGACCACCGAGCTTGATCCCAGTAAGCATCTTGATCTCCTCTCTTCGCTTCCGAATCGGTTCTTCCATACAGATCTAACTAGAGAACATGAGTGTTTACTATTGAAAGTAGTCTACGCTATGTGAAGGGTCATATGTCATGACGGCGAAAGTAATAATCTTCTAGCATAATACCACTTGCGTGAAGATTTTGGTAGCTGAAGTTACGGAAGATGAGATATTCTTTTGTTTGTTCAATTCAAAGAGCGTACAAATCATGCTTTACATTTTACAATTAATTTCCTACTAAGGGGCGATCCGAGAAGCTTTACTGGTACTCGATCCTTCACATGGGATCTAGAGAAAAGAAGCAAAAGTCCATGTGCCCAGGAAGAGTGTGCCTCGGGAGTTTTAAATGGCCGCGTCCGGAATCCCATGCATTGTTGAGCTGACTTCTTATATCATGGCCCAACGCTTGACTTTTTCCTTTTTTCTTTTCACTTTGCTTTTCTAAAGATTGAGAGAAGACAAATGACCATAAATCAACAATTGCATAAATCTCATCAGTGCTCTCGATTAAAAGGGACGAAGCGTAATCATCGGGCGGATCCCGAGAAAATCTGTCACTGTTCTGCTGACTTTATAAGCCGTTCGATTCGCAGGTCATGGTTCTTGCCACTACGACTACCTTCCATGATTCGGAGGCACGCGGATCAATGGGCCAAGGCAGGATGATCCGGTCTCCAGGTTTACTTGGAGGAAATTCAAACCAGAGAGCTTCGTTATCGTTCTACTTCATTTTCTTTTCCCAATGTATGGACGATTTCTCCTCAGAAATACGGAATTTTTAAGCTGAGTTAAACTAGCTCCTGAGTAATCGGTAATAGGAATGTTCTTGCTGGAAGTGTACCTAAATTATGCTTGCAAGCGGTTCTTTTTCCTTTTTTGGTTTCAACTGGTTATGCTCTATACATAGAACAATTACAGAGAACACGAAAATCGCAGAATTGAAAGACTCAAAAGAAAGACGAGGAACTATGCCTCATGGGAAATAATAGTCATAACTCTAACTACGAATCTGAAGTTACCTTTCCAGGAAAAAGAAAAATTAAGAGACTATTCTAGTTTCAATTTGAACATGGAAAACTGTAGCCAGATGACGACATCGGGGTTAATTCAAGAAAGAAGAAAGCACACTAAATCACTAATGAATGACTCAAGAGCTAACGGCAGACTGAATGACAGACTTCTAAGATTCAACATCATAGCATAGTAACAATCGAAGCGGAGTTGCTGCCCCTAAAATTTCAATTCAAATGATCCTGCATCCTCCAACAACTATTGGTACACAGATAAACCTTAAATAATCCGTAATCCAAGTTCTGAACGGTATCTAAATTCTTGACATTAAAAATGACATAATATGCCCAATCAAACTTGTCAGTGAAACTCGAAATATAAAGATCTATGACGGGATTCTTCAGTATTCCCGGAACAATAAGGGCTGTAGATACTCCTACGGACCTTGAGGTGAATGCTGCAGATAACTGGAATGGAGCTTCTCAACCGTGACGGAATTTGAATGCTGTTCACTCCCTCCAGGCTTTGGCAAAACCCACTTGCTTGCATGTATCCTATGTTATCAGACCGACCACAAAGTGGATTTTTCCACGAACAAACAGTCAACAGTCAAGAAAGGCACAACAAAGAACCCTCGAAAACCATCTTGGGGTTAATGTTACAATGGCCTTTTGGCCATGTGTCTGAATATTTGTACACCTTAAGGTAACCTTGTCTAAAGAATGCTAACAGTATAGGTTCCACCTGATCCTTCTTTGCCTCTCTGTAGATGCATTAGGCAGGGACTTCAATTCCAGCGTGGAGGAGTTCATCAGGAGTTGCAGCAGGGTCCAGATCCCAGCAGCCATCAGGCAAGTTACTGCTTGTTTCTCTCTTCAGAGACCAAGATGGGACCCGGTGCGAAAAGCGTAACATCTCTCTCCTTGGGATCCACCTAAGTGCATCCTTGCTTGTATTCCTCTGGTATACCGTCTTGTACCCTTCCAATTTTACAAGGGGGGTAACACAGACACCAAGCTCTTCAGAATAATCATCGACCACCTCTACCATCTCATATTGATGCCTCACGTCAGCTGGTGTGGATCGGTCCCAATGGGGAGACCAATTACGATAAACAGCCCATACATCTCCACTTCTTGGGTATATGCGAACACAACCTCCACGGCCAGCTTTTTCCTTACTCAGTAGATGAGAGAAGATGTTCACTTGATCAACAACATCAGAGGTCCATGCCCTAAAATGACCACATGATTTGGTAAATCCACGATCTATCCAGTTAACTGACCCAAATTCAGAATCAGTTTTAGAACTCAAGTAACTGATCAGGATCTTGAATGGCTTTACCGAGATGATCTGACGGATCAGACAATAAAGTCTAGGCATGCCATCTTCTTCATCATAAATAGCCCATATTTGCTTGGGCTTGAAACATTCCTCAGCTCGGTCCTTGTCGAAATCATGGAAATCAGGGTCAGGGACTGTTATCGTGACTGGTCCACTTCTACTAGCTTTTGAATGACTAACTAACTTGGACTGACCAGCAGCTTCAGCCTGTAACCTCGCAGCCTCTTTTGCCGCTGCAGCTGCTGCGGCTTCCTGCTTTATCTCTTCTAATTTCTTCTGGATTTCTGTCCTAGCCTTGTCCATCAGCAATTTCCTAGCATCAAATGCTGGCATAGCAGAGCAACGTCTAGCTGGAAGTTCATTTGAGTTCGACAACTTAGGATCAAACTCTTTTTTAGTTTCTGGAGACGACTTTACCCCTGTTAGTTCAGCGCCATTCCTAAACTCGGATCCAACCACAACCTTCCTTCTCTTGTCAGGTTTGTCAGGTCTAACCGTGTTCAACCCTGATGATCCATTAACACCACCAGACAAATGTGGACCAATGTCTGCCAGAGTATTCCTACTAGCATGCTTTTCACTGCTTCTGTGTCTAGCTTTATGAACCTTACCATTGGCTGGATTAACTGCATCACTTGATTTGGCTGTAGACCCATTAGGGCCAGCAACTACAGTGGAACTCCCAGAGGGCGAGCTCCACTGGAAGGACACGTTCGAGGTGTAATCATAGCCCTGTCCGGTGTGATATCCTGACACTCCATTACCCACAAAATAAGTGGCATTTGTTGGGACGTAGGACACGCCATCAGATCTGTGGCTTCCATATCCATTACCGGGGAGATAAGTATAGGGACTATAGGGAAAAGACCCAGTAACTGGAGCGGTACCGGTTTCCACAGCAACAAAAATACCCCGGCAATTTTTACATGAAAGTCTCTTGTTGACATACTTACGAAGATATTCATACTGAACTTTACAAGACGTGCAGACAGTCCAGAAAGTATCAAGTGTAGGTTGAGCTGTGGGTGGACTGAAGCAGTTACCATGTGTCGTATAACCAGCCCCGTGTACTGAAGATAAACTTGTCTGTGAAACCAACGGTGCCGAGTGTGGATTTCTCTTTAGATCATAAGAGCCTCTCTTAGCATTGTCTGACAAAAGAGTCCATGCCTCAGAAACAAGTTTAAAAGCACCATCAGCTCCAACACATTTGTTTTTATCAGGGTGAAGGAGAACAGCCAACTTCCTGTATTGTCTCTTCACTGCATATTTATCTGCAGTAGGCTTTAACCCAAGAATCGAATAATAATCTACCTCACCATTGAAGTGTACTGCAGAAGCCACATAAACGTCGAAAGTCGCCACCATCTGAGATATACCATCCAGTTCAGGCCACAGCTTTTTAGCCTTCAAGGCATAACTTTTTGCAGCAGGAAAGTCTTTTTCAGCAAATCGCTTCTCAGCAATTTCTTTTGCCTTAAGGGCCTCTTCTTTTTTTGCTTCCATGTAGTGAATTGCTTTAGAACAGTAGTGGTTGAATGGAAGCCACGGTCACTTCAGCATCTTGATACAGAAACAAGCTTGACTTCCATGTAGAGCCACCTTATCAAGTCTGCAAACACTTTAGTTAACATTAAAGTCTAATTCGTATTAAAACGAGCGTTACAACAATCAAATCTGACTTAATTCAGTTGAATGTACTGCTTACCACGATGCTAAATAACGAAATTATCTGCTGGCGGTACTACCACAACTTGCTTTGAATCTCGAGTTTATATTCTCCGGTCCACCTGATAACTAAAATTCCAAAAGAAGAATAAAAGTCAGATAAAAGAAAATTGATATCTCAAAAATCCGACTATTACCAAAACACAATAGCAAGAAATCGAGGGACTATAACGCCAACTCGAGCCAACTGTTATGGGACAGCATACTGCGCAATTAATACGGCTACGAAACTCTAATTGAGTTGCTTTCTCATTCCGGCACAGCATACTGCACAGTAAATACGGCTACGAAACTCTAATTGAGTTTCTTTCTCGTTCCGGCACAGCATACTGCGCAATAAATACAGCTACAAAACTCTAATTGAGTTGCTTTATCATTTCCCCATGCAATCAAACCGACTAATCATGCATCGCATCCAGATAATCTCAACGTCGCAAAAGACCAAGGAAGAGTCAGCGGGCTTTGACGTAAGACCTAAAGTCACTGAGACAGAACCGGAAAACATTTAAACCGTACAGAGCAGTGAGCAGCACCAGCTCAAAACCCTAGAAAGACTCGCCTAGTACTTCTCTACCCTACCTCGAAAGTCAAAACGCCAAAAGCCCGAGTGTCAACGACTTATGCTTGACCTCAATTACACCGATACTCCACTAGCACCGAGCCAAGGACGAAGCAAAACAAAACCCTAGCGGAACCGAGCATTTCACGGGGAAATCGACCCGAACGACTGTAATCAACAGCAACAAGCATCGTTTCGCAGTTCAAAATCAACTAGGGCGCCAAATCACCAAGATCCTGGCACAGAATCACCGGATGGGAGCCGGACAACGGCGAATTCCGCCGTATCCGGCCCAACCGCGAATCGGCGAGCGATTAACCGAGAAGATTACGGGAGGGATTAAGCAGATAATCAACACTCACAGTGACTCCAGCTGAGACTCGAGCTCGAGGGGGCTCGGATCGCGGCGCTGCGATCCGGAGCTCGAGCGAATCGAGGTCGAGCTGAGGTCGCGAATCTCAAGTGGGGTTACGCACCTCAGAAAGCACGCACGCACGCCCACGCGCACACAAAACACACTGAAGGAACCGCTTTTCAAGGCGGCCGCAGCAGACAGAGGAGGGGGGGCCGCGAATGGAGGACTCACCGTGCACGGTGGGGGAGGGCGGCGAGTTTCGGGGCGGCGCGGCGGAGCAGCTCCGGCGATCGGCGGCGCGGACCGGGAGATGCCGGTGGATCGCCGATGGGGGGATGTGGTCTTTAGAGGAAAAGGGCCCCAAAAAAAGGGAGTTAATAAAACGAAGGAAAAATAAAAAAAAATTATTATGAGATTGAGTGAAAGTAAACGGGGAGGGGCGGGCGTTAATATAAAGTTTATTTATATATAACATTTTGATTTTATTTTTAATTTAATTAAATCGGAAAGTGAAGGGGGTGTTTGCTAAAATGTGCGGGGGGTGCATTTGCTGTTGGTTAGGGCTGGGTTTGGTAGAGAGAGAGAGAGAGAGAGAGAGAGGAAGGTGATGATGATGAGGTAGATGTGTACTTTTTTGTATTTTTTTTTATTTCTCATTATTAATTATGGTGTCATTTAATAATATGTGATTTGATGTGATATATATATATATATATATATATATATATATATTTTATACCATATATATCCATACTGCCTATACTATTATTTAAAGCAAGGAGAGAATCTGATACTTTTATGACATTTTAATTAATTTCCTCTCTTTTTTAAATAACCGTAGATACTTATTTTACAAATATCATAGCCATTAGTAAAAGCACGAATCGATAATCTACCTTATATTCCCCCGTTTCGAATTTAATCTATCTTACAACAACCTTTCGAGAAAAGCTGCAAAGTAATTTTCTCATAATTTTCTTTTTGTGTATTTTTCATCTTACATTTCTATTATTTAGTTTTATCGAAGTATTTTTTGATGTGGTGATTTTTCTTAATTATTTGAATGTCTCTTTCGTTTATACGCGTACATCATTGCTAGTGTATTTTTTGGGTTGTTGTTCGTATATGAGGGCGAAAGAAAATATATAAATTATAATTGGGAAGGATGTATAAGATAATGGAGGAATAAAAGGGGCAAAAAGTGGGGTGAGTCTTTGACAAAGTCATTTACAATCTCAAGTATATTGGTAATGGACAGCTGGGATGGAGAGAGAGGTGGTGAGGATTTTATTTTATTTTTTTGTCATTAAGTGCTCTCTGGATTTTATTATCTGCTATTTTATTTTTTGTCAGTAAGTGCTGGCTGGATTTTATTTTCTTTGGTCACGTTTGGTGATAGGAATGGTAACTTCCAAAGGATGATTGTAATTTTTGGAAATGTGCAAGTAATTGTGTGTAAAGCTTTGTCATTAAATTAGTAACTTGTAAAAGAAAACCACGAAATTTCTGATTCCGTTCTTGCAAGCATTTCTACTTTTTATTATATTATCTTTAAAGGTGTAGGTAATTTTTGTTTTACAAATGCGCCACAATTGTTTTTTGTTTTTCTCGAGTCCATTTTTGAGGCATTTCGGCCATCCATCTTCTATATGACATTCATAGGAAAGTATCAATTTGGTCACTCTTAAACTTTTCAGTTTTGCCAGCATAATTCTAAATATTTTTAGAAGATTTGAAGACAGTCCTTTCAGCAAATTGGCACTAGAAATTGAAGGTTGAGGATTATGTTAAAACTTGAAAGTTTAAGACTAAATTGGCATCCAAACGATAGATTTAAAACTAATTTATTAATTATCCTCTACATTCTCATTAGTGTAACATTTAACATAGTTCATAGGCATATGTATATGTTTATCTTAATATAAGCAAGACTAACTATTGTATAGGTAATTTACACACAACCAAAACCTAATTAACCTGTCTTTAATCGGACCTAATTAAATTAGGTATAATGGTGAACTAGGAAATTGCAAGATGATAATTGGAGAATTTTTTTTTTTTTCCTTTTTTCACCATGAAAATCAGGGGTGAGTATGGTTTAAGGATAGGACTAGGAATTGGAGCAAAAACTGGACCAGTTGGAATTGGTCTGGTTTTAGGGTATGCAGGGTAACTTCCGAGTTCAAAAAATTGGGGAACTTGTTTTAATAAATAGGTAGGTTGTAGAATTTAGAACCTGCAATAAGTTTTTGTATTTTTCTTGTTCCACGTCTTCGCGCAATTTTGCGAAATTCCTATGTAATCTAGAACCACTACTCCGAGTTTCCATTTTCGACATATGCATGACTAAAACTTTTACTTCGTTAATGTTTCATATTTTTTTTTGTGTCTAAATTTTGAGTTGTAGTCAGTTAATTATAACAACAAATAGTGATTATTAGAGGTGTTTACTACAATTGTTCAATTAATAATGCATGGGAAACCTAGATAAACTTTATAGCTGACTTTGAAACTTGTAACGGATTAGGTTCCGGGGTTTCAAAGTATGTATGATAGTTCTAGATTTCAAAAATTTGGGAATCGGTTTTAATGGGTAGATACCATATGGAAGCTGGACCAACCCCAGAACTACTCTCCCCTAGTGATAATGACGACAAAGATGGTTTGAAAATTGAAATGATCCATTTTATTAAGAAGTGCCTTCAATTCCATATTGGTATTTGCTTTGGGAACATTTTTGAAGGTTTTAAATTAATCCTGTAATTAATCTTATTGTACATTGGTTTCTTGTTATATATATATATACACACATTATTTAACTCCATGCACAATATTTAAGTGGGGATACTAAAGCAGATTCATTCGAAAAAGAAGAGAAAAAGAAGAATAAAGAGTACAAGCAAAGAGGGTTACGTGTTTTTTTTTTCCGCTTTTTCTTTGGTGCAGGCATGGTATATATAATAATCCATCTTTTAAAATTATTTCAAAAATGGTCATATGATAATATGAGGTTGGCCCTTTTCCGATGGTTTGGTTGGCTCGAAAATGAATATTCGTCCGTGGTCATTCTGGACCGTTCATTGTTGATGAAGGAGTATGCACCGTTGGATCGGGGGAAAAAAACAAATGACTTGTTCGGCCGATTAATGTATTATTTGTGAAGGTGCTCGATCAAAACTAGCCACTAGTTTTTGGGATGTCCAAACATATCTTTAGTTATGATAACTTAGTGAATTTCAATACGTTCTTAATTTTTTCTTTTATATGAGAACTTATGGATACAATGAAGATAATATAAATATAGATACTTTTTTTTTATACAAAAAAATCGCTAATTACGTGTAGATTTTCCACTATAGATAATGGTACCTTTCGACTTGCCAACATAAGTGATCAATGGGCGGGACTAGGCTTAGTTAGGTATTTACGTTGAACCTAACTTGTTGTTTAGGCCTGCCCTCGGGCCAAACTCGAGCTTTCTAACTAAATAGTCTTACATAGTCTGCCGAGAAATATTCCATCTCATCCTCCGATTTTGGTCTAAGGTCAAGTGAAACCGTGAAGAATGCAACTAGTGAGAAAATCACTGGTTCAATATTTTGCATAGTAAGTCACCTCAGAACTTTACATATGTAATCACCTTGTTATAGCCAAAAGCATCGCTACAAACCTATCTCTCCAGATCTTCATATTGACTATCTTTCTTGGTGCATCAAAATCTTTCATCTCGAAATTACTCCTCAATTGGTGTCTCAACTCATCAATGTGAAACATGTTTGTAATTGCTATCAATATATCATTAGCATATAACATTAAATAAATGTAATCATATAACCTCCTAGAGTACATGCAATGATCATGAGCACTCTTATATAACATTGAATGGAATCAAATTGTTTGTACCACTATAAGATTGCTTAAAGCCATAAACAGATCATTTGAGTAAGCATGCATTGCCTTAATGAACCGAAATGACAAAGCCTGCCGGCTATTGCATGAATATCCGCTCCTCTAATTCCTTGTCTAGAAACGCCGTCTTAACATCGAGCTGCTCCAACTCCAAGTCGTCCGCCGCAACTAGTCCCAACGCCACCCTGATCGAACTATGCTTCACCACAGGTGAGAATATCTCGTGCAACGAACCCCTTCGCCAAGCGGGTCTTATATCTGGTCGCTCGTGAATCAAAACTATCATGCGCTTTTCTGAATGCCCACTTGCACCCTATCTTCTGCCAGATACCATTGATTACCATGTTTGATTCCACTAAAGCCACTCCGATCTCCTCTCTCGTTGCACCAATCCATTGCTGAAGCTGTACACCCGACATCGCTTTTGAAGAATACTACTGGCTGCCATGTCTCCTCGCGACATCTTTGCTGATGATGAAATCCGGGCGATTTGAGGATCCCAACGCCACGGCCTGTAACCTTTCATCCTGCACTTTTTTGTCCCCGGTTCTAGCTTTACCGTCCTAAACATGGCCATATGCGGGGCTCCCAAATGCGCGCAGACTCGAGTAAAGTAGCAGGTTCACCAGTTCACGCTTCCTCCACCATCTGTCGATACGTTCTCATCCACATTCTTCGTGTCATTAATTACTACTGAACTTATAAAGATGATCTTGGATTGATGTTCCTCATCAATCTGGAAAGTTAAGAAACGTTGAATCGGGAAAAGTATCTTCGGGACGGCTTCGCAGCTCAAACTGCAGCTACATTAAACTCATAAGCCACTTCAACCAAAACATCGTTTCCTAAATTCGGCAGAACAAAACCTGCAGCTTTTTTCAAAATATCAGCTTTTTTTGCAGCTTTCAAAATCCCGTGTCTCCAATAAAGTGCGCATCTTGACGCGCACAAAATTAAAATTATGAATTTCTCTAATTCAAATATCACAGAGACCATAATGATTATCGTAGATGGACAAAATTCCTGGAACAACCGATCAACAATAAACTTAGTTTCTAATGCCGCTTTATTACAACTAACACGGAAGCACGGACACATGAAGCAATTCAAGTCTCAAGTGAAATTTAAACTTAGTTTCCATTGCCACTTTGTCACGACTAATGCGGAAGTGTGAACAAATGAAGCCATTAGAGCAAGAAACAAATTGCAGAAATAAGACCTGAGCACGGTTTGGCGGTTTGGCTACTCCACGACGAGAGTCAATGAGATGGTTCCATTATAATGGCAGGAGAATATTACAATTGCTTGAACAGACAACTCTCAAACGTTTCCTAGTCTTAGATGTCACTTGAACTCGGAAGAATCAATCACCGCAAATGAGTTCTCTCACTCTTAAATTTCTGGCTAGAAGGCTTTCAATGCGTTCTGTCTCTCGCCAATTTTACATAAATTAGGCGCACTCACTTTGTATCCGGACCGAACTCGACAAGAGTTATATGCAAAAAAAAAAGCTGTATAAGCCCTTCTCCGAAGATGGACCTCAACTTCAATAAGAAAAGGAGGTCTTGTGGGCCTGTCAGCGAGAGTTCATGTCGGACTTTCTTGATATGGGCCAGGTTCCCTTACAATTCAATTGTGTGCAGGCTTTCTAATCAAACGACACTTACTTCGACCCGCAATCCCCAAATCACCATCTGGGAACCCTCCCAGGTGATTATATTAGCTGTAAAGAAGCGTCCTCATCCGATGATCCATCTTTCGGGGAAAAAGATAGAAGAGATTGGAAAGAAAATCAAATGAAATCAAGGCTCCATTTGTTTACCGAAAAATTTGATATTTTCCAAAAATATTTTTTAATAATTTTTTTTCCAAATAAATAAGAATTTTTTTTATGGTATTTGACTGAAATTTAAAACTGAATTGAAAATTACATCATTTGAAAAGAAAAACTTGATTTGATTTTCCTAAAAAGTCATGCACTATTCATAGTATATAAGAGATACCCAACTGCCCGTGTCTTGGTAGCATGAGTAGTATCCAAGCATGGGTATCAAGGACCTAGGCATAGATACCTAGGTCTTTGGCACGATCTTGAGGGAGGTTGGCTGTTGAGGGAGCTCGGGAGCTAGTGACTTGGGTGTGGAAGTCAGTTACCCAAGCATGGCGGTCGAGGACCCATGTACTAGTACCAAGGTCTTGGGCATGGGCCACTGGGGACTTTGATGGGAGCATTGAGTTCTTAGGCCCAACCTTGATGGACCTAGCCTTGTTTGCTGGTGACTTAGGTGTGGGAGCAAGGCAAGGCCGTCGGGGACCCAGGTACTAGCACCAAGGTATTGGGTCAAGCCTTAAAGGACCTACGCCTGGTTGGCCTACCTGCTGAGGAATCTCGTGTCTCCAGTAGAATAAAACCTATAGTTTTTTTCAAATTGTCACCTTTATTGCAGCTTTCATAGTTTGAGGAATTTTATCATCTCCCTTAAATGCTCCATCCAAATCCCGTGTCTCCAATAAAGTACACATCTTAACGCGCAAAAAATTAAAATTATGGATTGCTCTAACTCGAATATCACAGATACCATAATGATTGTCCTAGATGAACAAAATTCCGAGAACAACCAATCTACAATAATTTAGTTACTAATGCTAATTTGTTATGAATAACATGGAAGCATGAACAAATTAATCGATTCAAGCCTCCAATCAACAATAAACTTAGGTTCTAATGTCACTTTATTATAACTAATATAGAAGCGTGAACAAATGGAGCAATCAAGTAAGAAATAAATTACAGAAATAAAACATGAACACGGTTTGGCGGCTTGCCTACTCCACAAGGAGAGATCAACGAGAGATGGTTCCATTATAAGTGGCAAGGAGAAGATTACAATTGCTTGAACACTCTCGAGTGTTTCCTAATTATTTAAGATAACACTTGAAGTTGCAAGAACTAATCGTAGCAAATGAATTCTCTCACACTTTTAAATTTTTTACTAGAAGACTTTCAATGCTTTCCGTGTCTCTCGCAAGTTTTACATATATTAAGCGCACTCCTAATGCATCAGGACCAAACTCAACAAGGTTTATATGCAAAGAAAAGCTATAAGCCCTTCTCCAACGTCAAAGTGGACCTCAAGTTCAATAGAGAGAAGAGGTCTTGCGGACCTATTAGCAAGAGTTCAATTCAGACTTTCCTGATATAGGCTAGGTTTCCTTACAACTCAATTACGTGTAGGCCTTTTAATCAATCGACATCTACTTCGGCCCATAATCAACAAATCACTATCTGGAAACCATCCCAAGTGATTATATTGCTGTAAAAAAGCCATCTCATCAAATGATCCTTCTTTTAGGGGGTAAAAACAAATTATACAGAGTATAAAATGACATTAAGAATTCGTTCATTTCGAGAAAAAATTGGCATTTCGAAAATATTTTCAAGAAATCACTTTCCAAGAAAGTATGAATATTTTTCGATATTTAGATGAAATATTATTTTCATCGTTTGGAAAGGAAACTTCATTTTATTTTCCTAAACGGATATCCACTATTCATGTTATATAAGAGATGTTGACTGCTAGAGTCTTGATCGCACGAGTAGGGATTCTTAGGCTTGGCCACTAAGAACCTGGCCAAGGGTATTGAGGAACCATGACTGACCCTGATGGACCTAGGCTCGGATGTTGGTGACTTGGGCGCAAGAGCCAAGCATTCGGCACGGGTATTAGGGACCTAAGCATTGTCATCGAAGTCTTGGGTCCAATCTCAAGAGAGCTAGGCTTAGTCTCTATGGACTTGGGCTTGGTTGTTGGGGACCCAAGCACCAGCACGGGGTCCTGGGCATGGTCTTTGGGGACTTTGGGTGCGTTTGGGAAGACTTTTGGGGAAAGTTCTTAGGAAAATGCAAAGTCCTTTGAGCTAAATGTGTTTTCCAAAATGTAAACTGTGTTTGGAAAATTGTAATTTGAAAGCCCTTTGTGAAGTACCTTAGAGCAAAATGGTGTTTGGGGGACAAAGGACTTTTGTGATAAAAAAAAATTACCAAAAGAAAAATAAAAAAATTTGACCGGCAAGGGCAGGCGGCCGCCGATGACCGCTAGTGACCTCCGGCGACCCCAAATCTGGGGCGGCGAGGTCGCGTGACGCCACCTTGACCTCTGGTGACCTAGATTCGGGGCGTCGAGGTTGCGGGAGGACCTCGCTGCCCTTGGATCTGGGGTGGCGAGGTCGCGGGAGGTCGCGCGACGCCACTGCGACCTAGATCCGAGGGCGGCGAGGTCACGCGACCCAAATGGCGCAATGGTCGCGCCACCCCCCGGCGTTGGTCACGCCACCCCCTGACGACGGTTGTTTGGGCGACGGTTGCCGGTGACTGCCTGCCCTTCGCCGACGACCACTTGCGGAAGAAGAAGAAGAAGATGATGAATAGTTGTGAGGGCAAAACTGGAAAAACGAAAAATCAATGAGGATAATTTGGGAAGAATTTTTTTTTTTAGCCCCTCAACTCAGCATTTTCGGTAAGCTAAAAGCCCAAGGCAGCCCCAACCTGCCTTGGGCTTTCAGCATTGTGAAGGCTAGCATTTGGGGAATGCAAACCCAAAAATAAATGCCAAACACATTTGCATTTGCCCAAAGGCCTTTAGAAGCCTAAAGGGCTTTGTAAAGTGGTTCCCAAATGCGGCCTTTAACATGAGCATTGAGTTCTCTGTCTTGACTTCTATGGACCTAGCCTTGTTCGCTAGTGACTTGGGCATGGGAGTAGAGCAAGGCCGTTGGGGACCTAGGTACCAGCACTCATGCGCAAACAAAACACACTGAAGGAACTGCTTTTCAAGGTGGCCGCAGCAGGGGGGGCGAATGGAGACGCACCATGCACGGTGGGGGAGGGTGGCGAGCTTCGGGGCGGCACAGCAGAGCAGCTCCGGTGATCCGCAGTGCGGGCTGGGGGATGCCGGTGGATCGCCGATTGGGGGGATGTGGTCTTTAGAGGAAAAGGGCCCCAAAAAAAGGGAGTTAATAAAACGGAGGAAAAATAAGTAAAAAAAATTATTATGAGATTGAGTGAAAGTAAACGGGGGGGCGCAGGCGTTAATATAAAGTTTATTTATATATAAAATTTTGATTTTGATTTTAATTTCAATTTAATTAAATCGGAAAGTGAAGGGGTGTTTGCTAAATTGTGCGGGGGGTGCATTTGCTGTTGGTTAGGGCTGGGTTTGGTGTAGAGAGAGAGAGAGAGAGAGAGAGAGAGGGAGGTGATGATGATGAGGTAGATGTGTACTTTTTTGTATTTTATTTTTTATTATTTGTCATTATTAATTATGGTGTCATTTAATAATATGTGATTTGATGTGATATATATATTTTTTATACTATATATATCTATACTGGCTATACTATTATTTAAAGCAAGGAGAATCTGATACTTTTATGGCATTTTAATTATTTTCCTCTCTTTTCTACTAACCTTAGATATTTATTTAACAAATATTATAGCCATTAATAAATGTGTGGATCGATAATCTACGTTATATTCCCCCATTTCAAATCTAATCTATCTTACAACAACCTTTTAAGAAAAGTTGCAAAGTAATTTTCTCGCAATTTTCTTGTGTATTTTTCATCTTGCATTTCTATTATTTAGTTTTATCGAAGTATTTTTTGATAGGGTGATTTTTCTTGATTTTTCGAATGTCTCTTTCGTTTATATGCATACATGATTGCTAGCGTATTTTTTGTGTTGTTATTCGTATATGAGGGCCAAAAAAAATATACAAATTATAATTGGGAAGGATGTATAAGATAATGGAGGAATAAAAGGGGCAAAAAGTGGGCTGAGTCTTTGACAAAGTCATTTACAATCTCAAGTGCATTGATAATGGACAGCTTGGGGGAGAGAGAGATTGTGTGGATTTTATTTTATTTTTTGTCAGTAAGTGCTTGCTGGATTTTATTTTATTTTTTTTGGTCATGTTTGGTAATAGGATTAGATGTTCGTGAATGGTAATTTCCAAAGAATGATTGTAATTTTTGGAAATGTGCAAGTAATTGTGTTTAAAGCTTTCTCTATTAATTTTTTTTTTGGTCGAATCTTTCTCTATTGAGTTAGTAACTTTTATTTATTAAAAAAATCACGAACTTTCTGATTTCTTTAATTCGCGAGCTTTATTAATTTTTATTATCTTATCTCTAAAGGTGTGGGTAATTTTCGTTTTGCAAATGTGCCACAATTATTTATTGTGTTTCTCGAATCTATTTTCGAGGCATTTGGGAAAGAAAAGACTGAAAATTTTAGCTCTTAACGAACTATATTTTTCCAGTGGCATATGAGCCTTCCCATCTTCAATATTACATTCACGGGAAAATACTAATTTAGCTCTAAACGTATTATATGGATTTCAATTCTATCCTAAACTTTTCAATTTTATTAACATAATTTTAAATATTTGTGCAAAATTTTAATTTAGTCCTCTTAGCAAACTCCCACTAGAAATTGAAGATTGAGGACTATGTTGGTAAACTGAAGAGTTTAAGATTAAATTAGCATTCGAACAATAGATTTAAGACTGATTTGGTAATTATCCTCTACATTCACATTAGCGTAGCATTTAACATAGTTCATAGGCATATGTATATGTTTATCTTAATATAAGCAAGAGTAGGTATTGCACAAGTAACTTACATACATTCGAAACCATATTAACCAATCTCTCGTTGGACCTAATTAAATTAGGTATAATGGTGAACTAGGAAATTGCACGATGATAATTGGTGGAGAATTTTTTTTCTCTCTTTTTTCACCATGAAAATTAGGGATGAGCATGGTTTGAGGGTGGAACCAAGAATCGAAGCAAAAACCGAACCCATTGGAATCGGTTTGGTTCAATGGGTCCGGTTTGAGAGTACGCAAGATAAGTTCTAGATTCAAAAAATTGGAGAGCTTGTTTTGATAAGCAGGTTGTGGTACCTAGAACTTGGAACAAATTTTTGTGTTTTTCTTGCTCTATATCTTTGCGCAATCTTGCGAAAGATAAGTTCTAGATTCAATGGGTCCGGTTCAATGGGTCCGGTTTGAGAGTACGCAAGATAAGTTCTAGATTCAAAAAATTGGAGAGCTTGTTTTGATAAGCAGGTTGTGGTACCTAGAACTTGGAACAAATTTTTGTGTTTTTCTTGTTCTATATCTTCGCGCAATCTTGCGAAATTCCATAGCATCCGATTATGAGTATGTAATCTTGAATCACTACTTTGAGTTTTCATTTTCGGCATATTAATGACTAAAAATTTTACTTTGTTATTGTTTCATATTCTTCATGTGTTTAAATATGAGCTATGGTAAGTAAATTATAATAGCAACATTAGAGGTGTTGACTTCTTGTAATTGTTCAATTAATAATACATGTGAAACATGAGTAGACCCTAGAATCGACCTGTGACAGGGTAGGTTTTGGGTTCTAGAGTATATATGTTAAGTTCTAGATTTCAAAAATTTGGGAATCAATTTTGATGGGTAGGTTCTAGACGGAACTTGAACCAATTCTAGAATCGCTTACCTCTAGTGAAAATGACAATAAAGATGGTTTGAGAATTGAAATGATCCATTTTATTAAGAGAGCCTTCAATTCCGTATTGGTATTTGCTTTGCGAACATTTTTGGAGGGTTAAAATTAATCCTGTAATTAATCTTATTTTACACTAGTTTCTTCTTTTATTTTTTATTTAACTCCATGCGCAATATTTAAGGTGGGATACTAAAGCAGATTCATTCGAAAAAGAAGAGAAAAAGAAGAATAAAGAGTACAAGCAAAGAGGGTTACGGATTTTTTTTTCCCTTTGATGCAGGCATGGTATATATAATAATCCATCTTTAACATTATTTAAAAAATGGTCATATGATAATATGAGGTTGGGTCTTTTCCTATGGTTTGGTTGGCTTTAGAATGAATATTCGTCCGTGGCCATTGTGGACCGTTCATTGTTGATGAAGGAGTTGGATCAGGAAGAAAACAAAAAAAAACTAGTCACTAATTATTGGGATGTTCAGATATATCTTTAGTTATGATAACTTAGTGAATTTCAATACGTTCTTAATTATTTTTTTATATGAAAAGTTATGAATTACAATAAAGAAAACATGAGTATAGATACTTTTTTAATACAAAAAAAGTCGCAATTACATGTAGATATTCTACTATAGATAAGGGTACCTTTCGACTTGCCAATAGAAGTGATCACGGGGGTGGGGGGCGGAACTAGGCTTAGTTATGTATTTACGTTGAGCCTAACTTGTTATTTAGGCCTGCCCTCGAGCTGGACCCGATCTTTCTAACTAAATAGTCTGCCTAGAAATGCTTTTGAGATCCATTAAGCCTAAGTGGTACCTATATGCCATCTCATCCTCTGAATTTGGTCTAAGGTCAGTTGAAACCGTAAAGTATGCAACTAGCAAGGAATTCACTGGTTCAGCGTTTTGCATACTAAGCCGCCTCGGCACTTTATGTATGTAAATCATCTCATGATAACCAAACACGTTGGCTACAAACCTATCTCTCTAGATCTCCATATTGAGTATGTTTTTCGTTGTACCTAAATCTAGCATCTTAAAATTACTACTCAATGGGCGTCTTAACTCATCAATAATGAACACGTTCTTAGTTATTATCAATATATCATCAGCATGGAAGAGTAAAAATTTGTAGCTACCGTCGTATAACCTCCTAAAGTACATGCAAATTTTATCAGCACTCTTATCATAGCGTTGAATGGAGTCAAATCGCTTGCCCCACTATGGCATTGCTTTAAGTCATGAAGAGATTGCTTGAGCAAGCATACATTGTCTTCAGGACCCAGAACAACAAAGCCTTCCGGCTATTGCATGTATATCTGCTCTGATTCTCTGAAAAGCCGTCTTAACATCTAGCTACTTGTCCATTGCAACTAATCGCAACACCACCCCGATCGAACTATGTTTCACCACAAGTGAGAATATCTCGTACCATGAACCCCCTTCACCACCAGGCACGTCTTATATCTAGTTGTTCATGAGTTGAAACTGTCATGCTTCTTTTTGAATACCCACTTGCACCCTATCTTCTGCCCTTTTGAAGATACCAGTGACTGCCATGTTTGATTCCACTAGAGAGACCCCTTCTCCTCTCTCATTGCACCAATCCATTGCTGAAGCTCTACACCTGACACTGCTTCTCGGTATGAGAGTAAATCCTTGACATCCTCTACAGCAGACATGGCATAAGTAACACTTATATGAAGTAACCAATCTGCATGGCTCCGTGGTTCTCTGATCTCCCCGCGTTCTCTACTTGCCGCTATGGAGGATGAGGTCTTTGCGAGCTCCACCTTTCCACCAGTACTATCTTCTGCTCTAGACTGACTAGTGCCCTCACTGACGCCCGGCTTGGGGCCTCTATCCTCACTTCCTATCTGCGTTTTCCGCTGAGCCTCCAACTGAAGCTCCGCTTGTCTCGTGGCACCAGTCTGTACTTACTGAGTTTCCTTGCAACATCTCTGCTGCTGATGAATCCGGGTGGTTTTAGGATTTGAACACCACAGCCTGTAACCTTCCATCCCTAGTGCGTACTGCATAGCATAGAAATATGCAATTCTTCGTCCTCGGTTCTAGCTTAGCGTCCCTAACATGGCCATAAGCGGGGCACCCAAATGCTCGCAGTCTTGAGTTAATTAGCAGGTTCACCAGTTCACGCTTCCTCCACCGTTGGTCAACACGTTCTCATCCACATTCTTCATGTCATTGATGACTATATTGAACTTATACAGGTGATCCTGGATTGATGTTCCTCAATAAACTGAAAAGTTAAAAAACGCGAAAAGTACCTTTGAGAGCGATTTTGACATATATAACGCTTTCAAGTTTCGCCGAAACTGCAGCTACATTCCTCTCATATCCCACTGAAACCAAAACGTTGTTCCCTAAATTCAGCAGAATAAAAACTGAAACTCTTTGCATAATATCTGCTTTTTTAGCAGCTTTCATAGTTTGGGGAAATTTATCGTCTCCCTTAAATGCTCAATCCAAATCCTGTGTCTCCATTGCGCATCTTAATGCGCACAAAATTAAAATTGTGGATTTCTCTAACTCAAAGATCACAGAGACCATAATGATTTTCGTAGCTGACAAAATTCCTGGAACAACCAATCAACAATGAACTTAGTTTCTAATGCCACTTCGTTACAACTAATGTGGAAGCATGAATAAACGAAGCGATTCAAGTAAGAAATAAACTGCAAAAATAAAACCTGAACACGTCCAGCGGTGTGCCTACTCTACAAGGAGAGATCAACAAGTTGGTTCCATCATAAATGGTAAGGAGAAGATTCCCATTGCTTGAACACTCGATCTCAAGCATTTCTGAATTTTAGATAACACCTGAACTCGCAAGAGTCAATCACCGCAAATGAGTTCTCTCACTCTTAAATTTCTTGCTAGAAGGCTTTCAATGCTTTCTGTGTCTCTCACAAGTTTCACATATATCAAGCGCACTCACTTCGTATCCAGACCGAACTCAAGAAAATTTATATGCAAAAAAAGCCATAAGCCCTTCTCCGACGTCAGCGTCGACCTCAACTTCAATAAGGAAAGGACGTCTTGGGGGCCGGTTAGCAAGAGTTCAATTTAGACTTTCTTGATATGGGCCAGGTTCCCTTACAATTTAATCATGTGTAAGCTGTCTAATCAAACGACATTTACTTCGACCCATAATCCACAAATCGCTATCTGGGAACCTTCCAAGTGATTATATTAGCTGTAAAAAAGCAACCTCATGAAATGATCCTTCTTTAAGGGAAAAAGAAGAAGAGATTGTATAGAAAGATATTTAGGGCTCCATTTGTTTTGCGAAAAAATTTCACATTTTTGGAAAATATTTGTTAGGAAGTCATTTTTCAAGAAAATATGAATATTCTCATTTGTTTGTCTGAAATCTGAAAATGAATTGAAAAATATATTTATTGTTTAGAAATGAAAACTTGATTTTATTTTCCTAAAAGGACAAGCGCTATATGTGTTATATAAGAGATACCCAACTATCGAGCCCAACCACTAAGAACTTGACTTTTATGGACCTAGGTCTGGACGTTGGTGACTTGGGTGTAGGAGCCAAGTTTTTGGGCATGGGTATCAAGGACCTGGGAATAGGCACCAAGGTCTTGGTCCCAATCTTGAGGGAGCTGGGCACAGCCTCTACAGATTTGGGCTTGCCTGTCGAGGAATTGAGGCCTAGAGCTATTGACTTGGGGGCAGTGGTAAGTTATCCAAGTAAGGCTATCGGAAAACGAGGCATTGCATCGGGGTCTTGTCCTGAGCATGGCTGTTGGGGACTCCAACATAGGCATTGAGTTCTTAGGCCCAACCTCTATGGACTTGTTTGTTGATGACTTGGGCATGAGAGTTAGGGAAGGCCATTAGGGACTTGAGTATGAGCGTTGAGGTCTTAGGCCTGATTGGCCTAGTTGATGAGAAATTAGGCCTGGGCATCGTCGATGACTTGGGTGTAGGAGTTAAGGGCTTGGGCACGGGCACCGTGGACCGGAGCTCGATGGTTGTGGACCAGAGCTTAAGCGCTAGTGTCTTGATTATGTGAGTTGAGTACTTGGGCATGGCTGTTGGCGACTTGGGTGCAAGCACTTGGGTCTTGAATCCAACTTCCTTGGACTCGGACCTGGGAGACGAGTACTTGGGAATCATCGGCGGGGATCTAGGCATGAGCACTAGGGTCACAAGCCCACCTCTGTGGAGTTTAGCCATGGAATTAGGCCAGGGCATCAGTGAATTGGCATAGGTCTTGGGTGCTTGGACATGGGCATCTACACCTTTTGAAATATGTTTTAAAATTTTGCCAATTTAGTTATAAACAAATTATATATATATATATAATTAGCTGAAAGGGTTATATTGAAAAATTGTCAAAGGTTTATGACTAAATTGACAAATCATGAAAATGCTTAGACTTAAATTGAAAGATTTATAACTAAATTGGCAAATTGTCAAAAGGATTAGGATTAAATTGGCGGAATTGAAAGATTTATAATTGAATTGATTGCCGTATAATAGGTTTAGGAGTTTTTAAACAAATTTTCCCATTCTCATGTGTGAGGTTTGCCTAGAAATTTAGTTTTTATGGACTTTAGAATATCTCCAATTTTAGAAAGTCTTTAATTCTTATGCATATTTTGATAATCTAATCGATGTGCAAAAAGCAATAGACTTCTGCAGATTTTGGCAATGAGACATTTTAAAAATTTAATTGATGTATATATAGATTCAAATTAAATGAATGATCAAAGATCCATGGCAGGGTAAATTCTATTCTGTCCTCAAATATCTATTTCTGAATTTAAATTGTACATGAAATACTCATTACTGAAATGAGAATAAAGTCCTAAGTTTAGGTTTTGTTACACGATAATCACTTGTCGCTATATAAGTAATGACATTAACAAGTTTTGACAAGAAATTCAGTAATGAACCTTCTAGTTACGCTGCACCCAAGCAGTTCCCAGGCACCTATGGTTTAATTTTTGTTTCTGAATTAGGCTATGGAAAAAGTTGCTTCCTTATCTTGAAACCGAAACAAGTGGCGGTCTACTTAATAATGAAGTATACGAATATTTAAGGGCATACCTGCAAAGAAAGAAACGCAAATCACGATACGACGAATGCGGGACCGCGAATTAAGGAAACAATTCAAGCGAGCAATATGTTACAGAAGTTCAATTTAAAACCCAATGGATTTACGTGGTTCGAAGGTGTGCATACCCACGAAGAGATCGATGACATGATTTCGCTATAATCAGCAAAAAGAAGATTACAATCCTTTGAACACTCTAATCTCTAGCGTTTCCAAGTCTTAGATAGCACCCGAACTTAAAAGAATCAATCCCAACGAATGAGTTTTCTCAAAATCTCAGTTCTCTTGTTAGAACGCTCTCGATGCTCTGTGACTCTCGCAAATTCCGCACATTTTAGCATGCTTTAGCGCACCTACTGTGCATCAGAGATGAAACTCAACAACAGAATAATTTTATACATAAATACTATGAGCCCTTCTACGACGTCAACATATAATTCAATAAGGAAACGAAGGCTACAGGAAATCGGATTTCATTTTTTCCATCACCCACGAACTTATTGGCAAGAGTTCAATTCGGACTTTCCTAACGGTAGCCATATTTCCTTAAGATTCAATTACGTGTCGGATTTTGAATCGATCAACATTAACTTCGAGCCATAATCAACCAATCACTATCTTGAGAACCATTCCAAGTGATTAAATTAGCTGTAGAGAAGCCATCCTACCAAACTATCCTTTCAGGGGAAAAAGAAATGGATGTACAGAAAAAGCAAATAGATTTACTGTGTAAATTCCAGAGTACATGACTAGCAAGCAGACATAGTAAGAGCTTTAAGAACTTCAACCATGCCACGTTGGTTCTCTGCATAATATACTGCTCCACGAGAGAGAATCCTATTTCCAACCGCAAAAACGTAAAAGAAGATCCGAGGGAATAATTTGTTACAATTCTTGTCCACTCAACCTCCAACTGCGGATTTTGTTTCAAATGTTAATACAACAGTGTCTGCATAATTTGTGTGGTGAAAAAAAATCAAAGAAAGCAAATGATTGAAGTGCGGACGAGAGCCTAGATTTACATAAAGTTATGAGGACACTGTGGTCTTGCTATTGATGGTTTTACTAGAATCTGTAAGCGGGTTTCACGTTGTAATGTGAACCTTGGATAAAAAAGAATTCATGTGACAATTTAGATTTGATTGTTAGATAGGAGTACTTTTGCTTCAACATTGATAGAAAAAAGGGGCATATGAGCTTGGTTTACGAGCTAACAATGGCTTTGTAAAAAAGAACAAAAAGTGTAATTTTACATTAGAGAGGTGGGGAACAGATGTGATGAGAGATTAATTGAAGAAAGCGAGGGTTTGACATAAATATTTGTAAAGATGCTATGAAGAAACAAGTACATCTAAGAAAAATAAGGAAATACTTAGCTTATTCTTCCAGTAAGTTCTAACATCTACCGGGATTGAAAAATTTGCTTGACCAAGAGTTCCTACCCCTCCCAGGCTGCCTCCGACTAGGCCGTCGCCTTCTCTTGGCATTTCCTTCAAACCAAACATGTTTCCAGGAGATAAATGTGTTTCCAATGACCACTCCAATCACTAAGCCACTCGCATACCCCATAAGAACAACTTTCCAATCGAGTTCAATTGGTGATCCCAAGTCTTCTTCTTGGTGGGTTGAAGGTTTTCCCGACTTATCCCCTGAATCTTGACATTTCTTGGATATGAATTCCCCACAGAGTCCTGAGTTCCCTTCAAAAGAATTGTTTGAAAACGTATCGAACTGTTTCCCTCTCGGCACAGACCCAGTCAAATTGTTGTAAGATATGTTCAAGAAAGAAAGGAACCTGAGTTCTAATAGTTTTTGGGGGATTTGTCCCGAGAGTTTGTTTAGAGAAAGGTCCAATGACTCGAGTGCTGTGAGATTTCCCAACGATGATGGGATGTGACCACTGAGGAAATTACCGGAAAGGTTCAGTCCTTGCAATCCTTTGAGATCACCTACGACGTTAGGGATCTCTCCTTTGAAAAAATTTCTAGAGAGGTCGATGATCGTGAAGACTTGTGATATCTTTGGGTAATACAATTTAAGCCCTTTGTAAATCACTGTCATGGAGAAATCGTAATCGGCATAGTAGGTGTACGTAAGGTAACATGATGGCTCTAGGTTTCTTTGCATGTATGCAAAGTTTCCCGTCTTGGATTTCATGGCATTCCAAGACTGAAAGAATTCCATAGGCAACTTACCGGTAAATGCGTTAATAGAGAGGTCGAGTATCCTTAACTTAAGGAATGTGGAACTAGATTTAGGCCTCTCTATGACACCATGGAGTTTATTGGATCGCAAAATAAGGACACGAAGCTCCGGTAAAGATCCCAACCATGACGGAAAAGTGTCCACGATAAGATTGTTTGCAAAGTTGATGAACTCGAGCATTTTGCAATTGGCCAAGGACCTTGGTAACTTGCCTTGCAACTGGTTGTCACTCAAATCGGTCATCGTTAGTTGTGTCCCCCTCAACAAAACCTCGGGAATGCTCCCGTGGAAATTGTTGGCTTTTAGGTTCAATATCATGAGAGATTCGCTGATATTGCCCAAACAAACCGGAAGCACACCAGTCATATTATTAGAAGACAGGTCTAGTGTGATTGCTGAACTCAAATTGCAGATCCATGGTGGCAATGCTCCCGTTAGCCCGTTGTTGGATATTATGTAGTGTAATATGGACGCCGATGCTTCAGGGGGTGGTCCTTTTAACATGTTATGAGATAGGTCTATCGTGACCATATTTAAAAGATTGATCGGGTAATATTGATCAAGGCCAGTTAAGAAGTTATGGGAGAGATTCAGGTACTGCGTGCTTTCAACCCAAAAGGGCACTTCTCCCGTAATGTTGTTATCCGACAAGTCCAACCAATTCATATCCTTTTGGGCTTGCAAGAATGCCGGAAACTCTCTCAAATTGCATGATGCCAGTCCTAGGGCCTCAAGTTGAGGAAGAACAACATTTGCGCTACTCGCGCGGCAAGATAGCTCGTTAGATGATAGGTGGAGCACCCACAACTGTTTGAGCTTGAGAAAGTTGTCTAGTTCAATAGTACCGCTAAAGTTGTTTTCGGAAAGGCTGAGCACTTTGAGATTTTGGAGTTGACAGATTGATGAAGGTATCTGGCCATGGAATTTATTGCGTGAAAGGTCAAGCACAACTAGTTGAGTCATGTTCACAAGCCAAGAAGGTATAGAACCTGATAGTTGATTGGATCGGAGTTCCAAATCAGTTAGCTGAGTGAGGTTCATGAGTTGAGATGGGATGGTACCGCTTAATTGGTTGCCAAGAAAGCGTAACTCCACGAGTTGAGACAAGTTTCCGATTGAAGGGGGAATTTCGCCATATAAATTGATCCTCCAGAGGTTCAAAGTGGTGAGCTTTTTTATCTTCCAAACCCAAGACAAAGAGGAAGCGGACTGGGCAGCGAATGGGTTCATTCCGACATCTAGGCATTTTAGGTTGCTAAGGTTAGCAAATGAAGCCGGGATGGATCCTGAGAAGTTGTTATGACTTATGTCAAGATAACTCAACAAAGGAAGGTTTCCGATTGACATAGGTAGGGACCCGGTCAAATTGCAGAAATAAAGATCCAACATCTCCAAGGAGCGGAGATTACTGATTGAAGCCGGTAGCTCCCCATAAAAGCTTGTGCGTTCCAGTTGCAGCTCTTTAAGAGCACTACTCGAGTTGAAGTTAGGCAAGCGGCCCGTGAGATCCTTATTGCCATCCACACAAAGATATTGCAGCTTCGGTAAATGAAAAATGGCAGGCGGAAATATACCGTGCAGGTCACACACATCCATGTTCAGCCTTCTTAGTGAAGACAGATTCGCCAGAGTGTTGGGCACTTGGGACGACATGTTGACGTGACCAAGGAGAAGTTCTTCTAGGCCGGTCAGATTTTGAGATAGCCTTCTCAGGCCCGGCGCTTTCATCTCCAACAAAAGTCTATCATCTAGACTGCAACACAGGTTGAGGTACACCAACCTTGTAAGTTTGAAGATTTCTGATGGAACTTGGCCAGAAAAGACAGAAGCAGAGAGATTGAGATGAGTCAATCTTGATAGATCTCCAACTCGAGACGGTATTTGAGAGTAGTTGAAGTGATTGCCGCCGAGATTGAGCTTTTCAAGATGAGTAAGCTGGAAGATGGTACTGTTGTTGTCGATAGAACCATAGAGAAAACTACTTCCCAGATTGAGAGTAATTACATGGCCCGTGTTCTCATCACACTCGATCCCATCCCAAGAGCAACAATCCTGACTATTTTTCCAGGATAGAGTCTTGGGATGAGCGAGAGGACCACCCGAAACATTGGCGATTTCATACCTCTCTTTAAACTGCAGCAGTGCAGACATTTCATCCTCGAGACATAGAGGTTTCACAGAATGAGAGAGGATGTGCGCGTCAATAGGCTGGCACAAGTACAAGAAAAGAAAGTGTATGGACATGTAGAAGCACGGCGAGCAAGCCATTTTGTTCGAAATAGAGACAAATTTGTTTTGATGAGCAGAGTATGAGAGCGTAAAGCAGATTTTATAGGTGGCGCTGGGTACATGGGGATATAAACACGCTTCATCTCGTGTTACGATGGATTGAATCAATGACTCTTCGTGTGATGAAACGCACGATGTGCAGTACCTATGAATATTTTATCATGCGCATTACTTTCCGCAGCGTCGTAATGGGTAGCTGCCGGGCACCTAGGGGTGAGCGGTTCCAGGTTCCAGTTCGGTTCCGTCTGGAACCTGGAACCTACCCTCGGGTACAGGTTCCTCAAAATGAGGAACCTGGAACCTACCCGTTAAAACCGAGAACCTGGAACCTACCCTGTCACAGGTTCCAGGGTCGGTTCCAGGTTCCAACATGTTCTCTCTTATTTATTATTATTTATTTATTTATTTTTTTTTAGATTTGAACTATAGCGTACACGCACGTTACCAAAAAAAATAAAAATAAATAACGTACACGCACGTTACCAAAAAAAACTATAACGTACGCGCACGTTACCAAAAAAAAAAAATAATGTACGCGCATGTTACCAAAAAAAACTATAACGTACGCGCATGTTACCCAAAAATATATATATATATATATATATATAACGTACACGCACGTTACAAAAAAAAAAATTTAATGTACGCGCATGTTACCAAAAAAAATTATAACGTACGCGCACGTTACAAAAAAAAAAAAATATAATGTAAACGCACATTACCAAAAAAAACTATAACGTACGCGCACGTTACAAAAAAAACTATAACATACGGGGGAGGGCGTCCTGGGTCGGGACTCGGGAGTCGGGACTCAAGAGTCAAGAGCAAAGCAATAGATGTGAGGTGAGCAGGGGAGGGGGTTCCTTTTGGAACCCTAACCGGTTCCGCGACTGGCGTCCGATGGCGGCGGCCTTCAGGGCGAGCGTCGTTCGGCGAGAGTTTTCAGAGGGTCGGGACTCAGGAGTCGGGACTCAAGAGTCAAGAGCAGAGCAATAGATGTGAGGTGAGCAAGGGAGGGGGTTCCAAAACCGGTTCCGAAACCGGTTCCGCGACCGGTTCTGGTTCCGGTTCCGCGACCGGTTCCGGTTCCGGTTCCGCGACCGGTTCCCGGAAAAATGGAACCGGGAACCGGAACCGGAACCGGTCCTTTAAGAACCGGGAACCGAACCGGAACCTCCGGTTCGGTTCTCCGGTTCCCGGTTCTACCCGGGAACCGCGCTCACCCCTAGCACCTACTTTGAACTCAGCCAATCGATTTACATTTGCGTGCAAGACTTGGGTCAACCATGGAGAACGCAGCGAAAAAGCATATATATATATATATATATATATGTAAATGCGCACGCGCGGGCAGCACCTATGAATACTTTATGCGCATGCGCATTACTTTCCGTAGTGCCGTAGCAGGTAATTGCTGGGCACAAACTCTGAACTCAGCCAATCGATCTCCGTTTGCCTGGAAGACTTGAGTCAACCGTGGAGAAAGCAGCAAAAAGCACATATATATTATATCATATTATATTATATACATATATATTTGCATTTTGCATCGAAGGCTTGGGTCAACCGTACTGAAAACAGCAAAACAGTACATGAAATAAAAAATAATAAAGGGTAGTTGAAGACTTAGGTTGCGCTGTGTTGGACTTCTTTGTTTGCAATGTTAGTGCTGTTTCGACTTTGGATTCATGATCTGTTGACATTTCCTTGGGTCACTGATTAGGTATGTAATTTATGCCGTGTAATGCATTCGGAGAAATTAAGGGCGCGCATGATAACACTTCTGTTTCTCTATTTCTCTGTTTCTCTGTTCCCCGGAACAGGTTTGGAACAGAAATCCGTTTGGTAACGCAATTTGATTTCTCTATTTCTAAAACAGATTTCTACTTCAGAAATAGAGAAATCGAAGAAATCAGAAGTAGAAATTTTCTACTTCTCTGTTTCTGAAGTAGAAATAGAAATTTTTTTTTCTCCATTTGAGCATTTCTTCATTCACGGGCTTTAAAAAATCCTTAAAAATGAATAAATCAAAATAAAATTTATTATAAAAATATAATTTATTCATTTTTATTTTTTATTTTTATTATAAATATTATTTTTATTTTTAATAAATAAATTTAATCGAAATAAATTTATTTATTAAAAATAAATTTAATTAAATATCATTTTATTAAAAATAAAAATAAATATATTCATTTTATTCATTTAAAAATAAAAATAAATTTATTAAAATAGATTACAAATAAATAAATTATTTTTATTTATCATTTTATTTTTAGTTTATTAAAATAGATTAAAAATAAATTAATTTTTTTTCTCCATTTGAGCATTTCTTCATTCACGGGCTTTAAATAATCCTTAAAAATGAATAAATAAAAATAAAATTTATTATAAAAATATAATTTATTTATTTTTATTTTTATTATAAATATTATTTTTATTTTTAATAAATAAATTTAATTAAATATCATTTTATTAAAAATAAAAATAAATATATTCATTTTATTCATTTAAAAATAAAATATAAATTTATTAAAATAGATTAAAAATAAATAAATTATTTTATTTTATTCCTAGAAATAGAAATTTTATTCTGTTATCAAACGGATTTCTGTTCCAGAAATAGAAATTTTGTGTCGTTATCAAACGGGTTTCTTTGCTCAGAAAATTGACCGGGGAATAGAAATTGAGAAATCAATTTCTGGCCAGAAATCAATTTCTGGAACAGAAATTTTGTCATGCGCGCCCTAAGATTAATTAGAGTTTGGAACAGTCTTGTTTCTGTCTTTGAAATAAATAGAAAACAAAGAAAACTAAACTGTGTTGTTGGCAACATCAAGATCCTTCGTTCATTGTGCAAAAATGCTCATCGGCTCACAAGAAACAACAAATTTATTACATTTAGTCCCATATTCAGTCAAGGCAGTTTGTTCAAACTCAAGTTTGGTTTATTTCTCAAAAAATGAACTTTGCTAGAAATTTTTCGAAAGGAACTTATTTTAAAGGCATGTTGGTTTGTATCTACCAATCAATAGGAAAGTCATTCATTACAAGAAAATTACGAAATAGACATTTGGGAATAAGTCTTGAGTACAAAGAGTCCCAAGTTTGAGTGCCGGGGACCCAGCTTGAGCACCAATCTCGGGCCCAACCATGGGGAACAAACCTGGGAACATGGACCCACACACGCTTAACCTTCTTGAGATCCTCTATTTTAACCCTCTTGACATCTCTACGCATTACAATGCAGCAAACAAGGTCCTCATTAGCTGAAGTAAGAAATCATGAAATCTATGGGTGGAAAATTGTTAAAAAAACCTTAAATCTATTATGCTTTTGCTAATTTAATCATAAATATTTTAATTTTACCAACTGAGTTCTAAATATTTTTCATATTTTGCTCATTGAGTTAATCATGTCAATTTTGGCTGTAAATTGCTTAAGTTGGTGTTGGCACTCCGATCTAAACATTTTTCATATTTTGCTTATTGAGTTAATCTGGCCAATTTTGGTTGTAAATTGCTTAAGTGAGTGTTGGCACACCAACCATTCCTATGTAGTATGATTGACATTGATATTGACAATTTTAAATAATACGTTTTTTTATTTTTTCTGTCCTTCACTTTTCATTCTTTTCTTTTTATTTTCTCCCTTCGCCAAGCCAGCGGAGGTCGCTGACCTTCGGTGTGCCTCAAGTCCTCATCTGCCTTGGCAAGGCCAACCTTCACCAAGGGTTGATGAGGGCGGCCCATGCTTGAGGCCGGTGACTTCGACAGACCATCAATGAGTCTTGGTAGTGGCTAGCGGAGGGAAAAGGGAAAAAGGAAAAAAAGAAAGAAGGAAAAAAAAAAGATAGAGAGAAAGAGAAAAGGAAAAACTAAAAGAAAGAAAAGAGAAAAAAAAAAGAGAAAAAAAGAAAAAAAGACGAAAAATATTTAAATATTATTAAAAAATGTTCATGTTATTATGGACCATGTCACGTAAGATGATCGGTGTCTATGTTAGCAATATTTATCTAAAATTGGCTGAATGCACTTTAATTGATAAAGTGTGAAAATTTTTAAGACTCAATTGATAAAATTGAAAGATTTAAGAATGAATTAATAAAAGTGTAAAAGGTTGATGACTTTTTGGATAATTTTCCCAATCTTTCGTAGCCCATCAATCATCCATAGGCAAATCAATGATGGATCTACCTTTCTTTGGGCCCAATCTTTATACCCCTATTGCCTATTTGAGTAGAAACAAAGCATATTGTTTGTGATTGTCTCTTTGGTACGGCATTTTATTGTGCAGTTACACGACGTGTTATCTTAACTAAGCATAAAAACGCGGTGTAATGTGATGTCTTTCTTAGCTATACAACGTTTCGTTGTGTCCGAGTGAAAAAAGTACCTTCAACGAAAAAAAAATTTGCACGGCAACCTTACCATAAACAAGATACTCTCGGAAACCTTTTCAGCACATGGAACTCTCCTATTGTGAACTATAGTATTTCTGTCCTTCCATGATAAATAAATGACGCCATTCCTTGCCACCTTTAATAAGACATTTCCAGAGATCTCCCCTTTGATGTCTGCAACACCCACATAAACTCAGCGTCCCAATCTCCCACAAAACCTCTTGTACCACATAGCTGCAAAAGCCTACTTCATTCTTCAGAGGAGAAAGAACAATCAAAGAACAAATGTCTCCTTGATTCGGGCTGCAATCCACAGAGGACACAAATACCATTCACGTTCTGCCATTTGCACAATCTATCACCAGTCTGCTGCAACTTGGCAAGGATAGCAAGCCAAGATATAAAGCCGAATCTCGGCGCATTTGGATTAAACCAAATTAGCCTATGCCAAGTTACCTTAGCCTTTTTCTCCCTAGTTAAGCTCCAAGCATCAGCCTGAGCGAAATCACCCGATTTAGAGCCTTAGAAGGCCACTCTATCTAGTTGAGACTCGAGAGAGGCATTAAAGTTCCACGCAGCTCAGCCTGAGTTTCAACCAGATCATTTAATTTAGCAGTGGTTTTGCCAAACACTCGTTTCCTCTTATTGCTAGTTCACGCTCATTTCCTCTTTCAAAACATAGAAGTAATGACATTTAAAGATCTCGACGACGAGAAATTCAAAATCGACCTAGTTAGGCCGTGTTTGCCGGCATCTATGGTTTGATTTTTGTTTCCGAATCACGGTTATGTGAAAAAGTTGCTCGTTATGTTGAAACCCAAAACATATGGCCGAGATTGTCATCACTACTATTCAGTAACGAAGTAAACAGATATTTAAGGGCACGTCTGCCAAGAAAGCAACAAATCATGTTACGACTTACGCGGAAGCGCGAACAAACGAAGAGATCTGAGTAAGAATAAATTAAAGCCTGCACCTCCATTTGATTCTACATCCTCGCGATCTTCTCCGTTCCTCCGTTGCCTTCTTCAGCAACTTTCCTTCTGCTCTTTAGCGGAGACAGCCCCCATATCCGACAGTACCTCGTCCTCCTCCACGAATCCGAATAATCCATCGGTGAAGAGTCTGGATCGTACTTCGTGGTGGACTTCCGACGCGATTTCTCGTCCGGATTCCCTATTCTTTTTTTCTTTTCAGTTTTGCCTTTTAAAATAAAATTTTAGCTTTTTTATTATTTTAATCTAATTTTAAAAAAAAATTGGCTAAAAAATTATTTAAAAAATGTCATGTGGAATTTTAAAAAGTCACTTCAGTGTTTTCTGCTAGTTAAATTGACAGTATTAATTTTGGGACTTTATTACATAAATTTGATAAATTTTAATATTTAATTATATTTTTGTAACACGTTTTAGGATTTATAGTGAACATATCCCTTCTATATTTACATGAAGGGGACATGGCAAACTCCTTTTCAAATTCGACGATGCAGAAGTAGCTTTCATGGCTTCACAGGAGATGTGAACCCCCAAGTCTCTCTAGGGTTACATTTGGAGGCCAATGCTACAAATAGAATAAGAAAAGCCACAATTTTCTTTGTGCCTTAGTCATCAGGGTACTCTGAACTCGTGGTCATAAAGATAGAGAATACTTGTCGAATAGAATCCAATGAATGCCTACAAGCCTAGTTTTACCGCCCATCAACATAGGCTTACCTCCTAATGCTTTTGAGACTCTTATCCACGATCTGTCATTTGATATTACGTTTCTCTGATCTGTCAATAGCTACCACTTTCAGGACTTTTATCTTGATTCTCTAGACTTTTAACCTACGCGCTGTCGATCATCCACACGATGACGTGGTCCTAGACATGTCTAGGCCTCGACCGTTAAGCCAACTCGTGGGGTCGAGATATCGTATTCAATAATTTTTTACTCGATCATATCATTCAAACAGCCATGCAGGATATTTCCAGGACTGGGCCAAAGTAGTGCTTCCAGCCAGTCTACTGTGCATAATGCAAGGTGTCAATAACGGGTCCACTCAATTCTGCAAAAGTCAAGCACCAACTCACGTGCTTTCCCCGTTTGAATTTTCCTCGTTCACAATGGTTAATCTGATCACAAACATGGAGGCCATAAAAATTTGTACACTTGACACCTTGATTAAATACATTACATATCAATTTTTTAAGGAGGGGTCTTGTCAACATTTTACCAGCTCCAAAGCAAATATTCACTCATAAAAAATATAAAATAAAAATCCTATGTATGTTTATTTCATGAAAATTATTAAAAAATTCCTAAACTTATTATAATTGTATCAATTTAGTCATAAACTTTTTTTTTGCCAATTTAATCCAAATTTTTTCGCATTTATGCCAATTTAGTCAACCGACCAGTGCTGATGTGGACACCGGTCGGTTTAGGACTTTTTTGGTAATTTTCCAAATTACTATCATACCCCCAACTCTACAAGTATAGGTGCAATGACATGGTAGTCCTTTTATCCAAATCACATAGTTTCAAACATAACTATCAACAACCTGTTATCGAAATATATATTAATATCTTTCATTTTTGTGAGATTTTGTGAGACTATCAACTATTTAAAATATTAAACTTTTAAATAAAATCATAGTTTAATATTTAATTATTCTATCAATTTTCATACCGGTTATTCTGAGCCGCCTCTAAAGATCAATCGACACATATTCACGTTTGACAATAAGACTAGGGAAATGGACTGAAATCAAGGCTGAAATAAGCAAAGACAGAGCAGGCAACGTCTCGGATGAGCATCACAGCAGGTCAATTCAATGGTGCAATGAGAGGATCAAACACAGACGTCTTATTCTAAAGACATAAGAATCAACCAAATGTCAATATGCAAGAATTTTACTCAAATTCACCGGTAGGTTTCACTAAAAAAATTGTCAAACACATGGTAGACATTTTAATCTAATGATCTAAACGCAGGAATATGACAAAACACGAGGAGTTCAAACCGCCAGCAGAAGCTCGGTTACGTAAGATTCAGACACAATCAGTACGTAGGATTCTCGGCCTCTCTTTTTAGCAAAAACAGAGTAGATACGGTTCATAAACTAAGGATGTTTGCCTGCAATGATGATCGATCGGACCAGAGCAAGACAGTCACAGAAGCAAACTTCGAAGACAGGAGGAATCAGCGAAAGAGTAAATGGCGAACTGCCGCTCAAGCTCTTCAGCGACCAATGACTGAGAACGGGGGGAACAGAGTCTTTATCTCGCGGTGGTCGAGATGGATTGAAGTGACGATCGACGGCGGCGACGGCGAGCGATGTCCGGAGAAGAAGAATGGGCTACGAATTCTAGAGAGAAGGGAACTCTGTCAGTCCGTGAGGTGCTATATCGTGTAACATGGTCCCCGTGATGGGCTTGGCTAGTGGTCTGGGTTGGTGGACTGGGCCGACTTGAGCGAGTTGGACTTAATAAATGGGCTGAGGCAAATGGGATTAGGTCCTTTACACGAATGGCCGAATCGGACTCTTTCGTTTATTGATTTATTATTATTTTGCATGGTTTTACAAAGACAGAAACTTGATTTATCTGCCAAAATTCAGCTGTCAACAATAAGTCACCATATCAAATGATCCTTCTTTGAGAAAAAAAGAAAAGATTAAACTCATAAATCAAATGACATTAACCAAGAAAATGACTAGCAAGCATAGTAAGAACTTTAGTAATTTCAACTTTGCCATGTTGGTTCTCAGCATAATATGCTGTTTTATGAAAGAGATTTCGATTTGCTACCGCACGAACATAAAGGAAGATCCGAAAAGCAAAACTGATATGTATATTTTTCACAAGAATCATTTGTCACGGTTCTTGTCCACTGAATCTCCAAATGCGGATTTTGTTTCAAATGTCAATATAACTGTTCTCTGTACAATTTGTGAGGTGACAAACAACCAAAGCAAATAATCAAGGCATGGATGAGAGCCAAGATTTGCATCAAGTTGTGAGAATAGTGTATGATTGCTATTGATTGTTTTACTAGAATCCATAAATGGGTTTCAGCTAGTGATGTGAGCCTTGGATAAAGAAGAATCCATATGGCAATTCAAATTTGAATGTTCAACAGTAATACTTTTGCTTATACATTTATAGGAAAAGGCGCAAATGACCTGGGTTTTCAAGTTGATAATGGCTTTATAAATAGATGTGATGAGAGATTAGATGAAGAAAATGAAGTTCGACATAAATAACTATAAAAATAATATGAAGAAACAAATGCATTTGAGAAAGAGAAGGAAATACCTAGCTCATTTTTTTAGGGAAGTTCTAATATCCGCAGAAATTAAAAAACTTGCCAGACCAAGAGTTCCTACCCCTCCTAGGTTGCCTCTGACTAGGCCGTCGCCTTCTCCTGGCATTTCCTTCAAACCAATCATGTTTCCAGGAGATGAATGCATTTCCGATGACCACTCCAATCACCAAGCCGCTCCCATAGCCCAAAAGAACAATTTTCCAATCAAGTTCAATTGGCGATCCCAGGCCTTCTTCTTGGTGGCTTGAAGGTTGTCTTGACTTATCCCCTGAATCTTGACATTTTGTGGATATGAATTCCCCACATAGTCCCGAGTTTCCTTCGAAAGAATCATTTGAAAATGTATCAAACTGTTTCCCTCTAGGCACAGACCCGGTCAGATTGTTGTAAGACATGTTCAAGAAAGAAAGGAACCCGAGTTCTATTAGCTTCTGGGGGATCTGTCCCGAAAGTTTGTTCAAAGAAAGGTCCAATGACTCAAGTGCTTTGAGATTCCCTAACGATGGTGGGATGTGACCGGTGAGGAGATTATTTGAAAGGTTCAATCCCTGCAGTCCTTTAAGATCACCAATGGCACCCAGGATCTCTCCTTCAAACAAATTCCTAGAGAGGTCAATGACTGTGAGGGCTTCTGATATCTTCGGGTAATACAATTTAAGGCCTTTGTAAATCACTATCATGGAGAAATCGTAATTGCCATAGTAGGTGAATTCAAGGGACCATCTCGGGTGTAGGTTTCTATGCATATATATAAAGTTTCCCGTCTCAGATTTCATGGCATTCAAAGATTGAAAGAATTCCACAGGCAACTTACCGACAAATGCATTAATAGAGAGGTCAAGTATTTGCAGCTTAAGGAACGTCTGACTAGATTGAGGCCTCTCTATAACATAGTGGAATTTATTGGATCGCAAAATAAGGACACGAAGCTCTGGTAGAGATCCCAACCATGATGGGAAGCTGTCCACGATAAGATTGTTTGCAAAGTTGATGAACTCAAGCATCTTGCAATTGGCTAAGGACCTTGGTAAATTGCCTTGCAACTGATTGTCACTCAAATCAAGCATCGTCAGTTGCGTCCCCTTCACCAATAGCTCAGGAATATTTCCATGAAAATTGTTGCCTTTTAGGTTCAATATCATGAGAGATTCGCTGATATTGCCCAAACAAACTGGAAGCACGCCAGTCAAATCATTAGAAGACAAGTCTAGTGCGATTGCTAAACTCAAATTGCAGATCCATGGTGGCAATGCTCCCGTCAGCCTGTTATTGGATACTATATAGAACATTATGGACGGCGATGCTTCTGGGGGTGGTCCTTGCAACATATTATGAGATAGGTCTATTGTGTACATATATAAAGGATTGATCGGGTAATATCGATCAAGACCAGTTAAAAAGTTATGAGAGAGATTCAAGTATTGCATGCTATTAAAACTGGCGTTCCACACCCAAAAGGGCACTTCTCCCCTAATGTTGTTATCCGATAGGTCCAACCAATCCATGCTCTCTTGGTTTTGTAAGAATGCCGGAAACTTGCTCAAATTACATGATGCCAATCCTAGAACACGAAGCTGAGGAAGATTAACATTCGTGCTACTAGTGCGGCATGATAGCCTGTTGAATGATAGTTGCAGCACTAACAATTGTTTGAGCTTGAGAAAGTTGTCTAGCTCAACAGTGCCGCTGAAATTGTTTTTAACAAGGAAGAGGATCTGGAGATTTTGGAGTTGAGAGATTGATGAAGGTATCTCACCGTGGAATTTGTTGATCGCAAGGTCAAGCATGACCAATCGAGTCATGCTCATAAGCCAAGACGGTATGGACCCTGATAGTTGATTACTTCGGAGGCACAATCTCGTTAGCCGAGTGAGGTTCCTGAGCTGAGATGGGATAGTACCGCTTAATTGGTTGCCAAGAAAGGTTAACTCCACTAGTTGAGACAAGTTTCCAATTGAAGGTGGGATAGTACCGCTTAATTGGTTGCCAAGAAAGTTTAACTGCACTAGTTGAGACAATTTTCCAATTGAAGGTGGAATCTCGCCATATAAATTGATTTTCTCGAGATACAAACTGGCAAGCTTCTTAATCTTCCAAATCCAAGACAAAGAGGAAATGGTCTGGGCAGTGAATGGGCTCGTGCTGACAGCCAGGTATTCGAGGTTGCTAAGATTAGCAAATGAAGCCGGGATGGATCCTGAGAAATTACAAGCAATTATGCTGAGGTGAATCAAGGAAGGAAGGTGTCCAATTGATGAGGGTAATGAACCTGAGAATTGGCAACCACTTATGTCGAGATAACTCAAGGAAGGAAGTTTTCCAATTGACGCGGGTAACGACCCTGTCAAATTGCATGTTTCGGACTCAAGATCCAAGAATTCCAAGGAATGGAGATTACCGATTGAAGCGGGTAGCTTTCCAGAAAAGCTCGTGCCAAGCAATCGCAGTTTTTTAAGAGGACTACTTGAGTTGAAGTAAGGCAATTGTCCTATGAGAGCTTTATTGTCAGCCACCCCAAGATATATCAACTTTGGTAAATTGAAAATGGCAGACGGGAATACACCGTGCAGGTCGCAGACATCCATCCTTAGCCCTTTTAAGGAAGTCAGATTTGCTAGGGTGTTGGGCACTTTGGACGACATGTTGACAGCACCTAGTTCAAGTACTTCCAGGCTGGTCAAATTTTGAGCCAGGCTTCTAAGGCCCGGTGCTTTCATCTCCAACAAAAGTGTGTGATTGGATGGATCTAGATTGCAACACAGGTCAAGGTACACCAACCTTGTCAGCTTGAAGATTTCTGACGGGACTCGGCCAGAAAATACGGAAAAGGAGACATCAAGATGAGTTAGTCTTGATAGATCTCCAACTCGGGACGGTATTTGAGAGTAATTGAAGTGATTGCCGCTGAGATCGAGCTTTTCAAGATGGACAAGTTGGAAGAGAGTACTATTGTTGTTGATAGAACCATAGAGAAAACTGCTTTTCAGGTTGAGAATAATCACATGGCCTGTGTTCTCGTCGCACTTGATCCCATCCCAGGAGCAGCAATCCCGACTGTTATTCCAGGATAGAGTCTTCGGATGAGCGAGAAGACCACTCGAGACACTGGTGATGATTTCGTATCTCTCTTTAAACTGCAGTAGTGCAGACATTTCATTCTCAAGACACGGAGATTTCACAAAATGAGAGAGATTGTGAGCGTCAATAGGATGTGACCACAAGTACAAGAAAAAAAGCAAGTGTATGGACATGTATAAGCGCAATGAGCAAGCCATTTTGTTTCAAACAGAGACAACTTTGTTTTGATGAGTAGAGTATTTGAGAGGGAAGCAGCTTTTATAAGTGGCGCTTGGTGCCTAGGGGTATGAACATGCATCATATCATGGTATGATGCGTCAAATCGATGACTTTGCTAGGGATGTAACACGCAGAAATATGTGCAATACATATGAGTCTTTCAGTGCATGAGCATGACTTTTTGTAGCCATAACTTGTAGCAACCGGGGAACATAAGGAAAAACTTTAGGCAAAAATAGAAAATTTGGTTGATTGACTGGAAATTCAGCCAATAGATATGTCATTTGCATGGAAGACTTGGGTCAATAGTTAGTCCAAAAATTTCATACCCAAAGGGTCGTATAACAACAGCATGATGATCCACTTCACAAAAAATCCTTCCTTGCGGGAAGATAAGGTGAGGAGCCTATATCATTAAGAAACGGTTTGAGATTATTCCCTCTATTCTAGACCAAAAGTATTACTTCATACTTCATGACAAAAGCAAACAAGTCTATGGAGTGATTCGAATTCAGGGTCGAAATTGAAGACTTTGGTTGCTCATCTAGACCCTCTCATTCACTCAATGATCACTTTGCGTTGGACCTTTTTATTTGTGATGTTAATACTGTTTCTGCTTTGAATTTATGATCTGTGAACACTTTCGTTGGTCACTAATGAGGAATGTGACTTAATGTTAAGCAATGCGTTTGGAGATATTATGACTGTTAAGAGTTTTGAACAGTCTTACTTATTGAGAGTGAGAATAGAAGCATAATAAAGGCAATTGTCTGAGGAATTAGACATTTGTAATGTTGCCTAATAATTTCTCGCTACTTGTTATTTGTATATTGCCGAAACGAATGGAACCTGGAGACAAACTACACCTTTGACGGCGCCAACAAGATCTAAAACAAATTTAGCTAAGAAGAGCAAACCATTAATCTTAAAAACATAAACAAGTTTCATCACCGAAATTGAAAATTAGAAGTCGATAATTTTTTTTCCAGCTAATAACTATTAAGATTTATTAAACGAAGGAGATAAATACACAAAAGCCATGTACCACATGGCGCTCTTAAGTGTGAGTTTTGCATAGCCATTATTTTTATGTTCGCTTTGTAAAGTCTCTTATCCTAGCAAATCTCTGCTTTTATGCTTAATTTGGTAACAAATCCCCAATCACTAAGCAATAAATAATAGATTTATTTATTTTTGTAATAATATCCAAGCAAATCACTTGTTCTTATGCATATTTGGTAATAAATCTATAACGATATATAGAAAATAAAAGACCTGGCAACATTAAAACATAATTCTTTCATGTATAAAGAGATTCTAAGTAGATGTGCGATCAAAGCTATTGGGTAGGTTAAATTCTATTTTTATTCTCAAATCTGCTTTCCTGCGTGTGTTCAGAGCAATGCTACTAGGGATGTAGGGCGCTTGATGCACGGGGAAAGCGAGCATGCCGCATTGCACGCTACAATGCATCAAAATCAATGAATTTGTCGGAGATAAAACACACAAGACACAGACAATGCGACACGGGCAATGCACTTGAATCTTTAGGTGCATGAGAATGACTTTGTGCAGTGCCGTTTAGGGTTAACTCCTGGGGAACATAAGGAAAATCTTCGTGCCGAAATTGACAAATAGATCTGCATTTGCATGGAAGACTTTGAGTCAACAATTAGTTCAAAAATTTGCAAACCAAAGGGTGTCATTTAGCAGCATATGATGGTTCCCTTCACAAAAGGTCCTTCTGTAGGAAGATAAGATGAAGAGCTTCTGTGATTCATAAGACCGTTTGAGGTTATTCCTTTTATTCTAGGGAAATGTATCCAATTCATAAGTTATGACAGCAGGAAACAAGTGGATGAAAGGTTACGAATCAGGGGTCGTAATCGAAGACTTTGATTGCTCATTTACAAAAAGTCATGCAGCAACATGTGATGGTCCCCTTCAAAAAATGTCCCCCTATAGGAAGAGAAGATGAAGAAGGGCTTCTGTGGTTCATAAGACCGTTTGAGATTATTCCCTTCATTCTAGGGAAATGTATCCATTCATAAGTTGTGACAGCAGGAAACAAGTGCATGACAACATGACTTGTGCAGTGCTGTAACGTGTAGCTACCGGGGAACATAAGAAAACACTTCAGGCCGAATAATCAAATGGTTGATTGACTGAAAATTCAGTCAATAGATTTGTATTTGCATGGAAGACTTGGGTCAGTAGTCAGGCCAAAAATGGCAAATTGAGGGGTCATATAGTAACAGTAAGATGGCCCCCTTTACAAAAAGTATCTCACCGCGAAGACAAGATGAAGAATTTGCTTGGTTAATAGAGAATTAGAGGTCATTCCCTCTATCATAGGCAAATGTATCCATCCATAAGTTCTGACAACGAGAAAAAAGACTTTGGTTTATTTTAGTGCATGACAGCATGACTTGTGCAGTTCCGTAACGTGTAGCTACCGGGGAACATAAGACAACACGTCAGGCCGAATAAACAAAGGGTTGATTGACTGAAAATTCAGCCAATAGATTTGTACTTGCATGGAAGACTTGGGTCAGCAGTTAGGCCAAAAAGGGCAAATCGAGGGGTCATATAGCAATAGTAAGATGGCCCCCTTTACAAAAATATCTCACTGAGAAGACAAGATGAAGAATCTGCATGGTTAATAGAAAGTTAGAGGTCATTCCCTCCATCATAGGCGAAATTGAAGACTTTGGTTGCTTATTTGGCCCGTTTCATTCACCCAATAGTTGCTTTGTGTGTGACCATTTTGTTTGCGACATTAGTGCTATTTTCACTTCAAATTCACAATCGGCGAATATTTCATTTGGTTACTGATAAGGAATGTACTTTCTATTGTATAATGCTTTTAGAGAAATTAAGATTGTTCAAATTTTGGAACAGTCTCCCTTATCAAGAGGGAGAGAGAGGCGGAATTGGCCATTGTCTTGTGTAGATTGTTGCTCCCAAACAATCACAAGCGTTTGGATTGTGCATTAGCCTAACATCGTTGCCTAATATTTTCCCATTGCTTGGATTGTTTATGCTGAAAATAATAGAAAGCAGAAAATATACTGATCTAGAAAATAAATTAATTTCAAAGTATGTCTGGTTATAGTTTGCAAATAATATGAAAATCTGTTTGTTGTAAGAAAATAATGAAATTCACATTTTTTAATAAGTCTCGAGTGCAACCCTGGTCCCAAGTTCGGGCACCAGAAACCCAGGACCGGGCACCAATTCCCTAGCTCGGCCTCGGGGTAAAAATCCTGAGAACATGGATGCACGAACGCCTCAACCTTCTTGAGATCCTCTCTTTCAGTCTTCTTGGCATCTACAAGCAATACCATACCGCAAACGAGGTCCCCATTTGCCGATGGATAAAACACGAGTTTTTCAAACTATAATACTTATGATACGTGGAGTTAAACCTCTTATAGCACTAAAGACCTCATCAGTGGCGATCCAGTCATAGGCTATAATACTTAACCGGACGAACGTGAATTAAGCCTCTAAAATTTGTACTTAAGGTAGTGACCCTACGGTATTTCTTACTCGATCTCACTACAAATAGAATGAAAAACCAGATAAAGTACCTGAACGGAAATCCGGGCATGTCGACAAAGGCGCAACCAAGCTTGCATTGCCGTGATCAAAGGGAAAAAAACTTGAGATGTCTTAAATCTTTTGAACGCAATTCAAGGAACAAAATAGGCACTCATGCATTTCTTCTTGCTCAATAAGTCTTAACTTCGTGTCAAGATTAATTAAACTCAAATAGACATGTTGAAGATAAATCATCCACAGGCAATTCAATGACGCATCTACTTTTCCTTGGGGGCTTAGCCATTTTGTTCATATCGCCTAGTTGAGTAGAACCAGAGCAAACTGTTTGCGATTGTGTATGCGGTACCACATTTTTTCGTGCAATACACGAAGTTTTGTCTTAACTAAGCATAAAAGATGATTGTGTATAAGCAATTAGACATTTGTATAGTTGCTTAATATTTTCTTACTGCTTGTTCTATGTATATACCGAAACAAAATAACTTTGTTGTTGGCACCATCAATTCTTATGCATATTTCGGTTATAAATCTCTAATCCATGTATGAGAAATAAAAGAGATGCATTTTTGGTGATAAACATTTAAAAAAACATTAGTTTTCTTGTTTCGTATAGCGATTGTAATTAGATGACCCAACAAATTTTATGACAGATTTCTATCTTATTCTCAAATGTGTCTTTTTGGACTTTGTGCAGTGCAATGCTACCGGGGAAGTAGATTTTATAGGCGGTGCTTGGTGCATAGGGGGTAAGAGCATCCCGCATAGCACGCTATGATGCATCAAAATCAATGACTTTGCTAGTGACAAAAGACGCAAAATATGGGCAATGCATATGAATATTTTAGCGCATGACAGCATGACTTGTGCAGTGCCGTAACGTGTAGCTACCGGGGAACATAAGAAAACACTTCAGGCCGAATAAACAAATGGTTGATTGACTGAAAATTCAGCCAATAGATTTGTATTTGCATGGAAGACTTGGGTCAGCAGTTAGTAAGATGGCCCCCCTTACAAAAAGTATCTCACTGAGAAGACAAGATGAAGAATCTGCATGGTTAATAGAGAGTTAGAGGTCATTCCCTCCATCATAGGCAAATGTATCCATCCACAAGTTGTGACAAGGGGAAAAAGGTCTATGAAAGTGAAGGCTTGACAGAGTCCCACATGGCACTCTGAAGTGTGAGTTTTGCATAGCCATTATTTTTATGTTCGCTTTGTAAAGTCTCTTATACTAGCAAATCTCTGCTTTTATGCTTAATTTGGTAACAAATCCCCGATCACTAAGCAATAAATAATAGATTTATTTATTTTTGTAATAATATCCAAGCAAATCACTTGTTCTTATGCATATTTGGTAATAAATCTCTAACGATATATAGAAAATAAAAGACCTGACAACATTAAAACATAATTATTTCATGTATAAAGAGATTCTAAGTAGACGTGCGATCAAAGTTATTGGGTAGGTTAAATTCTATTTTTGTTCTCAAATCCGCCTTCCTGCGTGTGTTCAGAGCAATGCTACTAGGGATGTGAGGCGCTTGGTGCATAGGGGAAAGCGAGCATGCCGCATTTGTGACATCCCAAATTTTCAATTTTGTTTTCTTCTGATTGAATCGAGCGTTTCATTGACGTGTTTATAGGGTTATTCTCAGAACTGATCATTCTTAAGATAACTAGACTATCTGGGGAAATTATTAGGAATTTTAAGGCAATAGACTTGAGAATTCGATCGGGAATCGGCTTCTCGACCGTATCAATCTTTAGAGGTTATTACGGCACAGTTAAAAATCGATTTGAAAACAGAGATAGACTGGATCGACAGTGATGTGTGGCTAATCGTGGGTGACACCATTAAATTAGAAAATTCATGTCGACCAGCACTAGACTGATTTTCTTATTGTTTTGGTACCCTATGTCTGTATTTGAATCCTCGAGATTTTCACGATAATCGAGAGTCGCCAATGAGTCGAGTGGGTTCATAGTGGTTCGAAGAAAATCGACCACGAGTCAATTGCACTTAAAAATATCTGAAAGTTACCCGGTAGCCTAGGTCGCGCTAAAAACGCGTCGAATAGAAAGTAACCGCCAATTCGAGTCCGATTTCAGAAATTGAAGTTTCGGTCATATCACAATAAATTCTAGGAGTATCGACTCAGTCTCAGAAAATTTTTCGGAGATTTCGAGATTTTTATGGAAAATCGGTTCAAACACCGTGGAAAATCAACAGAAATTCGGATGGGCTCAATTAAAGGAAATTTCGATTTCAAAGCCGAGCCTTTGAGTGTTGGGGACTAGCAGAAAATGGTATGAGATTTTCCTTCGACGAAATCGGACCTCAATTTGGGAAATTGAGTAAGAAAATTGAATTAATTTGGGTGAATTTCGAAATTGGAAAGAGGGCAGAAATTTGGGGCTTCAATTAGGTTTATTTGGTGGAGTAAAAAAAAAAAAAATTAGGTTTATTTGGTGAATTTTTAATGCAAGAAAGTATTGGAGATTTAAGTGATAAGGTTGGAAAGTATTTGAGGGGACAAGCAATCAATGGAATAGATAATCCTTGTTGACTAATTGCCATTTCCTTTCAAAAGCTTCTTCGGCACGCCCATCCACCGACTCCTCCTGCGCACGTCTCCACTTTGCTTTTCATTTCCACTGGAAGTCCTTTGAAGCAAACTAGCAAAAACTCCATCTCCATCCACCGAGCTACTCCCCATCATCGTTGGACTTTCTGCCAATTGTTTGACCCCATCCCCACGCCCACGATGCTCCACCGAAACCTCGGTTCTTCAACTCCTGCCAGCACGCCCACGCGTCCAAGCTCCAGCAAGCTCGATCTTCACCGGTCAACAAATCAGTGTTGAAGACACCGAAGCTGACCGCCTTCTGCACCCACGCGTCCACAGCACGGTTCTTCGGTCAACAGCCGCAGGTTGCTCCCATTTTGTTGACCACCGAGCGAAGTCGAAGCAGCTCCGTTCTTCACGGCATCTTCTTCAGCTCGTGCGAAGCGGCCCAACCCAGTCTCACGTGCGACACCTCCTGCCGTTGCCTCGAGCAGCACCGTTCGAAGCCACCTGCCTGCACCTCCACCGAAGACCAGCAAACTGCTGCAGCTGCTTCGTCGTCCACGCATCCAGGAAGCCACCGAGAAGCCAACCCACGAGATCTTCAGTCCAGCTACTCGAAGACTTGGGCCAACGACAGAAATTGCTGCCTCTTTCTCGGCCCACATCTGCAGCCTTCGAGCCCATCAATCCAGCAGCAAGTCTTCAAGCCCAGTCCAGTCCAAGTGAATTATTTGGTCAAGCCCAGTCCAGTAGCCCATCAACTGGAATTTAGAGGCCCAATTTCTAGCAAAGCCCAAGGATCCAACAAGTTCGGCCCAGCATCTTTGCTCGCTCAGCCCAAGAATTTCAGCAGGCCCAAGCCCAAAGTTTCTGCAGGCTTGCTAAGTTTTAGGCCCGGCCCAAGCCTGCCGGTGTCGTCGAAAATCCGATTTCGGCCGCCGTTGCGTCGCCGTCACGATGATTCGGTCTCCGCTTTTGCCGAATGAGTTTTAATCACTAATGCTTTCTTAGTCTGCTAATTATACTTAGGGTTGGTTAGATTTAATTAAATGCAATTAGGTCGTTAGATAAATTAAATTAGAGACTTAATTATGCATGTTAGGTGGTTAGAAATAGACATTAACAAGTAGATATGCCATGTTATTTATTGAACGAGTCTCGGTAATTTTCCGGGCTCGTCTCAGCTTCCAATCAGGCATTACGGGCATAAATTGCATTTTTTTAATATTTTTTTATTTAATTTTCGAAATTAATTATTTAATTATTTATTTTTCCGGAAATTTAACCGGGATGGCTGGTGACCGGAATTTTGTGCTGATCGTCGTGGTGCAGTCCGTTTATTTATTTGAGCTTTAGTTAGTGCTAAAGTAATTTATGAGTGAATTTAAGATTCATTCCTAATTTGAATCTTGAAAGGGTCGGGTGGAACCGTAAAGCCACTAGATCTTGAGAGGGTCGGGTGGGACCGTAAAGCCACTAGATCTTGAGAGGGTCGGGTGGGACCGTAAAGCCATTAGATCTTGAGAAGGTCGGGTGGGACCATAAAGCCATTGAATCTTGAAAGTGGCATCTAAAAGGGCACGTGGGCTCAGTGATTTGATGCATCACTTTGGTGAACTAGTGCCTTAGAGAATGCACGTGGGCCCAGGGAATTAAGTGAGGCATCTTGGAAGAGACACGTGGGCTCGGTGATTTGATACATCACTTTGGTGAATTAGTGCCTTAGAGAATGCACGTGTGCTCTGTGACATGTAATCGACTAGTTCGATTTGCTCTGAGTAGTTGGGTGCCTATTATGAATTGTACTGATTTGCAGGTAGAATCTGAGGCCAAGGTAAGTCCTCTGACTTGTGCATGTTTAGGCAGCCCATAGTGTATTGGCTTACTAATCGAGTCTTAGGGAGGTAGAACTTACTAAGACATAGTCTCATCCGGGTTGTGGGACATCATTTCAGGACCCTGAGGAGGAGCTGAGGAGGAGGAGCCTGAGGAGAAGAAAGATTTTTGAAGAAGAAGATGATGATCTAGAGAAGGATCTTGAGTACAACTCGGATGTGGATTGAGATCCCATCCCTTTTGTGAACCCTGTCTTAGTGTAGATAGGTGTGAGACTTGTTTGCTGTAAATAATATTGTAAATATACTATGAGTTGTGCTGTTAATAAAAGTGTGGTTGTGAATTTCAATATGAAAAATATGGCTTGCTTTTCTATCCCATTGTTTTATTGTATGGGGATTCATAACTGCTTCCGTATGCATAATAAAAAGAAAGGGTTGGCGATACTTAGTCCTGGGGTATCGCACTTTAAAATCGACCAAGGTAAGGGATGAGCGCGTGCCCGAGGATCGGGGCGTGACAGCATTGCTCGCTACGATGCATCAAAATTAATTAATTTGCAGGAGATAAAACACACAAGACACGGACAATGCGACACGGGCAATGCACTTGAATCTTTAGGTGCATGAGGATGACTTTGTGCAGTGCCATATAGGGTTAATTCTTGGGGAACATAAGGAAAATCTTCGTGCCGAAATTGACAAATAGATTTGCATTTGCATGGAAGACTTTGAGTCAACAATTAGTCCAAAAATTTGCAAACCAAAGGATGTCATTTAGCAGCATGTGATGGTTCCCTTCACAAAGGTTCCTTCTGTAGGAAGATAAGATGAAGGGCTTCTATGGTTCATAAGGCCGTTTGAGGTTTTTTTTTTTTTTTTTGGTGAAAAGACCGTTTGAGGTTATACCCGTCATTCTAGGGAAATGTACCCATTCATAAGTTGTGACAGCAGGAAACAAGTTGATGAAATGTTATGAATCAGGGGTCGTAATTGAAGACTTTGATTGCTCATTTACAAAAGGTCATGTAGCAACATGTGATGGTCCCCTTCAAAAAAGGCCCCCCTATAGGAAAATAAGATGAAGGGCTTATGTGGTTCATAAGACCGTTTGAGGTCATTCCCTTCCTTCTAGGAAAATGTATACATTCATAAGTTATGACAGTAGCAAACAAGTTGATGAAAGGTTATGAATCAGGGGTCAAAATTGAAGACTTTTGTTGCTCATTTACAAAAAGTCATGTAGCAACATGTGATGGTCTCCTTCACAAAAAGTCTCTCTGTAGGAAGATAAGATGAAGGGGTTATGTGGTTCATAAGACTGTTTGAGGTCATTCCCTTCATTCTAGGGAAATGTATCCATTCATAAATTGTGACAGCAGCAACCGAGTGAATGAAAGGTTACGAATCGGGGGTTGAAATCGAAGACTGGTTGCTCATTTAGCCCATTCCTTTCGCTCAATAATTGCTCTGAGATGGACCTGGTTGTTTGCAATATTAGCGCTGTTTTCAAGTTGAATGCATAATCTGCATGAGGAATGTAATTTCTATCGTGTAATGCTTTGCAAAAAGGGATAAATACATAAATAGTCTATGAATTTTAGCTCAATGCGCTATAGTTATCCCTAAACTTTTAATTTATTCAATACGATATCTAAATTTTTTGTACATATTTAATTTAGTCCCTAAATTATATGAAAAAAGTTCAATATTGTCCATGAACTTGAATTAATGGAATGTCAATATCAATTTTTTTTTTATATAATTTATGGACTAGATTGAACGTGTATCAAAAGTTCATGAATCACATTAAATTAATTTAGAAGTTTAGGGATGATAGTACACATTAGGCTAAAGTTCATGGATTACATCAAACAAATTAAAAGTTTTGGTACATTACACATAGGATCAAAGTTTATGGACCACTTATCTCAAAATTAAGATTGTTCGGAGTTTTGAACAGTCTCACTTAGTGAGAGGGAGAATAAAGGTGGAACTGGCCCTTGTCATTCTTCATATTGTTGCTCATGGGGTGATTGTTTGTGTTATAAAGTGTTTGTGTTGCTTAATAGCCTACGTTGTTGCCTAATATTTTCCTAGTGCTTGTTTTGTTTATGCCAAAATGAATAGAAACCAAAGACAAAAATTATACTATTGTTGGCACCATCGAGATCTAAAAAATAAGTACAGGAAAGCAAAAAAAAACCCAAGTTTCATCACTGAGAGCTGGTAACAAAGAGATGTTGTCTGAGCAAGCTAAGATCTAGATGTGGGAGTACGGCAGATACATATTAATCTTGCAATCTACAAGCAGAAGTAGGCTCACTTTACCTTCAACCCTAATGGATGTTTGAGATGTAAGGAATAAAAAAGGGCGCCAAGTTTTCCCCTCCGCTCTAGACAGAGTACACATTTTATAAGTTGTGACAATAACAAAGAAGTCTATGTAATGGGCCGAATTGAGGGGAGAAATGAAGAATTTGGTTGCTCATAGAAAAATGCATTTACTTTTCAATTGCTTGTTTGTTCTGTCTATGTCTCCGAAATAAATAAACAGAGAAAACCTAAACTATGTTGATAGCACCATCAAGATCCTCCATTCATTGTGCAAACAACACTTATCGGTTCACAAGGGAACAATGAATTAATTGCATTCACTCCCAAATTCAATCCGGGTATCATAGACCCATACACGCTCAGCGTTCTTGAGATCCTCTGTTTAATCTTCTTGGCATCTTCACGCATTAGAATGCAACAAACAATGTCTCCATTTGCCAAAGTTTTTTTTTTTTAAGTGAAATGTATGGGAATAAAATTGTTCAAAAAATCCTAAACTTATTGCACTTTTATTAATTTAGTCCTAAACCTTTCAATTTTTGCCAATTGAGTCCAAACATTTTACATTTTACCAATTGAGTCAATCTAATCAATTTCAATTGAAAATTGTTGAAGTGGGTGTCGGCACACCAGTTATCCTATGTGGCATGGCCGACGTTAACGTAAATAATTTTTAATAATAATTTTTAAAAATATTTTATTTTCTTCTCTTTTCATTTCTTTTCCCTTTTTCCGTTTGCCAAGCCTCATTGATGGCCAGTGGAGGTCATTAGCCTTAGGCACAACCTCAAGCCCTTGCTTGCTCAGGTGAGGGTGACCCTTGTTATGGGTTGACAAGGGCAGCCCTTGCCTTAGGTTGGTGACCTTTGCCGGCCATTGACGAGGCTCGGTGGTGTTGAAGAAGGGAAAAAGAAAAAAAGAAAGAAGAAAAAGAAAAGGAAAAAAAAAAAGCCAAGAAAAAAGGGAAAAAAGAAAAGAAGGAAAAGAGAAAAAAAAAAGAGAGGGAAAAATAATAATTCAATAAAGTTAAAATATTATTTAAAAATGTCCACATTAGCACCGATTATGTCATGTATGATAGTCAAAGTCTACGTTAGCGATTTTTGGCCAAAATTGACCGAATGCATTCAATTAGCAAGACATGAAAATATTTATAACTTGGTAAAATTGAAAGATTTAAGACTAAATTAAGAAGAATGCAAAATGTTTATGATTTATTGGACAATTTTCCCAATTGTTTGTAGGCCATCAATCATCCATAGGCAATTCAATGATGGATCCACTTTGCATTTGGCTCGATCCTTATATCCGTCTCACCCATTTGAGTAGAAACAAAGCATAATGTTTGGGACTGTCAACGTAACACGACGTTTCATCTTAACAAAGCACAAAACAAGGTGTAATATGATTTTTATCTCGACTTTATAACGTTTCGTCATGTTTGAGTGAAAATGTATCTTTAACAAAAATAAATCGCACGGCACAACATTGTGCCATACATATCCCGTGTTGTGAGCACCATTTGAGACAAGATCTCGCAGAAGAAATTCCTTCACTCGTTGTGTAGACTAATAAACATCGAAAGGACTGGATGGGTCACTTCTCTATCTCCAAACCTTCTTCAAACTTTTCTTGTTTTTGATTCTAAAACATGGTTTCTTGTTGCAATTAAAACGGTTCAAAAGTGAAGAAAATTTGCACTGTTGCATTCAACATGGTAACTACGAAATGAAATGCTCTTATCACTATTTAAATGACAAAAAAACATGCTCATGCTCTGGGACGTTCGTCGACCACTGTGGTAGCCACCTGGAATATAGGTAACGACGTAGCCAATGAATCATCAGACAAAAATATCCCTGATGATTTCTGGAAACTAAGACATGGTAACAACATCGCCAATGAATCATCAAACCATTGTACATCTACTTCCCACAACTTCAATGTAAGGTCTTAATCTCGAAACAAGATGCCAAGCAAAAACATCAAGCCCAAGAATTTCACTTCCCCCGCAACTAAACTAATACAACTAAGGCATTATAGCACGATGAAACAGACAAAAGAGAGACTAAATCCTTCTCCTGCTCAATCTCAGGTATTTATATGCCCCAAAAAAGCACACAAATTGTTATCAGCTCTCGCCAAAGCAGCTCATTTCTCCTCTCTCCTTGCGGCAAACCAGCAACCTTACCACAAACAAGACACTCTTGAAAACCTTCTCAGCACATGGAACTCTACCATTGTGAACATAGTATTCCTTTCTTTCCATGAGAAATAAATGACACCATTCCTTGCCAACTTTAACAAGACTTTCCAGAGATCTCCCCTTTGATGTCTGCAACAACCACATAAACTCAGCATCCGAATCCCCAGCAAAACCTCTTATACTACATATCTGCAAAAGCCTACTTCATTTTTCAGAGGAGGAAGAGCAATCAAAGAACAAATGTCTCCTTGATTGGGGCTTCAATCCACAGAGGACACAAATACCATTCACATTCTGCCATTTGCACAATCTATCGCCAGTCTGCTGCAGCTTGGTAAGGATAGCAAGCCAAGATACAAAGCAAAATGTCGGCACATTTGGATTAAACCAAATTAGCCTATGCCAAGTTGCCTTGGCCTTTTTCTTTCTAGTTAAGCTCCAAGCATTAGCATGAGTGAAATCACCAGGTTTAGCGCCTAAGAAGACCACTCTATCTAGTTGAGACTTGAGAGAGGCATTAAAGTTCCACACAGCTCAACCTTAATTTCAATCAGATCATCTGATCTAGCAGTGGTTTTGCCAAACTACTGATTCCCTCTTTCAAAGCATAGAAGCAATGACATTTAAAGACTTCGACGAGAAATTCGAAATCGACCTAGTTAGGCTGTACCCAAGCAGTTTGCCGGCATCGGTTTGATTTTCGTTTCCGAATCGTGGTTATGTGAAAAAGTTGCTCCTTATATTGAAACCAAAACATATGGCCGAGACTGTAATCACTACTATTCAGTAATGAAGTTTACTGATATGTAAGAGCACATCTGCCAAGAGTGCAACAAATCATGTCACACGACTAGCGCGGAAGCGCGAACAAACGAAAAGATTTGAGTAAGAATAAGTTACAGCCTACCCCTCCATTTGCTTCGCCATCCTGGCGATCTTCTCCGCTCCTTCGTTGCCTACTTCAGCAACGTTTCTTCTGCTCTTTAGCGGAGAAAGCCCCCAAATCCGACAGTACCTCGTCCTCCCCCACGAATCGGAATAATCCATCGGCGAAGAGTCTGGATCGTACTTCGTGGTGGACTTCCAACGCGATTTCTCGTCCGGATTCCGCTTTGGCAGCGGGGCAATTGCGTCCTCCGAGGAGCAGTTGATGGCAGCGATTTGGCTCGAGGACGACGAGGTCCTTGGTCTGGGAAATGAGGTCTCCCACCGCGAAGTCACCTCACCGGGGAGTCGTCGGTGTCGGAAAGGTAGGAGAAATCAGCCATGGCTGCTCTTGTGATTGTGGTTGCGAGGGTTTTGTTGGGTTCTTGCAGACTCTGCTTCTGCTCTGTTACCGCGAGCGGTGGGGAGGGAATTGTGCTCAACCGGGAGCTTCTCGTCGACTTCCTCGAAGAACTCTCGATCCCAAGTGATCATGGCGTCGCAGGCTTGGAGCTCGAAGCTACGCGGGGCGGCAGATGACGATAGAGATGGGAAATCACCCCCATACACAAGGAGGAGGAGAGAGGCGGAGATTATAGCGACAGAATGTTTTTTTTTTCATGGGAATCGTTTGGTACAGTTCTGGTATGCGAATTGTGTCTTAAATGTCAATTCAAAGGTCGGATTAGAGCCCACTAAATTGCATTGAGTTACGAGAGCACCGTAATCGGGTGTTCAATAATAGTGCTTTTGCTTGAACATTGATATAAAGAGAAAAGGTGCACATAAGCTTGTTAAAGTTTTTTTTTTTTTTTGGTAAAATAAGCTTGTTAAAGTTAATAATGGCTTTATAAAAAAACAAAAACAGAGAACTTAAATTTTCTGAGGGGACTCGACCGGAAAAGAGAAAAGGAAAATAGAAATCAAGATGAGTCGATCTCAATAGATTTCCAACTCGGGATGGTCCTTGAGAGTAGTTCAAGTGATTGTCGCTGAGATTGAGATTTTTAAGGCGAGCAAGCTAGAAGAGGGTACTGTAGTTTTAGATAGAACCATAGAGAAAACTACTTCCTAGGCCAAGAACAACTAGATGGCTCGTGTTCTTGTTGCATTCTATCTCATCCCAGGAGCAGCAATCTTGATTGTTTTTCCAGATTAGTGTCTTGGGACAAGCAAGAGGATCAGCTGAAACATTGACGATTTTTAATCTCTCTTTAAATTGTGACAGCAGATATTTTGTCCTCGAGACACAGAGGTTTCGTAGAACGAGAGAGATTGTCAACGCCAATCTGCTGAGATGACAAGTACAAAAAAAGCAAGTGTATGGGCATGTAGAAGCACAACGAGGAAGCCATTTTGTTCCAAACAGAGACAACTTACTTTGTGATGAGCAGAGAATGAGAGTGAAGCAGATTTTATAGGTGGTGCTTCTTGACTTGGGATATGAACACGCCTCAACTCATGCTAGGATGCGTCGAGAATCAATGACTTTTAGAGTGATGAAACACAGACTATGTGCGGTACCTATGAATATTTAGGTGCGGGCACATCATTTTGGCCAGTGCCTTAATGAATAGCTGCCGGGGAACATAATGAAAACTCAGTCAATAGATTTACATTTGCATCGAAGACCTGGGTCAACTGTGGAGAAAGCAGAAAAAAAAAACATAAGAAATGGTAATAATTAAGGTTGAAGTTGAAGACTTAGGTTGCTCTGTGTTGAACTTCTTTGTTTACGACGTTAGTGCTGTTTTGACTTTATATTCATGATCTATGGACATTTCCTTGGGTCACCGATTAGAAATGTAATTTTTGTTGTGGAATGCGTTCGGAGGAATCAAGACATTTTAGAGTTTGGAAGAGTCTTGCTTATTAAGAGCGAGAATAGAGGTAGAATAAATGTAATTGTATATGTTCAATACGGTTTGTGTTGTGGGATAGACGAAGATTGTTGCCTAATATTTTCTTGTTGTTTGTTTTATCTATATCATGGAAATAACTAGAAACCGCAGACAAAACTATTCTGTTGCTGGTTCTATCAAGATCTCAGACAAAGTAAACGGACAAAAGTGAAATGTACATTTTTAAAATGCCACTCTAAATAAGTTTTATTACTAACTAAAAGTCTCTATTTTCTTTTTTCTCAGTATATTATCATCAAAATGTTCCGAAAGGTAGCCCGGACATACATACATACATACATACATACATACATACATACATACATCCATACAAATATGTAAGTGGGTAAAGTTCGCGCACGGGGTTGAATGATGTGCCACTCTCACATGTGAATTTTGCCAAGAAATTTGATTTTTTTTATGACTTCAAAATCTCTAATGCTAGAAAATCTCTAATTCTTAATTGATGTACAAAAAACAATAGATTCACGTATATTGTGGTAATTGACATTTGAAAGTGATCGACCATGTATATAAGATCCAAGGCAAGTTAAATGTTATTTTATTCTCATATCTCTTATTCTGAATTTAAGTTATATCACATGAAAAATGTTATTACTAAAATGAGAATAAAGTCCTACATAAAGGTTTTACTATACGATAATTACTTACCACTATCAATGAGGCTCGTCATATAATACTACCAGTAATTAATCAGATAAAAAATGATTTCCTTAATGATAACAATTTATTATGGAGGATGAAAATACTTTTTATTCATTCATTATTTAAATGATACAACTTATCACTTTTTTTTTTCTAAATCATTCAGTCTTTACGAAACAAACTGAGCTAAGATATCAGCCTGAGTTTTGCTAAAACTAGAGCAGGTATATTTGATTAGACATATCAATTAGATCTGAGCAAGGCAGTCACAGAAGCAACTCAAAGACTGGAATGAACGAAAGAGTAAACGGCGAATGTGGCATGAGCTCTTCAGCGACAATGGCTAAAGGAACTTCTGATGAGGTCAATCCATGAGGTGCTCTATGGTGTATATGTTTTGCTGTTACCAATGAGATCGAGAAAGCTGAAAGGATTTGGGGCTTGACAACTATAGCAAGCTCTCATCTATTGTTGACAGGATGAGCTAATATCCTTGTAATACAAAAAATGCATGTCTTTATATGACTTGGTGTTAACTATATAATGTGCGACTTATCAAATGATTTTGCAGATGTTAGACATGACTTAAGTATTTACACATATATATATTAGTGTTGGTACTTAGACCTGAACATTTCGGCAGTCTGTTAGTTTGAAGACTTGGTCCTTGATGTTATGCTCTTTTCTAGACCTGATACTTTTCCCAAGGTGCAATTCAAGGAATTAAAAGTAACATCCGGATGGTCCCGGATAAAAAAGGAAAATAAAATTTGCCACTCAAGACCGGACATAACTTGTTTGGTAAGAGATGATCTAAGTTTACCTCTAGACAAGCCTACCATCATAAACCCGTGAGCAAAGTCTACGCAATGGCATGTCAAGGGTCAGTGCCAATGATTTTTTCGCTCATACGGATCCAATTGACTAATCTGTTTTTTCTTTGTTCTTTAGAAATTTTGTCTTTATCTCACTTCAAGCTAGGGATCTCTGAACCTTCTTCATGGATTAACGTTCAGAAGTACAATTTTTTCCTGGTGATCAGCAAAGTAATTGACATAATATAATGCCCTCGGAAGAGCCAAAAGACATTCTCGGAGAGTTAAAATAGTTCACAAGTTGAACCTGTCCATTGATATAAACTGTATCACTCTTTTATTCTCTAATAAATAAAAGCATCATACTGAGCAAAAGTCTATGTTCTCGTTATATCAATACTAACTGGAATCAAAACAGATCCTCCGACGATAAATTTCCCAGTTATGTTGTACCTGCATTAAGCGATGAGTGAAAAGCGAACTCAGGCTTCGCTAACTTGAAGCTATAAGAAAAAAGTAACCTTGGATTTGAGTAGCATGAACAAGCTTCTCAGGTTTCGTCTGTCAAAGGCGAGGCCAATAACTAGTCCAACGCATAGGCCAGTTCCATATCCTATGACAACTGCTTGCCAACTAAGACCAGGCAAAAACCCGGAATCTTCATCTTCTTTAGTTGGTGGCGATGAGGCCGGATCTCCGCATTCCTTTGATAATGGACTCCCACAAAGCCCCGAATTCTCCAAATATGAAGTATTGAGGAACGTATTGAATTGCCCTCCTTTCGGTATAGGTCCTGAAAGCAAGTTATAAGACACGTTAAACAGGGCGAGGAAATTGAGCCGAGTCAGCTGCTGTGGGATTCGCCTTGTCAGCTTGTTCTGAGACAGATCCAGCGATTCGAGTACTTCGATGTTCCCCATCGAAGATGGGATTTGACCGGTGAGCACATTGTGAGAGAGATTAAGAGCGTGAAGTCCTATGAGATTCCCGATGGTTTCAGGAATCTCTCCTTCAAATTGGTTTGCGGACAAATCAATGGCCGTCAAAACATCCAAAATCTTCATGTATACCATTTGTATGCCCTTGTTGTTCATCGACAAGGAGTAGTCATAATCGCCGTAGTACGTGTATATGGGCACGGTGGTGGGCATGAGACTTTGTTGCATATATGCAAGTAGTTTTTTGTCAGATAATTTCATGGCTTCCCAAAGTTGGAAGTATTCAGATGGTAACCCTCCTGTAAACTGGTTGTGCGAGAGATCAATGATACGGAGCTTAGGGAAATCAGACTTGGTTTTAGGCTTCCCAATTGGACCGTGGAATGCATTTGATCGCAGGATGAGAATGCTCAATCTAGGACTAGTTCCCAACCAAGAAGGGAAAGTATCATTGACCAGATTGTCTCCGAGATCCAGAAACTCCAGCATTTCGCAACTTGCTAATGATCTGGGTACCTGCCCCTCGAGTCTATTTTGACTCAGATCAACCATCTTTAGGCTTCTTGCATTCATCCAGTTTCGAGGAATGGGACCCTGTAAGTTGTTGCTCCGAAGATTCAGTATTGAAAGAGAACCACTGATGTTGCCCAGACACGTTGGAAGCATGCCGCTTAATCTGTTAGAAGACAAATCAAGCGCAACTAGGGATTCCAAGTTGCAGATCATTGGCGGTATCTCCCCCATAAATTTGTTGTTTGAGAGTAAAAGGTAGAGGCTGGATACAGGTGGAATCAGGACCGGCCCTCGAAACATATTAAATCTGAGGTCTATAGTGTGCAGCCTAGTCCAAGAGAAGAACTTTGATTGCTGATCAAATTCCTCTACTAATGCTTAAGAACCATCGAGGCACCTGACCGCTTATGCCATTGTACGATAAGTCCATCCACTCTAGCTCGTCTTGGCTCCGTAAAAAATTGGGGAACCTGTTTAAGTTGCACTTCGACAATCCCAAGACAGTCAACTTGCTCAGTGTAGTATTGGCACTATTGTGCAAGAGCATAATATCGTTGCCCGAAAGATGCAGGATGCTCAGTTGTTTGAGGCAAGCGAGTGTGTCTAAGGACAGCGTTCCATTCAACATATTCGAGTAAAGGTTAAGATGTTGGACGCAAATTGCGCAACCCCAAGATCTCCATAACCAGAACAAGAATATGCATAATTAAGCAGAAGAATTAACGCACCTGTTTTGGAATCCATTGATCTTGAAGCGGAAGCGGAAACACAATGTTCCACGCGCAAGTCCTTCTCCTCTATTGCCCTCCGTATCACTGGCTCAATGAGGCGGCCCCCTCACGTTTAACGTTAAGTAAACGCCCCTTAGGTGAGGATACATGTGAGAATTAGGGTTAGAGGAGAGACTTAGCGCTATTTATAGAGTTTCCAGCTAGGCCCCCTCATTACGGGCCAGGCTCAACTCGGCCCACACTAGCCAGCCCATATTAGACTAATTAAGAAACCTTCTATCTCACCTTAGACCAATCCCCGTAAAACGGTAAATGTTAAACGGTAAATTACAATATCAATTAATGTAGTTCATATTAGGAAAACTCTTACATTCTCCCACTTGGACTATATTAATTGAAATCGTACTGTATGTGCGCACATTGGTCTAGAGATCATTCTTAATAGTCAATCCTATCCCATAAAGTCTCAAACACCGAATCATGGCGGTAACTGCATGTATACACACAGAGCCTTCCATGGTCACGAGTGTTCTCAACTCTATTGATATGGATCCAATATTGTAGTGTGTCAAATGGATAACATCTCTCATAGAGAGATCTCATTTGTCAGTCACTATTCTCTTACCTTAAGCGTCACAAAAACTTGTGCCACTAGAGAATGTCCATTCTCTTACCTTAAGCGTCACAAAAAAACTTGTGCCACTAGAGAATGCATTTATGGTTCCATGAACCCACATATGTCTTGTCCTTACGGTTAACCATTCTTTATGTATAACAAGACATATGGACAAGGCTAATAACCGGATGCCCCTAGCCTTCACTCAAGGTTTAAGCAATACCTTGAGACTTTAACAATATATATATATATTTTCAACATAATAACAAACCATTCAAAAACATTTTATTGAATGCAAAAGTTGACATATATATATATATATATATATATATATCAAAATGTTACTAAATTGTAACAAAAAACAGATGTAAACATTATTCAAAGAAAAATAAAACAGCTCCCACTAAATAACAGCATCCTAAGATGTTCCTAAGCCCATGCTATTGACATATCGCTCAAATATACATCGACGTAGGCCTTTAGTTAGTGGATCTGCAACCATATCATCTGTTAGAATATAATCTACTTTTAAATGCACTGACACAAGGTACACCATTTAATTAGATTTTCTCAATATCTAAATAAGGACAATGTGATAGATTCAACCCATCACCCTTAACAACAGGAGCAATTCCTGGCTTGCAATAATGTATATTGAATATTTCCAATATACAATCAGCAAATGTCCTCCGAGAAAATTCTAATATAATATAGCAAAAACAATTCTTACAAACCTTAGTACAAAAGATATAAGATGCCTCAAGGTCATTACTTGTAAACAAAATATCATGTACATAGAGTATGAGAAAAAATAAATTTCCTCCCACTGACCTTGCAGTATATTGAATTACTTTGTTCCCAATTGAACAAAATAACAACACTATGAAACTTTAATAATATTGCCTGGAAATTTGCTTAAGATCATGAATTAAGACTTTTCAGTCTACACACAAGTTTACTTGAATCTGCTGCAAAATTCTCCAGTTGCACTTATATAGATTTTGTATCTCTTTGATGTAACCCCATATAAAAAATAAACTATCAATGCCACGTTCACTCTGAAAGAATTAGTAGTAAAGAAATAATTATTTATTTCTTCATTAACTATCCACCCCTCTTTCAGAGTAAAAATATTATTATCCTTTTTATTTTTATTTTTTTTATATGGCATCTAATCACATACTTAATTAAGAACAAGAAACGACATTTATATAAGTTGCTAAAACAACCATGTAATGGATATTGTAATCATGCTCTTACAAATAGACTATATAGTCTGATGGTATAACTGATCGTCTTTCCCTAACAAATCTCCTTAATAAAACTGCAACCACTTCATTCTACACTTGAGAGGTTTAAGAAATTTCATTATAAACTATATCAAGAATAGTACTTAAACCTCAACAAGTTTAATCTATGGTACATGAGATTCCATAATTATCTGTATAGGTAAAGACAAAAAACACAGTAACCCCCATCATAATATTATCTTTAATAGTCTGAGAGCAGCTATCCTCTACAATTACGTCGATCTTAAGAAACTTTAAAGTATGTGATTTCATAAATCTTGTATCTTCATTAGGGTCATAAGATCAATACCCCTTTAACAATCTGGATAAGATACAAAATAATACCGAGTTGATCTGAATTGCAATACACTTAAAATTGGATTAGATAATCTCACTTCTGCATGACACCCCTAAATTTAATATGATTCAAGTAATCTATGCCCAATCTATAACTCAAAAGAAGTTTATAAAACAATTTTGATAAGGACATTCTTTATCTCGGTCAATTTTACTTCCACAATAATCTATAGAAGTCTTTAGATAACCGTTAAGAGTAAATAGGAAAAAAATTTGGAAACAACTTTTTTCATCCTTATATGAGATGTATATATCATTAGGACTTAAACACAATCTTTACAGATATGTCCTAATTTCAATATCATACAAAACATAATTTCAAGCAACTAAGACTTCCATCATATTCATAACAGTGCAGTCCGTAGGCAAACCTCTTTTCAAGTGTTCCAGAATGGAATGCTTCATGGACAGTAAGCAAATTTTATTGCATTCTCAAGCAACAAATCATATGTCCACAATTTAAAATTTGAAGCAGAAAAAACCTCAATAATAATGGAGTTATTAATTACAGAAAAGGTGATTGAAAAATCAAGCAATGTATATATAATTAGCATTATGTGAGCAATGTGTAATTTGACACACAAGTACACATCCAGAGAGTTACATGCAAAATCATATAATCACCTTTGGGCAGAATACATGACATACAGTTGTACACTCCCCACATGATAGCGGTTATGAGAATATATTCCAATCTTCGTGAATTCATCACCTTTGGGCAGACGAACCACTAGGATCAGTCACTCTTCCACCACATAATCATGTATCCCTCCATGAACTAATATATAATCACCCCCTTTGGGAGTATGACTACACATTAGAGCAGTAGACATCCCAATCAATATACAAGACTGAAATTTCTCAAACCCAATCAAGCGTGCCACTTTGGCGGTCACTACTCAATTGAATCCTTGAAACTCTCTCATACCAGGGATATAAATTTTACTCCTCACATACACCATATACATGTGATTTTAGCTTTAGTGATAGGGGCACCGAATCACCAAAATCACATATCATGCTAATTACACTGCTTTATTCATTAATAAAAAATAAATCATACATATATATATATATAGCGAACTTGAAAAACAGATTCCAATGAGATCACCCATTCACAGCAACAAATTATATGTCCACAATTTAAAATTTGAAGCAGAAAAAACCTCAATAATAATGGAGTTATTAATTACAGAAAATGTGATTGAAAAATCAAGCAATGTATATATAATTAGCATTATGTGAGCAATGTATAACTTGACACACAAGTACACATCCAGAGAGTTACATGCAAAATCATATAATCACCTTTGGGCAGAATACATGACATGCAGTTGTACACTCCCCACATGATAGCGGTTATGAGAATATATTCCAATCTTCGTGAGAATTAACGCACCTGTTTTGGAATCCATTGATCTTGAAGCGGAAGCAGAAACACAATGTTCCACGCGCAAGTCCTTCTCCTCTATTGCCCTCCGTATCACTGGCTCAATGAGGCGGCCCCCTCACGTTTAGCGTTAGGTAAACGCCCCTTAGGTGAGGATACATGTGAGAATTAGGGTTAGAGGAGAGACTTAGCGCTATTTATAGAGTTTCCAGCTAGGCCCCCTCATTACGGGCCAGGCTCAACTCGGCCCACACTAGCCAGCCCATATTAGACTAATTAAGAAACCTTCTATCTCACCTTAGACCAATCCCCGTAAAACGGTAAACGTTAAACGGTAAATTACAATATCAATTAATGTAGTTCACATTAGGAAAACTCTTACATAAGATACCTGAGATTTACAAGTCTGGAAAGCGAGGTTGGGATTGCACCTTCCAAATCATGTACAAGAGCTGCAACCCGGTCAAGTGTGTCAAATTCATCAGCCATGGCGGAATGTGACCCCGTAAATGACAGAAGCCTAGGCCTAAGTAAGAAATTTGGCTTGGATTTGCAAAAGAAGATGGAATTTCTCCATTTAGGGCGATAGCACTGAGATCCAAAGTAGTTAGTTTGGATAGTCTCCCTATCCATTGGAAGCTCCCACTGGTAAAGTTATTGGTGTCAAGGGTCAAATAAGTGAGCTTGGTGAGGTTTTCCAAAGAAGGGATTCGGCCACTCATGGTATTGTTTGAGAGGTCTAGGACAACCAGCTGAGTGAGATTGGTAATCGAAGATGGAACAGAGCCCGAGAAACGGCAATCTTTGATGGATAGCTCACCTAAAAGGTTTAGAGCTCCAATTGAGCCCGGCAACTGGCTTGAAAGACTAGTTCCTGTTAGCCTCAAAGACCGGAGTGGACTTCCGCTAGGGAATTCAGGGAAATGGCCTGTGAGGTCTTGGTTATACCGGGCATCCAGAAATTGCAGATTCGGCAGATGAAAAACCCTCTCCGGGAGATCCCCATGTAACCCACAATCTGTCAGAAGGAGTGATCTCAAAGAAGACAAGTTTGCCGTTAGATGAGGAATCGCAGAATTTATGGTGAGCCAACCAAGGTTAAGTTCCTCTAGTCTACTCAGGTTCTGAATTAGGCTCCTAAAAACATGACCGCTCAATTCCGAAGGATGTTCAACAGACGAGACATTGTCCACGGACAAATCAAGAGACCTCAAGTCTGAGAGCATGGATATCTCTCGTGGGATTTGCCCCGAGAAGAAAGATTTTGAGAAGTTGAGGTACTTCAGCTTTGTCAACCGGGCAAGCGAGGATGGGATTTCAGAGAAATTGAAGTGGTTCTTAGCTAGATTAAGTTCTTGGAGGTGCAGAAGGCTGAAGAGAGTGCTGTTTGGACTGAGAGAACCAAAGAGGCAACCGGAACTGAGATCAAGGCCAACCACATGGCCAGAATCCTCGTTGCAGTGCACCCCACCCCACGAGCAGCAATCTCTGCTCTCCTCTGAGCTCCATGATTCTACTCTCGAGAAGTCACAAAATTCAGAAGTTTCAATAGCAAAGCTTTGCTTGAACTGCAACAAGGCAAGCTTCTCATGATCACCGCACAGTGGATCCTCGGCAGGAGGAGATGAATTCGCCATCACCAGTAGTGGCGATAGGGACAGCAAAAGCATGAAGAGGCATTTTGAAGAGGGGGCCATGTGAATATCTTCCTCATTGCTTAGTGCGAATCGGAAAGATTTGAGAACTTCAAGTGGAAGAGGGCCAAGGTGGATTCTTTCTATATTTACATGTAGGGGATGCAGCAAACTCCTTTTCGAATTCAGGAATGCAGAAGTAGCTTTCACGGCTTCGCAGGAGATGTGACCCCACAAGTCTCTCTAGGGGCACATTGAAAGCTAATGCTACTAATAGAATAAGAATAGCCACAATTTTCTCGTTGCCTTAGTCGTCAAGGTACTTGAAGATATAGAATACTTGTCAAATAGAATCAAACCACATCGAATTTGAATGTGCGCAAGCTTGGATTTACTATCTATTGATAGAGGCTCACTTCGTAATGCTTTCAAGACTCTTATTTGCGGTCTATCATTTGACATCGTGATTCCGGGATCTGTCAATAGCTCCGACTTTCAGGACTCTTCCCTTAATTTCCTGGACTTTTCCCCCGGCGTGTTGTCAATCACTAATGCGATGACTTGGTCCTAGGAAGATTGTAACGGCACACACATGTCTAGGCCTTGAACATTAAGCCAACTCGTGTGGTCCAGATCTCGTATCCGATAATATTTTACTCAATCATATCACTCAAACATTCATGTAGGATATTTCCAGAAGTGGGCCAAAGCAGTGCTGCAATAGCCAGCCGGTCTATTGTGCATAATGCAAGGTCTCAATAACGTGTCCACTCAATTTTGCGATAGTCAACCATCAAAGCACGTGCTTTCCCCGTTTGAATTTTCCTCGTTCATAATTGTTAACTTGATCACAAATATGGAGGCCATAAAAATTTATAGAGTTAATATCCTGAAAAACCCCAAACTAGTATACCTGTGACAAATTTACCCCAAACTATTTTTTTTACCATGAAAAACCCCAAACTAGTATATATGTGACAAATTTACCCCGACTGACTATAAAAAAAACCCTAAACTGGTATATTTATGACAAATTTACCCCAAACTAATTTATTCAACCGCAAAATACCCCAAACTGATAAATTTGTGACAAATATACCCTCCGCTAAATTGGATTAATACCACAAAAAAAATTACAAAAGTTGTAAACTGTGACAAACGGAGCGTAAAATTATACCAGTTAACTATCACGTATTATTTAACTTAATAATTTGACAATAAAATTTAACGAAAACTAACAGAGGGTAAATTTGTCACAAGTGTACCAGTTTTGGGTAAATTTGTCAAAGATATACCAGTTTAGGGTTTTTGGTGGTTAAAAAAATAGTTTGGAGTAAAATTGTCACAAGTGTACTAGTTTGGGGTTTTTCAGGGTATTAACCCAAATTTGTATACTTGAAACCTTGATTAAACACAATACATGTCAATTTTTTTAAGGAGGGGTCCTTTTACTAGCTTCAGAGCAAATATTCACTCATTTAAATATAAAATAAAAATCATAATATATGTTTATTTTATGAAAATTACCAAAAAAAAAAAAAATCCTAATCCTAATGCAATTGTATCAATTCAGTCATAAACTTTCTTTTTGGCCAATCTAGTCTTAAACATTTTGCAATTGTGTTAATTCAATCTTTTTTGTTTTTGGTCGATCCTACTCTACTCCTATTCTAACGCTCACTCTAAGACTTTTTGCCATACCTTCTTGTAGGGCGTGGGAGTCGAAATCCACTCCCGAAACTAATGCGTCCCCACCCCAACCCCCCTGAGAAGGTGGGGATTCGAACCCCCCACCCCCTCTTCCAAGTTGGAAGGGTGGCCACTGGAGTAAATCCCAGTAGTTGTGTTAATTCAATCTATTCGGCTAATTTTGGCCGGCCAACGCTAACATGGATGCCGACCAATTTAAGACTTCTCTGGTAATTCTCCCCATTATTGTCACATCCCCAACTCTAAAAGTATAGGTGCAATGGCAAGGTAGTCCTTTCATCCAAATGACGTAGTCTCAATCATAACCATCAATAATTTCATATCTTTTATTTTTATGAGATTTTATGAGACTACTGCCAACTATTTAAAATTTTAAACTTAAATGAAAGCGCGGTTTAATATTTAATTATTCTATAAATTTGCATATTGGTTATTCTCAATCACCTCTAAAGATCAATTGGCATATATTCACGTTTGACAATAAGACTAGCGAAATGGACTGAAATTGAGGCTGAAATACGCAAAGACAGAGCAGGCAACATCTCGGAGCATCACAACAGGTCAATTCAATGGTGCAATGAGAGGATCAAACACATATGTCTTATTTTGAACATGTAAGAGTGAACCAAACATCAATATGCAAGAAACGCAGGTTTCACTAAAAAAATTGTCAAACACATGGTAGACATTTTAATCTAATGATCTAAACGCAGGAATATGCCAACGATTTTTCTCCATATCATCACCAAAACACGACGACTTCAAATCGCTAGCAGAAGCTCGGTTACATAAGACTTATACAGAATCAGTATGTAGGATTCTCGGCCCCTGCAGTGATTATCGATTGAACCAGGGCAAGAGAGTCAAAGAAGCAAACTTTGAAGACTGTAGGAATCAGCGAAAGAGTAAATGGCGAACCGCGGCTCAGGCTCTTCAGCGACAAGGACTGAGAACAGGGGGAACAGGGCCTTTATCTCGCGGAGTGGAGATGGATTGAAGCGACCATCAACAGCGGCGACGGCGAGCGATGTCCGGAGAAGACGAATGGGCTACGAATTCTCAGGATTTGGACTCTAGAGAGAACGGAAATCTGTCAGTCCGTGTGGTGCTATCTGGTGCGGTATGGTCCGCTGTTGCGTGTCCCCTTGCCAGAATTCCTTCGCTCTTCTCAGTTCCTGCACGTGCGTGCTTTATGGGCCAAACTCTCACGGGCTTTATGGGCTGCGACTTGAACTTGTGAATCTGGGCCTGTGCAGAGGTTGCTTAATGCGACTTTAAATTTGGGCTTCATGGGCTAGGCTGATGGGTAGGCCAATGGGCTTGGCTAGTGGTCTGGGTTGGTGCACCGGGCCGAAGTGAGCGAGTTAGTCTTAATAGATGGGCTGAGGCAACTGGGTTTAGGTCCTTGCATAAATGGCCGAATTGAACTCTCTCGTTTATTATCGAAAAAAAAAACTCTCTCCTTTGTTGATTTATCATTATATTTCTTAGTTTTACAAATATGTGTGCTTGACTTATCGGCAAAAAAATCAGATTTTAACAATAAATCACCATATCAAATGATCCTTCTTTGAGAAAAAAGAAAAGATTAAACAGATAAATCAAATGACATTAACCAAGTACATAACTAGCAAGCATGATAAGAACTTTAGGAAATTCAACTGCGCCATGTTGGTTCTTAGCATAATATACTACTTTTATGAGAGTGTATTTGATTTTCTACCGCACAAACATAAAAGAAGATCCGAAAAGCAAAGTGATATGTATAATTTTCACAAAAAATCATTTGTCCCGGTTCTTATCCAATCAATCTCCAAATGTGGATTTTGTTTCAAATGTCAATACAACCGTTGTCTGAACAATTCGTGAGGTGACAAACAACCAAAGCAAATGATTGAGGCGTGGATGAGAGCCTAGATTTGCATAAAGTTATGAGAACATTGTACCACTGCAATTGATTGTAATTGATTGTTTTACTAGAATCTGTAAACGGATTTCAGCTCGTGATGTGAACCCTGGATAAAGAAGAATCCTTGTGGCAAGTCATATTTGAGTGTTCACAAGGTGCACATGAGCTAGGTTTACAAGTCGACAGTGGCTTTATAAATAGATGTGGTGAGAGATTAGCTGAAGAAAATGAAGTTTGACATAAATAACTTTAAAGATACTACGAAGAAACAAGTACATTTGAGAAAAGGAAGGAAATACCAAGCTCAGTTTTTAAGGAAGTTCTAGTATCAGCATAAATTGAGAAACTTGCCTGATCAGGAGTTCCTACCTCTCCTAGGCTGCCTTCGACTAGGCCGTCGCCTTCTCTTGGCATTTCCTTCAAACCAATCATGTTTCCAGGAGATGAATGCAATTCCGATGACCACTCCAATCACTAAGCCGCTCCCATAGCCCATAAGAACAATTTTCCAATTGAGTTCAGTTGGCGATCCTAGGTCTTCTTCTTCGTAGGTTGAAGGTTGTCCTAACTTATCTACTGAATCTCGACATTTCGTGGATGTGAATTCCCCACACAATCCTGAGTTTCCTTCAAAAGAATCGTTCGAAAACGTATCGAATTGTTTCCCTCTAGGCACAGACCCGATCAGATTGTTGTAAGACACGTTCAATAAAGAAAGGAACTTGAGTTCTATTAGCTTTTGGGGGATTTTTCCTGAGAGTTTGTTTCGAGAAAGGTCCAATGACTCAAGCGTTGTGAGATTCCCCAACGATGATGGGATGTGACCAGTGAGGAGATTGTTGGAAAGGTTCGGCCCTTGCAATCCTCTGAGATCACCTATGGCATCGGGGATCTCTCCTTTGAACAAATTGCTGGAGAGGTCAATGATCGTGAAGGCTTCTAGTATCTTTGGGTAATACCATTTAAGCCCCTTGTAAATCACTGTCATGGAAAAATCATAATAGCCATAGTAGGCAAATGTAATGTATTGTGACAGAAATAGATATTTGCCCATGTATGTAAAGTCTCGCGTCTCGAATTTCATGGCATTCCAAGACCAAGAGAATTCCACAGGCAACTTACCGATGAATGCATTAGAAGAGAGGTCAAGTATCTGCACCTTAAGGAACGCATGACTAGATTTAGGCCTCTTTATGACACCGTGGAATTTATTGGATCACAATATGAAGCTCCGGTAGTGATCCCAGCCATGAAGGGAAGGTGTCCATGATAAGATTGTTTGCAAAATTGATGAACTTGAGCTTTTTGCAATTGGCCAAGGATTTCGGTAATTTGCCTTGCAACTGGTTGTCACTCAAATCAATCATCGTCAATTGTGTCCCCGAGAGCTTTGGAATGCTTCCTTGAAAATTGTTGCCTTTTAGGTTCAATACCATGAGTGATTTGCTGATATTGCCCAAACAAATGGGAAGAGCACCGATCAAATTGTTAGAAGACAAGTCTAGTATGATTGCTGAACTTAAATTGCATATCCATGCTGGCAATGCTCCCATCAGGCTGTTGTTGGATACTATGTAGGTCACTGTCGATGACGGTGCTTCAGGGGGTGGTCCTTTCAACATGTTATGAGAGAGGTCTATCGTGTACGCATCTAAAGTATGCATCGGGTAATATCTATCAAGACCAGTTAAGAAGTTATGGGAGAGATTCAGGTGCTGCATGTTTTTAAATCTTCCGTCCCACACCCAAAAGGGCACTTCTCCCTTAATGTTGTTATCGGACAAGTCCAACCACTCAATATCCTCTTGGTTTTGTAAGAATGCCGGAAACTCACTCAAATTGCATGAAGCCAGTCCTAGGGTAATAAGCTGAGGAATAATAAGATTGGCGCTACTCATGCAACCTGATAGCCTGTTAAATGATACTTGGAGCGCTCGCAAATGTTTGAACTTGTGAAAGTTGTCTAGCTCAATAGTACTATTGAAGTTATTTTCGTAAAGGCCGAGGTACCTTAGATTTCGAAGTTGAAAGATTGATGAAGGTATCTCACCGTGGAATTTATTGACTGCAAGGTCAAGGTCAACTAGTCGAGTCATGTTCATAAGCCAAGACGGTATAGAACCAGATAGTCGATTGCTTCCGAGGTCTAAAGAAGTCAGTCGAGTGAGGTTCATGAGCTGAGATGGGATGGCACCGCTTAATTGGTTGCTCACTAACCATAAAAAATCAAGCTGAGACAAGTTTCCGATTGAGGGTGGAATCTCGCCGTATAGATTGATACTTCCGAGTTGCAAAGTTGCGAGCTTCTTCTTCGTCCAAACCCAAGAAATAGAGGAAATGGACTGGGCAGTGAATGGGTTCCCTGAGACATCCAGCTCTTTGAGGTTGCTAAGATTAGCAAGTGAAGTCGGGATGGATCCTGACAATTCGCAATAACTTACGTCGAGATAGCTCAAGGATGGAAGGATTCCAATTGAAGCGGGTACCTCCCCAGAAAAGCTCGCGGCTGTCAGTTGCAGCTCTTCAAGAGGACTACTCGAGTTGAACTTAGGGAAGCGGCCTGTGAAATAATTGCCAGACACACTAAGATATTGCAGCTTCGGTAAATGAAAAATGGCAGACGGAAATACACCTTGCAGGTCGCACCAACGCATGTCCAGCCTTCTCAGTGAAGACAGATTCGCTCGAGTGGTGGGCACTTGGGACGACATATTGACGCGACCAAGGAGAAGTTCTCCCAGGCTGGTCAGATTTTGAGCCAGGCTTCTCAGGCCCGGTGCTTTCATCCACAACAAATGTCTATAAGGATATGGATCCACATTGCAACACAGGTTGAGGTACACCAACCTCGTTAGCTCGAAGATTTCTGTGGGGACTTGGCCGGAATAAAAGGAAGCAGAGAGATCAAGATGAGTCAATCTCGAGAGATCTCCAACTCGGGACGGTATTTGAGAGTAGTTGAAGTGATTGTTGCTGAGATTGAGCTTTTCAAGATGAGTAAGCTGGAAGAGGGTACTGTTGTTGTCGATAGAACCATAGAGAAAACTATTTCCCAAGTCGAGAACAATTACATGGCCTGTATTCTCATCGCACTCGATCCCATCCCAAGAGCAGCAATCTCGACTGTTTTTCCAGGACAGAGTCTTGGGACAAGCGAGAGGATCATCGGAAACATTGGCAATTTCGTATCTCTCTTTAAATTGCAGCAGGGCGGACATTTCGTCCTCAAGACACAGAGGTTTCGTAGAACGAGAGAGATTGTGCGCACCAATCAGCTGAGATGACAAATACAAGAAAAGAAAGTATATGGATGTGTAGAAGCACGACGAGGAAGCCATTTTGTTCGAAACAAAGACTACTTTGTTTTGATGAGCAGAGTACGGGAGAGTGAAGCAGATGAACACGGCTCATCTTATGCTAGGATGCATCGAACCAATGACTTTTAAAGTGATGAAACACATGTGCAGTACCTACGAATATTCAGGTGCGTGCGCATTACCTTGTGCAGTGCCTAAACGTGTAGCTGCATGGAAGACTTGGGTCAATCGTGGAGAAAGCAGCAAAAGAGTATGTGAAATGGTTATATTTGACCATTGGATTGGTCAAAAAGTCAGGCATGGTAACAGTAAAAGAAAAAATTAGAAAGTTTGACTAGTCAACAATAGGAGAAAGTGGACGTAAATAATTGAGGTTCATCCGTGGAGACTTGGGTCAGCCGAGGCACTCTCACATGTGAATTTTGCCTATAAATTCAATTTTTTATGGACTTTAAAATCTCTAATGCTAGAAAATCTCCAATTCTTATATATATTTTGGTGATTTAATTGATGCAAAAAAAAAAAAAGATTCTCTTATTTGTGGTAATTAACATTTGAAACTGGTCGACCATATATATATCAAAGATCTAGGACAGGTTAAATGTTATTTTATTGTCATATCTCTTTTTCTCAATTTAAGTTATATTACATGAAAAATCTTATTACTAAAGTGAGAATAAAGTCCTACATCAAGGTTTAATATATGATAATTACTTATCACTATCAATGAGGCTCATTTTATAATTACATCACAAACATAAAAACATGACGAGTATGAGAGAGTGAAGCACATTTTATAGGTGGTGCTTGGTGCCTTGTGATATGAATGTGTGCGTCCTTGGGTCACTGATGAGGAATGTAATTTACGTTGTGTAATGTCTTTGGGAAAATTAAGACGGTTCATGGTGTTTTTGAATAATGTTACTTAATTTTCAATCATACGGATACCCAATTTTTTTTTTCTATTTCCCATTGATTTTATCAAAATTTCAAGCTTAATCTTTAAGGCAACATCATTTGTGTCCGAATGGACAAATGCTTTTACTTGGCATTTCTCACATTCCATGAATAACAACCCCATATAACATAATGTAAAAATCATCGACGCTAATAGCAAAGAAGAGAACAAACACATATCAAATCACGTTTATCAATGAAGGAATATGATTTATGTTGTGTAGAATAAAGGAGATTGTCTAACATTTGAGCATATTTGATTATTGGATTGGTCAAAAAGTCAAACATGATGACAACAAAAGAAAAAATGAGAAAGTTTGACTAGTCAACAAAAGGAGAAAATGAATGTGAATTGCCAAGTCGAGCCTTGCCATATGTGGGCGAGGCTCACCTGAGGGGCAAAAGGGAAGAAAATAAAAAGAAAGGAAAGAAAGAAAATCAAAAGACGTTAAAATATTATTTAAAATTATCTATGTCAACGCCGGTCAAATCACGTGGAACGTCCAATATCCACGTCAGTGATTTTCAATCAAAATTGACCGAATGGACTCAATCAGCAAAATGATGAAAAGATTTATAACTCAATTGGTAAAATTGAAAAGTTTATAACTGAATTAGCAAATGCAATAGGTTTAGGACTTTTGAACAAATTTTCCATCTATCTAACTATTAATTAAAAAAAAAAAAAAAGATAGATACACAAAAGCCACATTACTCTCATGTGAGTTTTGTGTAACAATTTAATTTTATGGTCACTTTATAAAATCTCTTATCCTAACATCTCTATTTTTTATGCTTATTTTATTAACAATTCTCTAACCGCTATGCAAGAAATAATATATTTGCATATATTTCTATAATCAAATTCTATCAAATCTCCTATTCTTATGCATGTTTTGGTGATAAAATGCAAAATTTGGGCAAAGCTGATGAATCTCTAGGTGCATGACATCATGACTTGGTACTATGCCGTAATGTGTAGCTACTGGCGAACATAATAAAAACCTTCGGGGCTGAATTGGCAAACGATTGATTGACTGAAAATTCAGCCCATAGATCTTTATTTGCCTAGCATTTGCAGACCAACGGGTCGTATAACAACAGGATGTGACAGCGGCAAAAAAAAAGCCCATGAAATGGTACGATTTGAGCATTGAAATTGAACACTTTGGTTGCTTGTTAGGACAGTGGTAAAAGAGTATGAAATGGTGCGATTTGAGGGTTGAAATTGAAGACTTTGGTTACTCTTTAGGACACTGACAAAAGAGTCTACGAAATGGTGCAATTTGAGGGTTGAAATTGAAGACTTTGATCACTCATTAGGACAATGGCAAAAGAGTCTATGAAAGGGCAATGACAAAAGAGTCTATGAAATGGTGCGATTTGAGAGTTGAAATTGAAGACTTTGGTTACTCATTAGGATTGTGGCAAAAAAGTCTATGAAATGGTGCAATTTGAGGGTCAAAATTGAAGACTTTGGTTACTTGTTTGGATAGTGACAAATGGTACGATTTGAGGGTCTAAATTGAAAACTTTGGGTGCCCATCTGGCCCCTTTTGTTCACCTGACGGTTGCACTATGTGGGACCTTTTTATTTGTGCTATTAGTGCTATTTTCACTTAGAATTACGATTGGTGAACATTTTCTTTGGTCACTTATGATGAATGTAATTTCTATTGTGTAATGCATTCAGAGAAATTAAGAGTGTTTAGAATTTTGATCAGTCTCCCTTATTGAGAGGGAGATAGAGGTGGAATTGGCCCTTGTTTTGTGCTGATTGTTACTCCCACACAATTGTAGTTGTTTGGATTTTGCATTAGCCTAACATTGTTGTCTACTATTTTCCTACTGCTTGGTTTGTTTATGCCAAAACGGATAGAAACCAGAGACAAAAATATACAGTTGTCGGCACCATCGATATATAGGAAAAGAACTTAATTTCAAAGTACGATTGGTTGTATTTTGCAAATATTACACGATTCCGTTTGTTATAGGAAACTAATGAAATCCCGGCATGTCGACAAAGGCACAACCAAGCTCGCATTGCTGTGACCCAAGGAACAAAACTTGATGTTTTGAATCATTTGAACGCTTAGATAAAAAAAAAAAAAAATCATTTGAACGCAATTCTAGGAGTAAAATAGCCAGTCATGCATTTCTTCTTGTTCTATCAGTCTTAATTTCATGTCGAGATAAATTATGTGCTCAAGGAGACCAGTTGAGGATAATTTCTACTCATAAGAATATTATGTCGTTGCACGGTAGAGCAAATTTTTAGTACTTGCCGAACATCATCTAACATAACCCGCACTCAATCATTCAATGACACATACACTTTTCCTTGAACTTGGTCATTCTGTTCATATTGCCTAGTTAAGTAAAAACAGAGCAAACTGTTTGCTATTGTGTATGAGGTACCCCATTTTATCGTGCAATTACACAAAGTTTTGTCTTAACTAAGCATAAAAGGTGAAGCAATTCGTCTTCTTCTTGACTCTACTAACGTTTCGATATTTCCGAGTGAAGAAATTAACCTTCGAGAAAAAATTGCTCGGTACAACGTTGCACCATGCATATCCCATGTTATTGGGACCATTCAAGACAAGATCTCACAGACAACAAAAAAATTCTTCACTCGTTGCGTAGACATATACACATCAAAATAAGTGGATGGGTCATTTCTCTATCTCCAAACCTTTTCAAAATATTTCTCGTTATTCATTCTAAAACGTGAATTCTTGGCGCAATGTAAACATTTTGAGAGTGAATTCTTGCACTACTTCGATCGATACGGTAACTATAAGATAAAGATGCTCTTATTACTATTTAAATGACAAAAAAAACTTGCTCTTGCTCTGGAGCGGTTCCATTTAGTCCCTTTTCCGTCCCTAGCGAGAGACGGGAACGAGATTTTATGCTTTAGCGACGGGCATTTCCGTCGCCTGAGGTCTTTTCCATTTTCTGGTGTCGTGGGAATCGGCCTGATGTAATATCAACCCGTAAAAACCCCACCCCGCAAAAGGTCTCATTAGGAATTTATGGTGCTTTTCTTGATTGATGGACAAATAAGTTAGCGGAGGAGTCTAATTTGTGATCTTTAATCTTATTTATCGAGTCCATAAACATCATGGCCAAAAGGTTGCGCCATTCTTTAACGTACTTCCAGCTCCCAACAACAAAAATATTAGCCTTTTATTTGCCTCGTGCATTTATTTAACTAGGCTATTTTATAAAAAAAAAATTAGATAAATTTATTACAAATATATCAGTTTGTGATTTTTCGTGATATTAATCCAATATGAGTCAAATATATATATCTTGTTATTAAGTCCCTAGACATGATCCCCATGAGCTAATACCTCATGTTACTCAAATGCGGTAAAAGAATTGACAACGAAAAGTAGAGTGCGGTAAAATAATCCGGTACAAATCGAGTAAAGTATATCTATTGTCTTATTATTGAGCCGGGCATGACCACCGTGAGCTAATTTTCAAAATCAAAGTCAAAGTCTAATTTCAACTAAAGAGAATTACACTAACGATATTAAAGACGGAAATCAATAAAATGACCCATAAAAGTAATTCTAATATAAATGCAAATGAGATTTTTTTATTATACATTTCTTTGTTATTGTTTTTTTTTGTCTGTTTATCCATTTCATCTAAAAGAAAATAAAAGCTAAAAAATAAAATTATTTCGAAATCCAAATATAATGACTCTTAAACTAGATGAATTCAAATCAAATGAAATTCAATTAAAACTATTTCCAAGCTGCAACTGTCTAGCTAGGACTCACACTTTCCAATCATTTTTATTCCGCATTTTATTTTTCGTTTTTTATTTATTATGTTTAATTTATTAATTTTACATTGTTTTTTTTTTTTTTAATTTCCTTTCGTTTCTTTATTAGTCCAACGCCGTCACACCACAAAGCCCGAGTTTCTTCTTCTTCGTCATGAATCTGCTACCGTTCCACTTCTTTTCTTTTGTTTTGCAAACATGCATAAACTATTACTCAATCGCAGAATCACAAAACTCTCCACTTCTTGGAGCCTCCATCGTTCTCTCTTTCATTCCTATTCAACTTCCGTACATAGAACATTATCCTCGGCGAAATCAAGTAGAACAGCATTCAAATGTATCTAAACTGGATCCTATGAACATTAAAAAAAAAAAAAAAAACTTGAAAGAAACACGCCACGATTAATTTCGAGATTTTATGAGACCACTGTCGGCTGTTTTAAAAACTTAAGCTTTTAGTTGAAGATGTGATTTAATATGTAATTATTCTATCAATTTTCACACAGGTGATTCTCAGCTACCTCTTCGGTGGTGGAGATGGATTGAAGCAAAGATCAACCACGGTGACTGTGAGCGATGTCCGAAGAAGAAGAACGGACTACGAATTCTCTGGAATTGTAACTAGAGAGGAGGTAATTTTGTCAGTCCGTGAAGTGCTATCTGGTGTAATATGGTCCTTTGTTAGGTGTCCCTTGCCAAAATTCCTTCGCTCTTCTCAGTTCCTGCATGTGCGCGCTTTACGGGCCAAACTCTCCCGGGCTTTATGGGCTCCGACTTAAACTTGTAAATCTGGGCCTGTGCAGAAGTTGCTTAATCCGACTTTAAATTTGGGCATCATGGGCTAGGTTAATGGGCCATCCAAACTCCTGATGGGCTTTGCTAGTGGTCGGGGTTGGTAGACTAGGCCGAATCGAGCGAGTTAGACTATGGGTTTAGGTCCTTGTATAAATGTCCGAATTGGACTCTTTCGTTTATTGATTTATTATTATTTTTCTTGGTTTTACATCAACTTGACTTATCGGCAAAATTTCAGGTGTCAACAATAAGTCACCATATCAAACGATCCTTCTTTGAGAAAAAAAGAAAAAAATAAACAGATAAATCAAGTGACATTAACCACGAACATGACTAGCAAGCATGATAAGAACTTTAGGAAATTCAATTGTGGTACGTTGGTTCTCATCATAATATGCTACTTTATGAGAGAATTCGATTTCCTACCGTGCAAACATAAACGAGGATCCGAAAAGCAAAACTGATATGTATATTTTTCATGAGAATCATTTGTTACGGTTCTTGTCTAATCAATCTCCAAACGCGGACTATAACGCCAACTCGAGCCAACTCTTCCGGCACAGCATGCTGCGCAATAAATACAGCCACAAAAACTCTAATTGAGTTGCTTTCTCATTCCGGCACAGCATACCGCACAGTAAATACAGCTACAAAACTCTAATTGAGTTGCTTTATCATTTCCCCAAGCAATCAAACCAACTAATCATGCATCGCATCCAGATAATCTCAACGTCGCAAAAGACCAAGGAAGAGCCAGCGAGCTTTAACATAAAACCTAAAGTCACAGAGATAGAACTGGAAAACATTTAAACCGTACAGAGCAGTGAGCAGCACCAGCTCAAAACCCTAGAAAGACTCGCATGGTACTCTCTACTCTACCTCGAAAGTCAAAACACCAAAAGCCCGAGTGTCCACGACTTATACTTGACCTCAATTACACCGATACTCCACCAGCACTGAGCGAAGGACGAAGTCACACAAAACCCAAGCGGAACCGAGCATTTCACGCGGAAATCGACCCGAGCGACTGTAATCAACAGCAACGAGCATAATTTCGCAGTTCAAAATCAACTAGGGCGCCAAATCACCAAGATCCTGGCACAGAATCACCGGATGGAAGCCGGACAACGGCGAATTCCGCCGTATCAGGCCCAACCGCGAATCGGCGAGCGATTAACCGAGAAGATTACGGGAGAGATTAAGCGGATAATCAACACTCACAGTGACTCCAGCTGAGACTCGAGCTTGGGGGGGCTCGGATCGCCGCGCTGCGATCCGGAGCTCGAGCGAATCGAGGTCGAGCTGAGGTCGCGAATCTCAAGTGGGGTTACGCACCTCAGAAAGCACGCACGCACGCCCACGCGCACACAAAACACACTGAAGGAACCGCTTTTCAAGGCGGCCGCAGCAGACAGAGGAGGGGGGGCCGCGAATGGAGGACTCACCGTGCACGGTGGGGGAGGGCGGCGAGTTCGTGGCGGCGCGGCGGAGCAGCTCCGGCGATCGGCGGCGCGGACCGGGAGATGCCGGTGGATCGCCGATGGGGGGATGTGGTCTTTAGAGGAAAAGGGCCCCAAAAAAAGGGAGTTAATAAAACGAAGGAAAAATAAAAAAAAATTATTATGAGATTGGGTGAAAGTAAACGGGGAGGGGCGGGCGTTAATATAAAGTTTATTTATATATAACATTTTGATTTTTTTTTTAATTTAATTAAATCGGAAAGTGAAGGGGGCTGTTTGCTAAAATGTGCGGGGGGGTGCATTTGCTGTTGGTTAGGGCTGGGTTTGGTAGAGAGAGAGAGAGAGAGGAAGGTGATGATGATGAGGTAGATGTGTACTTTTTTGTATTTTTTTTTATTTCTCATTATTAATTATGGTGTCATTTAATAATATGTGATTTGATGTGATATATATATTTTTTATACCATATATATCCATACTGCCTATACTATTATTTAAAGCAAGGAGAGAATCTGATACTTTTATGACATTTTAATTAATTTCCTCTCTTTTTTAAATAACCTTAGATACTTATTTTACAAATATCATAGCCATTAGTAAAAGCACGAATCGATAATCTACCTTATATTCCCCCGTTTCGAATTTAATCTATCTTACAACAACCTTTCGAGAAAAGCTGCAAAGTAATTTTCTCATAATTTTCTTTTTGTGTATTTTTCGTCTTACATTTCTATTATTTAGTTTTATCGAAGTATTTTTTGATATGGTGATTTTTCTTAATTATTCGTATGTCTCTTTCGTTTATACGCGTACATCATTGCCAGCGTATTTTTTGAGCGTATTTTTTGGGTTGTCGTTCATATACGAGGGCGAAAGAAAATATATAAATTATAATTGGGAAGGATGTATAAGATAATGGAGGAATAAAAGGGGCAAAAAGTGGGGTGAGTCTTTGACAAAGTCATTTACAATCTCAAGTGTATTGGTAATGGACAGCTGGGATGGAGAGAGAGGTGGTGAGGATTTTATTTTATTTTTTTGTCATTAAGTGCTCTCTGGATTTTATTATCTGCTATTTTATTTTTTGTCAGTAAGTGGTTGCTGGATTTTATTTTCTTTGGTCACGTTTGGTGATAGGAATGGTAACTTCCAAAGGATGATTGTAATTTTTGGAAATGTGCAAGTAATTGTGTGTAAAGCTTTGTCATTAAATTAGTAACTTGTAAAAGAAAACCACGAAATTTCTGATTCCGTTTTTGCAAGCATTTCTACTTTTTATTATATTATCTCTAAAGGTGTAGGTAATTTTTGTTTTACAAATGCGCCACAATTGTTTTTTGTTTTTCTCGAGTCCATTTTTGAGGCATTTCGGCCATCCATCTTCTATATGACATTCATAGGAAAGTATCAATTTGGTCACTCTTAAACTTTTCAGTTTTGCCAGCATAATTCTAAATATTTGTAGAAGATTTGAAGACAGTCTTTTCAGTAAATTGGCACTAGAAATTGAAGGTTGAGGATTATGTTAAAACTTGAAAGTTTAAGACTAAATTGGCATCCAAACGATATATTTAAAACTAATTTATTAATTATCCTCCACATTCTCATTAGTGTAACATTTAACATAGTTCATAGGCATATGTATATGTTTATCTTAATATAAGCAAGACTAACTATTGTATAGGTAATTTACACACAACCAAAACCTAATTAACCCGTCTTTAATCAGACCTAATTAAATTAGGTATAATGGTGAACTAGGAAATTGCAAGATGATAATTGGAGAAGTTTTTTTTTTTCCTTTTTTTACCATGAAAATTAGGGGTGAGCATGGTTTGAGGATAGGACTAGGAGTCGGAGCAAAAACTGGACCAGTTGGAACTGGTTTGGTTTTAGGGTACGCAAGGTAACTTCCGAGTTCAAAAAATTGGGAAACTTGTTTTAATAAATAGGTAGGTTGTAAAATTTAGAACCTGCAATAAGTTTTTGTGTTTTTCTTGTTCCACATCTTCGCGCAATTTTGCGAAATTCCTATGTAATCTAGAACCACTACTCCGAGTTTCCATTTTCGACATATGCATGACTAAAACTTTTACTTCGTTAATGTTTCGTATTTTTTGTGTCTAAATGTGAGTTGTAGTCAGTTAGTTATAACAACAAATAGTGATTACTAGAGGTGTTTACTGCAATTGTTCAATTAATGATGCATGGGAAACCTAGATAAACTTTATAGCTGATTTTGAAACTTGTAACAGATTAGGCTCCGGGTTTCAAAATATGTATGATAGTTCTAGATTTCAAAAATTTGGGAATCGGTTCTAAAGGGTAGATACTAGATGGAATTTGGACCAACCCCAGAACTACTCTCCCCTAGTGATAATGACGACAAGATGGTTTGAAAATTGAAATGATCCATTTTATTAAGAAGTGCCTTCAATTCCATATTGGTATTTGCTTTGGGAACATTTTTGAAGGTTTTAAATTAATCCTGTAATTAATCTTATTGTACATTGGTTTCTTGTTATATATATATATATATATATATATATATATATATATACACATTATTTAACTCCATGCACAATATTTAAGTGGGGATACTAAAGCAGATTCATTCGAAAAAGAAGAGAAAAAGAAGAATAAAGAGTACAAGCAAAGAGGGTTACGTGTTTTTTTTTTCCGCTTTTTCTTTGGTGCAGGCATGGTATATATAATAATCCATCTTTTAAAATTATTTAAAAAATTGTCATATGATAATATGAGGTTGGGCCCTTTCCGATGGTTTGGTTGGCTTGAAAATGAATATTCGTCCGTGGTCATTCTGGACCGTTCATTGTTGATGAAGGAGTATGCACCGTTGGATCGGGGGAAAAAAACAAATGACTTGTTCGGCCGATTAATGTATTATTTGTGAAGGTGCTCGATCAAAACTAGCCACTAGTTTTTGGGATGTCCAAACATATCTTTAGTTATGATAACTTAGTGAATTTCAATACGTTCTTAATTTTTTCTTTTATATGAGAACTTATGGATACAATGAAGATAATATAAATATAGATACTTTTTTTTATACAAAAAAATCGCTAATTACGTGTAGATTTTCCACTATAGATAATGGTACCTTTCGACTAGCCAACATAAGTGATCAATGGGCGGGACTAGGCTTAGTTAGGTATTTACGTTGAACCTAACTTGTTGTTTAGGCCTGCCCTCGGGTCAAACTCGAGTTTTCTAACTAAATAGTCTTACATAGTTTGCCGAGAAATATTTTTGAGACCCCTTTGGCTTGAGTGGGACTTATATTCCATCTCATCCTCCGATTTTGGTCTAAGGTCAAGTGAAACCGTGAAGAATGCAACTAGTGAGAAAATCACTGGTTCAATATTTTGCATAGTAAGTCACCTCAAAACTTTACATATGTAATCACCTTGTTATAGCCAAAAGCGTCGCGACAAACCTATCTCCCTAGATCTTCATACCGACTATTTTTCTGGGTGCACCAAAATCTTTCATCTCGAAATTACTCCTCAATCGGTGTCTCAACTCATCAATGTGAAACATGTTCGTAGTTGCTATCATTATATCATTAGCATATAACATGAAATAAATGTAATCATATAACCTCCTGGAGTACATGCAATGATCATGAGCACTCTTATATAACGTTGAATGGAATCAAATTGTTTGTACCACTATAAGATTGCTTAAAGCCATAACTAGATAATTTGAGCAAGCATGCATTGCCTTAATGAACCGAAACGACAAAGCCTGCTGGCTACTGCATGAATATCCGCTCCTCTAATTCCTTGTCTAGAAACGCCGTCTTAACATCGAGCTGCTCCAACTCCAAGTCGTCCGCCGCAACTAGTCCCAACGCCACCCTGATCGAACTATGCTTCACCACAGGTAAGAATATCTCGTGCAGCGAACCCCTTCGCCGAGCGGGTCTTATATCTGGTCGCTCGTGAATCAAAACTATCATGCGCCTTTCTGAATGCCCACTTGCACCCTATCTTCTGCCAGATACCATTGATTACCATGTTTGATTCCACTAAAGCCACTCCGATCTCCTCTCTCGTTGCACCAATCCATTGGTGAAGCTGTACACCCGACATCGCTTTTGAAGAATACTACTGGCTACCATGTCTCCTCGCGACATCTTTGCTGATGATGAAATCCGGGCGATTTGAGGATCCCAACGCCACGGCCTATAACCTTTCATCCTGCACTTTTTTGTCCTCGGTTCTAGCTTTACCGTCCTAAACATGGCCATATTCGGGGCTCCCAAATGCGCGCAGACTCGAGTAAAGTAGCAGGTTCACCAGTTCACGCTTCCTCCACCATCTGTCGATACGTTCTCATCCACATTCTTCGTGTCATTAATTACTACTGAACTTATAAAGGTGATCTTGGATTGATGTTCCTCATTAATCTGGAAAGTTAAGTAACGTTGAATCGGGAAAAGTATCTTCGGGACGGCTTCGTAGCCCAAACTGCAGCTACATTAAACTCATAAGCCACTTCAACCAAAACATCGTTTCCTAAATTCGGCAGAGCAAAACCTGCAGCTTTTTTCAAAATATCAGCTTTTTTCGCAGCTTTCAAAATCCCGTGTCTCCAATAAAGTGCGCATCTTGACGCGCACAAAATTAAAATTATGAATTTCTCTAATTCAAATATCACAGAGACCATAATGATTATCGTAGATGGACAAAATTCCTGGAACAACCGATCAACAATAAATTTAGTTTCTAATGCCGCTTTATTACAACTAACACGGAAGCACGGACACATGAAGCGATTCAAGCCTCAAGTGAAATTTAAACTTAGTTTCCATTGCCACTTTGTCACGACTAATGTGGAAGTGTGAACGAATGAAGCCATTAGAGCAAGAAACAAATTGCAGAAATAAGACCTGAGCATGGTTTGGCGGTTTGGCTACTTCACGAGGAGAGTCAATGAGATGGTTCCATTATAATGGTAAAGAGAAGATTACAATTGCTTGAACAGACAACTCTCAAGCGTTTCCTAATCTTAGATGTCACTTGAACTCGGAAGAATCAATCACCGCAAATGAGTTCTCTCACTCTTAAATTTCTAGCTAGAAGGCTTTCAATGCGTTCTTTCTCTCGCCAGTTTTACATATATTAGGCGCACTAACTTTGTATCCAGACCGAACTCGACAAGAGTTGTGTGCAAAAAAAAGATGTATAAGCCCTTCTCCGACGATGGACCTCAACTTCAATAAGAAAAGGAGGTCTTGCGGGCCTGTCAGCAAGAGTTCAAGTCGGACTTTCTTGATATGGGCCAGGTTCCCTTACAATTCAATTGTGTGCAGGCTTTCTAATCATACGACACTTACTTCGACTCGCAATCCCCAAATCACCATCTGGGAACCCTCCCAGGTGATTATATTAGCTGTAAAGAAGCGTCCTCATCCGATGATCCATCTTTCGGGGAAAAAGATAGAAGAGATTGGAAAGAAAAATCAAATGAAATCAAGGCTCCATTTGTTTTGCGAAAAATTTGATATTTTCCAAGAATATTTTTTAATAATTTTTTTTCCAAATAAATAAGAATTTTTTTTTATGGTATTTGACTGAAATTTAAAAATGAATTGAAAATTACATCATTTGAAAAGAAAAACTTGATTTGATTTTCCTAAAAAGTCATGCACTATTCATAGTATATAAGAGATACCCAATTGCCCGTGTCCTGGCGGCATGAGTAGTATCCAAGCATGGGTATCAAGGACCTGGGCATAGATACCTAGGTCTTTGGCACGATCTTGAGGGAGGTTGGCTGTTGAGGGAGCTCGGGAGCTAGTGACTTGGGTGTGGAAGTCAATTACCCAAGTATGTGGTTGAGGACCCATGTACTAGTACCGAGGTCTTGGGCATGGGCCGCTAATGACTTTGATGGGAGCATTGAGTTCTTAGGCCCGACCTTGATGGACCTAGCCTTGTTTGCCAATGACTTAGGTGTGGGAGAAAGGCAAGGCCGTTGAGGACCCAGGTACTAGCACCAAGGTATTGGGTCAAGCCTTGAAGGACCTAGGCCTGGTTGGCCTACATGCCGAGGAATCCCGTGTCTCCAGCAGAATAAAACCTATAGCTTCTTTCAAATTGTCACATTTATTGCAGCTTTCATAGTTTGGGGAATTTTATCATCTCCCTTAAATGCTCAATCCAAATCCCGTGTCTCCAATAAAGTACACATCTTAATGCACAAAAAATTAAAATTGTGGATTGCTCTAACTCGAATATCACATATACCATAATGATTGTCCTAGATGAACAAAATTCCTGGAACAACCAATCTACAATAATTTAGTTTCTAATGCTAATTTGTTATGAATAACACGGAAGCATGAACATACGAAGCGATTCAAGCCTCCAATCAACAATAAACTTAGGTTCTAATGCCACTTTGTTATAATTAATATGGAAGCGTGAACAAATGGAGCAATCAAGTAAGAAATAAATTACAGAAATAAAACCTGAACATGGTTTGGCGGCTTGCCTACTCCACAAGGAGAGATCAACGAGAGATGGTTCCATTATAAGTGGCAAGGAGAATATTACAATTGTTTGAACACTCTCGAGTGTTTCCTAATTATTTAAGATAACACTTGCACTAATCGCAGCAAGTGAATTCTCTCACACTCTTAAATTTTTTACTGGAAGACTTTCAATGCTTTCCGTGTCTCTCGCAAGTTTTACATATATTAAGCGCACTCCCAATGCATCAGGACCAAACTCAACAAGGTTTATATGCAAAGAAAAGCTATAAGCCCTTCTCCAACGTCAAAGTGGACCTCAAGTTCAATAAGGAGAAGAGGTCTTGCGGACCTATTAGCAAGAGTTCAATTCAGACTTTCCTGATATGGGCCAGGTTTCCTTACAACTCAATTACGTGTAGGTTTTTTGATCAATCAACATCTACTTCGGCCCGTAATCAACAAATCACTATCTGGAAACCCTTCCAAGTGATTATATTGCTGTAAAAAAGCCACCTAATCAAATGATCCTTCTTTTAGGGGGTAAAAAAAGATTATACAGAGTATAAAATGACATTAAGAATTCATTTGTTTTGAGAAAAATTTGGCATTTGGAAAATATTTTCAAGAAATCTCTTTCTAAGAAAGTATGAATATTTTTCGATATTTAGATGAAATATTTTTCATCGTTTGGAAAGGAAACTTCATTTTATCTTCCTAAATAGATATCCACTATTCATGTTATATAAGAGATGTCGACTGCCAGAGTTTCGATCACACGAGTAGGGATTCTTAGGCCCTGCCACTAAGAACCCGACCATGAGTGTTAAGGAACCATGACCGACCTCGATAGACCTAGGCTCGGATGTTGGTGACTTGGGCGCAAGAGCCAAGCATCCGGGCACAAGTATTAGGGACCTAAGCATTGGCGTCGGAGTCTTGGGTCCGATCTCAAGAGAGCTAGGCCTAGTCTCTATGAATTTGGGCTTCTCTGTTGGGGACCCAAGCACTGGCACGGGGTACTGGGCATGGTCTTTGGGGACTCTGACATGAGCATCGAGTTCTCTGTCCCGACTTCTATGGACCTAGCCTTGTTCGCTAGTGACTTGGGCGTGGGAGCAAGGCAAGCCGTTGGGGACCTAGGTACCTGCACCCATGCGCACACAAAACACACTAAAGGAACCGCTTTTCAAGGCGGCTGTAGCAGAGAGGGGGGGCCGCGAATGGAGGACTCACCGTGCATGGTGGGGGAGGGGGGCAAGCTTCGGGGCGGCATGGCAGAGTAGCTCTGGCGATCGGTGGCGTGGGCCGAGGGATGCCGGTGGATCGGCCGAGTGGGGGGATGTGGTCTTTAGAGGAGAAGGGCCCCAAAAGAAAGGGAGTTAATAAAACGGAGGAAAAATAATAAAAAATTATTATGAGATTGAGTGAAAGTAAACGCCGGGTGGGTGGGGCAGGCGTTAATATAAGTTTAATTATATATAACCTTTTGATTTTGATTTAAATTTTGATTTAATTAAATCGGAAAGTGAAGGGGGTGTTTGCTAAAATGTGCGGGGGGTGCATTTGCTGTTGGTTAGGGCTGGGTTTGGTGTAGAGAGAGAGAGAGAGAGAGAGAGAGAGGGAGGTGATGATGATGGGGTAGATGTGTACTTTTTTGTATTTTATTTTTTATTATTTGTCATTATTAATTATGGTGTCATTTAATAATATGTGATTTGATGTGATATATATTATACTATATATATCTATACTGGCTATACTATTATTTAAACCAAGGAGAATCTGATACTTTTATGGCATTTTAATTATTTTCCTCTCTTTTCTACTAACCTTAGATATTTATTTAACAAATATTATAGCCATTAATAAATGTGTGGATCGATAATCTACGTTATATTCCCCCATTTCAAATCTAATCTATCTTACAACAACATTTTAAGAAAAGTTGCAAAGTAATTTTCTCACGATTTTCTTGTGTATTTTTCATCTTGCATTTCTATTATTTAGTTTTATCGAAGTATTTTTTGATAGGCTGATTTTTCTTGATTTTTCGAATGTCTCTTTCGTTTATATGCATACATGATTGCTAGCGTATTTTTTGTGTTGTTATTCGTATATGAGGGCCAAAAAAAATATACAAATTATAATTGGGAAGGATGTATAAGATAATGGAGGAATAAAAGGGGCAAAAAGTGGTATGAGTCTTTGACAAAGTCATTTACAATCTCAAGTGCATTGATAATGGACGGCTTGGGGGAGAGAGAGATTGTGTGGATTTTATTTTATTTTTTGTCAGTAAGTGCTTGCTGGATTTTATTTTATTTTTTTGGTCATGTTTGGCAATAGGGTTAGATGTTCGTGAATGGTAATTTCCAAAGAATGATTGTAATTTTTGGAAATGTGCAAGTAATTGCGTTTAAAGCTTTCTCTATTAATTTTTTTTTGGTCGAATCTTTCTCTATTGAGTTAGTAACTTTTATTTATTAAAAAAATCACGAACTTTCTGATTTCTTTAATTTGAGAGCTTTATTATTTTTATTATCTTATCTCTAAAGGTGTGGGTAATTTTCGTTTTGCAAATGTGCCACAATTATTTATTGTGTTTCTCGAATCTATTTTCGAGGCATTTGGGAAAGAAAAGACTGAAAATTTTAGCTCTTAACGAACTATATTTTTCCAGTGGCATTGAGCCTTCCCATCTTCAATATTACATTCACGGGAAAATACTAATTTAGCTCTAAACGTATTATATGGATTTCAATTCTATCCTAAACTTTTCAATTTTATTAACATAATTTTAAATATTTGTGCAAAATTTTAATTTAGTCCTCTTAGCAAACTGCCACTAGAAATTGAAGATTGAGGACTATGTTGGTAAACTTGAACAGTTTAAGATTAAATTAGCATTCGAACAATAGATTTAAGACTGATTTGGTAATTATCCTCTACATTCACATTAGCGTAGCATTTAACATAGTTCATAGGCATATGTATATGTTTATCTTAATATAAGCAAGAGTAGGTATTGCACAAGTAACTTACACACATTCGAAACCATATTAACCAATCTCTCGTTGGACCTAATTAAATTAGGTATAATGGTGAACTAGGAAATTGCACGATGATAATTGGTGGAGAATTTTTTTTCTCTTTTTTCACCATGAAAATTAGGGATGAGCATGGTTTGAGGGTGGAACCAAGAATCGAAGCAAAAACCGAACCCATTGGAATCGGTTTGGTTCAATGGGTCCGGTTTGAGAGTACACAAGATAAGTTCTAGATTCAAAAAATTGGAGAGCTTGTTTTGATAAGCAGGTTGTGGAACTTGGAACTTGGAACAAATTTTTGTGTTTTTCTTGTTCTATATCTTCGCGCAATCTTGCGAAATTCCATAGCATCCGATTATGAGTATGTAATCTTGAATCACTACTTTGAGTTTTCATTTTTGGAATATTAATGACTAAAACTTTTACTTTGTTATTGTTTCATATTCTTCATGTGTTTAAATATGAGCTATGGTAAGTAAATTATAATAGCAAATAATGGTCATTAGAGGTGTTGACTTCTTGTAATTGTTCAAACATGAGTAGACCCTAGAATCGACTTGTGATAGGGTAGGTTTTGGGTTCTAGAGTATATATGTTAAGTTCTAGATTTCAAAAATTTGGGAATCGATTTTGATGGGTAGGTTCTAGACGGAACTTGAACCAACTCTAGAATCGCTTACCTCTAGTGAAAATGACAATAAAGATGGTTTGAGAATTGAAATGATCCATTTTATTAAGAGATGCATTCAATTCCTTATTGGTATTTGCTTTGCGAACATTTTTGGAGGGTTAAAATTAATCTTGTAATTAATCTTATATTACACTAGTTTCTTCTTTTATTATTTTTTATTTAACTCCATGCGCAATATTTAAGGTGGGATACTAAAGCAGATTCATTCGAAAAAGAAGAATAAAGAGTACAAGCAAAGAGGGTTACGGATTTTTTTTCCCTTTGATGCAGGCATGGTATGTATAATAATCCATCTTTTAACATTATTTCAAAAATGATCATATGATAATATGAGGTTGGGCCTTTTCCTATGGTTTGGTTGGCTTTAGAATGAATATTCGTCCGTGGCCATTGTGGACCGTTCATTGTTGATGAAGGAGTTGGATCAGGAAGAAAACAAAAAAAACTAGTCACTAATTATTGGGATGTTCAGATATATCTTTAGTTATGATAACTTAGTGAATTTCAATACGTTCTTAATTATTTTTTTATGTGAAAAGTTATGAATTACAATAAAGAAAACATGAGTATAGATACTTTTTTAATACAAAAAAAGTCGCTAATTACATGTAGATATTCCACTATAAATAAGGGTACCTTTCGACTTGCCTATAGAAGTGATCACGGGGGGTGGGGGGCGGAACTAGGCTTAGTTATGTATTTACGTTGAGCCTAACTTGTTTTTTAGGCCTGCCCTCGAGCTGGATCCAATCTTTCTAACTAAATAGTCTTGGACAACTTGCCTAGAAATGCTTTTGAGATCCATTAAGCCTGAGTGGTACCTATATGCCATCTCATCCTCCGAATTTGGTCTAAGGTCAGTTGAAAACGTAAAGTATGCAACTAGCAAGGAATTCACTGATTCGATGTTTTGCATACTAAGCCGCCTCGGCACTTTATGTATGTAAATCATCTCGTGATAGCCAAAAACGTTGGCTACAAACCTATCTCTCTAGATCTCCATATTGAGTATCTTTTTCGTTGTACCTAAATCTATCATCTTAAAATTACTACTCAATTGGCGTCTTAACTCATCAATAATGAACACGTTCTTAGTTATTATCAATATATCATCAGCATGGAAGAGTAAAAATTTGTAGCTACCGTCGTATAACCTCCTAAAGTACATGCAAATTTTATCAGCACTCTTACCATAGCGTTGAATGGAGTCAAATCGCTTGCCCCACTATGGCATTGCTTTAAGTCATGAAGAGATTGCTTGAGCAAGCATACATTGTCTTCAGGACCCAGAACAACAAAGCCTTCCGGCTATTGCATGTATATCTGCTCTGATTCTCCGAAAAGCCGTCTTAACATCTAGCTACTTGTCCATTGCAACTAATCGCAACACCACCCCGATCGAACTATGTTTCACCACAAGTGAGAATATCTCGTACCATGAACCCCTTCACCACCAGGCACGTCTTATATCTAGTTGCTCATGAGTTGAAACTGTCATGCTTCTTTTTGAATACCCACTTGCACCCTATCTTCTGCCCTTTTGAAGATACCAGTGACTGCCGTGTTTGATTCCACTAGAGAGACCCCTTCTCCTCTCTCATCGCACCAATCCATTTCTGAAGCTCTACACCTGACACTGCTTCTCGGTATGAGAGTAAATCCTCGACATCCTCTACAGCAGACATGGCATAAATAACACTATCTGAAGTAACGCAATCTGCATGGCTCCGTGGTTCTCCGATCTCCCCGCGTTCTCTACTTGTCGCTATGGAGGATGAGGTCTTTCCGAGCTCCACCTCTCCACCAGTACTATCTTCTGCTCTAGAGTGACTAGTGCCCTCTCTGACGGCCGGCTTGGGGCCTCTATCCTCACTTCCTACCTGCTTTTTCCGCTAAGCCTCCAACTGAAGCCCCACTTGTCTCGTGGCACCAGTCTGTACTTACTGAGTTTCCTTACAACATCTTTGCTGTTGATGAATCCGGGTGATTTTAGGATCTGAACAGGGAAAAGTACCAAAATAGTCCTAAACTTTTTGTATTGGTACCAATTCAGTTATAAACTTTTCAATTGAACCAATTTAGTTCTAAACCTTTTTACATTGGTACAAATTCAGTCCATCTGGCTAATTTAAGCCGGAAATTGCTGACGTGGCCGCCGGCGGTCTTGTGTGGCGCCACATGGACAAATTTTATAGTTTTTTATATTTTTTTTTTCAGATTTTAAAAAACAAAAATTCTTTTTTTCCTTTTTTTTTATTTTTATTTATTTTTTTTTCTTTTCTCCTTATCCTTTGGCCGGTGAGGTTGCCGGCTAGCCAACCGTCACCGGCCACTGGCTGGTAGGGCGAGGGGCCTTGCGTCCTCGCTGGCCATTGGCGAGGGCCACTGCGCCCTCGCCAGCCGGAAGCGAGGGCATCGGCCCTCGCCGGCCAAATCCAAGTGAGGGCACGGTGGCCCTCGCTCGTGGAGGCCGAGGGCGCGGTGGCCCTTGCCCAGATCTAGGTGAGGGCATGATGCCCTTGCCCGCCGTGAGCGAGGCCGCCGTGGCCCTCGCTTGGATCTGGGTGAGGGCCACGGTGGCCTTGCTCGCGACGGGCGAGGGCGTCGTGCCCTCGCCTTGCCCTCCACGAGTGAGGGCCGCCATGCCCTCGCCTATGGTCGACGAGGGTGCAGAGGCCCTCTCTGGCCAACGGGCAAGGGTGCCCTCGCCTGGATCTGGGCGGGGGCCGACGCCCTCGCTTGTGGCCGGCGGGCGTGGCGACCCTCGCTAGTGGCCGGTGAGGGCGCGGGGCCCCTTGCCCCAGCCAGCTTGTGGCCAACGATGGTCGGCCGGCCAGCGACCTCGCCAGCCAAGGGATAAGGAGAAAAAAAAAGGAAAAAAAGAATTATTTTTTAAATCTGAAAAAAATATAAAAAATTATAAAATTTGTCCACGTGGCGCCACATAAGACCGGCGGCGGCCACGTCAGCAATTTCCGGGTTAAATTAGCCGAATGAACTGAATTGGTACAAATATAAAAATGTTAAAAGGACTAAATTGGTCCAATTAAAAAGTTTAGTACTGAATTAGTATCAATGCAAAAGGTTTAGGACTATTTTGGTACTTTTCCCGATCTGAACACCACGGCTTGTAACCTCCCTAGTGCATATTGCATAGCATAGAAATATGCAATTCTTCATCGGTTCTAGCTTACCGTCCCTAACATGGCCATATGCGGGGCACCCAAATGCTCGCAGTCTTGAGTAAATTAGCAGGTTCACCAGTTCACGCTTCCTCCACCGTTGGTCAACACGTTCACATCCACATTCTTCATGTCATTGATGACTCTATTGAACTTATACAGGTGATCCTGGATTGATGTTACCTCAATAATCTGAAAAGTTAAAAAACGTGAACTTATACAGATGACTCTATTGAACTTATACAGGGGTATGCAACACACTCCGGTTGTGATTGAATCCGACTGTCTCTTAGCGGTTAAGATAGCCACTGGCAAGCGATCACCCCCATGGGAGCTTCATCCCCTGCTTGCGGAAGCTGCTGATCTCATTTTGCTCTTCTCGCACCTGTCCATCCGCTGGTGCCCTAGGGAAGCAAACGAAGTTGCCAATTGGGCTGCCAAGGCCCAACGCGAAACATCTTTGGCCCATAATTGGAACATTTTCCCTCCTTACATTTTGCAGAACTTACTATACGTAGACGCCCTTGAGGCGGGTTGTACACCTTTGTTCATTTAAATATATCCTCTCACTTTGACCAAAAAAAAAAAAAGTTTCGCCGAAACTGCAGCTACATTCCTCTCATATTCCACTGAAACCAAAACATGGTTCCCTAAATTCAGCAGAATAAAAACTGGAACTCTTTTCAAAATATCTGCTTTTTTAGCAGCTTTCATAGTCAGGGGAAATTTATCGTTTCCCTTAAATCCTCAATCCAAATCCTGTGTCTCCAGTGCGCATCTTAGGCTGCGCATGATAAAATTTCTTGGCTGGGGAAGAGTTTTTTTTCAGAAATAGTTCTTTTCTATTTCTGTTCCGGGGAACAATTTCTGAGCAAAAAAACCTGTTTGGTAACTGCACAAAATTTCTATTTCTGGAACAAAAAAAGAACAGAAACCTGTTTGGTAACTGCACAAAATTTCTATTCCAAATTTTAATTTTTTTAAAAAAAATTAAAAATAAGAAAAAGGAATAGATTAGATATTACATAAAATTGACAAGATCAAAATATTATTAGAATAATAATACATTTACTTAGGAGTAAGAATTCTAGTCGAAGATGAAGTTGTATTGTAATGGAATGTGAACTATTATCTTATATATGTGTGTGAGTATCTTCACTCACGTAGTTTATAGCCTATTGAATTTAGGTAGTGTTTTGAACTATAATTCTCAAGAATATATTATCTTTTTGCGAATTTCGGTAGCGTTTTGAACTATAATTCTCAAGAATATATTATCTTTTTGCGAATTTTGTTGTTTGGTATAGCAAATATTACGGAAAAAGCACATTGGATATTGTTAGCCAAATTAATTTGTAGTGATTTCCTTGGAACTAAGTTTTTACTCTTTAAAAAAAAATTGTAATTCTAGTGCATGCGTGGCTTGGGGATTTTAGTCTTCTAATCTTGACATGGATGTCGGGTTGGGGTTGGAAATTTCCAACTATTGGAATGGTTCATGCATGGCGTTGCTTTACTATCATTATGTATTTAGTTCATAATATGCTCCTAAAACACTTAGTAAAGACCTCGGTCTCTTGTATTTTGAGCCGTCGATGCATCCCATCTTGATGCTACTTTTTACCTTTCTTCTTCTGAATTACAAACTATTTCATTTTCGTGTTTCACATAAGCTTATAAGGTTTTGGCTAATTTTGATGAAGGGATGTGTTTTTCCTCTCCTCTGTTTGTCCACATTTATGATATATTCAATGACATTTGTGCTCACGGAGATAGAATTTGCAAAGACAATGCTTTGAATGGTCGACTTAGTGCGACTCGCATCACAAGCTCAGCTTGGTCCTCCACATGTCTCCAATGACCATCTTAGGCTGCGGATTATCTGGCCCTCGATCCCGCTGCCCCGATGTGAAGTACAACCAGCCATCCCAAAAGCCCGCGATTGCGGTTTTGACGCGGTAAGGAAGCTTCCCAATCACTGTCCATTTCTGCCACAAAACATCGCAGTCCACAAATGTTATCACCATTCAGGTGCAGAAGCAATAGGACGTTATAGAAACAGGCAGAGCAAGGCCGCCGTGCCAGGTCCATTTTACCTAGAGAAACTACTAAAGAGAAATTGAACAATGGCCACATAAATTTCCTAAACCGAGTGCTCCGTTAGAATAGATGTCAAACGGCGAATCATATTCTGCTTTTTGTCGAATTTTGGATGGGAGAAGTTTTTCCACCCGCCTGCATCATCAGTCCTTCATATGCAATGAGAGAAGAAATCGTACCAGCGTGTCCAAATCAAACCGGAACACCTCCCCTACTAGTATCATCCTCTTGTTTATTGGATGCTTCTCAGTGTTACCTCCCGTGATGATAATGGAATTGTTCACAACCACCCAAGAAAATTCTATGTGGGAGTTGGGTTTTGGCATAGGAGGCAGTGCTTTCCACTTCATTCCAGCATCGAGCATATAGACATCGCCGTAGATCACCTGAAATAGGAAAGATCCCATTTTGAAGAATCAACACGAATGGAACATCATACGACACGAGCATGCGCTTTTTGATGATAGAAGCAACGACCAGATGATGAGTAACATGACCTGCAAAGATTGCATCTAAGCATGTTTCTATTCAATTATGGTAACAAGTCTACATACCTCATGCCTGCGTGAGCATTTGAAAATGGGTGACCCAGGTTTGGCCATAAAATCACCCTCCTGCCCGCCAATGACATATAGTTTATCATCCACTACGACACAGGCCCTGCAAAAACCAAATTACTGATCGATCAATTAATCACCTGAAATAGAGAAGAGAAAGCCCCTGTTCTTAAGTTATAGCTCACATTATTCAACCTAAATGAGCAATCTCTGGACGTGAATTGCGATTACCAGATAGATTGCTCCCATACCTGTGTGGTCCTCCGCGAGGAATGGGCACTTCAGTTCGCCACTCCTTCTCCAAGACTTTGCCATCCTTTACTACTATACTCCAGTGCTCCAACGCAGGCGTATGGCGATTCTCTTTGCCTCCACCCATCACGTGAAGTCTGCCTCTCCATAATTGCGTAGCGGGAGCATACCTGAAGGACGTGAAAATTACCTACCATCACTTAAGATCGAGCCAACCTTATGGTGGCTAAACAGATTGGCAGTCGTGTTTCACGCCTAATCAGTGAACTTATATACCTTGGGGCCGGCAATGGGGGCATTTTATCCCATTTCTTCGTCTTCGTGTCGAGGATAAAAGTATGAGCCACCGGCCCTCTGCATTGTGGACCGTATTGGCCCGAGACAATGTAGACGTATCTTCCATCAGTTGCCATTCCTAAATGTGAATTCGCCATATCTTTCGGCGTGTCGAACCTCCCTCCCCATGTATTGCTAGTAAAGTTGAACACATCCACATGAGAATGCACCTGGAAATGCAAGCGTGAAAGTAGCGGAATCCGGTCAGCCAGTTGCACGCATATCGCAAACTCTAAAAATGGTAGCTGCATTTAGGAGCCAGAGATCTAATAGCAGCATGTGTCTGTGGCCAAAAACAAAAAAAAGCATAGGTACGAAATACTTTGCGGAGAAAAAAGTTGAGGACATTGGTTATTACATGGTCGAGAGTGCGGTATCCTGAAAAGACGTACAACAGATTGTCGATCTGGATCGCAGCGCCGTCCAGACGAGGCACCGGTGCCGGCGGCATCTCTTCCCATTTCATGTCTGGAGCGGGTAAATCGGCATAAGTAGCCGATAAAAATCTATCCGGTCCCTAATCACGCTTTTCTTTAGCATCCGGTCCCCGATCACGCTTTTCTTTAGCGTCTGATCCCTGACCACGATCTTCTCGAGCACGTACCTCCTGCAACTGGAATTTTGCCCAGACAAAATCACAATTCACATGCTTCACTCGATAACATAAACACGGCAATTCGACCGAGGCATTGAATGACCAGGAAAGGGGTGAAACCGTATCCGGGCTGATCTAGATTCTGATTTTCTGATCATCTCGGAATGCAGAGCGCATAAATGTTCGTTCTTGATTATGCAAAACAAGGTGGCAATGGAGCTACTTCAGTTGGCATTTTTATCTCCCTATACTCGTTCTCTAAAACGGCGAATGCACCATTCTACTCGGAATAATCAAATTAATTTCTGAGCTCATTATTCATATATCAAAACATCAAAGCAGAATGCTGCATCAGAGCGGGATCGCTATCAGGCTGGTCAATGGCTATTCCACAGACAAACTGAAAAACAAGAGGGAAAACCGAATGTACTTTTTCTGCTGGCTAAGACAGGCGCCAAGGAAATAAAAAGAAGCCGAGCACAGAACCCACGTTCACAAGAATGCGGCAAAAGCAGAGGTACCTGATCACCAGACTCCTTGCGGGATCCGAGGTCGGGGAAGACGATGATTCCGGACTTCTCGAGAGCCCAGTTGGAAGCGAGCGACAGAAAGGCGAGGTAGCCGAAGGAGGGGAGGAGGAGGAGGAGGAAGAAGAAGAGTAGGCCCACCGGAAGTCCACGAACAGGGCGGCCCCGAGGAGAGTCATGCATGTCCCCAGCACGATCCAATGTGTCGACGAAGCGGCGTGCTTGTGGGCGGGGGCGACGGGACGGGCGGCGACGAGAGGTGATTTCTCTTGGGTAGAGATCACGAGCTTCAGAAGAGGTGAGCTACAGCGGCTACGGGACCAACGGCGGCGACTGGACCGGCGGTGAAGGACCGGCGACGAAGGGACGGGCGGCGACGGGAGGTTTCAGAAATCGGACAGAGGTCGTGTAGGAAGGAAGAGCTGAGCTGAGAAGGAGCGTGAGTTGAGGGGGGGAGAAAGAGGAATTAGGTTTTTGTTCCTCATTTTTATTCCCGGGAAGAGAAGTGATTTGTTTTTGTTTCTCATTTCTCTTCCCAAACCATTTCTGAGCTAGGTTTTTATTCCCGGGAACAGAAAAATTATGTGGCGTTAACAAACAGGTTTCTGTTCTTTTTCTGTTCCCGGGAACAAAAGAACAGAAATTTTGAGGAAGAGAAGTGTTATCATGCAGGGCCTTAATGCGCGCAAAATTAAAATTGTGGATTTCTCTGACTCGAAGATCACAGAGACCATAATTATTATCGTAGCTGACAAAATTCCTGGAACAACCAATCAACAATGAACTTAGTTTCTATTGCCACTTCGTTACAACTAATGTGGAAGCATGAATAAACGAAGCGATTCAAGTAAGAAATAAACTGCAAAAATAAAACCTGAACACATCCAGCGGTGTGCCTACTCTACAAGGAGAGATCAACAAGTTGGTTCCATCATAAATGATAAGGAGAAGATTCCCATTGCTTGAACACTCGATCTCAAGTATTTCTGAATTTTAGATAACACCTGAACTCGCAAGAATCAATCACCGCAAATGAGTTCTCTCACTCTTAAATTTCTTGCTAGAAGGCTTTCAATGCTTTCTGTGTCTCTCGCAAGTTTAACATATATCAAGCGCACTCACTTTTTGTATCCAGACCGAACTCAAGAAGATTTATATGCATAAAAAGCCATAAGCTCTTCTCCGACGTCAGCGTCGACCTCAACTTCAATAAGGAAAGGAGGCCCGTTAGCAAGAGTTCGATTTAGACTTTCTTGATATGGGCCAGGTTCCCTTACAATTCAATTATGTGTAAGCTGTCTGATCAAACGACATTTACTTCGACCCATAATCCACAAATCGCTATCTGGGAACCCTTCCGAGTGATTATATTAGCTGTAAAAAGCAACCTCATGAAATGATCCTTCTTTCAGGGAAAAAGAAGAAGAGATTGTATAGGAAGATATTAAGGCTCCGTTTGTTTTGCGAAAAATTTCACATTTTTGGAAAATATTTGTTAGGAAGTCATTTTTCAAGAAAATAGAAATATTCTCATTTGTTTGTCTGAAATCTGAAAATGAATTGAAAATTAGTTTTATTGTTTAGAAATGAAAACTTGATTTTATTTTCCTAAAAGGACAAGTGCCATACGTGTTATATAAGAGATATCCAACTGTCGGAGTCTCGATTGAAGAAGCAAAGTTCTCGAGCCCAACCACTAAGAACCCTAACTTTTATGGACCTAGGTGTGGACGTTGGTGACTTGGGTGTAGGAGCCAAGTTTTTGGGCATGGGTATCGAGGACCTGGGAATAGGCACCAAGGTCTTGGTTCCAATCTTGAGGGAGCTAGGCCCAGTCTCTACAGATTTGGGCTTGCTTGTTGAGGAATTGAGCCCTAGAGCAAGTAACTTGGGGGCAATGATCAGTTATCCAAGTAAGACTATCGGAGAACTAGGCATTGCATTGCATCGGGGTCTTGTCCTGAGCATGGCTGTTGGGGACTCCAACATAGGCATTGAGTTCTTAGGCCCAACCTCTATGGACTTGTTTGTCGATGACTTGAGCATGAGAGTCAGGGAAGGTCATTAGGGACCCGAGTACGAGCGTTGAGGTCTTAGGTCTGATTGGCCTAGCTGATGAGAAATTAGGCCCGGGCATCGTTGATGACTTGGGTGTAGGAGTTAAGGACTTGGGCATGGGCACTGTGGACCGGAGCTCGATGGTTGTGGACCGGAGCTTAAGCGCTACTGTCTCAACGAATGAGTTTCTCAAAATCTCAGTTCTCTTGTTAGAACGCTCTCGATGCTCTGTGACTCGCAAATTCCGCACATTTTAGCGTGCTTTAGCGCACCTATTGTGTACCACAAATGAAACTCAACAACAGAATAATTGTATACATAAATACTATGAGCCCTTCTCCGACGTCAACATATACTTCAATAAGGAAACGAAGGCTACAGGAAATCGGATTTCCTTTTTTCCATCACCCACGATCTTATTGGCAAGAGTTCAATTCGGACTTTCCTAACGGTAGCCATATTTCCTTAAGATTCAATTACGTGTTGGATTTTGAATCGATCAACATTAACTTCGAGCCATAATCAACCAATCACTATCTTGAGAACCATTCCAAGTGATTAAATTAGCTGTAGAGAAGCCATCCTACCAAACTATCCTTTCACGGGAAAAAGAAATGGATGTACAGAAAAAGCAAATAGATTTACTGTGTAAATTCCAGAGTACATGACTAGCAAGCAGACATAGTAAGAGCTTTAAGAACTTCAACCATGCCACGTTGGTTCTCTGCATAATATACTGCTCCACGAGAGAGAATCCTATTTCCAACCGCAAAAACGTAAAAGAAGATCCGAGGGAATAATTTGTTACAATTCTTGTCCACTCAACCTCCAACTGCGGATTTTGTTTCAAATGTTAATACAACAGTGTCTGCATAATTTGTGTGGTGAAAAAAAAAACAAAGAAAGCAAATGATTGAAGTGCGGACGAGAGCCTAGATTTACATAAAGTTACGAAGACACTCTGGTCTTGCTATTGATCGTTTTACTAGAATCTGTAAGCGGGTTTCACCTTGTAATGTGAACCTTGGATAAAGAAGAATCCATGTGACAATTTAGATTTGATTGTTAGATAGGAGTACTTTTGCTTCAACAATGATAGAAAAAAGGCGCATATGAGCTTGGTTTACCAGCTAACAATGGCTTTGTAAAAAAGAACAAAAAGTGTAATTTTGCATTAGAGAGGTGAGGAACAGATGTGATGAGAGATTAATTGTAGAAAGCGAAGGTTTGACATAAATATTTGTAAAGATACTACGAAGAAACAAGTACATTTAAGAAAAAGAAGGAAATACTTAGCTTATTTTTCCAATAAGTTCTAATATCTACCAGAATCGAAAAACTTGCTTGACCAAGAGTTCCTACCCCTCCTAGGCTGTCGCTTTCTCTTGGGATTTCCTTCAAACCAAACATGTTTCCAGGAAATAAATGTGTTTCCAATGACCACTCCAATCACTAAGCCGCTCACATACCCCATAAGAACGATTTTCCAATCGAGTTCAATTGGTGATCCCAAGTCTTCTTCTTGGTGGGTTGAAGGTTTTCCCCACTTATCCCCTGAATCTTGACATTTCCTGGATATGAATTCCCCACAGAGTCCTGAGTTCCCTTCAAAAGAATTGTTTGAAAACGTCTCGAACTGTTTCCCTCTCGGCACAGACCCAGTCAGATTGTTGTAAGAGATGTTCAAGAAAGAAAGGAACCCGAGTTCTATTAGTTTTTGGGGGATTTGTCCTGAGAGTTTGTTCAAAGAAAGGTCCAATGACTCGAGTGATGTGAGATTTCCCAACGACGATGGGATGTGACCACTGAGGGAATTGTTGGAAAGGTCCAGTCCTTGCAATCCTTTGAGATCACCTATGACACTAGGGATCTCTCCTTTGAAAAAATTGCTGGAGAGGTCGATGATCGTGAAGACTTCTAATATCTTTGGGTAAATGGTTTTATGCCCTTTGTAAATCACTGTCATGGAGAAATCATAAATGCCATCGCCGGTGTACATAATGTAATCTGATTGCTGTACGTTTCTTTGCATGTATGCAAAGTTTCCCTTCTCGGATTTCATGGCATTCCAAGACTGAAAGAATTCCATAGGCAACTTACCAGTAAATGCATTAATAGAGAGGTCGAGTATCCTTAACTTAAGGAATGTGGAACTAGATTTAGGCCTCTCTATGAAACCGTGGAATTTATTGGATCGCAAAATAAGGACATGAAGCTCTGGTAAAGATCCCAACCATGATGGAAAAGTGTCCACAATAAGATTGTTTGCAAAGTTGATGAACTTGAGCATTTTGCAATTGGCCAAGGACCTCGGTAACTTGCCTTGCAATTGGTTGTCACTCAAATCGATCATCATTAGTTGCGTTCCCCTCAACAAAACCTCAGGAATGCTCCCATGGAAATTGTTGCCTTTTAGGTTCAATATCATGAGAGATTCGCTGATATTGCCCAAACAAACCGGAAGCACACCAGTCATATTATTAGAAGACAGGTCTAGTGTGATTGCTGAACTCAAATTGCAGATCCATGGTGGCAATGCTCCTGTTAGCCCGTTGTTGGATATTATGTAGTGTACTATGGACGCTGGTGCTTCAGGGGGTGGTCCTTTTAACTTGTTATGAGATAGGTCCATCGTGTACATATACAAAGGATTGATCGGGTGATATCGATCAAGGCCAGTTAAGAAGTTATGGGAGAGATTCAGGTGCTGCATGCTTTTAAATCTTCCGTCCCATACCCAAAAGGGCACTTCTCCCGTAATGTTGTTATCCGACAGGTCCAACCAATACATATCCTTTTGGGTTTGCAAGAATGCCGGAAACTCTCTCAAATTGCATGATGCCAGTCCTAGGGTCTCAAGTTGAGCAAGAATAACATTTGCGCTACTCACGCGGCAAGATAGCTGGTTAGATGATAGTCGGAGCACCCACAACTGTTTGAGCTTGAGAAAGTTGTCTAGTTCAACAGTACCGCTAAAGTTGTTTTCGAAAAGGCGGAGCACTTGGAGATTTTGGAGTTGATAGATTGATGAAGGTATCTGGCCGTGGAATTTATTGCCTGAAAGGTCAAGCACAACTAGTTGAGTCATGTTCACAAGCCCATAAGGTATAGAACCTGATAGTTGATTGGTTCGGAGTTCCAAAGCAGTTAGCTGAGTGAGGTTCATGAGTTGAGATGGGATGGTACCGCTTAATTGGTTGCCAAGAAAGAGTAACTCCACAAGTTGAGACAAGTTTCCGATTGAAGGGGGAATTTCGCCATATAAATTGATCCTCCGAAGGTTCAAAGTGGCGAGCTTTTTTATCTTCCAAACCCAAGACAAAGAGGAAGTGGACTGGGCAGCGAATGGGTTCATTCCGACATTTAGGTATTCAAGGTTGCTAAGGTTAGCAAATGAAGCCGGGATGAATCCTGAGAAGTTGTTTCGACTTATGTCAAGATAACTCAACAAAGGAAGGTTTCCGATTGACATGGGTAGGGACCCTGTCAAATTGCAGGAATAAAGATCCAACATCTCCAAGGAGCGGAGATTACCGATTGAAGCCGGTAGCTCCCCATAAAAGTTCGTGCCTCCCAGTTGCAGCTCTTTAAGAGGACTACTCGAGTTGAAGTTAGGCAAGCGGCCCGTAAGATCGTCATTGCCATCCACCCTAAGATATTGCAGCTTCGGTAAATGAAAAATGGCAGGCGGAAATATACCGTGCAGGTCACACTCATCCATGTTCAGCCTTCTTAGTGAAGATAGATTCGCCAGAGTGTAGGGCACTTGGGACGACATGTTGACGAGACTAAGGAGAAGTTCTTCTAGGCCGGTCAGATTTTGAGATAGCCTTCTCAGGCCCGGTGCTTTCATCTCCAACAAAAGTCTATCGTCTAGATTGCAACACAGGTTGAGGTACACCAACCTTGTAAGTTTGAAGATTTCTGATGGAACTTGGCCAGAAAAAAAGGAAGCAGAGAGATTGAGATGAGTCAATCTCGATAGATCTCCAACTCGAGATGGTATTTGAGAGTAGTTGAAGTGATTGTTGCCAAGATTGAGCTTTTCAAGATGAGCAAGCTGGAAGATGGTACTGTTGTTGTCGATAGAACCTTTGAGAAAACTACTTCCCAGATCGAGAACAATTACGTGGCCTGTGTTCTCATCGCACTCAATCCCATCCCAAGAGCAACAATCCTGACTATTTTTCCAGGATAGAGTCTTGGGACGAGCAAGAGGACCACCCGAAACATTGGCGATTTCATACCTCTCTTTAAACTGCAGCAGTGCAGACATTTCATCTTCGAGACATAGAGGTTTCATAGAACGAGAGAGGATGTGTGCGTCAATAGGCTGGCACGACAAGTACAAGAAAAGAAAGTGTATGGACATGTAGAAGCACGGCGAGCAAGCCATTTTGTTCGAAATAGAGACAAATTTGTTTTGATGAGCAGAGTATGAGAGCGCAAAGCAGATTTTATAGGTGGCGCTGGGTGCCTGGGGATATAAACACGCTTCATCTCGTGTCACGATGCATTGAATCAATGACTCTTCGTGTGATGAAACGCACAATGTGCGGTACCTGTGAATATTTTATGTGTATGCACATTACTTTCCGCAGCGTCGTAACGGGCAGCTGCCGGGCACCTACTCTGAACTCAGCCAATCGATCTACATTTGCGTGCAAGACTTGGGTCAACCATGGAGAACGCAGCAAAAAAGCATGTATACATATGTATAAATGTGCGCGCGCGTGCAGCACCTATGAATATTTTATGTATATATATATATATATATCGCGCGAGCAGCACCTATGAATATTTTATGCGCATGCGCATTACTTTCCGTAGTGCCGTTGCAGGTAGCTGCTGGGCACATACTCTGAACTCAGCCAATCGATCTCCATTTGCGTGGAAGACTTGACTCAACCGTGGAGAAAGCAGCAAAAAGCACATATATATTATATCATATTATATTGTATACATATATATTTGCATTTTGCATGGAAGACTTGGGTCAACCGTACTGAAAGCAGCAAAAAAGTACATGTAATAAAAAATAATAAAGGGTAGTTAAAGACTTAGGTTGCGCTGTGTTGGACTTCTTTATTTGCAATGTTAGTGCTGTTTCGACTTTGGATTCATGATCTGTAGACATTTCCTTGGGTCACCGATTAGGTATGTAATTTACGCCGTGTAATGCATTCGGAGAAATTAAGGTTAATTAAAGTTTGGAACAGTCTTGTTTCTCTCTTTGAAATAAATAGAAAACAAAGAAAACAAAGATCCTTCGTTCATTGTGCAAACAATGCTCATCGGTTTACAAGAAACAACAAATTTATTACATTTAGTCCCATATTCAATCAAGGCAGTTTGTTCGAGCTCAAATTTCGTTTATTTCTCAAAAAATGAACTTTGCTAGAAATTTTTCAAAAGGAACTTTTGGTTTGTATCTACCAATCAATAAGAAAGTCATTTATTACAAGAAAATTACGAAATAGACATTTGGGAATAAGTCTTGAGTACAACTGGAGTCCCAAGTTTGAGTGTCGGGGACCCGGCTCGAGCACTAGTCTCGGGCCCAGCTATGGGAACAAACCTGGGAACATGGACCCACACACGCTTAATCTTATTGAGATCCTCTATTTTAACCTTCTTGAAATCTCCACGCATTACAATGAAGTAAACAAGGTCCTCATTTGCTGAAGTAAGAAAGCATGAAATCTATCGGTGGAAAATTGTTAAAAAAATCTTAAAATCTATTATGCTTTTGCTAATTTAGTCATAAACATTTTAATTTTACTAACTGAGTTAAAAAAATATTTCATATTTTGCTCATTGAGTTAATCATGTCAATTTTGGCTGCAAATTGCTTAAGTTGGTGTTGGCGCACCGATCTAAACATTTTTCATATTTTGCTTATTTAGTTAATCTGGCCAATTTTGGCTATAAATTACTTAAATGAGTGTTGGCACACCTACCATTCCTATGTAGTACGATTGACATTGTTATTGACAATTTTAAATAATATATTTTTTATTTTATTTTTTTCTATCCTTCACTTATCATTCTTTTCTTTTTTCTTTTTCCTTTTCTCCCTTCGACAAGCCAGTGGAGGTCGCTGGCCTTCGGTGTGCCTCAAGTCCTCGCTTGCCTTGGCGAGGTCGACCTTCGCCTAGGGTTGGTGAGGGCAGCCCTTGCTTGAGGCTGGTGACTCCGACAGACCATCAATGAGTCTTGGTAGTGGTTGGTGGAGGGAAAAAGGAAAAAAGAAAGAAGGAAAAAAAAAAGATAGAGAGAAGAGAAAAGGAAAAACTAAAAGAAGGAAAAGAGAGAGAAAAAAGGAAAAAGATGAAAAATATTTAAATATTATTAAAAAATGTTCATGTTATCATAGACCATGTCACGTAAGATGATTGGTGTCTATGTTAGCAGTATTTATCTAAAATTGGCTGAATGCACTTTAATTGATAAAGTGTAAAAAAATTTAAGACTCAATTGATAAAATTGAAAGATTTAAGAATGAATTAATAAAAGTGTAAAATGTTTATGACTATTTGGATAATTTTCCCAATCTTTTGTAGCTCATCAATCATCCATAGGCAAATCAATGATGGATCTACCTTTCTTTAGGCCCAATCTATATACCCCTCTTGCCTATTTGAGTAGAAACAAAGCATATTGTTTGTGATTGTCTCTTTGGTACGGCATTTTATTGTGCAGTTACACGACGTGTTATCATAACCAAGCACAAAAACGCGGTGTAATGTGATTTCTTTCTTAGCTATATGACGTTTCGTTGTGTCTGAGTGAACAAAGTACCTTCAACGAAAAAAAATTTGCACCGCAACCTTACCACAAACAAGATACTCTTGGAAACCTTTCCAGCACATGCAACTCTCCTAATGTGAACTATAGTATTTCTGTCCTTCCATGAGAAATAAATGACACCATTCCTTGCCACCTTTAATAAGACTTTCCAGAGATCTCCCCTTTGATGTCTGCAACACCCACATAAACTCAGCGTCCCAATCTCCCACAAAACCTCTTGTACCACATAGCTGCAAAAGCCTACTTCATTCTTCAGAGGAGAAAGAACAATCAAAGAACAAATGTCTCCTTGATTCGGGCTGCAATCCACAGAGGACACAAATACCATTCACGTTCTGCCATTTGCACAATCTATCACCAGTCTGCTGCAACTTGGCAAGGATAGCAAGCCAATATATAAAGCCGAATCTCGGCACATTTGGATTAGACCAAATTAGCCTATGCCAAGTTACCTTAGCCTTTTTCTCCCTAGTTAAGCTCCAAGCATCAGCCTGAGCGAAATCACCCAATTTAGAGCCTTAGAAGGCCACTCTATCTAGTTGAGACTCGAGAGAGGCATTAAAGTTCCACGCAGCTCAGCCTGAGTTTCAACCAGATCATTTGATTTAGCAGTGGTTTTGCCAAACACGTTTCCTCTTATTGCTAGTTCACGCTCATTTCCTCTTTCAAAACATAGAAGTAATGACATTTAAAGATCTCGACGACGAGAAATTCAAAATCGACCTAGTTGGGCCGTACCCAGTTTGCCGGTATCTATGGTTTGATTTTTGTTTCCGAATCACTGTTATGTGAAAAAGTTGCTCCTTATATTGAAACCCAAAACATATGACCGAGATTGTCATCACTACTATTCAGTAATGAAGTAAACAGATATTTAAGGGCACATCTGCCAAGAAAGCAACAAATCATGTTACGACTTACGCGGAAGCGCGAACAAACGAAGAGATCTGAGTAAGAATAAATTAAAGCCTGCACCTCCATTTGATTCGCCATCCTCGCGATCTTCTCCGTTCCTCCGTTGCCTTCTTCAGCAACTTTCCTTCTGCTCTTTAACGGAGACAGCCCCCAAATTTTTTGTCCGGGTTCCCTATTCTTTTTTTCTTTTCAGTTTTGCCTTTTTAAATAAATTTTTATCTTTTTTATTATTTTAATCTAATTTTAAAAAAAAATTGGCTAAAAAATTATTTAAAAAATGTCATGTGGAATTTTAAAAAGTCACGTCAGTGTTTTATGCTAGTTAAATTGATAGTATTAATTTTAGGACTTGATTGCATAAATTTGATAAATTTTAATATTTAATTATATTTTTGTAACAAGTTTTAGGATTTATAGTGAACATATCCCTTCTATATTTACATGAAGGGAACATGGCAAACTCCTTTTTTCAAATTCAACGATGCAGAAGTAGCTTTCATGGCTTCACAGGAGATGTGAACCCCCAAGTCTCTCTAGGGTTACATTTGGAGGCCAATGCTACAAATAGAATAAGAAAAGCCACAATTTTCTTTGTGCATTAGTCATCAGGGTACTCTGAACTCGTGGTCATAAAGATAGAGAATACTTGTTGAATGGAATCCAATGAATGCCTGCGAGCCTAGTTTTACCGCCCATCAACATAGGCTTACCTCCTAATGCTTTTGAGACTCTTATCTGCGATCTGTCATTTGACATTACGTTTCTCTGATCTGTCAATAGCTACCACTTTAATGACTTTTCTCTTGATCCTCTAGACTTTTAACTTATGCGCTGTCGATCATCCACACGATGACGTGGTCCTAGACATGTCTAGGCCTCGACCGTTAAGCCAACTCGTGGGGTCGAGATCTCGTATTCAATAATTTTTTACTCGATCATATCATTCAAACATCCATGCAGGATTTTTCCAGGATTGGGCCAAAGCAGTGCTTCCAGCCAGTCTACTGTGCATAATGCAAGGTCTCAATAACGGGTCCATTCAATTCTGCAAAAGTCAAGCACCAAGGCACGTGCTTCCCCGTTTGAATTTTCCTCGTTCACAATGGTTAATCTGATCACAACCATGGAGGCCATAAAAATTTGTACACTTGACACCTTGATTAAATACATTACATATCAATTTTTTAAAAAGGGGTCTTGTCAGCATTTTACCAGCTCCAAAGCAAATATTCACTTATAAAAAATATAAAATAAAAATCCTATGTATGTTTATTTCATGAAAATTATTAAAAAATTCCTAAACTTATTATAATTGTATCAATTTAGTCATAAACTTTTTTTTTTTTGCCAATTTAATCCAAAAATTTTCGCATTTAAGCCAATTTAGTCCACCGACCAGTGCTGATGTGGACACCGGTCGGTTTAGGACTTTTTTGGTAATTTTCCAAATTACTATCACACCCCCAACTTTACAAGTATAGGTGCAATGACATGGTAGTCCTTTTATCCAAATCACATAGTTTCAAACATAACCATCAACAACCTGTTATTGAAATATATAGTAATATCTTTCATTTTTGTGAGATTTTGTGAGACTATCAACTATTTAAAATATTAAACTTTTAAATAAAATTGTAGTTTAATATTTAATTATTCTATCAATTTTCATACCGGTTATTCTGAGCCGCTTCTAAAGATCAATCGACACATATTCACGTTTGACAATAAGACTAGCGAAATGGACTGAAATCAAGGCTGAAATAAGCAAAGACAGAGCAGGCAACGTCTCGGATGAGCATCACAGCAGGTCAATTCAATCGTGCAATGAGAGGATCAAACACAGACGTCTTATTCTAAAGACATAAGAATAAACCAAATGTCAATATGCAAGAATTTTACTCAAATTCACCGGTAGGTTTCACTAAAAAAATTGTCAAACACATGGTAGACATTTTAATCTAATGATCTAAACGCAGGAATATGACAAAACACGAGGAGTTCAAACCGCCAGCAGAAACTCGGTTACATAAGATTCAGACACAATCAGTACGTAGGATTCTCGGCCTCTCTTTTTAGCAAAAACAGAGCAGAGTACGGTTCATAAACTAAGGATGTTTGCCTGCAATGATGATCGATCGGACCAGAGCAAGACAGTCACAGAAGCAAACTTCGAAGACAGGAGGAATCAGCGAAAGAGTAAATGGCGAACTGCCGCTCAAGCTCTTCAGCGACCAATGACTGAGAACGGGGGGAACAGAGTCTTTATCTCGCTGTGGTCGAGATGGATTGAAGTGACGATCGACGGCGGCGACGGCGAGCGATGTCCGGAGAAGAAGAATGGGCTACGAATTCTAGAGAGAAGGGAACTCTGTCAGTCCGTGAGGTGCTATATCGTGTAACATGGTCCCCGTGATGGGCTTGGCTAGTGGTCTGGGTTTGTGGACTGGGCCGACTTGAGCGAGTTGGACTTAATAAATGGGCTGAGGCAAATGGGATTAGGTCCTTTACACGAATGGCCGAATCGGACTCTTTCGTTTATTGATTTATTATTATTTTGCATGGTTTTACAAAGACAGAAACTTGATTTATCTGCCAAAATTCAGCTGTCAACAATAAGTCACCATATCAAATGATCCTTCTTTGAGAAAAAAAGAAAAGATTAAACTCATAAATCAAATGACATTAACCAAGAAAATGACTAGCAAGCATAGTAAGAACTTTAGTAATTTCAACTTTGCCATGTTGGTTCTCAGCATAATATGCTGTTTTATGAAAGAGAATTCAATTTGCTACCGCACGAACATAAAGGAAGATCCGAAAAGCAAAACTGATATGTATATTTTTCACAAGAATCATTTGTCACGGTTCTTGTCCACTGAATTTCCAAATGTGGATTTTGTTTCAAATGTCAATATAACCGTTCTTTGTACAATTTGTGAGGTGACAAACAACCAAAGCAAATAATCAAGGCATGGATGAGAGCCAAGATTTGCATAAAGTTGTGAGAATAGTGTATGATTGCTATTGATTGTTTTACTAGAATCCATAAATGGGTTTCAGCTAGTGATGTGAGCCTCGGATAAAGAAGAATCGATATGGCAATTCAAATTTGAATGTTCAACAGTAATACTTTTGCTTATACATTTATAGGAAAAGGCGCAAATGACCTGGGTTTTCAAGTTGATAATGGCTTTATAGATAGATGTGATGAGAGATTAGATGAAGAAAATGAAGTTCGACATAAATAACTATAAAAATAATATGAAGAAACAAATGCATTTGAGAAAGAGAAGGAAATACCTAGCTCATTTTTTTAGGGAAGTTCTAATATCTGCAGAAATTAAAAAACTTGCCAGACCAAGAGTTCCTACCCCTCCTAGGTTGCCTCTGACTAGGCCGTCGCCTTCTCCTGGCATTTCCTTCAAACCAATCATGTTTCCAGGAGATGAATGCATTTCCGATGACCACTCCAATCACCAAGCCGCTCCCATAGCCCAAAAGAACAATTTTCCAATCAAGTTCAATTGGCGATCCCAGACCTTCTTCTTGGTGGGTTGAAGGTTGTCTTGACTTATCCCCTGAATCTTGACATTTTGTGGATATGAATTCCCCACATAGTCCCGAGTTTCCTTCGAAAGCATCATTTGAAAACGTATTAAACTGTTTCCCACTAGGCACAGACCCGGTTAGATTGTTGTAAGACATGTTCAGGAAAGAAAGGAACCCGAGTTCTGTTAGCTTCTGGGGGATCTGTCCCGAGAGTTTGTTCAAAGAAAGGTCCAATGACTCAAGCGCTTTGAGATTCCCTAATGATGGTGGGATTTGACCAGTGAGGAGATTATTTGAAAGGTTCAATCCCTGCAGTCCTTTAAGATCACCAATGGCACCCAGGATCTCTCCTTCAAACAAATTGCTAGAGAGGTCAATGACTATGAGGGCTTCTGATATCTTCGGGTAATACAATTTAAGCCCTTTGTAAATCATTGTCATGGAGAAATCGTAATTGCCATAGTAGGTGAAGGAAAAATACCATCTCGGCTGTAGGTTTCTGTGCATGTATGTAAAGTTTCCTGTCTCGGATTTCATGCCATTCAAAGATTGAAAGAATTCCATGGGCAACTTACCGACAAATGCATTAATTGAGAGGTCAAGTATTCGCAGCTTAAGGAATGTCTGACTAGATTGAGGCCTCTCTATGACACGGTGGAATTTATTGGATCGTAAAATAAGAACACGAAGCTCCGGTAGAGATCCCAACCATGATGGGAAGCTGTCCATGATAAGATTGTTTGCAAAGTTGATGAACTCGAGCATCTTGCAATTGGCTAAGGACCTTGGTAAATTGCCTTGCAACTGATTGTCACTCAAATCAAGCATCGTCAACTGCGTCCCCCTCACTAGTAGCTCAGGAATGTTTCCGCAAAAATTGTTGCCTTTTAGGTTCAGTATCTTGAGAGATTCACTGATATTGCCTAAACAAACTGGAAGCACGCCAATCAAATCATTAGAAGACAAGTCTAGTGTGATTGCTAATCTCAAATTGCAGATCCATGGTGGCAATGCTCCCGTCAGCTTGTTGTTGGACGCTATGTAGAACATTGTGGGCGACCGTGCTTCTGGGGGTGGTCCTTGCAACATGTTATGAGATAGGTCTATTGTGTACATATATAAAGGATTGATCGAGTAAGATCGATCAAGACCAGTTAAAAAGTTATGAGAGACATTCAGGTATTCCATGCTATTAAAACTGCCGTTCGACACCCAAAAGGGCACTTCTCCCCTAATGTTGTTATTCGATAGGTCCAACCAATGCATGCTCTCTTGGTTTTGTAAGAATGCCGGAAACTCGCTCAAATTACATGATGCCAGTCCTAGGACACTAAGCTGAGGAAGATTAACATTCGTGCTACTAGTGTGGCATGATAGCCTGTTAAATGATAGTTGCAGCACTATCAATTGTTTGAGCTTGAGAAAGTTGTCTAGCTCAACAGTGCCGCTGAATTTGTTTTTAACAAGGAGGAGGACCTTGAGATTTTGGAGTTGAGAGATTGATGAAGGTATCTCACCGTGGAATTTGTTGACCGCAAGGTCAAGAATGACCAATGGAGTCATGCTCATAAGCCAAGACGGTATATACCCTGATAGTTGATTACTTCGGAGGGACAATATCGTCAACCGAGTGAGGTTCCTGAGCTGAGATGGGATAGTACCGCTTAATTGGTTGCCAATAAATCTTAACTCCACTAGTTGAGACAAGTTTCCAATTGAAGGTGGAATCTCGCCATATAAATTGAGTTCCTCGAGATACAAAACTGCAAGCTTCTTAATCTTCCAAATCCAAGACAAAGAGGAAATGGTCTGGGCAGTGAATGGGCTCATGCCGACATCCAGGTATTCGAGGTTGCTAAGATTAGCAAATGATGCCGGGATGGATCCTGAGAAATTGCCACCACCTATGCCGAGGTGACTCAAGGAAGGAAGGTTTCCAATTGATGAGGGTAATGACCCTGAGAATTGGCAACCGCTTATGTCAAGATAACTCAAGGAAGGAAGTTTTCCAATTGACGCGGGTAACGACCCTGTCAAATTGCATGTTTCGGACTCAAGATCCAAGAATTCCAAGGAACGGAGATTACCGATTGAAGCGGGTAGCTTTCCAGAAAAGCTCGTGCCAGGCACTCGCAGTTGTTTAAGAGGACTACTTGAGTTGAAGTAAGGCAATTGTCCTATGAGAGCTTTATTGTCAACCATCCCAAGATATATCAACTTTGGTAAATTGAAAATGGCAGATGGGAATACACCGTGCAGGTGGCACACATCCATGGTTAGCCCTTTCAAGGAAGTCAGATTTGCTAGGGTGTTGGGCACTTTGGACGACATGTTGACAGCACCTAGTTCAAGTACTTCCAGGCTGGTCAAATTTTGAGCCAGGCTTCTAAGGCCCGGTGCTTTCATCTCCAACAAAAGTGTGTGATTGGATGGATCTAGATTGCAACACAGGTCAAGGTACACCAACCTTGTCAGCTTGAAGATTTCTGACGGGACTCGGCCAGAAAATACGGAAAAGGAGACATCAAGATGAGTTAGTCTTGATAGATCTCCAACTCGGGACGGTATTTGAGAGTAATTGAAGTGATTGCCGCTGAGATCGAGCTTTTCAAGATGGACAAGTTGGAAGAGAGTACTATTGTTGTTGATAGAACCATAGAGAAAACTGCTTTTCAGGTTGAGAATAATCACATGGCCTGTGTTCTCGTCGCACTTGATCCCATCCCAGGAGCAGCAATCCCGACTGTTATTCCAGGATAGAGTCTTCGGATGAGCGAGAGGACCACTCGAGACACTGGTGATGATTTCGTATCTCTCTTTAAACTGCAGTAGTGCAGACATTTCATTCTCAAGACACGAAGATTTCACAAAATGAGAGAGATTGTGAGCGTCAATAGGATGTGACCACAAGTACAAGAAAAAAAGCAAGTGTATGGACATGTAGAAGCGCAATGAGCAAGCCATTTTGTTTAAAACAGAGATAACTTTGTTTTGATGAGTAGAGTATGTGAGAGGGAAGCAGCTTTTATAAGCGGCGCTTGGTGCCTAGGGGTATGAACATGCATCATATCATGGTATGATGCGTCAAATCGATGACTTTGCTAGGGATGTAACACGCAGAAATATGTGCAATACATATGAGTCTTTCAGTGCATGAGCATGACTTTTTGTAGTGCCATAACTTGTAGCAACCGGGGAACATAAGGAAAAACTTTAGGCCAAAATAGAAAATTTGGTTGATTGACTGGAAATTCAGCCAATAGATATGTCATTTGCATGGAAGACTTGGGTCAATAGTTAGTCCAAAAATTTCATACCCAAAGGGTCGTATAGCAACAGCATGATGATCCACTTCACAAAAAATCCTTCCTTGCGGGAAGATAAGGTGAGGAGCCTGTATCATTAAGAAACGGTTTGAGATTATTCCCTCTATTCTAGACCAAAAGTATTACTTCATACTTCATGACAAAAGCAAACAAGTCTATGGAGTGATTCAAATTAAGGGTCGAAATTGAAGACTTTGGTTGCTCATTTGGACCCTCTCATTCACTCAATGATCACTTTGCGTTGGACCTTTTTATTTGTGATGTTAATACTGTTTCTGCTTTGAATTTATGATCTGTGAACACTTTCGTTGGTCACTAATGAGGAATGTGACTTAATGTTAAGCAATGCGTTTGGAGATATTATGACTGTTAAGAGTTTTGAACAGTCTTACTTATTGAGAGTGAGAATAGAAGCATAATAAAGGCAATTGTCTGAGGAATTAGACATTTGTAATGTTGCCTAATAATTTCTCGCTACTTGTTATTTGTATATTGCCGAAACGAATGGAACCTGGAGACAAACTACACCTTTGACGGCGCCAACAAGATCTAAAACAAATTTAGCTAAGAAGAGCAAACCATTAATCTTAAAAACATAAACAAGTTTCATCACCGAAAATTGAAAATTAGAAGTCGATAATTTTTTTTCCAGCTAATAACTATTAAGATTTATTAAACGAAGGAGATAAATACACAAAAGCCATGTACCACATGGCACTCTAAAGTGTGAGTTTTGCATAGCCATTATTTTTATGTTCGCTTTGTAAAGTCTCTTATCCTAGCAAATCTCTGCTTTTATGCTTAATTTGGTAACAAATCCCCAATCACTAAGCAATAAATAATAGATTTATTTATTTTTGTAATAATATCCAAGCAAATCACTTGTTCTTATGCATATTTGGTAATAAATCTCTAACGATATATAAAAAATAAAAGACCTGGCAACATTAAAACATAATTCTTTCATGTATAAAGAGATTCTAAGTAGATGTGCGATCAAAGTTATTGGGTAGGTTAAATTCTATTTTTGTTCTCAAATCTGCTTTCCTGCGTGTGTTCAGAGCAATGCTACTAGGGACGTAGGGCGCTTGATGCATGGGGAAAGCGAGCATGCCGCATTGCACGCTACGATGCATCAAAATCAATGAATTTGCCAGAGATAAAACACACAAGACACGGACAATGCGACACGGGCAATGCACTTGAATCTTTAGGTGCATGGGAATGACTTTGTGCAGTGCTGTATAGGGTTAACTCCTGGGGAACATAAGGAAAATCTTCGTGCCGAAATTGACAAATAGATCTGCATTTGCATGGAAGACTTTGAGTCAACAATTTGTCCAAAAATTTGCAAACCGAAGGGTGTCATTTAGCAGCATGTGATGGTTCCCTACACAAAAGGTCCTTCTGTAGGAAGATAAGATGAAGGCTTCTGTGGTTCATAAGACCGTTTGAGGTTATTCCCTTCATTCTAGGGAAATGTATCCATTCATAAGTTGTGACAGCAGGAAATAAGTGCATGACAGCATGACTTGTGCAGTCCCGTAACATGTAGCTACCGGGGAACATAAGAAAACACTTCAAGCCGAATAATCAAATGGTTGATTGACTGAAAATTCAGCCAATAGATTTGTATTTGCATGGAGACTTGGTCATCAGTCAAATTGAGGGGTCATATAGCAACAGTAAGATGGCCCCCTTTACAAAAAGTGTCTCACCGAGAAGACAAGATGAAGAATCTGCATGGTTAATAGAGAGTTAGAGGTCATTCCCTCCATCATAGGCAAATGTATCCATCCACAAGTTGTGACAACGGGAAAAGAGACTTTGGTTTATTTTAGTGCATGACAACATGAATTGTGCGGTGCCTTAACGTGTAGCTACCAGGGAACATAAGAAAACACTTCAAGCCGAATAATCAAATGGTTGATTGACTGAAAATTCAAGCAATAGATTTGTATTTGCATGGAAGACTTGGGTCAGCAGTCAAATCGAGGGGTCATATAGCAACAGTAAGATGGCCCCCTTTACAAAAAGTATCTCACCGAGAAGACAAGATGAAGAATCTACATGGTTAATAGAGAGTTAGAGGTCATTCCCTCCATCATAGGCAAATGTATCCATCCACAAGTTGTGACAACGGGAAAAGAGACTTTGGTTTATTTTAGTGCATGACAACATGAATTGTGCAGTGCCGTAACGTGTAGCTACCGGGGAACATAAGAAAACACTTCAAGCCGAATAATCAAATGGTTGATTGACTGAAAATTCAACCAATAGATTTGTATTTGCATGGAAGACTTAGGTCAGCAGTCAAATCGAGGGGTCATATAGCAACAGTAAGATGGCCCCCTTTACAAAAAGTATCTCACCGAGAAGACAAGATGAAGAATCTGCATGGTTAATAGAGAGTTAGAGGTCATTCCCTCCATCATAGGCAAATGTATCCGTCCACAAGTTGTGACAACGGGAAAAGAGACTTTGATTTATTTTAGTGCATGACAGCATGACTTGTGCAGTGCCGTAACGTGTAGCTACTGGGGAACATAAGAAAACACTTCAAGCCAAATAAACAAAGGGTTGATTGACTGAAAATTCAGCTAATAGATTTGTATTTGCATGGAAGACTTGGGTCAGCAGTTAGGCCAAAAATGGCAAATCGAGGGGTCATATAGCAACAGTAAGATGGCCCCCTTTTCAAAAATATCTCACTGAGAAGACAAGATGAAGGATCTGAATGGTTAATAGAGAGTTAGAGGTCATTCCCTCCATCATAGGCGAAATTGAAGACTTTGGTTGCTTATTTAGCCTGTTTCGTTCACCCAATAGTTGCTTTGTGTGTGACCATTTTGTTTGCGACATTAGTGCTATTTTCACTTCAAATTCACAATCGGTGAATATTTCCTTTGGTTACCGATAAGGAATGTACTTTCTATTGTATAATGCTTTTAGAGAAATTAAGATTGTTCAAAATTTGGAACAGTCTCCCTTATCAAGAGGGAGAGAGAGGCGGAATTGGCCCTTGTCTTGTGTAGATTGTTGCTCCCAAACAATCACAGGCGTTTGGATTGTGCATTAGCCTAACATCGTTGCCTAATATTTTCCCATTGCTTGGTTTGTTTATGCCGAAAATAATAGAAAGCAGAAAATATACTGATCTAGAAAATAAATTAATTTCAAAGTATGTTTGGTTGTAGTTTGCAAATAATATGAAAATCCGTTTGTTGTAAGAAAATAATGAAATTCACATTTTTTAATAAGTCTCGAGTGCAACCTTGGTCCCCAGTTCGGGCGCCAGAAACCCAGGCCCGGGCACCAGTTCCCTAGCCCGGCCTCGGGGTAAAAATCCTGAGAACATGGATGCACGAACGCCTCAACCTTCTTGAGATCCTCTCTTTCAGTCTTCTTGGCATCTACAAGCATTACCATACCGCAAACGAGGTCCCCATTTGCCGATGAATAAAACACGAGTTTTTCAGACTATAATACTTATGATACGTGGAGTTAAACCTCTTATAGCACTAAAGACCTCATCAGTGGCGATCCAGTCATAGGCTATAATACTTAACTGGACGAACGTGAATTAAGCCTCTAAAATTTGTACTTAAGGTAGTGACCCTTCGGTATTTCTTACTCGATCTCACTACAAATAGAATGAAAAACCAGATAAAGTACCTGAACGGAAATCCGGGCATGTCGACAAAGGCGCAACCAAGCTTGCATTGCCGTGATCAAAGGGAAAAAAAACTTGAGATGTCTTAAATCTTTTGAACGCAATTCAAGGAACAAAATAGGCACTCATGCATTTCTTCTTGCTCAATAAGTCTTAACTTCGTGTCAAGATTAATTAAACTCAAATAGACATGTTGAAGATAAATCATCCACAGGCAATTCAATGACGCATCTACTTTTCCTTGGGGGCTTAGCCGTTTTGTTCATATCGCCTAGTTGAGTAGAACCAGAGCAAACTGTTTGCGATTGTGTATACGGTACCACATTTTTTCGTGCTATACACGAAGTTTTGTCTTAACTAAGCATACAAGATGATTGTGTATAAGCAATTAGACATTTGTATTGTTGCTTAATATTTTCTTACTGCTTGTTCTATGTATATTCCGAAACAAAATAACTTTGTTGTTGGCACCATCAATTCTTATGCATATTTCGGTTATAAATCTCTAATCCATGTATGAGAAATAAAAGAGATGCATTTTTGGTGATAAACATTTAAAAAAACATTAGTTTTCTTGTTTCGTATAGCGATTGTAATTAGATGACCCAACAAATTTTATGGCAGATTTCTATCTTATTCTCAAATGTGTCTTTTTGACTCTGTGCAGTGCAATGCTACCGAGGAAGTAGATTTTATAGGCGGTGCTTGGTGCATAGCACGCTATGATGCATCAAAATCAATGACTTTGTTAGTGACAAAAGACGCAAAATATGGGCAATGCATATAAATATTTTAGCGCATGACATCATGACTTGTGCAGTGCCGTAACGTGTAGCTACCGGGGAACATAAGAAAACACTTCAGGCCGAATAAACAAATGGTTGATTGACTGAAAATTCAGCCAATAGATTTGTATTTGCATGGAAGACTTGGGTCAACAGTTAGTAAGATGGCCCCCCTCACAAAAAAGTATCTCACTGAGAAGACAAGATGAAGAATCTGCATGGTTAATAGAGAGTTAGAGGTCATTCCCTCCATCATAGGCAAATGTATCCATCCACAAGTTGTGACAAGGGGAAAAAGGTCTATGAAAGTGAAGGCTTGACAGAGTACCACATGGCACTCTGAAGTGTGAGTTTTGCATAGCCATTATTTTTATGTTCGCTTTGTAAAGTCTCTTATACTAGCAAATCTCTGCTTTTATGCTTAATTTGGTAACAAATCCCCGATCACTAAGCAATAAATAATAGATTTATTTATTTTTGTAATAATATCCAAGCAAATCACTTGTTCTTATGCATATTTGGTAATAAATCTCTAACGATATATAGAAAATAAAAGACCTGACAACATTAAAACATAATTCTTTCATGTATAAAGAGATTCTAAGTAGACGTGCGATCAAAGTTATTGGGTAGGTTAAATTCTATTTTTGTTCTCAAATCTGCCTTCCTGCGTGTGTTCAGAGCAATGCTACTAGGGATGTGAGGCGCTTGGTGCATAGGGGAAAGCGAGCCGCATTTGTGACATCCCAAATTTTCAATTTTGTTTTCTTCTGATTGAATCGAGCGTTTCATTGACGTGTTTATAGGGTTATTCTCAGAACTGATCATTCTTAAGATAACTAGACTATCTGGGGAAATTATTAGGAATTTTAAGGCAATAGACTTGAGAATTCGACCGGGAATCGGCTTCTCGACCGTATCAATCTTTAGAGGTTATTACGGCACAGTTAAAAATCGATTTGAAAACAGAGATAGACTGGATCGACAGTGATGTGTGGCTAATCGTGGGTGACACCATTAAATTAGAAAATTCATGTCGACCGGCACTAGACTGATTTTCTTATTGTTTTGGTACCCTATGTTTGTATTTGAATCCTCGAGATTTTTACGATAATCGAGAGTCGCCAATGAGTCGAGTGGGTTCATAGTGGTTCGAAGAAAATCGACCACGAGTCAATTGCACTTAAAAATATCTGAAAGTTACCCGGTAGCCTAGGTCGCGCTAAAAACGCGTCGAATAGAAATTAACCGCCAATTCGAGTCCGATTTCAGAAATTGAAGTTTCGGTCATGTCACAATAAATTCTAGGAGTGTCGATTCAGTCTTAGAAAATTTTTCGGAGATTTCGAGATTTTTACGAAAAATCGGTTCAAACGCCGCGGAAAATCAACGGAAATTCGGATGGGCTCAATTAAAGGAAATTTTGACTTCAAAGCCGAGCCTTTGAGTGTTGGAGACTAGCATAAAATGGTATGAGATTTTCCTTCGACGAAATCGGACCTCAATTTGGGAAATTGAGTAAGAAAATTGAATTAATTTGGGTGAATTTCGAAATTGGAAAGAGGGCAGAAATTTGGGGCTTCAATTAGGTTTATTTGGTGAATTTTTAATGCAAGAAAGTATTGGAGATTTAAGTGATAAGGTTGGAAAGTATTTGAGGGGACAAGCAATCAATGGAATAGATAATCCTTGTTGACTAATTGCCATTTCCTTTCAGAAGCTTCTTCGGCACGCCCATCCACCGACTCCTCCTGCGCACGTCTCCACTTTGCTTTTCATTTCCACTGGAAGTCCTTTGAATCTAACTAGCAAAAACTCCATCTCCATCCACCGAGCTACTCCCCATCATCGTTGGACTTTCTGCCAATTGTTTGACCCCATCCCCACGCCCACGATGCTCCACCGAAACCTCGGTTCTTCAACTCCTGCCAGCACGCCCACGCGTCCAAGCTCCAGCAAGCTCGATCTTCACCGGTCAACAAATCAGTGTTGAAGACACCGAAGCTGACCGCCTTCGGCACCCACGCGTCCAAAGCACGGTTCTTCGGTCAACAGCCGCAGGTTGCTCCCATTTTGTTGACCACCGAGCGAAGTCGAAGCAGCTCCGTTCTTCACGGCATCTTCTTCAGCTCGTGCGAAGCGGCCCAACCCAGTAACTTCACGTGCGACACCTCCTGCCGTTACCTCGAGCAGCACCGTTCGAAGCCACCTGCCCGCACCTCCACCGAAGACCAGCAAACTGCTGCAGCTGCTTCGTCGTCCACGCATCCAGGAAGCCACCGAGAAGCCAACCCACGAGATCTTCAGTCCAGCTACTCGAAGACTTGGGCCAACGACAGAAATTGCTGCCTCTTTCTCGGCCCACATCTGCAGCCTTCGAGCCCATCAATCCAGCAGCAAGTCTTCAAGCCCAGTCCAGTCCAAGTGAATTATTTGGTCAAGCCCAGTCCAGTAGCCCATCAACTGGAATTTTGAGGCCCAATTTCTAGCAAAGCCCAAGGATCCAACAAGTTCGGCCCAGCATCTTTGCTCGCTCAGCCCAAGAATTTCAAAAGGCCCAAGCCCAAAGTTTCTGCAGGCTTGCTAAGTTTTAGGCCCGGCCCAAGCCTGCCGGTGTCGTCGAAAATCCGATTTCGGCCGCCGTTGCGTCGCCGTCACGATGATTCGGTCTCCGCTTTTGCCGAATGAGTTTTAATCACTAATGCTTTCTTAGTCTGCTAATTATACTTAGGGTTGGTTAGATTTAATTAAATGCAATTAGGTCGTTAGATAAATTAAATTAGAGACTTAATTATGCATGTTAGGTGGTTAGAAATAGACATTAACAAGTAGATATGCCATGTTATTTATTGAACGAGTCTCGGTAATTTTCCGGGCTCGTCTCAGCTTCCAATCAGGCATTACGGGCATAAATTGGATTTTTTTAATATTTATTTATTTAATTTTCGAAATTAATTATTTAATTATTTATTTTTCCGGAAATTTAACCGGGATGGCTGGTGACCGGAATTTTGTGCTGATCGTCGTGGTGCAGTCCGTTTATTTATTTGAGCTTTAGTTAGTGCTAAAGTAATTTATGAGTGAATTTAAGATTCATTCCTAATTTGAATCTTGAGAGGGTCGGGTGGAACCGTAAAGCCACTAGATCTTGAGAGGGTCGGGTGGGACCGTAAAGCCACTAGATCTTGAGAGGGTCGGGTGGGACCGTAAAGCCATTAGATCTTGAGAAGGTCGGGTGGGACCATAAAGCCATTGAATCTTGAAAGTGGCATCTAAAAGGGCACGTGGGCTCGGTGATTTGATGCATCACTTTGGTGAACTAGTGCTGTCACGACCTCCTTTTTCCGTTCGGGGGAAAATAAAGAATGGTTTAGGGGTATTTGCCTAAAGAGGCGGACCAATGGCCCTAAATTAGGCGCGGGCTCTCCCAAGCCCATATCTCGCGTGACGTTGGATTTTGTTTTTTAGTTCTTAACAACCTAAATATTTCTAGGAGTCGCCACTAGCCTATTGGGGTCGGCTAGAAACCAATCAAGACACGGGAGTGTTGTCTCAATTCCTACGCAACCAGAGATTTCTAGGAACGGGGACTTGTTTACGCCAATGTTTCTATTAGCGCCCTTGCGGTACCACTAACTTGGAAGGTTTTAATCTAAATGGCCACACCATCTTGATTACCAATTATAATCTTTATGAAATCGCTAAGTGTCCATGCAAATGTTTTTGTAGTTTTTTTTTTTAAAATGTCTAGACTAATCCTAACATAATTTAGAAGAGAAATTTACACTCGAATTAATGAAAAGCGGTGCATAAGTAAACATCCAAGAAATTGAAATAACTTGAAAATAAATGCGGAAAATGAAAACCCGATACAAGTCGGGCAAATAATATTACATGGCCTTGTTATCACGCCCCGGGACAGGACCCCCGTGAGCAAAATGAGAATTTAAATATGCATGAAATTACCCTAGATGCATGAAATTACTCTAAATAATTTTAATCTAAGCAAAATAGATTATTTACAAAAATGGTTATAAAATACTAAAATATCATTTAATTAGAAAAAATGACTTTATAAAATTAGGAAAATCTCCTAGATGTCATTTTTGGCTTAATTTGATAACATTCAACATTTTTTGATATTTTTGAAATTTTCGTATTTTTTTTTAAATATTAATAATAATTCCTTAAACCGATCTATGCTAACATGGAGTAACACAGCACATGAATATCACAATAACCGAGCTCAAATCGACCGTTTCAAGATCGAAACTTGGTTTGCGCATTTCATCGAACACTTGGCGTGCATTAAATCACCCCAAAACAGCTTCGCGGGCCATGTTTGCGGCCTTCAATCTTCACCCATGAGCAATATTATGTGGAACTAAAGCATCAAGATTATACTACCACATGCAAGGAGCAATATTAGATAGAATTCACAGCCTACAACACACAAGAACCCAGCTAAAATCGTCCTCAAATACACGGGTTTGAGCGGATTTTGCAAATCTGGGTTTGAACCCAAGTCAAGCAAACATGTTGCATGCCCATGTTCAAGCCCCGACACTTATCACATGCAAGATCTAAGGGAAACACTACTTAAACCGAGTGAAAGTAGGTAACATGAGCTTTCAAATGCAACAAAAATCATAGAGAATGGCCCACTGAAAGACATCAAAACGACCTCTCCAAGAAGCACACATGCAAAACTCTTGAATAGATTCCAACACTTAGAAAAATTTCCACCTCGAAAATCAGTCTTTCGGACTAGTTTTCCTCTTGATTTTCGTGATAAAAAAATGTTCAAAATTAAACCAAAATACATCTAGGATGCTTACCTTGCTTCCTAGCTTCCCTTTCAAGTGACTCTTGGCCAAGGAAACCAAGAAATTATCCTCGGGAGGCACGTGGAAGTTGGCTTCTTCAACTGGAAAACCAGATCTGCAAAGAAAGAACTGATAACGAAGGTTTTCATTAACCTCCAAAATTAGACTCCGTGACTTTTTTTGTTGGAAAAATAAACACCCAACAAAGCTATATGTATTCTACTTTGGTTTTGAACTCATGGTTTTCCTCATTTGTCTCTCAACCTTCTCAAAAACACTCGTTTTCTCTCACTCGTGACCAACCGGGCTCAACACTTAGAAAAATTCAGACTTTCTTTGGCCCGCCAAGAGGGTAGTTTTTCGGGGGGCTTTAGGAGGCCTTCCCGATCTCCATTTGGGACGTGCGACCTATGGTTGGAAAGATATTTGAGTGAAGTTTCACTCTCTAGTTGAAGGTTTTGGCTAATTTTGGCTGCAAGTTTATGAAAATTGCACTTTTCTCTCTCAAGGTCGGTCTGGAATTTCTGGGTTTTCTTTTCTGGAGTTGCTTCTGAAGGTGTCTTTGGCGGACGACCGTGTGCTCTCTCCTCTCCTTCTCGTCTTCTCTATCTCTTTTCCTGAAAGAGCTTGCTTCCGTGATCTTATCCACTCAATTGGAGGAGTTTTGGTCGGTCTTTTGTCCACCTACCAAGCCTGTCAACAGGGCTACTTCAACAACTTTCTGACTTAGCCAAATTTCCACTCTTGCAGCTGTTGAGTGTCCGGACTTTGCTGCGACTTTCCCGTGCTTTCAGCAGCTTATCCCTGGCCATTTCTTGTCCACTTGCACTAATCATTATGGACTTCAATCACGTGCAAAGATCGGGTTAGATGGGCGGCTGAGGAGGATATGGTGGGGCCACCAAGTTGCTTACTCAGCAACTCCGAAATGAGGCTAAACCGTGGGCTGGGTTTTGGTAGCTCGTTTGAGTACTTTAATCCATCAATTTGGCTGCGATTTTTGATCAATTAGCAAGCTCATGCATAGTAGTTTAATATCTCTACCAGATTTCGCAATTTTGCCCAACCAATTTTGCAAGAAAGTCCCTCAAAATTGGCCATTTCTTATCCGAAAATATCCAATTCAATACCAACTTGGTCTTTTTGGCCCGATTTGATTGATTCGAGTTGGCCCAAATTCAATTTCAACTTAATTGGTGACCAAGGTGATGATTTAAGGGTTCGGGCAAAATTTTGCAAAATTTGCGAATTGGTCCCTCAACTTTTGGAAATTGCATTTTGGCCCAAATTTGCCATTTTAATTCCAATCTGACCTCCTGGGCTTGGCTAGTCACATTTAGATCATTGGCCCCAACTTTTTTTAATCTTTTTTTTTTATCCTTTTTTATATATTTAATTTAATTAATTAATTTTTTTTTTTGAAGGAAAACCATATTCCATTTAAAACACTATATTAAATGCCTAGATAATCTATATGCAAGAATTTAATTTGAAATATTTTTGTGGAAAAACAAGTTCCCATTTTTTTGGAAATGATTTTTGGATAAAAATTTAAGTGTCAACAGCTGCCCCTCTTTGGAAGGAAGCTCAAAGAGATTTCTTTCAAAGATAAGGTGACACCTAATTTTTTGTTTTGTTTTTTTGTTTTTTGTTTTTTTTTTTTTAATAGTAAAATGAAAATGCAAGTAAGCTTAATGTAAAGAGTGTAGTTTAGGGATGTACCTATGAATACTTTGAAAAGTGTGGTTTAAGGATATACCCACGAACCTTGTGATTTAAGGCAGTCCCACGAACCGTGTGGTTTAAGGCAGTCCCACTAACCGTGTGGTGTGGTTTAAGGCAGTCCCACTAACCTTGTGGTTTAAGGCGTTCCACTCAATCCTTGTGGTTTGCTGCGCCCACAAACCGTGGGTGGAGCTTAAGCGAAATTCCCATCTAACCTGCGATGAAGCCGCAATCCTACCTAACCTGCGGGTATGCATAGCGCCCCACTAACCGTGGTTTAAGGGCAGCCCCAATTTAACCGTGGTGGTTTATATGTCCATCAACCGTGTGTGGTTTACAAGTGCATCACTAACCGTGGTGGTTTAAGGCAAATTCCCACTAACCTTGTGGCGCTTAAGCGCGCCCCACAAACCTCGTGGTTTACATAGTCCTACTCAACTGCAGGGTTTATGCGCCCCACTAACCGGTGGTTTGGCGCGCCCCACTCAACCTCGTGGGTTTAAGCAGCCCACTCAACTGCGGTTTTACAAGGCCCCACCTAACCGCGGTGTGGTTTAAGGCGGCCCCACTAACCTTGTGGTTTAAGGCAACCTAACAACTCGGTGGTGTGGTTTAAGGCAACCCACTAACCTTGTGGTTTACAGCCCCATCAACCGCGGTGGTTTACAAGCGCCCACTAACCGTGTGGTTTAAGGCAGTCCCACGAACCGTGTGGTTTAAGGCGGTCCCACTAACCGTGTGGTTTAAGGCAGTACCACTAACCGTGTGGTTTAAGGCAGTCCCACGAACTTTGTGGTTTAAGGCAGTCCCACAAACCTTGTGGTTTAAGGCAATCCCACGAACCTTGTGGTTTAAGGTAGTCCCACTAACCGTGTGGTTTAAGGCAGTCCCACTAACCTTGTGGTTTAAGGCAGTCCCACGAACCTTGTGGTTTAAGGCAGTCCCACTAACCGTAAAATGTATGGTTTGAGGATGACCAAGAACCTCTGAAAGTGCATGGTTTAAGGCTAACCCATGAACCCTTTGAAATGGCATCTTGAAAATATATGGTTTAAGGCTAACCCATGAACCCTTTAGAATTGCAAGGTTTAAGGATAACCAAGAACCTTTTGAAAATATATGGTTTAAGGCTAACTCATAAACCCTTTGAAATTGCAAGGTTTAAGGAATAACCAAGAACCTTTTGAAAATGCATGATTTAAGGCTAACCCATGAACCTTTAGAATTGCAAGGTTTAAGGATAATCAAAAACCTTTTGAAAATGCATGGTTTAAGGCTAACCCATGAACCCTTTGAAATGGCATCTTGAAAATACATGGTTTAAGGCTAACCCATGAACCCTTTAGAATTGCAAGGTTTAAGGATAACCAAGAACGTTTTGAAAATACATGGTTTAAGGCTAACCCATGAACCCTTTGAAATTGCAAGGTTTAAGGATAACCAAGAACCTTTTGAAAATGCATGGTTTAAGGCTAACCCATGAACCCTTTGAAATTGTATGGTTTAAGGATAACCAATAACCTTTTGAAAATGCATGGTTTAAGGCTAACCCATGAACCTTTAGAATCGCAAGGTTTAAGGATAATCAAAAACCTTTTGAAAATGCATGGTTTAAGGCTAACCCATGAACCCTTTGAAATTGCAAGGTTTAAGGATAACCAAGAACCTTTTGAAAATGCATGGTTTAAGGCTAACCCATGAACCCTTTAGAATTGTGTGGTTTCACTGGAGGAACCTGTCATTCGAGAATATTCTGAAATGGATACTGCACATCAAATAGAATTCATTATGACAAGTATTCTAGTAGCGAAAGCATACTAGATGAGATCGATTTCAGCACGTGTCATCAGAAACAAATATCAAAAGTGTATCGATAATGAGAATGCCATGATTGCATAAACAAATCAAACTAATCTCGACCACTTGACAAACTCATACAATTGCCATCACGCTCGGATGATATCATTAATCGTCAAATTCTCTTGGGAGAAAAATCCTTGTTGAAATGACCTTGACTTATGAGAAAGGTCTGTTAAGTATGCCGAGCAAAGACACCTAGTCAGAAAGGGCTTCTCGCATATTCTCAAGAAAATGGCTATTTGATCCCATCTATTCATGTGGGAAATAAACTGATCACTCAATCTCACTCTTCCAGTGTGCAAGGCTTTGAATCATTCGCAATAAGTACACATTGACCAATCTAAGAGGTCTTTTAGAAGGACCGTAGTGCAGGTTTGGTCATGGTTTTAGCAATGGATAAGCATCATTGGCTATGAAATGAATTAATCACCGATCAACATCTTCGCCGGGTTTACAAGTCAAGAAACCTTGAGATGAGATAAGACAACCTTACTCTCACTTCTTCAAGCAGCATCTTCTTTGGGAATCCTAATTTCCACTCGAATTATCCCAATCTGAAGAGACTTTGGGAATAGGTTGTAATGTTGGTTGGGTGAAAGGCTCAAAAGGCTTAGATCTTTTTGTCGATGGGGGATTTGAGAGTTGGTGATTATCATGGCATCATTACCATATCATCCCTTTTTTTTTCTTTTTTTTTTTTTTAAAAAGCACTTGACTTTTAAAATTCGAATTGTCTCGAAAGTCATTTGACTAATCATCTTAACATAATGGCTTTTGCATTTGCAATGATTTTCTTTTCAATGCAGGCATTTTTTTTTTGCCATTTTTGCTTTCATAGAGATATTTCTCTTGATGCAATTGTTTTTCTTCCACTCTCCTTTTTTTTTCTTTTTTCGGGCATTGGCCTTGCTTTTACCAGGCACACTGCTTTTTCATGCCCCTTAATTTTCACTTGACTTTAGCTCTTTTGAACTTTTTAAGCTCTTAGGACTTTCGAGATGCTTTTCATATTCTCATATAAACATCACTTGCCTTGGCAAATCATATGCCTTGCCTCAAATGTGGGGAGATAATCACCACTCGGGTTTTAGAAATGAATAGTTAGGCTCAATATGGTTTAAGCAAAGGGTATCGGTGTTTGGGTAGAGAAAAGAATGCTCTTCTTCACCTTGGGATGCTTCGAGCTTCAATAAGAATTCACCTGAAGTTACCACAAAAAGATTTATGCAAGTGAGAGCAAAGAAACCTTTCTCATCTTTCCTCTCCAAATAATATCAACCCAAACCTCCATAATTGCCCCATCGTGGGGTGGTTCTTGACAGGGGTATTTTGTAGAAAATCTTCACATCAAAAGGCTCAAATGGGCTAACTATTGTCACATGTGGTGTGCATGATAGATGAAAGAAATGCCTCTCATCATCTTGATCTATGTACCACTTGCGAATGAATTCATTGACCCTAAACAACACGGGTTTTCTTTTTCACTCGAATCTCAGAGTGCTTAAAGGACATGTTTGGAAATGGGTTGCCTTTCCTCATCCTAAGTGTTTCTCGCTTGGCATAAGCAACATCGCCTTTCATTTTGTTGAGATCATCTGAGTGGATTAATCTCCATAGAGAACTTTGATTCCAAATGAGTGATCCATCGAGTGGATGGACAATTTAAAGGTAAAAAAGATTTTTGCAAACCTTATGGAAAACTTGTTTCTTCAATTTCCATTTTTTGCGCTTGTTTCTAGAAAAACACTAAATGTTTTTTTTTTTTTTTTTTTTTGCGATGGACATTCTCCATTTATTTTCCATTTGATTTTGAGAAGAATGGTACTTACCTGTGCCTTAGTAGTTAGGCGACCCTACAAAGAACAAAAGGGAATGTGTTAGTACATGAATCCTCAGGGATCGTAAAACTGGAGACGATACAACATTACCCTTGGTCAGCTTCACCATTTGGCGGCAAACAGCAGCATGAACCTATTGTTTTAAGACTTGAAGAGATTCTCAAGTCTTTGGTCTCATTAGTTCAAGCATTTTCCTCATTTTGCAAAAGTAAGAGATGCAAAAAGTTTTTTATTTTTATTTATTTTTTATTTTTTTACATGGCAACCTTGTTGCCGTTTCCGAGGATCGAACCCCGGACCTCTCGGACCCGTTCATTCATTCCCTATACCACCAGGCCGAAGCGCCGGTAGTGTCCATGGGGCACTTCCTTTTTTATTTAATTGAACTGGCTCTTGAACTCCACCAAGTTAGGTGAATTTGACATGTGTTACCTCCATATGCTTGCTTGGTCCATATAGATTATGCTTCAATCAATTTCTCGAGTTTGTTCCTCGAATACTGACGCTTCCTGTCAAACAAGAGAACTACGTCAAAAATGAAGTTTAGATGAGGCATTTTGGAAACGATACCGAATTACCCTTCTCCTACATCTAACTTTCATTGTCTTGTGTTTCCTCTTCATGCGCCTTTGCTCCTCATGTGTTAACATTTCCTTGAAGATCTTGCTATCAAAGATGTTATCGAATTTATTCAGAATGGACGTCAAAGATGAAAGGAGAGGGGTACTCATTGTTTCTACATGTGAGGGCATTGCTCCTTGGATGTTTTACTCCATTTATTCCATCAAAATGGATGGTTGGGCCTTAACATGCCTTCTTGGTATAAGGTGTTGCTCCAGTGGTCAATGTGCACCTTTTCCTACAAGAGATGGGGCATGTTACTTATATTCCAAAATTGAATTGGGCTAATTTAGGAACGATACTCCCTTTTTGTGCTGAATCAATTGATTGTGTTTCATCTTGCTCATGGGTAGAGTTATTCTACTTTAAGTGATTTGCCCCATTCATCAACTGCAAGGAAAAAGAGACGAATATGTTATTTTCATACTCGACATAATTCATTTTAGGAATGGTATACTCCCTTTTACGGCATATCTGATGACCGCGTTCCATCCCGTTTTCTTGGCTATGGAGACGGATTTGCCCTCACGATTGACAACAATTCACTTGACAAATATCTATTCCATTTGAATCTTTCCCCTTTTTAGGAGTGGGGTGACTTAGGCATTGCGTGCTCCCGATCCATTTTGTGGCCATCTGCCCCAATTAAAATTTCCCCTTTTAGGCTAGGTGATTTTTCGCCATTTTTGCTATGTCAATGCATTTCCCACTTCACAATCTGTAAGCATGGGTGCTATGTCAGTTTATGAATGAGTTGTTTTGACTTTTGGAACGAACACACCCTTTTCTTTTAGAGATCGTGTGATTCTGGACCAGGTTGTCCTCCCCATGTAATCTTGTTGCTTGCTAGTAGTTTGCCTCACTAAAATCTGCACAAAGTACAAGGACAAGTCATTCCTAAAATAAATTGAATTTAACTTGAAACGATTACCACCTTTTATTCGAGGGCAACATTTGATGACCGATTCTTGTTTGTGTGCATCTATATCTTGAAGTGTTGTCTTGCAGACCCCCAATAATCATCTCCATACAGGATTGGATGCCAAGAAACCATTGGAAGTGTAAGGATTACAATTGCTTCTTGTTTGCAACCAACGAAGTAGTTTGATGCCAAAGAATGTCTACAAATTTCTTTTTCCACAAAGAATGTCAAATTAATATAAGGTCATCTAGGATGTGGAACTTCTGTGGAAGCCACTTTCGAAGCTATAAAGATTGTCGTTAGGCTAGTAGATTTGTGATCTTCGAGGCTTTGACGGTTCTTTTCACACTTAATCGCAATGTTTGAATTCATATGTCTATTAGGGACAGGCCCGCGCTTTTGTCTTTCCAAAGGAAGTAAATGTCAATCTTGAACAAAACCATCATTTTACCTGTTTGACAAAAATGGATGGTCGAGTTAGTGGTTGCATAAGAAATCCCTATTGGAACGATTACAACCTTACCCCTTTGAAGCATCATCCTATGGATCAACCTACGAAAGCGATTAAGTGAAGAGACAAAGTATTATGCAAGTTCTTCTTGAAACTCATTTTCAAACATTTTGAAGCTAAGGCATAAAATTCAGCCCACAGGGTCCGTTTGAAACACTTCAAGTGTTTTGAAGAATATGACTTTATGAAATCTAGCTTCATTATTAAAAAAATGTGAGTTGTATGATTTACAAAAGCATTTGATTGGGTCCACAATCAAAACCCAAAACACAAAATATGGTTCCTAATAGGAATAATGACAAGGATAAAGTACAAGAAACTCTTCCGTAGAGGAGCATAATAAACACAATTCATGTCCTAGCTTTAAAGTCCACTTTTGGCATGGTCAAGCAAAAGGAGTTCAAGGAGTGGTTGTCACAAATGATCTGCGAAAAGAATATAATGTCAGTACATGAATGGAAAATTGATCTCTCAATAAAGCCGCCTCTTACAATGAAATCAAGGCGATGATACCTTCTCCGTAGTATCCACTTACGAGAATTTGGTATTTCATCAAGATTTTATCAGTAAGAGGAGATTTCATTAAAAGATCGATCCGCGGCTATCAATGGAATGCCCATTCGGTTCCAAAAGTTTCATACACAAATAGGGCATTGATTTTGAAAGATTAATTTGTAATTTCACTCATGCAAAGGTGAGGTGATTTTTATTTTGAGAAATCAATACACAAAATGTGATTTGAATTTCAAAATGCGACCAAGAATTTTCTTGAAAATTTGATTTTAATTCTATGCCCCAAGATGTAATCTTGACTTGGAAGAATTTCTATACAAAATGTGACTTTGAGTTTGTAATTGAAAATTTAAACAAAAACATATGTTCTAATCTAGGCCAGATCAGATGCATTTGAAATGTTTGTTTATCAAGAGTGAATGGCAAGCCTATATTTTCAAGGGCATTCCATTGATTTCCGTGAATCTCAAAAAATGAAAATTTTAATCCGAAGTGAGCAAGTAGATGGAGAAATCGTACTTACAGTGGGTGAAGAGACTCTCTTTTTTTTTTTTTTTAATCACATAGACATGCGGATGTAAACTTGTGAGGTTTGACGCATAAAGGTGGAATTCTAAAGGCTTAAAGTCCCCATTTTGATTAGATCAAAAGAGTTTTCCCCACTCCGCACTTACGTCGGACAGTTCTCTTTATCATTAATCATAATGAGCGGGACCAAAAGTGGATAACCATGGGTCATTCCCCGCACGGGTTCCATCTTTTGGCACCTCCTATGGGCTTCCTGGTGCGATCGGGGTTTTAGATCGCGGGTTGTGTGTGTAAATGTGTAGTGCAAGTATGAAGGCATGCACAACAATTGATATCCAAACAACACTTCAATTTCATCCATATAGACATACATTCCTACACCTCCCTGCAAAATAAATGGGTCAACAGACACTCCACCCCTTATTACTCCAAACCTACAATAACATTTAACACATTGTTAGCGGACTAACCTTATTTTCCACGCGACTTTGACACGCGCTATCAAATGAAGACCATGTTAGTAAACAACCAACCAAGTTATTACGGCCTAAGTCCTCTAAGGTTTGCAACCAAGTCCCCAGTGGAGTCGCCAAGCTGTCACGACCTCTTTTTTCCGTTCGGGGGAAAATAAAGAATGGTTTAGGGGTATTTGCCTAAAGAGGCGGACCAATGGCCCTAAATTAGGCGCGGGCTCTCCCAAGCCCATACCTCGCGCGACGTTGGATTTTGTTTTTTAGTTCTTAACAACCTAAATATTTCTAGGAGTCGCCACTAGCCTATTGGGGTCGGCTAGAAACCAATCAAGACACGGGAGTGTTGTCTCAATTCCTACGCAACCAGAGATTTCTAGGAACGGGGACTTGTTTACGCCAATGTTTCTATTAGCGCCCTTGCGGTACCACTAACTTGGAAGGTTTTAATCTAAATGGCCACACCATCTTGATTACCAATTATAATCTTTATGAAATCGCTAAGTGTCCATGCAAATGTTTTTGTAGTTTTTTTTTTTTAATGTCTAGACTAATCCTAACATAATTTAGAAGAGAAATTTACACTCGAATTAATGAAAAGCGGTGCATAAGTAAACATCCAAGAAATTGAAATAACTTGAAAATAAATGCGGAAAATGAAAACCCGATACAAGTCGGGCAAATAATATTACATGGCCTTGTTATCACACCCCGGGACAGGACCCCCGTGAGCAAAATGAGAATTTAAATATGCATGAAATTACCCTAGATGCATGAAATTACTCTAAATAATTTTAATCTAAGCAAAATAGATTATTTACAAAAATGGTTATAAAATACTAAAATATCATTTAATTAGAAAAAATGACTTTATAAAATTAGGAAAATCTCCTAGATGTCATTTTTGGCTTAATTTGATAACATTCAACATTTTTTGATATTTTTGAAATTTTCGTATTTTTTTTTAAATATTAATAATAATTCCTTAAACCGATCTATGCTAACATGGAGTAACACAGCACATGAATATCACAATAACCGAGCTCAAATCGACCGTTTCAAGATCGAAACTTGGTTTGCGCATTTCATCGAACACTTGGCGTGCATTAAATCACCCCAAAACAGCTTCGCGGGCCATGTTTGCGGCCTTCAATCTTCACCCATGAGCAATATTATGTGGAACTAAAGCATCAAGATTATACTACCACATGCAAGGAGCAATATTAGATAGAAATCATAGCCTACAACACACAAGAACCCAGCTAAAATCGTCCTCAAATACACGGGTTTGAGCTGATTTTGCAAATCTGGGTTTGAACCCAAGTCAAGCAAACATGTTGCATGCCCATGTTCAAGCCCCGACACTTATCACATGCAAGATCTAAGGGAAACACTACTTAATCCGAGTGAAAGTAGGTAACATGAGCTTTCAAATGCAACAAAAATCATAGAGAATGGCCCACTGAAAGACATCAAAACGACATCTCCAAGAAGCACACATGCAAAACTCTTGAAGAGATTCCAACACTTAGAAAAATTTCCACCTCGAAAATCAGTCTTTCCGGACTAGTTTTCCTCTTGATTTTCGTGATAAAAAAATGTTCAAAATTAAACCAAAATACATCTAGGATGCTTACCTTGCTTCCTAGCTTCCCTTTCAAGTGACTCTTGGCCAAGGAAACCAAGAAATTATCCTCGGGAGGCACGTGGAAGTTGGCTTCTTCAACTGGAAAACCAGATCTGCAAAGAAAGAACTGATAACGAAGGTTTTCATTAACCTCCAAAATTAGACTCCGTGACTTTTTTTGTTGGAAAAATAAACACCCAACAAAGCTATATGTATTCTACTTTGGTTTTGAACTCATGGTTTTCCTCATTTGTCTCTCAACCTTCTCAAAAACACTCGTTTTCTCTCACTCGTGACCAACCGGGCTCAACACTTAGAAAAATTCAGACTTTCTTTGGCCCGCCAAGAGGGTAGTTTTTCGGGGGGCTTTAGGAGGCCTTCCCGATCTCCATTTGGGACGTGCGACCTATGGTTGGAAAGATATTTGAGTGAAGTTTCACTCTCTAGTTGAAGGTTTTGGCTAATTTTGGCTGCAAGTTTATGAAAATTGCACTTTTCTCTCTCAAGGTCGGTCTGGAATTTCTGGGTTTTCTTTTCTGGAGTTGCTTCTGAAGGTGTCTTTGGCGGACGACCGTGTGCTCTCTCCTCTCCTTCTCGTCTTCTCTATCTCTTTTCCTGAAAGAGCTTGCTTCCGTGATCTTATCCACTCAATTGGAGGAGTTTTGGTCGGTCTTTTGTCCACCTACCAAGCCTGTCAACAGGGCTACTTCAACAACTTTCTGACTTAGCCAAATTTCCACTCTTGCAGCTGTTGAGTGTCCGGACTTTGCTGCGACTTTCCCGTGCTTTCAGCAGCTTATCCCTAGCCATTTCTTGTCCACTTGCACTACTAATTATGGACTTCAATCACGTGCAAAGATCGGGCTAGATGGGCGGCTGAGGAGGATATGGTGGGGCCACCAAGTTGCTTACTCAGCAACTCCGAAATAGACCTAAACCGTGGACTGGGTTTGGTCAGCTGGTTTAGAGTGCTTTAATCCATCAATTTGGCTGCGATTTTTGATCAATTAGCAAGCTCATGCATAGTAGTTTAAGATCTCTACCAGATTTCACAATTTTGCCCAACCAATTTTGCAAGAAAGTCCCTCAAAATTGGCCATTTCTTATCCGAAAATACCCAATTCAATACAAACTTGGTCTTTTTGGCCCGATTTGATTGATTCGAGTTGGCCCAAGTTCAATTTCAACTTAATTGGTGACCAAGGTGATGATTTAAGGGTTCGGGCAAAATTTTGCAAAATTTGCGAATTGGTCCCTCAACTTTTGGAAATTGCATTTTGGCCCAAATTTGCCATTTTAATTCCAATCTGACCTCCTGGGCTTGGCTAGTCACATTTAGATCATTGGCCCCAACTTTTTTTAATCTTTTTTTTTTATCCTTTTTTATATATTTAATTTAATTAATTAATTTTTTTTTTTGAAGGAAAACCATATTCCATTTAAAACACTATATTAAATGCCTAGATAATCTATATGCAAGAATTTAATTTGAAATATTTTTGTGGAAAAACAAGTTCCCATTTTTTTGGAAATGATTTTTGGGCAAAAATTTAAGTGTCAACAAGTGCCTTAGAGAATGCACGTGGGCCCAGGGAATTAAGTGAGGCATCTTGGAAGAGACACGTGGGCTCGGTGATTTGATACATCACTTTGGTGAACTAGTGCCTTAGAGAATGCACGTGTGCTCTGTGACATGTAATCGACTAGTTCGATTTGCTCTGAGTAGTTGGGTGCCTATTATGAATTGTACTGATTTGCAGGTGGAATATGAGGCCAAGGTAAGTCCTCTGACTTGTGCATGTTTAGGCAGCCCATAGTGTATTGGCTTACTAATCGAGTCTTAGGGAGGTAGAACTTACTAAGACATAGTCTCATCCGGGTTGTGGGACATCATTTCAGGACCCTGAGGAGGAGCTGAGGAGGAGGAGCCTGAGGAGAAGAAAGATTTTTGAAGAAGAAGATGATGATCTAGAGAAGGATCTTGAGTACAACTCGGATGTGGATTGAGATCCCATCCCTTTTGTGAACCCTGTCTTAGTGTAGATAGGTGTGAGACTTGTTTGCTGTAAATAATATTGTAAATATACTATGAGTTGTGCTGTTAATAAAAGTGTGGTTGTGAATTTCAATATGAAAAATATGGCTTGCTTTTCTATCCCATTGTTTTATTGTATGGGGATTCATAACTGCTTCCGTATGCATAATAAAAAGAAAGGGTTGGCGATACTTAGTCCTGGGGTATCGCACTTTAAAATCGACCAAGGTAAGGGATGAGCGCGTGCCCGAGGATCGGGGCGTGACAGCATTGCTCGCTACGATGCATCAAAATTAATTAATTTGCAGGAGATAAAACACACAAGACACGGACAATGCGACACGGGCAATGCACTTGAATCTTTAGGTGCATGAGGATGACTTTGTGCAGTGCCATATAGGGTTAATTCTTGGGGAACATAAGGAAAATCTTCGTGCCGAAATTGACAAATAGATCTGCATTTGCATGGAAGACTTTGAGTCAACAATTAGTCCAAAAATTTGCAAACCAAAGGATGTCATTTAGCAGCATGTGATGGTTCCCTTCACAAAGGTTCCTTCTGTAGGAAGATAAGATGAAGGGCTTCTATGGTTCATAAGACCGTTTGAGGTTTTTTTTTTTTTTTTTTGGTGAAAAGACCGTTTGAGGTTATACCCGTCATTCTAGGGAAATGTATCCATTCATAAGTTGTGACACCAGGAAACAAGTTGATGAAATGTTATGAATCAGGGGTCGTAATTGAAGACTTTGATTGCTCATTTACAAAAGGTCATGTAGCAACATGTGATGGTCTCCTTCAAAAAAGGCCCCCCTATAGGAAAATAAGATGAAGGGCTTATGTGGTTCATAAGACCGTTTGAGATCATTCCCTTCCTTCTAGGAAAATGTATACATTCATAAGTTATGACAGTAGCAAACAAGTTGATGAAAGGTTATGAATCAGGGGTCAAAATTGAAGACTTTTGTTGCTCATTTACAAAAAGTCATGTAGCAACATGTGATGGTCTCCTTCACAAAAAGTCTCTCTGTAGGAAGATAAGATGAAGGGGTTATGTGGTTCATAAGACTGTTTGAGGTCATTCCCTTCATTCTAGGGAAATGTATCCATTCATAAATTGTGACAGCAGCAACCGAGTGAATGAAAGGTTACGAATCGGGGGTTGAAATGGAAGACTGGTTGCTCATTTAGCCCCTTCCTTTCGCTCAATAATTGCTCTGAGATGGACCTGGTTGTTTGCAATATTAGCGCTGTTTTCAAGTTGAATGCATAATCTGCATGAGGAATGTAATTTCTATCGTGTAATGCTTTGCAAAAAGGGATAAATACATACATAGTCTATGAATTTTAGCTCAATGCGCTATAGTTATCCCTAAACTTTTAATTTATTCAATACGATATCTAAATTTTTTGTACATATTTAATTTAGTCCCTAAATTATATGAAAAAAGTTCAATATTGTCCATGAACTTGAATTAATGGAATGTCAATATCAATTTTTTTAATATAATTTATGGACTAGATTGAACGTGTATCAAAAGTTCATGAATCACATTAAATTAATTTAGAAGTTTAGGGATGATAGTACACATTAGGCTAAAGTTCATGGATTACATCAAACAAATTAAAAGTTTTGGTACATTACACATAGGATCAAAGTTTATGGACCACTTATCTCAAAATTAAGATTGTTCGGAGTTTTGAACAGTCTCACTTAGTGAGAGGGAGAATAAAGGTGGAACTGGCCCTTGTCATTCTTCATATTGTTGCTCATGGGGTGATTGTTTGTGTTATAAAGTGTTTGTGTTGCTTAATAGCCTACGTTGTTGCCTAATATTTTCCTAGTGCTTGTTTTGTTTATACCAAAATGAATAGAAACCAAAGACAAAAATTATACTATTGTTGGCACCATCGAGATCTAAAAAATAAGTACAGGAAAGCAAAAAAAAACCCAAGTTTCATCACTGAGAGCTGGTAACAAAGAGATGTTGTCTGAGCAAGCTAAGATCTAGATGTGGGAGTACGGCAGATACATATTAATCTTGCAATCTACAAGCAGAAGTAGGCTCACTTTACCTTCAACCCTAATGGATGTTTGAGATGTAAGGAATAAAAAAGGGCGCCAAGTTTTCCCCTCCGCTCTAGACAGAGTACACATTTTATAAGTTGTGACAATAACAAAGAAGTCTATGTAATGGGCCGAATTGAGGGGAGAAATGAAGAATTTGGTTGCTCATAGAAAAATGCATTTACTTTTCAATTGCTTGTTTGTTCTGTCTATGTCTCCGAAATAAATAGAAAACAGAGAAAACCTAAACTATGTTGATAGCACCATCAAGATCCTCCATTCATTGTGCAAACAACACTTATCGGTTCACAAGGGAACAATGAATTAATTGCATTCACTCCCAAATTCAATCCGGGTATCATAGACCCATACACGCTCAGCATTCTTGAGATCCTCTGTTTAATCTTCTTGGCATCTTCACGCATTAGAATGCAACAAACAATGTCTCCATTTGCCAAAGTTTTTTTTTTTTTTTAAGTGAAATGTATGGGAATAAAATTGTTCAAAAAATCCTAAACTTATTGCACTTTTATTAATTTAGTCCTAAACCTTTCAATTTTTGCCAATTGAGTCCAAACATTTTACATTTTACCAATTGAGTCAATCTGATCAATTTCAATTGAAAATTGTTGAAGTGGGTGTCGGCACACCAGTTATCCTATGTGGCATGGCCGACGTTAACGTAAATAATTTTAATAATAATTTTTAATAATAATTTTTAAAAATATTTTATTTTCTTCTCTTTTCATTTCTTTTCCCTTTTTCCGTTTGCCAAGCCTCATTGATGGCCAGTGGAGGTCATTAGCCTTAGGCACAACCTCAAGCCCTTGCTTGCTCAGGTGAGGGTGACCCTTGTTATGGGTTGACAAGGGCAGCCCTTGCCTTAGGTTGGTGACCTTTGCCGGCCATTGACGAGGCTCGGTGGTGTTGAAGAAGGGAAAAAGAAAAAAAGAAAGAAGAAAAAGAAAAGGAAAAAAAAAAGCCAAGAAAAAAGGGAAAAAAGAAAAGAAGGAAAAGAGAAAAAAAAAAAGAGAGGGAAAAATAATAATTCAATAAAGTTAAAATATTATTTAAAAATGTCCACATTAGCACCGATTATGTCATGTATGATAGTCAACGTCTACGTTAGCGATTTTTGGCCAAAATTGACCGAATGCATTCAATTAGCAAGACATGAAAATATTTATAACTTGGTAAAATTGAAAGATTTAAGACTAAATTAAGAAGAATGCAAAATGTTTATGATTTATTGGACAATTTTCCCAATTGTTTGTAGGCCATCAATCATCCATAGGCAATTCAATGATGGATCCACTTTGCATTTGGCTCGATCCTCATATCCGTCTCACCCATTTGAGTAGAAACAAAGCATAATGTTTGGGACTGTCAACGTAACACGACGTTTCATCTTAACAAAGCACAAAACAAGGTGTAATATGATTTTTATCTCGACTTTATAACGTTTCGTCATGTTTGAGTGAAAATGTATCTTTAACAAAAATAAATCGGACGGCACAACATTGTGCCATACATATCCCGTGTTGTGAGCACCATTCGAGACAAGATCTCGCAGAAGAAATTCCTTCACTCGTTGTGTAGACTAATAAACATCGAAAGGACTGGATGGGTCACTTCTCTATCTCCAAACCTTCTTCAAACTTTTCTTGTTTTTTATTCTAAAACATGGTTTCTTGTTGCAATTAAAACGGTTCAAAAGTGAAGAAAAATTGCACTGTTGCATTCAACATGGTAACTACGAAATGAAATGCTCTTATCACTATTTAAATGACAAAAAAGCATGCTCATGCTCTGGGACGTTCGTCGACCACTGTGGTAACCACCTGGAATATAGGTAACGACGTAGCCAATGAATCATCAGACAAAAATATCCCTGATGATTTCTGGAAACTAAGACATGTAACAACATCGCTAATGAATCATCAAACCATTGTACATCCACTTCCCACAACTTCAATGTAAGGTCTTAATGTCCAAACAAGATGCCAAGCAAAAACATCAAGCCCAAGAATTTCACTTCCCCCGCAACTAAACTAATACAACTAAGGCATTATAGCACGATGAAACAGACAAAAGAGAGGCTAAATCCTTCTCCTGCTCAATCTCAGATATTTATATGCCCCAAAAAAGCACACAAATTGTTATCAGCTCTCGCCAAAGCAGCTCATTTCTCCTTTCTCCTCGCGGCAAACCAGCAACCTTACCACAAACAAGACACTCTTGAAAACCTTCTCAGCACATGGAACTCTACCATTGTGAACATAGTATTCCTTTCTTTCCATGAGAAATAAATGACACCATTCCTTGCCACCTTTAACAAGACTTTCCAGAGATCTGCCCTTTGATGTCTGCAACAACCACATAAACTCAGCGTCCGAATCCCCAGCAAAACCTCTTATACCACATATCTGCAAAAGCCTACTTCATTTTTCAGAGGAGGAAGAACAATCAAAGAACAAATGTCTCCTTGATTCGGGCTTCAATCCACAGAGGACACAGATACCATTCACATTCTGCCATTTGCACAATCTATCGCCAGTCTGCTGCAGCTTGGTAAGGATAGCAAGCCAAGATACAAAGCAAAATGTCGGCACATTTGGATTAAACCAAATTAGCCTATGCCAAGTTGCCTTGGCCGTTTTCTTTCTAGTTAAGCTCCAACATTAGCATGAGTGAAATCACCAGGTTTAGCGCCTAAGAAGACCACTCCATCTAGTTGAGACTTGAGAGAGGCATTAAAGTTCCACACAGCTCAACCTTAATTTCAACCAGATCATCTGATCTAGCAGTGGTTTTGCCAAACTACTGATTCCCTCTTTCAAAGCATAGAAGCAATGACATTTAAAGACTTCGACGAGAAATTCGAAATCGACCTAGTTAGGCTGTACCCAAGCAGTTTGCCGGCATCTATGGTTTGATTTTCGTTTCCGAATCGTGGTTATGTGAAAAAGTTGCTCCTTATATTGAAACCAAAACATATGGCCGAGACTGTAATCACTACTATTCAGTAATGAAGTTTACTGATATGTAAGAGCACATCTGCCAAGAGTGCAACAAATCATGTCACACGACTAGCGCGGAAGCGCGAACAAACGAAAAGATTTGAGTAAGAATAAGTTACAGCCTACCCCTCCATTTGCTTCGCCATCCTGGCGATCTTCTCCGCTCCTTCGTTGCCTACTTCAGCAACGTTTCTTCTGCTCTTTAGCGGAGAAAGCCCCCAAATCCGACAGTACCTCGTCCTCCCCCACGAATCGGAATAATCCATCGGCGAAGAGTCTGGATCGTACTTCGTGGTGGACTTCCAACGCGATTTCTCGTCCGGATTCCGCTTTGGCAGCGGGGCAATTGCGTCCTCCGAGGAGCAGTTGATGGCAGCGATTTGGCTCGAGGACGACGAGGTCCTTGGTCTGGGAAATGAGGTCTCCCACCGCCGAGTCACCTCACCGGGGAGTCGTCGGTGTCGGAAAGGTAGGAGAAATCAGCCATGGCTGCTCTTGTGATTGTGGTTGCGAGGGTTTTGTTGGGTTCTTGCAGACTCTGCTTCTGCTCTGTTAACGCGAGCGGTGGGGAGGGAATTGTGCTCAACCGGGAGCTTCTCATCGACTTCCTCGAAGAACTCTCGATCCCAAGTGATCATGGCGTCGCAGGCTTGGAGCTCGAAGCTTCGCGGGGCGGCGGATGACGATAGAGATGGGAAATCACCCCCATAAACAAGGAGGAGGAGAGAGGCGGAGATTATAGCGGCAGAATGTTTTTTTCATGGGAATCGTTTGGTACAGTTCTGGTATGCGAATTGTGTCTTAAATGTCACTTCAAAGGTCGGATTAGAGCCCACTAAATTGCATTGAGTTACGAGAGCACCGTAATCTTGTTATTGATCGTTTTACTGGAATTTGTAATGGGGTGTTCAATAATAGTGCTTTTGCTTGAACATTGATATAAAGAGAAAAAGGTGCACATAAGCTTTTTAAAGTTTTTTTTTTTTTTTGGGTAAAATAAGCTTGTTAAAGTTAATAATGGCTTTATAAAAAAAACAAAAACAGAGAACTTGATTTTCTGAGGGGACTCGACCGGAAAAGAGAAAAGGAAAATAGAAATCAAGATGAGTCAATCTCAATAGATCTCCAACTCGGGATGGTCCTTGAGAGTAGTTCAAGTGATTGTCGCTGAGATTGAGATTTTTAAGACGAGCAAGCTAGAAGAGGGTACTGTAGTTTTAGATAGAACCATAGAGAAAACTACTTCCTAGGCCAAGAACAACTAGATGGCTCGTGTTCCTGTTGCATTCTATCTCATCCCAGGAGCAGCAATCTTGATTGTTTTTCCAGATTAGTGTCTTGGGACAAGCAAGAGGATCAGCTAAAACATTGACGATTTTTAATCTCTCTTTAAATTGTGACAAGGCAGATATTTTGTCCTTGAGACACAGGTTTCGTAGAACGAGAGAGATTGTCAACGCTAATCCGCTGAGATGACAAGTACAAAAAAAGCAAGTGTATGGGCATGTGGAAGCACGACGAGGAAGCCATTTTGTTCCAAACAGAGACAACTTACTTTGTGATGAGCAGAGAATGAGAGTGAAGCAGATTTTATAGGTGGTGCTTGTTGACTTGGGATATGAACACGCCTCAACTCATGCTAGGATGCGTCGAGAATCAATGACTTTTAGAGTGATGAAACACAGACTATGTGCAGTACCTATGAATATTTAGGTGCGGGCGCATCATTTTGGCCAGTGCCTTAATGAATAGCCGCCGGGGAACATAATGAAAACTTAGTCAATAGATTTACATTTGCATCGAAGACCTGGGTCAACTGTGGAGAAAGCAGAAAAAAACATAAGAAATGGTAATAATTAAGGTTGAAGTTGAAGACTTAGGTTGCTCTGTGTTGAACTTCTTTGTTTACGACGTTAGTGCTGTTTTGACTTTATATTCATGATCTGTGGACATTTCCTTGGGTCACCGATTAGAAATGTAATTTTTGTTGTGGAATGCGTTTGGAGGAATCAAGACATTTTAGAGTTTGGAAGAGTCTTGCTTATTAAGAGCGAGAATAGAAGTAGAATAAATGTAATTGTATATGTTCAATACGGTTTGTGTTGTGGGATAGACGAAGATTGTTGCCTAATATTTTCTTGTTGTTTGTTTTATCTATATCATGGAAATAACTAGAAACCGCAGACAAAACTATTCTGTTGCTGGTTCCATCAAGATCTCAGACAAAGTAAACGGACAAAAGTGAAATGTACATTTTTAAAATGCCACTCTAAATAAGTTTTATTACTAACTAAAAGTCTCTATTTTCTTTTTTCTCAGTATATTATCATCAAAATGTTCCGAAAGGTAGCCTGGACATACATACATACATACATACATACATCCATACAAACACGTAAGTGGGTAAAGTTCGCGCACGGGGTTGAATGACGTGCCACTCTCACATGTGAATTTTGCCAAGAAATTTGATTTTTTTTTATGACTTTAAAATCTCTAATGCTAGAAAATCTCTAATTCTTAATTGATGTACAAAAAACAAAAGATTCACGCATATTGTGGTAATTGACATTTGAAAGTGATCGACCATGTATATAAGATCCAAGGCAAGTTAAATGTTATTTTATTCTCATATCTCTTATTCTGAATTTAAGTTATATCACATGAAAAATGTTATTACTAAAATGAGAATAAAGTCCTACATAAAGGTTTTACTATACGATAATTACTTACCATTATCAATGAGGCTCGTCATATAATACTACCAGTAAGTAATCAGATAAAAAATGATTTCCTTATTGATAACAATTTATTATAGAGGATGAAAATACTTTTTAGTCGTTCATTATTTAAATGATACAACCTATCACATTTTTTTTTCCTAAATCATTCGGTCTTTGCGAAACAAACTGAGCTAAGATATCAGCCTGAGTTTTGCTAAAACAAGAGCAGGTATATTTGATTAGACATATCAATTAGATCTGAGCAAGACACTCACAGAAGCAACTCAAAGACTGGAATGAACGAAAGAGTAAACGGCGAATGTGACATGAGCTCTTCAGCGACAATGGCTGAGAATGGGGGTTGGCTTGAGGCGATGATCAATGGCGGTGAATGACGTCCTGAGAAGGTGAATCGACTATGAATTCTCCGGAATTTCGATTCTAGAGAGAAGGAACTTCTGATGAGGTCAATCCATGAGGTGCTCTATGGTGTATATGTTTTGCTGTTACCAATGAGATCGAGAAAGCTTAAAACAACTTCAAAAAATTTGACACTTGTGTTGTTCTTACCCCCATTCTTTCTCATTCTTTTTCAAATCCCTCCTTTAGTATCAAATTGGACAAGAACGCTGAAAGTGAGGAACTTTTGGTAGTTGAACTTTGGGTTTATGTCAGAGATGTATTCATATGTTTTTTTGGATTATAGAAACTACAATATTTTTTTTTGACTTTGAGGTGGCGTACTTCTAGTGAAGAGAATGATGGCTGAGTCATTATGCCTATTTTGAAAGGATTTGAGGCGTGACAAAAACTATAGCAAGCTCTCATCTATTGTTGACAGGATGAGCTCAATATCCTTGTAATACAAAAAATGCTTGTCTTTATATGACTCGGTGTTAACTATATATGCGCGACTTATCAAATGATTACCATTTTGCAGATGTTAGGCATGACTTAAGTATTTGCACATATATATTAGTGTTGGTACTTAGACCTGAACATTTTGGCAGTCTGTTAGTTTGAAGATTTGGTCCTTGATGTTATGCTCTTTTCTAGACCTGATACTTTTCCCAAGGTGCAATTCAAGGAATTATAAGTAACATCCGGATGGTCCGGGATAAAAAAGGAAAATAAAATTTGCCACTCAAGACCGGACATAACTTGTTTGGTAAGAGATGATCTAAGTTTACCTCTAGACAAGCCTACCATCATAAACCCGTGAGCAAAGTCTACGCAATGGCATGTCAAGGGTCAGTGCCAATGATTTTTTCGCTCATACGGGTCCAATTGACTAATCTGTGTTTTCTTTCTTCTTTAGAAAGTTTGTCTTTATCTCACTTCAAGCTAGGGATCTCTGAACCTTCTTCATGGATTAACGTTCAGAAGTACAAATTTTTCCTGGTGATCAGGAAAGTAATTGACATAATACAATGCCCTCGGAAGAGCCAAAATACATTCTCGGAGAGTTAAAATAGTTCACAAGGTGAACCTGTCCATTGATATAAACTGTATCACTCTTTTACTCTCTAATAAATAAAAGCATCATACTGAGCAAAAGTCTATGTTCTTATTATATCAATACTAACTGGAATCAAAACAGATCCTCCGACGATAATTTTCCCAGTTATGTTGTACCTGCATTAAGCGATGAGTGAAAAGCGAACTCAGGCTTCGCTAACTTGAAGCTATAAGAAAAAAGTAACCTTGGATTTGAGTAGCATGAACAAGCTTCTCAGGTTTCGTCTGTCAAAGGCGAGGCCAATAACTAGTCCAACGCATAGGCCAGTTCCATATCCTATGACAACTGCTTGCCAACTAAGACCAGGCAAAAACCCGGAATCTTCATCTTCTTTAGTTGGTCGCGATGAGGCCGGATCTCCGCATTCCTTTGATAATGGACTCCCACAAAGCCCCGAATTCTCCAAATATGAAGTATTCAGGAACGTATTGAATTGCCCTCCTTTTGGTATAGGTCCTGAAAGCAAGTTATAAGACGCGTTAAACAGGGCGAGGAAATTGAGCCGAGTCAGCTGCTGTGGGATTCGCCCTGTCAGCTTGTTCTGAGACAGATCCAGCGATTCGAGTACTTCGATGTTCCCCATCGAAGATGGGATTTGACCGGTGAGCACATTGTGAGAGAGATTAAGAGCGTGTAGTCCTATGAGATTCCCGATGGTTTCGGGAATCTCTCCTTCAAATTGGTTTGCGGACAAATCATTTGCCGTCAAAACATCCAAAATCTTCATGTATACCATTTGTATGCCCTTGTTGTTCATCGACAAGGAGTAGTCATAATCGCCGTAGTACGTGTATATGGGCACGGTGGTGGGCATGAGACTTTGTTGCATATATGCAAGTAGTTTTTTGTCAGATAATTTCATGGCTTCCCAAAGTTGGAAGTATTCAGATGGTAACCCTCCTGTAAACTGGTTGTGCGAGAGATCAATGATACGGAGCTTAGGGAAATCAGACTTGGTTTTAGGCTTCCCAATTGGACCGTGGAATGCATTTGATCGCAGGATGAGAATGCTCAATCTAGGACTAGTTCCCAACCAAGAAGGGAAAGTATCATTGACCAGATTGTCTCCGAGATCCAGAAACTCCAGCATTTCGCAACTTGCTAATGATCTGGGTACCTGCCCCTCGAGTCTATTTTGACTCAGATCAACCATCTTTAGGCTTCTTGCATTCATCCAGTTTCGAGGAATGGGACCCTGAAAGTTGTTGCTCCGAAGATTCAGTATTGAAAGAGAACCACTGATGTTGCCCAGACACGTTGGAAGCATGCCGCTTAATCTGTTATAAGACAAATCAAGCGCAACTAAGGATTCCAAGTTGCAGATCATTGGCGGTATCTCCCCTATAAATTTGTTGTTTGAGAGTAAAAGGTAGAGGCTGGATGCATGTGGAATCAGGACCGGCCCTCAAAACATATTAAATCTGAGGTCTATAGTGTGCAGCCTAGTCCAAGAGAAGAACTTTGATTGCTGATCAAATTCCGTGAGACGATTATGAGAAATATTCAGATACTGTAGGGTTCCTCTACTTATGCTTAAGAACCATCGAGGCACCTGACCGCTTATGCCATTGTACGATAAGTCCATCCACTCTAGCTCGTCTTGGCTCCGTAAAAAATTGGGGAACCTGTTTAAGTTGCACTTCGACAATCCCAAGACAGTCAGCTTGCTCAGTGTAGTATTGGCACTATTGTGCAAGAGCATAATATCGTTGCCCGAAAGATGCAGGATGCTCAGTTGTTTGAGGCAAGCGAGTGTGTCTAAGGACAGCGTTCCATTCAACATATTCGAGTAAAGGTTAAGATACCTGAGATTTACAAGTCTGGAAAGCGAGGTTGGGATTGCACCTTCCAAATCATTGTACAAGAGCTGCAACCCGGTCAAGTGTGTCAAATTCATCAGCCATGGCGGAATGTGACCCCGTAAATGACAGAAGCCTAGGCCTAAGTAAGAAATTTGGCTTAGATTTGCAAAAGAAGATGGAATTTCTCCATTTAGGGCGATAGCACTGAGATCCAAAGTAGTTAGTCTGGATAGTCTCCCTATCCATTGGAAGCTCCCACTGGTAAAGTTATTGGTGTCAAGGGTCAAATAAGTGAGCTTGGTGAGGTTTTCCAAAGAAGGGATTCGGCCACTCAGGGTATTGTTTGAGAGGTCTAGGACCACCAGCTGAGTGAGATTGGTAATCGAAGATGGAACAGAGCCCGAGAAACGGCAATCTTTGATGGATAGCTCACCTAAAAGGTTCAGAGCTCCAATTGAGCCCGGCAACTGGCCTGAAAGACTAGTTCCTGTTAGCCTCAAAGACCGGAGTGGACTTCCGCTAGGGAATTCAGGGAAATGGCCTGTGAGGTCCTGGTTATACCGAGCATCGAGAAATTGCAAATTCGGCAGATGAAAAACCCTCTCCGGGAGATCCCCATGTAACCCACAATCTGTCAGAAGGAGTGATCTCAAAGAAGACAAGTTTGCCGTTAGATGAGGAATCGCAGAATTTATGGTGAGCCAACCAAGGTTAAGTTCCTCTAGTCTACTCACGTTCTGAATTAGGCTCCTAAAAACAGGACCGCTCAATTCTGAAGGATGTTCAACAGACGAGACATTGTCCACGGACAAATCAAGAGACCTCAAGTCTGAGAGCATGGATATCTCTCGTGGGATTTGCCCCGAGAAGAAAGATTTTGAGAAGTTGAGGTACTTCAGCTTTGTCAACCGGGCAAGCGAGGATGGGATTTCAGAGAAATTGAAGTGGTTCTTGGCTAGATTAAGTTCTTGGAGATGCACAAGGCTGAAGAGAGTGCTGTTTGGACTGAGAGAACCAAAGAGGCAACCGGAGCTGAGATCAAGGCCAACCACATGGCCAGTATCCTCGTTGCAGTGGACCCCACCCCACGAGCAGCAATCTCTGCTCTCCTCTGAGCCCCATGATTCTACTCTCGAGAAGTCACAAAATTCAGAAGTTTCAATAGCAAAGCTTTGCTTAAACTGCAACAAGGCAAGCTTCTCATGATCACCGCACAGTGGATGCTCGGCAGGAGGAGATGAATTCGCCATCACCAGTAGTGGGGATAGGGACAGCAAAAGCATGAAGAGGCATTTTGAAGAGGGGGCCATGTGAATATCTTCCTCGTTGCTTAGTGCGAATCGGAAAGATTTGAGAACTTCAAGTGGAAGAAGGCCAAGGTGGATTCTTTCTATATTTACATTTAGGGGACGCAGCAAACTCCTTTTCGAATTCAGGAATGCAGAAGTAGCTTTCATGGCTTCGCAGGAGATGTGACCCCACAAGTCTCTCTAGGGGCACATTGAAAGCTAATGCTACTAATAGAATAAGAATAGCCACAATTTTCTCGTTGCCTTAGTCGTCAAGGTACTTGAAGATATAGAATACTTGTCAAATAGAATCGAACCACATCGAATTTGAATGTGCGCAAGCTTGGATTTACCATCTATTGACAGAGGCTCACTTCGTAATGCTTTCAAGACTCTTATCTGTGGTCTATCATTTGACATCGTGATTCCTGGATTTGTCAATAGCTCCGACTTTCAGGACTCTTCCCTTAATTTCCTGGACTTTTCCCCCGGCGTGTTGTCAATCACTAATGCGATGACTTGGTCCTAGGAAGATTGTAACGGCACGCACATGTCTAGGCCTTGAACATTAAGCTAACTCGTGGGGTCTAGATCTCGTATCCGATAATATTTTACTCAATCATATCACTCAAACATTCATGCAGGATATTTCCAGAAGTGGGCCAAAGCAGTGCTGCAATAGCCGGCCGATCTATTGTGCATAATGCAAGGTCTCAATAACGTGTCCACTCAATTTTGCGATAGTCAACCATCAAAGCACGTGCTTTCCCCGTTTGAATTTTCCTCGTTCACGATTGTTAACTTGATCACAAATATGGAGGCCATAAAAATTTGTAGAGTTAATACCCTAAAAAACCCCAAACTAGTATACCCGTGACAAATTTACCCAAAACTATTTTTTTTACCATGAAAAACCCCAAACTAGTATATATGTGACAAATTTACCCTAACTGACTACAAAAAAACCATAAACTGGTATATTTCTGACAAATTTACCCCAAACTAATTTATTCAACCGCAAAATACCACAAACTGATAAATTTGTGACAAATATACCCTCCGCTAAATTGGATTAATACCACAAAAAAAATCACAAAAGTTGTAAACTGTGACAAACGGAGCGTAAAATTATACTAGTTAATTGTCACGTATCATTTAACTTAATAATTTGACAATAAAATTTAACGAAAACTAACAGAGGGTAAATTTGTCACAAGTGTACCGGTTTTGGGTAAATTTGTCAAAGATATATCAGTTTAGGGTTTTTGGTGGTTAAAAAAATAGTTTGGGGTAAAATTGTCACAAGTGTACCAGTTTGGGGTTTTTCAGGGTATTAACCCAAATTTGTATACTTGTAACCTTGATTAAACACAATACATGTCAATTTTTTTAAGGAGGGGTCCTTTTACTAGCTTTAGAGCAAATATTCACTCATAAAAATATAAAATAAAAATCATAATATATGTTTATTTTATGAAAATTACCAAAAAAAAAAAAAATCCTAATCCTAATGCAATTGTATCAATTCAGTCATAAACTTTCTTTTTGGCCAATCTAGTCTTAAACCTTTTACAATTGTATTAATTCAATCTTTTTTGTTTTTGGTCGATCCTACTCTACTCCTATTCTAACGCTCATTCTAAGACTTTTTGCCCTACCTTCTTGTAGGGCGTGGGAGTCGAAACCCACTCCCGAAACTAATGCGTCCCCACCCCAACCCCCCTGAGAGGTGGGGATTCAAACCCCCCACCCCCCCTTCCAAGTTGGAAGGGTGGCCACTGGAGTAAACCCCATTGGTTGTGTTAATTCAATCTATTCGGCTAATTTTGGCCAGCCAACGCTAACATGGATGCCGACCAATTTAAGACTTCTGTGGTAATTCTCCCCATTATTGTCACATCCCCAACTCTAAAAGTATAGGTGCAATGGCAAGGTAGTCCTTTCATCCAAATGACGTAGTCTTAAACATAACCATCAATAATTTGTTATTCATATCTTTTATTTTTATGAGATTATATGAGACTACTGCCAACTATTTAAAATTTTAAACTTAGATGAAAGCGCGGTTTAATATTTAATTATTCTATAAATTTGCATATTGGTTATTCTCAATCACCTCTAAAGATCAATTGGCATATATTCGCGTTTGACAATAAGACTAGCGAAATGGACTGAAATTGAGGCTGAAATACGCAAAGACAGAGCAGGCAACATCTCGGAGCATCACAATAGGTCAATTCAATGGTGCAATGAGAGGATCAAACACAGATGTCTTATTTTGAACATGTAAGAGTGAACCAAACATCAATATGCAAGAAACGCAGGTTTCACTAAAAAAAATTGTCAAACACATGGTAGACATTTTAATCTAATGATCTAAACGCAGGAATATGCCAACGATTTTTCTCCATATCATCACCAAAACACGACGACTTCAAATCGCTAGCAGAAGCTCGGTTACATAAGACTTATACAGAATCAGTATGTAGGATTCTCGGCCTGCAATGATTATCGATTGAACCAGGGCAAGAGAGTCAAAGAAGCAAACTTTGAAGACTGTAGGAATCAGCGAAAGAGTAAATGGCGAACCGCGGCTCAGGCTCTTCAGCGACAAGGACTGAGAACAGGGGCGACGGCGACGACGAGCGATGTCCGGAGAAGAAGAATGGACTACGAATTCTCAGGAATTGGATTCTAGAGAGAAGTGAATTCTGTCAGTCCGTGAGGTGCCATCTGGTGCGGTATGGTCCGCTGTTGCGTGTCCCCTTGCCAGAATTCCTTCGCTCTTCTCAGTTCCTGCACGTGCGTGCTTTATGGGCCAAACTCTCACGGGCTTTATGGGCTGCGACTTGAACTTGTGAATCTGGGCCTGTGCAGAAGTTGCTTAATTCGACTTTAAATTTGGGCTTCATGGGCTAGGCTGATGGGTCGGCCGAAGGGCTTGGCTAGTGGTCTGGGTTGGTGCACCGGGCCGAAGTGAGCGAGTTAGTCTTAATAGATGGGCCGAGGCAACTGGGTTTAGGTCCTTTTGCATAAATGGCCGAATTGAACTCTCTCGTTTATTATCGATAAAAAAAAAAAAAAAAAAAACTCTCTCCTTTGTTGATTTATCATTATATTTCTTAGTTTTACAAATATGGGTGCTTGACTTATCGGCAAAAAATCAGATGTTAACAATAAATCACCATATCAAATGATCCTTCTTTGAGAAAAAAGAAAAGATTAAACAGATAAATCAAATGACATTAACCAAGTACATAACTAGCAAGCATGATAAGAACTTTAGGAAATTCAACTGCGCCATGTTGGTTCTTAGCATAATATACTACTTTTATGAGAGTGTATTTGATTTTCTACCGCACAAACATAAAAGAAGATCCGAAAAGCGAAAATGATATGTATAATTTTCACAAGAATCATTTGTCCCGGTTCTTATCCAATCAATCTCCAAATGTGGATTTTGTTTCAAATGTCAATACAACCGTTGTCTGAACAATTCGTGAGGTGACAAACAACCAAAGCAAATGATTGAGGCGTGGATGAGAGCCTAGATTTGCATAAAGTTATGAGAACATTGTACCATTGCAATTGATTGTTTTACTAGAATCTGTAAACGGATTTCAGCTCGTGATGTGAACCCTGGATAAAGAAGAATCCTTGTGGCAAGTCATATTTGAGTGTTCACAAGGTGCAAATGAGCTAGGTTTACAAGTCAACAGTGGCTTTATAAATAGATGTGGTGAGAGATTAGCTGAAGAAAATGAAGTTTGACATAAATAACTTTAAAGATACTACAAAGAAACAAGTACATTTGAGAAAAGGAAGGAAATACCCAGCTCAGTTTTTAAGGAAGTTCTAGTATCTGCATAAATTGAGAAACTTGCCTGATCAGGAGTTCCTACCTCTCCTAGGCTGCCTTCGACTAGGCCGTCGCCTTCTCTTGGCATTTCCTTCAAACCAATCATGTTTCCAGGAGATGAATGCAATTCCGATGACCACTCCAATCACTAAGCCGCTCCCATAGCCCATAAGAACAATTTTCCAATTGAGTTCAGTTGGTGATCCTAGGTCTTCTTCTTCATAGGTTGAAGGTTGTCCTAACTTATCTGCTGAATCTTGACATTTTGTGGATATGAATTCCCCACACAATCCTGAGTTTCCTTCAAAAGAATCGTTCAAAAACGTATCGAACTGTTTCCCTCTAGGCACAGACCCGATCAGATTGTTGTAAGACACGTTCGATAAAGAAAGGAACTTGAGTTCTATTAGCTTTTGGGGGATTTTTCCCGAGAGTTTGTTTCGAGAAAGGTCCAATGACTCAAGCGCTGTGAGATTCCCCAACGATGATGGGATGTGACCAGTGAGGAGATTGTTGGAAAGGTTCAGCCCTTGCAATCCTCTGAGATCACCTATGGCATCGGGGATCTCTCCTTTGAACAAATTGCTGGAGAGGTCAATGATCGTGAAGGCTTATAGTATCTTTGGGTAATACCATTTAAACCCCTTGTAAATCACTGTCATGGAAAAATCATAATAGCCATAGTAGGCAAACGTAATGTATTGTGACAGAAATAGATATTTGCCCATGTATGTAAAGTCTCGCGTCTCGAATTTCATGGCATTCCAAGACCAAGAGAATTCCACAGGCAACTTACCGATGAATGCATTAGAAGAGAGGTCAAGTATCTGCACCTTAAGGAACGCATGACTAGATTTAGGCCTCTCTATGACACTGTGGAATTTATTGGATCGCAAAATAAGGATATGAAGCTACGGTAGTGATCCCAGCCATGAAGGGAAGGTGTCCATGATAAGATTGTTTGCAAAATTGATGAACTTGAGCTTTTTGCAATTGGCCAAGGATTTCGGTAATTTGCCTTGCAACTGGTTGTCACTCAAATCAATCATCGTCAATTGTGTCCCCGAGAGCTTTGGAATGCTTCCTTGAAAATTGTTGCCTTTTAGGTTCAATACCATGAGTGATTTGCTGATATTGCCCAAACAAATGGGAAGAGCACCGGTCAAATTGTTAGAAGACAAGTCTAGTATGATTGCTGAACTTAAATTGCATATCCATGCTGGCAGTGCTCCCATCAGGCTGTTGTTGGATACTATGTAGGTCACTGTCGATGACGGTGCTTCAGGGGTGGTCCTTCTAACATGTTATGAGAGAGGTCTATCGTGTACGCATCTAAAGTATGCATCGGGTAATATCTATCAAGACCAGTTAAGAAGTTATGGGAGAGATTCAGGTGCTGCATGTTTTTAAATCTTCCATCCCACACCCAAAAGGGCACTTCTCCCTTAATGTTGTTATCGGACAAGTCCAACCACTCAATATCCTCTTGGTTTTGTAAGAATGCCGGAAACTCACTCAAATTGCATGAAGCCAGTCCTAGGGTAATAAGCTGAGGAATAATAAGATTGGCGCTACTCATGCAACCTGATAGCCTGTTAAATGATACTTGGAGCGCTCGCAAATGTTTGAACTTGTGAAAGTTGTCTAGCTCAATAGTACCATTGAAGTTATTTTCGTAAAGGCCGAGGTACCTTAGATTTCGAAGTTGAAAGATTGATGAAGGCATCTCACCGTGGAATTTATTGACTGCAAGGTCAAGGTCAACCAGTCGAGTCATGTTCATAAGCCAAGACGGTATAGAACCCGATAGTCGATTGCTTCCGAGGTCTAAAGAAGTCAGTCGAGTGAGGTTCATGAGCTGAGATGGGATGGCACCGCTTAATTGGTTGCTCGCTAACCATAAAAAATCAAGCTGAGACAAGTTTCCGATTGAGGGTGGAATCTCGCCGTATAGATTGATACTTCCGAGTTGCAAAGTTGCGAGCTTCTTCTTCGTCCAAACCCAAGAAATAGAGGAAATGGACTGGGCAGTGAATGGGTTCCCTGAGACATCCAGCTCTTTGAGGTTGCTAAGATTAGCAAGTGAAGTCGGGATGGATCCTGAGAATTCGCAATAACTTACGTCGAGATAGCTCAAGGATGGAAGGATTCCAATTGAAGCGGGTACCTCCCCAGAAAAGCTCGCGGCTGTCAGTTGCAGCTCTTCAAGAGGACTACTCGAGTTGAACTTAGGCAAGCGGCCTGTGAAATAATTGCCAGACACACTAAGATATTGCAGCTTCGGTAAATGAAAAATGGTAGATGGAAATACACCGTGCAGGTCGCACCAACGCATGTCCAGCCTTCTCAGTGAAGACAGATTCGCCGGAGTGGTGGGCACTTGGGACGACATATTGACGCGACCAAGGAGAAGTTCTTCCAGGCTGGTCAGATTTTGAGCCAAGCTTCTTAGGCCCGGTGCTCTCATCCGCAACAAATGTCTATAAGGATATGGATCCACATTGCAACACAGGTTGAGGTACACCAACCTCGTTAGCTCGAAGATTTCTGTGGGGACTTGGCCGGAATAATAGGAAGCAGAGAGATCAAGATGAGTCAATCTCGAGAGATCTCCAACTCGGGACGGTATTTGAGAGTAGTTGAAGTGATTGTTGCTGAGATTGAGCTTTTCAAGATGAGTAAGCTGGAAGAGGGTACTGTTGTTGTCGATAGAACCATAGAGAAAACTATTTCCCAAGTCGAGAACAATTACATGGCCTGTATTCTCATCGCACTCGATCCCATCCCAAGAGCAGCAATCTCGACTATTTTTCCAGGACAGAGTCTTGGGACAAGCGAGAGGATCATCGGAAACATTGGCGATTTCGTATCTCTCTTTAAATTGCAGCAGGGCGGACATTTCGTCCTCAAGACACAGAGGTTTCGTGGAACGAGAGAGATTGTGCGCACCAATCGGCTGAGATGACAAATACAAGAAAAGAAAGTATATGGATGTGTAGAAGCACGACGAGGAAGCCATTTTGTTCGAAACAAAGACTACTTTGTTTTGATGAGCAGAGTACGGGAGAGTGAAGCAGATGAACACGGCTCATCTTATGCTAGGATGCATCGAACCAATGACTTTTAAAGTGATGAAACACATGTGCAGTACCTACGAATATTCAGGTGCGTGCGCATTACCTTGTGCAGTGCCTAAACGTGTAGCTGCATGGAAGACTTGGGTCAATCGCGGAGAAAGCAGCAAAAGAGTATGTGAAATGGTTATATTTGACCATTGGATTGGTCAAAAAGTGAGACATGGTAACAATAAAAGAAAAAATGAGAAAGTTTGACTAGTCAACAATAGGAGAAAGTGGACGTAAATAATTGAGGTTCATCCGTGGAGACTTGGGTCAGCCGAGGCACTCTCACATGTGAATTTTGCCTATAAATTCAATTTTTTTATGGACTTTAAAATCTCTAATGCTAGAAAATCTCCAATTCTTATATATATTTTGGTGATTTAATTGATGCAAAAAAAAAAAAAAAAAGATTCTCGCATTTCTGGTAATTAACATTTGAAACTGGTCGACCATATATATATCAAAGATCTAGGGCAGGTTAAATGTTATTTTATTCTCATATCTCTTTTTCTCAATTTAAGTTATATTACATGACAAATCTTATTACTAAAGTGAGAATAAAGTCCTACATCAAGGTTTAATATATGATAATTACTTATCACTATCAATGAGGCTCATTTTATAATACTACAAGTAATTATCACAAACATAAAAACATGACAAGTATGAGAGAGTGAAGCACATTTTATAGGTGGTGCTTGGTGCCTTGTGATATGAATGTGTGCGTCCTTGGGTCATTGATGAGGAATGTAATTTACGTTGTGTAATGTCTTCAGGAAAATTAAGACGGTTCATGGTGTTTTTGAATAATGTTACTTAATTTTCAATCATATGGATACCCAAAAAAAAAATTTCTATTTCCCATTGATTTTATCAAAATTTCAAGCTTAATCTTTAAGGCAACATCATTTGTGTCCGAATGGACAAATGCTTTTACTTGGCATTTCTCACATTCCATGAATAACAACCCCATATAACATAATGTAAAAATGATCGACGCTAATAGCAAAGAAGAGAACAAACACATATCAAATCACGTTTATCAATGAAGGAATATGATTTATGTTGTGTAGAATAAAGGAGATTGTCTAACATTTGAGCATATTTGATTATTGGATTGGTCAAAAAGTCAAACATGATGACAACAAAAGAAAAAATGAGAAAGTTTGACTAGTCAACAAAAGGAGAAAATGAATGTGAATGGCCAAGTTGAGCCTTGCCATATGTGGGCGACGCTCACCTGAGGGGCAAAAGGGAAGAAAATAAAAAGAAAGGAAAGAAAAAAAATCAAAAGACGTTAAAATATTATTTAAAATTGTCTACGTCAATGCCGGTTAGATCACGTGGAACGTCCAGTATCCACGTCAGTGATTTTTAATCAAAATTGACCGGATGGACTCAATCGGCAAAATGGTGAAAAGATTTATGACTCAATTGGTAAAATTGAAAAGTTTATGATTGAATTAGCAAATGCAATAGGTTTAGGACTTTTGAACAAATTTTCCATCTATCTAACTATTAATTTTCCTATTTATTTATTTGAACCAAGAATTCTCTCTCGCTCATGAGAGCTTCTCTCTACCTTCATGGTAGCGCCTCCCTCCTACAAACCCTAGACCAAACATGATCTTCTGCATCTTTTCTCCTTTTTAGAACCCCTCTCTACCATCATGGTAGCGTTTTCCATTTACAAACCCTATACCCACACTGATCATCTGCTTAGATAAATCAAAAAAAAAAAAAAAAACCCATGTCATTTCCAGCTTTGGTTTTCTGCGGATCCAACCAGAATGAATGATCGGGCAGATGCCGCTTCGTAAAGGTGGGATTCCGTCATCCTCTTCTTGATGCTAGACTGGGCTCATGGACGTCTACTACTGTGAGTGGAATTTCGGCTGTCTATTATCTTTCCTCCTTGGGATTCTGGATCTATTGTTGCTGTGGGTTGGGAGGTTGGATATTGGATTTTGATTGAGAATCTCTGATGTTTATCCATGTTCTTCCAAAGGGCTTAGTAATCCTTTTTGTCGTGGTGGAATCCTGTGAGGATAGAAATGGGTATTTTTTTCATTAGATATTCGGCAGAAAAAGAAAGTGGAGAAGAAGAAAGATTTGTAAGCATCAATACTGGATTCATATCATCTATCTAACTCCTCACTTACCCCTTACCCCTTTCAATACTTTTATGTTCCTGGTTTTCTGTAATGAATGTTCTTGAGCTCCCTTCAAGCCACGCATTGCTTTAGCTTCGCCCCCAAAATTTCCCTCCACATCTTCCTGCAGTAAGAGCAAATGGAGAGTAAGGAAGAGAATGAATTGAGAGTGGCAGCTCTATGTAAAAGTCTCGGTCATTTATGGTCCGAGAATGATGTTGTTGAAGTGTTCACTGAGATACCTCCACAAAAAAGGGATGAATGTAACCGCATTCTCTTTGGAAAATTATACTCAAAACCAAATGTTAACTTCCCTGCTTTTCTCTCCACAATGAAGAAGGCGTGGAAAACGGAAGGTGTAATCTGTGTCCAAAAAGAACCGGGACTCTTTACTTTTGTCTTTCAATCGGAGGAGGAAAAAGAGAGAGTTCTAAAAACAGCACCTTGGTCTTTTGCTAGCAACTTGCTGGTCCTTAGACAATGTGTGCCAGAAATACCAGAGCACTGCTATGATTATACCAGATCTGAGTTTTGGGTGCGTATTGGAGGAATAGCCCCTGGCTGGAGGGTAGAAACAGTGTTCAATGACCTGGGGAGAAAAATTAGTCATGTCAGGGAATTCCAATCAGAATCAACAGGAAATGCTCAACAAAAAGGAGGCAGAGTCAGAGTGGACATAGACCTAACTACTCCATTGAAATCAGGGGCCATCTTGGACATTGGAACCAAATGGCTTTGTGTGGAATTTAAATATGAACGCCTACCGCATTACTGCTATTCATGCGGCAAAATAGGCCACTATGCTACTGACTGTGTAGAGATCCCATATGCACAATCACCGTGGGCAGCAAACAAAAATGGACCATATGGACCCTGGTTGAAGGCAGAAATGTGTGATCATAGTCCCTATTGGGAAGCATTTTATGGCAAAATAGAAGAAGAGATCACAGTGGAAGAGACTATACCTGTATCACCCACCCAAACTCGGGAAATAGAAACAACAGATAGAGAAGAACCCTTCGCCATGCGAATTGCCGCCTGCAGCAAAAAATGAGCAGAAAGTTCCCAAGAGTCTGAGGCACTTGCAGAGCCTGCAGTATTTTTAAAGGCAAATCATGACACTAGCAAACAGATCATATGTTCTGAATTTCAGAAACCTATCCTTTCAAAAGTAGGCAAATGTAGCAAGAAGAACATGAAGGTGCAGAAGGCAAAGAAACAGAAGTGTGTACTTGAGTCATCCCCTATCCTTATTGATGACACGGACCTTATGGAAACCCCTGTTCAGTTGATTCAAGATGGCAAAGCGTGGGCTTTGGTGGCTAGCCCTAATAAGCCACGCACAACAACATGAAAATCATAAGCTGGAATTGTCAGGGGCTGGGCAACCCCCTGACAATCCAGGAACTAAGAGCTTTAGTCGCTCTTGAACGGCCCAACATAGTATTTCTCATGGAAACTAAAAATAAAGCAACGATGGTGGACGGAATACACAGAAAATTACAATTCCAGAATATCTTCCTTGAAAATCCAACAGGTATAGCGGGGGGATTAGCCATAATGTGGAATGAGGAAGTGGCATTGAAAGTAAAAGAAAGCTCAAAGCAGTTAATACATGTGGAATGTATAGAACTAGACAGCAGATATGTAATGCAGATCACCTTTGTTCATGCTTCTACAAATTTTGGCGAGAGCTTGATATTATGGCAAAAGCTGAGGGCTCTTAAGCCCCCTAATTCTAATCCATGGATTTGCATGGGACTTTAATGAGGTATTATATGTATGGGAAAAGGTGGGGAAACGAGAGGCTGACAATCACAGAATCGCTGCCTTTAGAGAGATGCTTAATGAATGTTCATTAATGGACATTGACAGTCAAGGTGTGCATACACATGGGCAAATAACAGGGAAGGGGAGGATCTTGTTAAGAAACGGCTAGATCGCGCTCTTTGTACCTTGGAATGGAGAACCACCTTTCATGAAGCTGAAGTTCAAGCTCTCCCAGCCATTGGCTCGGATCACAGCCCTCTACTACTTCAGTTCCACCCTGAAATCATGAAAAGAAAGAGAGATTTTAAGATGGAAGCATTCTGGATAGAACATGAGGAGTATCATGAGCTAATAGCACAAATATGGAACACAACATCCCTCCCCCAACCTAGCTTCTCAGTGAAATTGCATGAAACTACACAAGTTCTTGCCAAATGGAGTAAAGCGAAATTTGCTAATGCATCCAGGAGAATCAAAGAGCTCAATCAGGCTTTAGTGGAGATTACTAATCAACCAATTCAGCAAGCAAGCAGAAAGGCAACACACAACATTATAAACCAGATAGAAAAATTGAGGAAACGGGAAGAACAATTCTGGGGTATAAGATCGCGTATTAAGTGGATGCAATGGGGGGATCAGAACACCAAGTTCTTTCATGCAACAACTGTACAGAGGAGGCAGAGAAATAAAATTACTATGCTGCAACTGGAAGATAACAGCTGGTGCAGAGATCCTTTCACTCTTAAAAATCATATCTGCTCTTTTTATAGAAAGCTTTATCAGTCAGAGGGTCCTAGAAACTACCAACTTGTCATTATTCAGTGTCCTTCTCCAGTGACCGAAAACATCAATGATCAGTTGGTGGCTCATCCCACGATGGAGGAAGTGCAAGCAGCAGTTTTTCAATTAGGATCCCTCAAAGCTCCGGGCCCGGATGGCCTTAATGGTCTCTTTTACCAACATTCATGGGAAACTCTCAAGTCAGACCTGTTTCAATTAGTACATGAATTTTTTAACACAGGTACTCTTGATCCCAATCTCAACCAAACCCATATTTCATTGATTCCAAAGGTAAAAAATCCAGAGAACATTACTCAGTTCAGACCCATCAGCTTATGCAACTTCAGTTACAAAATTATTTCTAAGCTTTTGGCAAACATATTAAAGAAGTGGCTGCCAAACATCATTGAACCAGAGCAGAGTGCTTTCGTGCAAGGTAGACAAATACAAGACAACATATTTATTGTGCAAGAAGTTTTACATCAGCTGCGCATCACCAAAAGAAAGAAGAAATTTCAGGCGATACTAAAACTAGACATGCAGAAGGCATATGACAGAATCGAATGGGATTTCTTACAGGATTGTATGCTGAAAATGGGCTTTTGTGCCAAGTGGGTCTCCCTAATCATGCAATGTATATCTACGGTGTCATTCAGTGTCAAGATCAATGGAGAACTAACTCAATTTTTCTCCCCCTCGAGAGGACTAAGGCAAGGCGATCCCCTATCACCATACTTATTTATTCTAATCTCAAATGTATTAACTTGGTTGATGAACAAAGCAATTGTAGACGGCAGCATCAAAGGGATACAACTAAACAGGTTTTGTCCCAAGCTATCCCATTTACTTTTCGCTGATGACGCTATATTTTTTCTGGATGGAACTATTGTTGAATGCCAAAACCTGGCACATATCCTCAACCAGTACTGCCATGCTTCGGGGCAAGCTGTTAATTTAAACAAATAAGGGGTTTTTTTCAGCAGTAATAGCCCATTATCTCTAAGAAGAAATCTGGCCTATGAGCTTAGAGTCCCTATAATTGAGAAAACAGGCAAATATCTGGGAATCCCAATGGAATGGGGCAGTTCAAAAAAAGAAATGTTTGCATGGATCTTGGCGCGTGTGAATGCAAAGTTAGAAGGCTGGAAAGAAAAACTACTTACCAAACCAGGGAAGGAGATCTTGATCAAAAGCGTTGTGCAAGCTATCCCAACTTACGCAATGTCCATCTTCAAGCTGCCAATGTCTATCTGTCGAGCAATAGAAAAAAGAATTGCATCATTTTGGTGGCAAAAAGGAGACTCTCAGCGCGGGACACTGGAAAAATTGGGATGTATTAAAAACTCGAAAGGTTGACGGAGGAATGGGATTTAAAGATTTGATTACTTTTAACCGTGCAATGCTCGGTAAGCAGGCTTGGAGATTATCCACTTCTCCAACAGCACTGTGGTACAGAGTCCTGAAAGGCATCTATTTTCCCAATATAGATATCTGGAGAGCTCGTAAGGGCCACCGCCCATCCTGGGGCTGGCAGAGCCTGTTGATTGGCAGAGACACAATAGCAGCAGATACTAAATGGTTAGTGGGGGATGGAAAAACCATTAAAATTAGGGAAGACAAATGGCTAGAACAAGGGGTCATTGGCGGAACACCTCACCCTCAAGAACCTATCTATGTGTCAGAGCTGATCAACGTAGATTCTAATGGTTGGGAGGAACAACAAGTATTCAACCTTTTTGATGAACACACTGCAAATGAAATTTTAGCAATCCCCCTGAGTCAAAACCCGAAGCAGGATAGTTTAGTGTGGACAGGAAACAGAGTAGGGACGTATACTGTCAAGAGTGGATACAACAGAGCCTGCCCAAAAATCCTAAACCAAAACAGGGCATCATGTTCCTTCAAACCCCCACGAAACCTCTGGACTCAAATTTGGAGCCTTACTGTACCCCCAAAAATTAGAAATTTTCTCTGGAGTCTCTGCCAAAATGCCCTTCCCACGCCAGAAAACCTTTACAAAAGGAAAATAACACCCGACCCTTTATGCTCGATCTGTAATTCTAGAATAGAAACCACAGAACATACCTTTCTATTGTGCAAATGGACCAGGAAAATATGGGAGGATCCTCGACTCAAGGGCACCAGTACCGAAAGCCAGATCCACCGCTTTGATCAATGGTTGATGGGGGTCTTCGAAAACAGCAGCGACTTACTCGCCAGAGAGTTTACAGGAGTGGTTCTCTGGAACATCTGGAAGGCTCGGAACAACTGGATCTTCAGAGAAAAACGTCCGCAACCAACGGATCTGTTGGACCTTGCATATGAACAGCATCTCACCTTTAGCAGATGGAAACAGAAACAGAGATTACAAACCCCAAATTGCAGCATACCTGTTCGATGGAATCCACCGGCCCCAACGGAAATGAAGGTAAATGTTGATGCGGCGTGGTTTCCAGGCGATTTCATCTACTCCATCGCTGGAATCGTGCGAAATTCTCGCGAGCAGATGGTGGAGGGCTTCGCATAGGAAATTAGGGCTTCATCCCCACAGCAGGCAGAAACGGCAGCGATATTGCACGAGTTGCTTTACTTAAAACTACTTGAACTGTGGCACGTGGGAGGAGACAACAACCAAACACTTAAGTGGATATGCGAAAGTGATTGTTCACCGGTCGTGGACCAGGTAATGGGCCAGGCTGAGCATTCGTGGAATTTAAAAGAACTGGTGCAAACTTGCAAAGAAGAGCTCGAAAGGACCAACAACGTTACAGTGGTTCACTGCCCCCGTGAAGCAAATAGAGCTGCGGATTGGTTGGCCAAGACACATAGGGCCAACAAACTTCCTCTAAATTGGTTGATCACCGCTCCTTTACCCCTTTCTGAAATTTTATGCTCGGAACTTTCTCCGTCGTTGTCTTGTAAGACTGGTTTTTTTCGATGATCGAATGCATTATATATTTTCGACCAAATAAAAAAACTATTAATTTAAAAAAAAAAAAGAAGATAGATACACAAAAGCCACATTACTCTCATGTGAGTTTTTTGTAACAATTTAATTTTATGGTCACTTTATAAAATCTCTTATCCTAACATCTCTATTTTTTATGCTTATTTTATTAACAATTATCTAACCGCTATGCAAGAAATAATATATTTGCATATATTTCTATAATCAAATTCTATCACATCTCCTATTCTTATGCATGTTTTGGTGATAAAATGCAAAATTTGGGCAATGCTGATGAATCTCTAGGTGCATGACAGCATGACTTGGTACTATGCCGTAATGTGTAGCTACTGGCAAACATAATAAAAACCTTCGGGGCTGAATTGGCAAATGATTGATTGACTGAAAATTCAGCCCATAGATCTTTATTTGCCTAGCATTTGCGGACCAACGGGTCGTATAACAACAGGACGTGACAGCGGCAAAAAAAAGTCCATGAAATGGTACGATTTGAGCATTGAAATTGAACACTTTGGTTGCTTGTTAGGACAGTGGTAAAAGAGTATGAAATGGTGCGATTTGAGGGTTGAAATTGAAGACTTTGGTTACTCTTTAGGACACTGACAAAAGAGTCTACGAAATGGTGCAATTTGAGGGTTGAAATTGAAGACTTTGATCGCTCATTAGGACAATGGCAAAAGTCTATGAAAGGGCAGTGACAAAAGAGTCTATGAAATGGTGCGATTTGAGAGTCGAAATTGAAGACTTTGGTTACTCGTTAGGACTGTAGCAAAAAAAGTCTATGAAATGGTGCAATTTGAGGGTCAAAATTGAAGATTTTGGTTACTTGTTTGGACAGTGGCAAATGGTACGATTTGAGGGTCGAAATTGAAAACTTTGGGTGCTCATCTGGCCCCTTTTGTTCACCTAACGGTTGCACTATGTGGGACCCTTTTATTTGTGCTATTAGTGCTATTTTCACTTAGAATTACGATTGGTGAACATTTTCTTTGGTCACTTATGACAAATGTAATTTCTATTGTGTAATGCATTCAGAGAAATTAAGAGTGTTTAGAATTTTGATCAGTCTCCCTTATTGAGAGGGAGATAGAGGTGGAATTGGCCCTTGTTTTGTGCTGATTGTTACTCCCACACAATTATAGTTGTTTGGATTTTGCATTAGCCTAACATTGTTGTCTACTATTTTCCTACTGCTTGGTTTGTTTATGCCAAAACGAATAGAAACCAGAGACAAAAATATACAGTTGTCGGCACCATCAATAACTAGGAAAAGATTTCAAAGTACGATTGGTTGTATTTTGCAAATATTACACAATTCCGTTTGTTATAGGAAACTAACGAAATCCCGGCATGTCGATAAAGGCACAACCAAGCTTGCATTGCTGTGACCAAAGGAACAAAACTTGATGTTTTGAATCATTTGAACGCTTAGATCAAAAAAACAAAAATCATTTGAACGCAATTCTAGGAGTAAAATAGCCAATCATGCATTTCTTCTTGTTCTATCAGTCTTAACTTCATGTCGAGATAAATTATGTGCTCAAGGAGACCAGTTGAGGATAATTTTTACTCATAAGAATATTATGTCGTTGCACGGTAGAGCAAATTTTTCGTACTTGCCGCACATCATCTAACATAACCCGCCCTCAATCATTCAATGATGCATCTACTTTTCCTTAGGCTTGGTCGTTCCGTTCATATTGCCTAGTTAAGTAAAAACAGAGCAAACTGTTTGCTATTGTGTATGCAGTACCCCATTTTATCGTGCAATTACACAAAGTTTTGTCTTAACTAAGCATAAAAGGTGAAGCAATTCGTCTTCTTCTTGACTCTACTGACGTTTCGATATTTCCAAGTGAAGAAATTAACCTTTGAGAAAAAATTGCTCGGTACAACGTTGCACCATGCATATCCCATGTTACTGGGACCATTCAAGACAAGATCTCATAGACAACAAAAAAAATTCTTCACTCGTTGTGTAGACATATACACATCAAAATAAGTGGATGGGTCATTTCTCTATCTCCAAACCTTTTCAAAATATTTCTCGTTATTCATTGTAAAACGTGAATTCTTGGCGCAATTTAAACATTTTGAGAGTGAATAATAGATCATGAATTCTTGCACTATTTCGATTGATACGGTAACTATAAGATAAAGATGCTCTTATTACTATTTAAATGACAAAAAAACTTGCTCATGCTCTGGAGCGGTTCCATTCAGTCCCTTTTCCGTCCCTAGCGAGAGACGGGCACGAGATTTTACGCTACGGGCATTTCCGTCGCCTGAGGTCTTTTCCATTTTCTGGTGTGGTGGGAATCGGCCTGATGTAATATCATCCCGTACAAACCCCACCCCACGAAACGTCTCATTAGGAATTTATGGTGCTTTTCTTGATTGATGGACAAATAAGTTAGCGGAGGAGTCTAATTCGTGGTCTTTAATCTTACTTATTGAGTCCATAAACATCATGGCCAAAAGGTTGGGCCATTCTTTAACGTACTTCTAGCTCCCAACAACAAAAATATTAGCCTTTTATTTGCCTCGTGCATTTATTTAACTAGGCTATTTTAGAAAAAAATTGTTTTAGATAAATTTATTATAGATATACCGGCTTGGGGTTTTTCGTAACATTAATCCAATATGAGTTAGAAAAAAAAATGGTCTTGTTATTAAGTCCCTAGACATGATTCCCATGAGCTAATACCTCACGATACTCAAATGCAGTAAAAAAATTGACAACAAAAAGTAGAGTGCAATAAAATAATCCGGTATGAATGGAGTAAAGTATATTTATTGCCTTATTATTGAGCCAGGCATGACCACCGTGAGCTAATTTTCAAAATCAAAGTCAATGTCTAATTTCAACTAAAGAGAATTACACTAACGATATTAAAGACGGAAATCAATAAAATGACCCATAAAAGTAATTCTAATATGAATCAAATGAGATTTTTTTTTTTATCCTTTTCTTTGTTAATGTTTTTTCTTGTCTGCTTATCCATTTCATCTAAAAGAAAATAAAAGCTAAAAAATCAAATTATTTCGAAATCCAAATATAATGACTCTTAAACTAGATGAATTCGAATCAAATGAAATTCGATTAAAACTATTTCCAAGCTGCAACTGTCTAGCTAGGACTCACACTTTCCAATCATTTTTATTCCGCATTTTATTTTTCGTTTTTTATTTATTATGTTTAATATATTAATTTTGCTTATTGTCTTTTTATTTCCTTTCGTTTCTTTCTTAGTCCAACGCCGTCACACCACAAGGCACGAGTTCTTCTTCTTCGTCATGAATCTGCTACCGTTCCACTTCTTTTCTTTTGTTTTGCAAACATGCATAAACTATTACTCAATCGCAGATCACAAAACTCTCACTTTTTCGAGTCTCCATCGTTCTCACTTTCATTCCTATTCAACTTCCGTACGCAGAACATTATCCTCGGCGAAATCAAGTAGAACAGCAGAAAGGATTCAAATGTATCTAAACTGGATCCTACGAACATTAAAAAAAAAAAAAAAAAAAAAAAAAAAAAAAAAAAAAAGAACACTTGAAAGAACACACCACGATTAAGTTCAAGATTTTGTAAAACTGCTGTTTTGAAAACTTAAGTTTTTAGATGGAGACGCGGTTTAATATACAATTATTCTATCAATTTTCATATAGGTGATTCTCAACCACCTCTTCGGCGGTGGAGATAGATTGAAGCAACGATCAACCACGGCAACTGCGAGCGATGTCCGGAGAACAAGAATGGACTACGAATTCTCTGGAATTGTAAGCAGAGAGAAGGAAATTTTGTCAGTCCGTGAAGTGCTATCTGGTGTAATGTGGTCCTTTGTTACGTGTCCCTTGCCAGAATTCGTTCGCTCTTCTCAGTCCCTGCACGTGCGCGCTTTATGGGCCAAACTCTCCCGGGCTTTATGGGCTCCGACTTAAAATTGTAAATCTGGGCTGTGCAGAAGTTGCTTAATCCGACTTTAAATTTGGGCTTCATGGGCTAGGATGATGGGCCGGCCAAATTCCTGATGGGCTTGGCTAGAGGCTGGGTTGGTAGACCGGGCCAAAGTGAGCGATTTAGACTATGGGTTTAGATTCTTGCATAAATGTCCAAATTAGATTCTCTCGTTTATAGATTTATTATTATTTTTCTTGGTTTTACAAAGATGGAAACTTATCTGCAAAATTTCAGGTGTCAACAATAAATTGCTAAGATCTGGATGGGCAAGGTACGACAAATATGTATGAATGGATCATGCAATCTAAAAAGCAGAATTTGGGTCTCTTTACCTTCAACCGAAATGGATGTTTAATTTGTAAGTAACAAAAAACCGCACTAAGTTTTTCCCTACATTTATAGACAGAGGATGCATTTCTGATTTCACAAGTTGTAACAACAGTAAACAACTCTGTGCGATGGGACGAATGGAGGGGTGAGATTATAGACTTTGGTTGCTCATTTGGCCCCTCTAGTTTACCTTGTGTCGGCTTTGTCTTGAACTTTTGTTTGTGCTATTAGCACTATTTTTCACTACAAACTACATAGTCCGAGACCAAGAATTTCATTACATTCACTCCGTAATTCAATCAAGGGGGTTTGTGAAATCTTAGGCTCTATTTGTTTCACTAGAAAACAACTTTCAGGAAAAAAAATTTCCCGATATTCCAATGTTTGGTTCAAAGAAAATAAATTAATCAAAAAAATATTTTTCATCATTGGGAAAAACATATTCAAAAGTGAGGAAAATGATTTCCTCTTTCTTACTCTTTCTTTCATCTAATCCAATCATTTTCACTCATCTTTCTTTTTCTTTTCTTTTATTAAAAATTCGAATTATTTATTATTTTTCTTTTTCCTCCTTTTTTGGCTAGCCACAGTGAGGGATCAACTCGCCCAAAGACGGCAAGGCCCGAGCTCGCCAATTTAGTGAGGTGGAGTCTTGCCCAAGGTTGGCTTGGCCTGACGTGCTAGAATCTGGCGAGCTTGATCCACGTCAACTTTGAGGGGCTTGTCCCTAGCCTATGGCAGGTTGTCAATCATTGTGTTGGTTGGCGATTGGCGGAGGAAGAAAGCAAAAAAAATAAAAATAAAATAATAATAAAAAAAAATTGAATATTTTGGTAAGTCTCTCCAAGAAAATCAAATTGGGTATTTCATATTGAGGGGAAGAAAATGTTTTCTAGTTCATTTTCAAGTTTCAATCAAACTTTAAAAAATAATATTATTTTTCTGGAAAATGATTTTCTGGAATGTCACATTTTCTGTGAAACAAACGGAACTTTAGGCTCTATCTTTTTTTTTTTAACAAAAAATAAACTTTGCTAGGATTCTTTTTAAAAGGATGTTATTTTCAAGGCATGTTTGGCTGTATTATGAAAATAATACAGAAGTAATTTTTTGATATTTGTCAAGAAAAAATTATGAAGGATGCATTTGAGAACAAGTCTCCGGTACAAATCAGGTCCCAAGTTCGGGTGCCGGAGACTCGGGCTGGGGCGTGAGTTCCAGGCCCGGCCTCGAGGGACAATCCTGAGAAGATGGACCCACGTATGCCCCAACCTTCTTGAGATCCTTTGTTTCATCCTTCTTGGCGTCTACATGCATTAAAAAATACAGCAACCAAGGTCCCCATTTGTCGAAGGGAAAAAGATGAAATCTTCAGGCTATAATACTTGAAAATCACATCGAGTATTTCTCACGTGTGAGTTTTGCCTAGAAATTTAGTTTTTATGGACTTTAGAATATCTTTGATATTAGAAAGTCTCTAATTATTATGCATATTTTGGTAATCCAATCGATGTGCAAAAAACAATAAATTTACGCAGATTTTGGCAATAAACTTTTAAAAATTATTACTGATGTATATACAGATTCACATCAGATGAATGATCAAAGATCCATGGCAGGTTAAATTCTATTATGTTCTCAGATACCTTTTTCTGAATTTAAGCTGTATGTGAAAATACTTATTACTGAAAAATGAGAATAAAGTCATACATGGAGGTTTTATTACATGATAATCACTTATTGCTATATAAGTAATAACATTAGCAAGCGTTTCCAAATCTTAGATAACACCCGAACTTAAAAGAATCAATCACAACGAATGAGTTTTCTCACACTTTCAATTCTATTGTTAGAACGCTCTCAATGTGTGTCTCTTGCAAGTTCTGCACATTTCAGCGCACCTACTATCCACCAGAGATGACACTTCACAACAGAATAATTTTATGCATAAATACTATGAGCCCTTTTCCGACGTCAACGTATACTTCAACTTCAATAAGGAAAGGAAGACTACAGGAAATCAGATTTCCTTTTTTGCATCATCCATGATCTTATTGGCAAGAGTTCACTCGACATTAACTTGGAGCCATAATCAACTGATCACTATCTTGAGAACCATTCCAAGTGATTAAATTAGCTGTAGAGAAGCCACAATATCAAACGATCCTTTCACGGGAAAAAGAAAAGGTTGTACAGAAAAATCAAATGAATTCAGTGTGTAAATTCCGGGGTTCATGATTAGCAAGCAGACATAGTACTTGTCCAGTAATTTCAACTGGGCCATGTCGGTTCTCTGCATAATTTACTGCTCTATGAGAGAGAGTTGTATTTACTAACGCACACACATGAAGAAGACCCGAGAGAATAATTTGTTACAGTACTTGTCCAATCAGCCTCCACATGCCGACCTTCTTTTTTTTTTTTTTTTGCAAATATTGATACCTCGGTGTCTGTACAATTTGTGTGGTGACTGAAAAAAAACAAAAAAAGGTCATTGATTGAAGCGACGATGAGAGCCTAGGTTTGCGTAAAGTTATGAGAACACTGTACCCTTGCTATTGATGGTTTTACTAGAATCTGTAAATGGATTCTAGCCTGTGATGTGACCTTGGATAAAGAAGAATCCACGTGGTAATTTTGATTTCGTTGTTAGATAGAATTACTTTTTAGATTTATCAAAAAAAAAAAAAAAAAGTGAGTTCACCTTAGAGAGGTTATTAGCAGATGTCATGAGAGATTAAAAGAAGCAAGCAAAGGTTTTACATAAATTACAGTAAAGATGCTATGAAGAAACAAGTACACTTAAGAAAAAGAAGGAAATAGCTAGCTCGTTATTCAGGTAAGTTCTAATATCTGCAGAAATTTAAAAACTTGCATGACCATGAGATCCCAACCCTCCTAGGCTGCCTCTAGCTAGGCCGTCGCCTTAACCTAGCGTTTCCTTTAAGCCAAACATGTTTCCAGGAGATGAATGCATTTTCGATAACCACTCCAATCACTAAGCCACTCCCATATCCCAGCAGAACAATTTTCCAATCAAGTTTAATTGGCGATCCCAAGTCTTCTTCTTGGTCGGTTGAAGGTTGCCTTGACGTATCCCCTGAATCTTGACATTTCCTATATATGAATTCCCCACATAATCCCAAGTTCCCTTCAAAAGAATAATTTGAAAACGTGTCGAATTGACGCCCTCTCGGCACAGACCCGGTTAGATTGTTGTAAGACATGTTCGAGAAAGAAAGGAACCCGAGTTCTGTCAGCTGCGGGGGGATTTGTCCTGAGAGTTTGTTCCTAGAAAGGTCCAATGACTCGAGTTCTGTCAGATTTCCCAACGATGGTGGGATGTGACCAGTGAGCAAATTGTTGGATAGGTTCAGTCCTTGCAGTCCCTTGAGATCACCTATTACACTAGGGATATCTCCTTTGAACGAATTGCTGGAGAGGTTGATGATCGTGAAGACTTCTAAGATCTTTGGGTAATACTGTTCAAGCCCTTTGTAAATTACTATCATGGAGAAATCCCAATTGCCATAGTAGGTGAACTCACGGAAGCATCATGGCCGTAGGTTCTTTTGCATGTATGTAAAGTCTCCCATCTTGGATTTCATGGCATTCCAAGACTGAAAGAATTCCATGGGCAACTTACCGACGAACTCATTTATAGAGATGTCAAGTATCTGCAACTTAAGGAATGTGGAGCTAGATTTAGGCCTCTCTATGATCCCGTGGAATCTATTGGATCGCAAAATAAGGACATGAAGATTCGGTAGAGATCCCAACCATGACGGGAAGGTGTCCACGATAAAATTATTTGCAAAGTTGATGAATTCGAGCATTTTGCAATTGGCCAGTGACCTTGGTAACTTGCCTTGCAATTGGTTGTCACTCAAATCAATCATCGTCAATTGTGTACCCCTCACCAATACCTCGGGAATGCTCCCATGGATATTGTTGCCTTTTAGGTTCAATATGATGAGAGATTCGCTGATATTGCCCAAACAAATCGGAAGTACACCAGTCAAATTATTAGAAGACAAGTCTAGTGTGATTGCTGAACTCAAATTGCAGATCCATGGTGGCAATGCTCCTGTCAGCCTGTTGTTGGATACTATATAGGACAATATTGACGATGGTGCTTCAGGGGTGGTCCTTTCAACATATTATAAGATAGGTCTATCGTGTACATAATTAAAGGATTGATCGGGTAATACCGATCAAAACCAGTTAAGAAGTTATGAGAGAGATTCAAGTACTGCATGTCTTTAAAAGTGCCATCCCACAACCAAAAGGGCACTTCACTAATGATGTTATTCGACAGGTCCAACCAATTCAAACCCCCGTGGTTTTGTAAGAATGCTGGAAACTCGCTCAAATTGCATGATGCCAGTCCTAGGGCCGAAAGCTGAGGAAGAATAATATTCACGCTACTTGTGCGGCATGATAGCCTGTTAAAAGATAGTTGGAGCACTCCCAATTGTTCGAACTTGACAAAGTTGTCAAGTTCAACAGTTCCGCTGAAGTCGTTTTCGGCAAGGACGAGGTTTTGGAGATTTTGAAGTTGATAGAATGAAGAAGGTATCTCGCCATTTATTTCCTTTAAGATTAAGCAAGGATAGTCGAGTGAGGTTCATGAGCTGAGGTAGGATGGTTGTTGACACCTAAATTTTGCCTAATCATTTAGTAATTAGTTGCATAAAAAATAATAAAAAAAAAGAAAAGAAAAAGTAAAATTGCATTTCATGAAGTCGCATTTTTCGCATCGGTACTAAAAGGGCAACAAGACGCAGCGGCTCGTGGTCGATAATATTCACAAAAGGAAGGTCTCTCTCCGCTTGTCTGAACGCGCAAAAGAGCGAAAGTCAAAAAAAAAAAAGGGAAGGAAGTTCTTGCAAAATAGGCCCATGATATATTATATAATATGCTCTCTCTCAAGTGTGGGTTGTGAGGAGAAGCAGTGAGAAATTTGCTGAAGGAGGAAGCAAATAACAAGCAAGAAAAGTCAAAAGTTGCGGCAATCCTATAGAAGGGAGTGACAAGTAGCCGCACAAGAAGCCCCAAGCATGAAGAAGAAAGAAGAATCCAACGTCAATTTTTCCCCCTCATTAATGCATGCACATGCACGCACGAAATAGGAGACGTGAAAATTCTACAATTTTCCTGCAAGAAGATGGAGTAACATTTTTATAATATTATCCTTGCTGAAAAAGCAGATCGGTGGCCACCATATTTGAAAAAGAAAGAACCGAACTTGAACAAGCAAAGAAAAATTGCGGTTACCTCCTGTTCACCTGTTCACACTAAAGTCGATTGTTGCCTATAAATAAGCAAGGATCCTCGGCTTAACGGAGGGGGGGAACGAAAAATTCACTGGAGAGGTTTGTGGGAGCTATTAAAAAAAGAGAGTCCGTAGAGAGACACACGAGTGGAGAGAAAGGAAGAGATTAAAAAAAAAAAGGGAGAGATGCTCGTTAGAGAGAAACAAGAAAAATGAAGTCAGGGGGAGGAGATTGAAAAAAGAGATAAATAGAGAGTTTGTCAGAAAAAAAATAAAAAGGAAGGTGAAAGCAGAAAGTGGCAGAAGAAAAGAGACTTAAAAGAAAAGGGGAAGTGACCGGATGTGAGGAGAGAGGAGGAGAGTAAAGAAAGAATAAAAAAAATAAAATAAAAGCTGCTGTTCATCTTCCCCGTTGCTCCCCTTCGTCTCGCAGCCTTTTAAAGCTCCTGCTGTACCAGCCGCCGCACCGCACCACTACCGCTCGAGGTCTCCGCTGCACCGGTCGCCGCGGCATCGCCGCTTGCCCGCCGAGTCGATCCGCCCGCCATCCTCAGCACCGAGCGTCCCCGCCTCTGCTCCGCTGCACTTCTGTGAGCATCCCGACGCCAGCAACCCGCACCACCTTCGCCCGGCAGTCACAACGCATCTTCGCTCGTCTCCGCAACCAACCACTGCTGCAAACTCCACCGCCTCAGCCTGATCGTCGTGACTGCTGCCTTCGAGCACCCGACTCCACGAGCGCCCGCCCCTACGCCTGCAGACCGCGCCTCCGACGCCGCGCCACCATCCCTGCCGTCGCCGCGCTTCCACCTCGACACTTGCACCCGCAGTCGCGCGTCCGCTCGCCCGTCACAGCTTCTGCCGCCACTGCTGCCCGTGTCCTGCATCGGCAACGACGCCCGCAGCAACCACCGCAGCAGCCCGACTCCATCGTTCCACCCTCTCAAGCTTGAGAACGTTGCTGAGTCCCTTGCCCCCAGTCGACTGTGTCGCTGTTTCCCGGTCTTTCAACACCAGCACTGACAAGGAGTCCGAAGCAGTCACCGTTGTTTGCTGCACCACCGAGATCAAGAAGCCCAAAACCGCTGCCATCCCGCTTCTGTCCGTGCATTGCTGCTTCTTCCCTGCAGGTGCACCAGCGAAGACTAGCCGTGGGAAGCACCACCAGCTACAATCTTCCCTGCACACGAGCCCAACACCACCAGCGACGACCGCAGCAAATCGAGGCCAGCAACTAGCGTCATCGCCGCTCGACGCCACTCCGCCTCACCCGCGAAGCTCGCCCCGTCGATCTCGCTCATCACCACGCCTCCGCCCGCGCCGGACGCCACGTCTCCGCCGGTCCACCCTCGCCGGAGTTCTGATCCCGGCAGCCGTCCGCCCGAGCACCTCCCCGGCGTCAACCCCCCTGTCTCCGTTACTCACCTTAGGTAGCTTTTCATTTTCATTTTTTTACTTTTTACTTTTTACTTTTACTTTTTGTATAGGCTAGTTTATTTTATTCTTTTCATTTGTTTTTTTTAGTTCATTTGATAGCATTTTTAGTTTAGGTATTTAATTTGTAATGTTGGATGTTAATATTTTGTGAATTTAGTATGCATTATCCGTAGGGATTTTGTCCGAAATTAATATAATTATTAATTTGATCCGAGAGACATCGGATCATTTTTTTAATTATATTAATTTTTGGGCTTTTTGGTAGAATTTCAATTGTTAAATCACAATAATTATTTAATTTGGTTCGAAAGACTACGGATCAGATTTGTAATTATTTTGATCTCTTTGTCGTGATAATTAGGGTTATAATAACCGTTAATTTGACCTGTGAGACGACATGTTATTTTTTCGACTATTTTAATCCTTCCTTGGTTGATTTTGTTGATAGTTTAGATTTAATATTTATTTAATAATTACTTGTCTTAAAAAAAACTAAAAAAAAGAAAAATCAAAATCTTGCATGAGCATATAGGACATGTAGGTTTAGTAAGTTTTTTTTGGATTATATTTTTAGAACTGCATTTTTAGATATCTTTTTTAAAATAGGTTAGGGTCAACCTTAAACAACTTTTTTTTAGAGTCTTAGATAAAATTGACATATTTTTATATTCTCATTAAAAAAAAATATAGTTTTCTAAGACATAATAGGGTTTAAGTCAAAATTAGTCCCAAAAAAATGAATTAGAAATTTTTTAGATAGCTTAATAAGGGTCTTTATTAATTTTGAATTTAAAAAAAAAAATACAAAAATACTAGGTGCATATTAACTAGTTTACTTAATAGGATTATTTAATTTGAATTTGCATATTAGTAAAAAATCAGGTCATTTAGCTAAAAAAATGCATTTTTTGTTATATATAAAAGAATTCTAACTCTTAAGAAAACCCAAAAAAAAAAAAAATGTTTGCTTTGTGTGATGCAATTTATTTATTTTCTTATTTGAATATTCAATAATGGTTGAGCACCCGTGTGATCACCTTTTGACATAGTAAAAGTCTAGGTTAAAATAAATCCAAGCTGCCTGCAAAAACATTTTTATAAAAAGAAAAAAAGAAAAAAAAGAAATGGTACCGAAAGGGCATTAGAAAATTCTAGTGTAACCAAGTCCCCGTACCCTTAGTCTCTGGTTCGTATGAGTAAAATAAATCTCCCTTTATTTTACTTAGGTGTCTAATTGACCTACCGTAAACTGATTAGTGGCGACTCTTAGATATTATTTGCATGTTTAAAAAGTTTAGAATTAAGTTGCGATTTGGTATGGGCTTGGGAGAGCCCGAGCTAAGCTATTAAGCTTGGTAGTCCATTAACCTAGTTTTAGATGGTGAACTCGAAAAAGTAGGTCGCGACAATGGTACCGTTTAATTGGTTTCCAACAAGGTATAATTCAACAAGTTGGGACAAGTTTCTGATTGAAGGTGGGATCTCGCCATATAAATTGTTATAAAATAGGGCCAAAGTTGTGAGCTTTTTATTCTTCCAAACCCAAGACAAAGAGGAAATGGACTGAGCAGTGAGTGCGTTCGTACTAACACCTAGGAGTTTGAGATTGCTAAGATTAGCAAATGAAGCCGGGATGGATCCTGAGAATTCGCATTCACTTATATCGAGAGAGCTCAAAGAAGGAAGCATTCCGATTGAAGAGGGAAGCTCTCCAGAAAAGCTCGTGCTATACACGTTTAGCTCTTCAAGAAGACTACTTGAGTTAAAGTCAGGCAAGCTGCCCAAGAGAGCTTCATTGTGACTTACCACAAGAAATCGCAGCTTCGCTAAATAAAAAATGGCAGACGGAAACACACCTTGCAGGTTGCACTTACGCATGTCCAGCCTTATCAGGGAAGACAGATTTGCCAGAGTGTTGGGCACTTCGGAAGACATGTTGATGAAACTTAGGCGAAGTAGTTCCAGGCTAGTAAGATTTTGAACTAGGCTTGTCAGGCCTGGCGCTTTCATTTCCAACAAAGGTTTACATGGACTGATATTGCAACACAGGTTAAGATACACCAACCTTGTAAGCTTGAAGATTTCTGATGGGACTTGGCCGGAAAAAACGGAAGCAGATAGATCAAGATGAGTCAATCTCAACATATCTCCAACTCGTGACGGTATTTGAGAGTAGTTGAAGTTATTGTTGCTGAGATTGAGCTTTTTAAGATGAGCAAGTTGGAAGAGGGTACTATTGTTGTCGATAAAACCATAGAGAAAACTACTTCCTAGGTTGAGAACAATTACATGGGCCGTATTCTCGTCGCACTCAATCCCATCCCAAGAGCAGCAATCCCGACTATTTTTCCAGGACAAAGTTTTGGGACGAGCGAGAGGATCATCGGAAACATTGGCGATTTCGTATCTCTCTTTAAATTGCAGCAGGGCAGACATTTCATCCTCGAGACAAAGACGTTTCGTAGAATGAGAGAGATTTTGTGCTCCAATAGGATGTGACCACAAGCACAAAAGCAAGTGTATGGACATGTAGAAGCACGATGAGGAAGCCATTTTGTTCCAAACAGAGACGACTTTGTTTTGATGAGCAGAGTCTGAGAGAGTGAAGCAGATTTTATAGGCAGTGCTTGGTGCCTAAGGGCATGAACACGCCTTATCCCATGCTACAATGCGTCAAATCGACGACTTTGTGAGTGATGTAACTCGCAGAAGTCTGTGAAATCCATATGAATCTTTAGGTGCATGCACATGAATTTTTGCCGTGCCGTAACGTGTACCCAAATCGACAATCGATTGATTGACTGGAAATTCAGCCAGTAGATATGTCACTTGCATGGAAGACTTGGGCCGCACTGTTAGTCCAAAAATTGCGTACCCAAGGGGCGATAAGCAACAGCATGATCATCCACTTCACAAAAATCATTCTTTGCGGGAAGATAAGGTAAAGGAGCTTGTACGGTAAAGAAAGTTTAAGGTTATTCCCTCCATTCTAGACCAAAAGTATCCATTCGTAAGTTGTGACAATAGCAAACAATTCCATGAAATGGTACCAATTGAGCATCGAAATTGAAGAATTTGCTTGCTCAGTTGGGCCCCTCTCGTTCACTCAACGATCACTCTGCGTTGGACCTTTCTGTTTGCGATGTTAGAGTTGTTTCCACTTTGAGTTTATGATCCGTGAACACTTCCTTTGGTTATTGATGTGGAATGTGACTTAGTTAATGCAATGCCTTTGGAGAAATTATGACTGTTAAGAGTTATGATCAGTCTTACTTATTGAGAGTGAGAATAGATGTAGAATGGACACGATTGTCATAAGCAATTAGACATTTGTGTTGCATCCTAATATTTTCTCATCGCTCATTCATTGTATATTGCTGAAACGAAAGGCAATTAGAGAAAAACTACACTGTTGGCACCATCGAGATCTAAAATAAATTTAGCGACTAAAAGCGAAACATTTATCTTTAAAATACCTCTCTGAACAATTTTCATCGCCGAAAATTTGAATTTAGAAGTGGCTATTCTTTTTTTCCGGCTAAGTAACTATTAATAAATAAAAAAAGGAAGAAGATAAATACACAAAAGCCATAAACCACGTGACACTCTCAAGTGTGAGTTCTCTGTAGCAATTATTTTTATGTTCACTTTATAAAATCTCTTATCCTGGCAACTGTCTAATTTTTATGCTTATTTTGGTAATACATCTCTAATTGCTCTGCAAGAAGTAATAGATTTATGTATTTTTGTAATCAAATCCTAGCAAATCTCTTATTCTCATGGATATTTGTTAATTAATCTCTATCCATGTATAAAAATATAAAATACCTTATCCTATTTTGTTCTCAAATCTGTTTTTCTAACTGTGTTCAGAGCAATGCTACTGTGGAAGTAGGGCGCTTGCTGCATAGGGGCAAGCAAGCATGCCAAAATTGACAAATAGATTTGTATTTGCACGGAAGACTTTGGGTCAACTAACAGTTATTCCAAAAAATTTGCAAACCAAAGTGTGTCGTATAGCAATATGTGATGGTCCCCTTCAAAAGAAGTCCCTCTGTGGGAAGATAAGATGAAGGGCCTGTGCAGTTGATAAGAAGGTTTGGTGTTGTTCCCTCTATTCCAAGCAAATATATCAATTCGGAAGTTGTGACAGCAGCAAACTAGTCAATGAAACGGTATGAATTGGGGGTCAAGATCGAAGACTTTGAATGCTCATCTGGCCCCTCTCGTTTGCCCAATAACTGCTATGGGTTGGACCCGTTTATTTGTGATATTAGCACCGTTTTCCCTTTGAATGCATGATCTGGAAACATTCCCTTTGGTCACTGATGAGGAATGTAATTTCCATGATGTAATGCTTTGAAGAGATTGAGATTATTCAACCAAAATTGACAAATAGATTTGTATTTGCATGGAAGACTTTGGGTCAACCAACAGTTAGTTCAAAAATTTACAAACCAAAGGGTGTCGCATAGCAACATGTGATGGTTCCCTTCATTAAAAAAGTCCCCCTATGGAAAAATAAGATGAAAGGCTTGTGTGGTTGATAAGAAGGTCTGATGCTATTTCCTCCATTCTAAGCAAATGTATCCATTCATAAGTTGTGACAACAGCAAACAACTCAATGAAATGTCATAAATTGGGGGTCAAATTCGAAGACTTTGAATGCTTATCCGGCCCCTCTCGTTTGCCCAATAACTGCTCTTGGTTGGACCAGTTTGTTTATGATATTAGCATTGTTTTCTCTTTGAATGCATGATTCGAGGACATTATGACATCCTGGAATTTCAATAATGTTTTCAATTGAATAAATTGGGCATTTCATCAACGTGCCTATAGTGCTATTCTTAGAGCTGATTACTCTTGAGACAACTAGACTATCTGAGGAAGTCATTAAAAGATTTTAATGCAATAAGACTTGAGGATTCGACTAGGAATTGGCTACTCGACCGTGTTCATTTGCCGAGATCATTATGATATAGTAAGATCGATTCAAAATCAGAGATAGGTTGGTTCGATTGAGATATGTGATTAAACGTGAGTGATTCCACTAAATTGCAAAATTCTCATCAATCGACACTAAATTGATTTATTATATCGTTTTGGTACCCTGTGTCCGTATTTGAAACCTCGAGATTTTCACGACAACCGAGAGCTGCCAATGTGTTGAAGAGGTTCATAGTGGCTCGAAGAAATTGACCACGAGTCATTTGCACTAAAAATTTCTGAAAGCTACCCGGTAGGTTAGGTTACGCTAAAATCGCGTTTGATTGAAATTAACCGTGAATTGGAATCCGATTTCATAAATTGAAAGTCTTGTCATGTCACATTTCATTTTAGGAACGTCGACTCATCTTTTGAGGAATTTTCGGTGAGTTTGGGATTTTTACGGAAAATCGATTTGGACGATTCGGAAAACGAATGGAAATTCGGATTGGTCAATTTGAAGGGATTTTTGGCATATGGTGTGAGTGAATTGGTGAATGGAAGTTGTTTGGGCTTTTTCTGCATTCAAATTGGACCTCAACCAGATAAATTTGTTTAGAAAATTGGATTCCGAGAAAAATGAATTAGAATTCGGAATTGAAGGAAATGGCCTTTTTTGTTGCCCAAAACTTGTTGTTGGAGGGAAATTTTGTGCAAGAAACCAAATGAGGATCAAGTGCTTTAGCATGGGAATTTTTGGAGATCAAATTGGACTAAACAAAAGCAAGTGGGATAAGGATTTTTCGATTATAGAAAATTCTCTTAGTTTTCTTTATTTCTTTCCTTTTTCCTTTCCCCCCTTGGCCGCGCACGTCCCTCTTCGTTTCCCTTCTTCTTCTCTCTCTCTCGCGATCACCTTTCCCCCACGCGGACGTCCCCTTTTTCCTCTCTGCCGTGCCCCATTTTTCTTCCCATTTGCCTTGACTTTTGAGTCAAGCTTTGCTTCTTCCCCACGTTGCCGACACACTTCCCGCCCTCAATCTCTCTCTCTCTCTCTCTCTCTCTCTCTCTCTCTCTCGCGTTTGTCGCCCATTTTTCCTCCGAGTTCCGTTGCTGTCCATCAATCCACTGAAGCGGATCTCACGGAGCCGAGCCCAAATAAACCGTAGATTCCGGCCAGCTCATGTCTTCGTTCAACAGCCCGTTGAAGCCGCAAATCCAGCCTTTCTCTCCACGCGAAATCAGCCATGCGAAGCAGCCATCAATCGTGGAAAATCCAACAGCCCTGTGAGTCTTACGGGCCAAGTTTCGGGCCTGATTTGTGCCCTGTTGGTGTCTTCGATTTGGAACTTTTCGTTCCTCGTCGCGTTCTCGTCAATTTGATATGAGTGGATCGTTAATCAGGTGAGTTTAACTCACTAAATCTCGTTTAGTAGGTTAATGACGCTTAGTGGATAATTAATTTAGGTTAAGCATGCTTAGGTGGTTAGTTAGATATAATTAATGAAATTAAATTAGTTATCGATGCATGTTAGGTGGTTAGTCAATGTAGTTAGCGAGTAAATAGACTCGAGTATTTATTAAACGAATCTCGAAATTTTTCTGGGTTTGTTTCGGCGTCCAATTCGTCTATAACGGGCCTAAGTTGGATTTATTGCAAATTATTACATTTATTTAATATTTTCCATAATCATTTAATTAATTAATTATTTTCCGGAAATAAGACCGGGATGGCCGGTGATTGGAAAATTACGCTGATTGCAGTGGTTTGATCTGTTTATTTAATTGAGCTTTATATTGTGCTGATTTCGATTTAATTGTGAATTTAGGAAATTATCTTTAAATTAATTAATTTTAATAATTAATTGGGATTTTACCGAGTGTGGGTCTATAGCGCCAAAATTATATTTCTAGACTACTGAAGCTAGTGGAAAGTTTAATTTTGAAATTATGGTAGTTTGGCTAAGGCCGACCGTGTACCCACACACGGCTATTTTTATCGAGTATGATAAAAATGATGAGTTGGTCATATGATTGAAATGGTATACTATTTTGGCTAAGGGGCCCTAATCTATTAGCTTTGGGTGAGTATATATATAGTAAACCATATTATCAGCTTTGAGCGATCATATTATATCAGCTTTGGGTGAGCTATACTATCTATTTTCAGCTTTGGGTGAGCAGTCCTAGACTATGGTCGGACTTTATAGATAGTAGTGAATGTACCGACCATGGGAAAGTCGTGATGATATGTAATCGACTGAGTCGATTGATCGATGATTCGATCTGTGGTGATTGATTGGATGTTTATTTGAATTGTGCTGACTCGCGAGAAGGAGACTGAGGCTAAGGTAAGTCCTCTGACTCGTGTTGTGCTTAGGTAGCCTTTAGGGCGTATTGGCTTCCTAATCGAGTCTTAGGGAGTAGAACTCGTTGAGATATTGTCTCACTGGTTATTGTATAACCATTTTCAGGTTCGTATATGGTGTTGGTAAAGGACCAGGAGCCTGGAGTAAGGAGGTGAAGCTCGAAGAATTGGTGACTATGTCCGACTAGTTAGTTGTAGGACAACTCTCTTTTGTAAAGAGCCGATTTCTTTTGAAAACCTTTGTGTATAAACCTGTGTGTTTATAAAAAAGGTATTTTGTGAAAAATTGGTCCTACTTTCCTATCCCATTGTTTTATTGTCTGGGGATCATTTATATGCTTCCACATGCGTATTAAAATGAATGGGTTGGCGATACGTCCTGAGACGTCGCTATTAATCGACCAGGTAAGAGATGGGTGCGTGCCCGAGGATCAGGGCGTGACAGACATTTCCCTTTGGCCACTGATGAGGAATGTAATTTCCATGATGTAATGTTTTGGGGAGATTAAGACTGTTCAAACTTTGAATAGTCTTCACTTATTGAGAGGGACAATAGAGGTGGAATTGGCCCTTGTCTTATGGAAATTGTTGGTACCAAACAATCACAAGTGTTTGGATGGTGCAATAGCCTAACATGGTCGCCTAATATTTTCCCAGTGCTCATTTTGTTCATGCCAAAATGGCTAGAAACCAAAGACAAAAAATATACTATCGTTGGCACCATCCAGATCTAGAAAATAAATATAGAAAAGCAAGAGATACCTTTCTAGTTTCATTATTGAGAGGTGGTAACGAAGAGACATTGTCTGAAGAAGCTAAGATCTGGATGTGAGAGTACGGTAGATACGCATTACATTAATCTCGCAATCTGAAAGCAGAGTTAGGCTCACTTTACCTTTGACCCAAATGGATGTTTGAAATGTAAGTAATAAAAAACGGCACTAAGTTTTCCCCGCCGTTCTAGACAAAGAGTATACATTTCATAAGTTGTGACAACGGCATACAAGTCTATGCAATGGGATGAATTGAGGGAAGAAGTGAAGACTTTGGTTGCTCCTATAGCCCCTTTAGATTGCCGGGGTGAGGGATCAGTCTCGGACTTTTGCAGCATTAGCACTTTCTCTAGCTATACTCAATCAATCATAGAAAAATGCATCCACTTTCAATTGCCTGTTTGTTTTGTTTCTATCTTTGAAATAAATAGAAAACTAAGAAAACTAAACTGTGTTGTTGGCAACATCAAGATCCTTTTGTGCAAACAATGCTCATCGGTTCACATGGAACGACAAATTTATTACATTCAGTCCCATATTCAATCAAGGCAGTTTGTTCAAAGCTCAAGCTCCATTTATTTCTCGAAAAATGAACTTTACAAGAAATTTTTAGAAAGGAACTTATTTTCAAGGCATGTTGGTCTGTATTTGCCAAACAATAGGAAAGTCATTTACTGATATTTGTTACAAGAAAATTACGAAATAGACATTTGAGAATAAGTCTTGAGTGCTATCGAAGTCCCAAGTTTGAGCGCTCGAGACCCAGGCTCAAGCACCAGTCCCAGGCCGGGCCAAGGGGAACAAACCTGGGAACATGGATCCACACACACTCAACCTTTCCGAGATCCTCTATTTTAACCTTAATGACATCTTGACGCATTACGGTGCCGCAAACAAGGTCCTCATTTGCTAAAGTATGAAAGCATGAAATCTATGGGTGAAAAATTGTTAAAAAAGAAATTCTAAACCTATTACGCTTTTACTAATTCAGTTATAAATTTTTTAATTTTGCCAATTGAGTTATAAATTTTTTTTCACATTTTGCTCATTGAGTTGATTTATTTGGTCAATTTTGGCTGCAAATTACTGAAGTGGATGCCGGCCGACATTGACGTTGACAATTTTAGATAATGTATATATTTTTTTATTTTTTCTATTTTTCACTTTTCATTCTTTTCTTTGTTTTTTTTCCCCTTTTTTTTTTCCCTTCGCCAGGTGTCGTTGATGGCCAATGGAGGTCGTTGGCCTTTGGTGTGCCTTAAGCCCTCACCTGCCTAGGTGAGGTGACCCTCGCCAAGGGTCGATGAGTGTAGCCCTTGCCTGAGGTCGGTGACCTCCACTGGTCATCAAAGAGGCCCGGTAGTGGCTGGCGGAGGAAAAAAGGGAAAAAGAAAGAAGAAAAAGAAAAGAAAAAAAGAGAAGAGAAAAGGAAAAAAGAAAAGAAAAGAAAGAAAAGAGAAAAAAAGGAAAAAAAAAAGACGAAAAAATATTTAATATTATTAAAAAAAATGTCAATGTTAGCGTCGACCATGTCACATAGGATGGTCGCTGTTTACGTTAGCGATATTCATCCAAAATTGGCTGAATGTACTTTAATTGATAGAATGCGAAGAATAAATTGGCAAAAGTGCAAAGGGTTTACGACTTTTGGGACAATTTTCCTAATCTTTTGTAGCCCATCAATCATCCATAGGCAATTCAATGATGGATCTACTTTGCTTTGGGCTCAATCTTTATATCCATATTGCCCATTTGAGTATAAACAAAGCATATCGTTTGTGATTGTCTCTTTGATACGGCATTTTATGATGCGGTTACACGAAACACGGTGTAATGTGATTTCTTTCTAGGCTATATGACGTTTCCTTATGTCTGAGTGAAAAAAGTACCTTCAACCAAAAAAAAAAAAATAAAAAAAAAATTGCACGGCAACCTTACCACAAACAACATACTCTCGGAAACCTTTTCAGCACTTGCAACTCTCCCATTGTGAACTATAGTATTTCTTTCCTTCCGTGAGAAATAAATGACACCACTCCTTGCCACCTTTAATAAGACTTACCAGAGATCTCCCCTTTGATATCTGCAACACCCACATAAACTCAGCATCCAAATCCCCAACAAAACCTCTTATACCAGTACTCCACGGAGGACACAGAACCATTCATGTTCTGCCATTTGCACAATCTATCACCAGTCTGCTGCAACTTGGTAAGGATAGCAAGCCAAGATACAAAGCAAAATGTTGGCACATTTGGATTAAACCACATTAGCCTATGCCGAGTTACCTTGGCCTTTTTCTCCCTGATTAAGCTTTAAGCATTAGCATGAGTGAAATCACCAGGTTTAGAGCCTAAGAAGACCACTCTATCTAGTTGAGACTTGAGAAAGGCATTAAAGTTCCACACAGCCCAGCCTTAATTTCAACCAGATCATTTGATTTAGCAGTGGTTTTGCCAAACTACTCATTTCCTCTTAATGCCAGTTCGCTCATTTCCTCTTTCAAATCATAGAAGTAAAATGTCATTTAAAGATTTCGACGAGAATTTCGAAATCGACCTAGTTAGGTCGTACCCAAGCAGTTTGCCGGCATCTATGGTTTGATCTTTGTTTCCGAATCATGTTTATGTGAAAAAGTTGCTCCTTATGTTGAAACCAAAACATATGGCCGAGATTGTAATCTCTACTATTCAGTAATGAAGTATACTGATATTTAAGGGCACATCTGCCAAGAAAGCAACAAATCATGTTACGACTAAGGCGGAAGTGCGAACAAATGAAAAGATTAGAGTAAAAATAAATTACAGCCTACCCATGCATTTGATTCGCCATCCTCGCGATCTTCTCTGCTCCTTCATTGCCTTCTTCCGCAACTTTTCTTCTGCTCTTTAGCGGAGACCGCCCCCAAATCCGACAGTACCTCATGCTCCTCCACAAATCGGAATAATTCATCGGTGAAGTCTGGATCGTACTTCGTGGTGGACTTCCAACGCGATTTCTCGTCTGGATTCTGCTTTGGCAGCGGGAAAATTGCGTCCTCCGATGAGCAGTTGATGGCCGCGATTCAGCTCGAGGATGAAGAGGTCCTTGGTCTGGGAAATGAGGTCTCCCACAGCGGAGTCACCTCACCGCGGAGTCGTCGTTGTCGGAAAGGTAGGAGAAATCAGCCATGGCTGCTCTTGTGATTGTGGTTGCGAGGGTTTTGTTGGGTTCTCGCAGACTTTGCTTCTTCTCTGTTAACGCGAGCGGTGGAGAGGGAATTGTGCTCAACTGGGAGCTTCTCGTCGACTTCCTCAAACGACTCTCGATCCCAAGTGATCGTCGCGTCGCAAGCTTGGAGCTCGAAGCTACGCGGGGCGGCAGGAGATGATAGAGATGGGAAATCACCCCCGTAAACAAGGAGGATTATAGCGGCATAATGTTTTTTCATGGGAATCGTTTGGTACAGTTTTGGTATGCGAATTGTGTCTTAAATGTCACTTCAAAGGTCGGATTAGAGCCCACTAAATTGCATTGAGTTATGAGAACACCGTAATCTTGTTATTGATCGTTTCACTGGAATTTGTAATCGGGTGTTCAATAAAAGTACTTTTGCTTGAACATTGATATAAAGAGAAAAGGTGCACATAAGCTTGTCACAAGTTAATAACGGCTTTATAAAAAACCAAAAACAGAGAACTTAAATTTTCGTTAGAGAGGAGGAGGTACACAGATGTGATTGATCCGAAGAAAGTGAAGGTTTGAGAGATACGTTAAGAGAAAAAGCCGTAAAAAAATCCTAAATTTTGCCAACAAATTTACTTTAAACTTTTTTTTATACCACAAAAAATCCCAAAATTTGCAAAGTGTGATATTTGCCCAAGCTTTTTTTTCATGACATAAAAATCTTCAAACCTATACCCACATGACACATTTATTTCAAAATATAGGGCATTTTCCTCTTTACTTTTTAAAAAAAAAATTCTTTTTTTTTTGGCTTCTTCATAGGGTAATTTGTTGATGTATCAAGACCGCACCTTCTTTTTTTTTTTTTCTTTTTTTTTTGTGAAGTCAATTTGTTGATGTCCTGTTTTCTAGGAGTTAGTTAATTGTTGTTTTACTTGGTCAATCCTATGTTGTAGGAGTAGTTAGTTGCACGTTTTTTAGCTACTATGTTAATTTGTTGCTGGTTTTGTGGACCAAGCAAGCTATTAGTGGGTAATGTGGGTTTATGGTTAAGTTTTAGTATGTATTTAAGCATTTTTTAGTTTTCTAAATATGATATATGGCTTTTGTTGTCAACTCCTTCTCTGTTCTTTCGAAAAACAACACTGGTATCAGAGCTTTCTTGATCTTAAGGGGCTGTGAGTGACTTGTGAGATTGATTGAGAGGTGTGTCTGCATCTATAGAAGCTGAAAACAAGATGGAGGCAGGATCGAGTGGATTTTCAGCAATGGCTCCACTAGCGTTTGATGGAGAAAATTATCAAGCCTAGGTTGTGAGAATGCGAGCCTATCTAGAGGATTGTGATTTTTGGGAAGCTGTGGAACAAGATTATGAAGTTGCTCCCCTTCCTGACAATCCAACCATCAATCAGATCAAGTTTCACAAGGAGAGGACAACAAGGAAAGCAAAGGCAAAGTTTTGTTTATATACTGCTGTCTCACTTGCCATTTTCAGCAGAATTATGGCTTGTGAATTAGCCAAAGCTATTTGGGACTTCCTCAAAGCTGAGTATCAAGGAGATGAGAGGATCATAAGCATGAAGGGGCTAAATTTGATCACAGAATTCGAGAGACTGTAGATGAAGGAGTCTGAGACAATTAAGGAGTATTGTGATAAGTTGATAAGCATTGCAAATCAAGCAAGAGTTCTAGGCACTGACCTCTCTAATAATAGGCTAGTGCAGAAGATTCTTATTTCCTTGCCCGAAAGGTTTGAGGCAACCATTGCCTCTTTAGAGAATACCGAGGATTTGTCTCAGATCAAGTTGGCAGAATTGCCAAGTGCTCTACAAGCACACTAGCAGAGGAGATTAATGAGGCTAGAAGGAAGTACAAAAGAAGGTCTGCAAGCTAAAGAACAACATAATGTAGGAGGAAAAGTCAAGAAGTGGAAAGGGAAGAAAGGAAATGGCAGTAATGGTTCAGAAGCTGCTGCAGGAGAGAACAGTGTGGGCAACTCCAAGAACAATTGGGGAAGATATTCCTCATGTCAGCACTGTGGAAAAAAGAATCCTCCACACTTTAGATGTTGGAACAAGTCAGATGTAAGGTGCAGAAAATGTCATAAGCTTGGACACATTGAGAAGTTCTGCAAAGAGAAGAGAGATCGGCAGCAAGGTGAGGTACATGCTGTAGTCCAGCAAGAGGTAGATCAACTGTCTATTGCATCTTGTTTCTCCTCTAGTACTCCATGTGACAATTGGCTTGTTGATAATGGTTGTACAAACCACATGACAAATGATGAAAAACTATTTATAGACCTTGACAAGTCGTTGAAGTCAAGAGTGAGGATTGGGAATGGGGAGTACTTAGAAGTGAAAGGTAAAAGGACTGTAGCAATGGAGAGTTGTGATGGAACTAAGCTGGTTTCTGATGTGATGTATGTGCCCGAGATTGATAAATATGCTGAGTGTGGGGCAGTTGGTAGAAAAGGGATTTAAGGTGATATTTGAAGAGGAGAAGTGTTTGATCTTTGACTCCAGTGGTCAAGAGCTGATCAAGATAAAGATGCAACAGAAGAGTTTTTCTTTGAATCCTCTTGAGAAGAAGCAGATGGCATTCAAGTGTCAGACCAAAGATTCAGAAGTATAGCATAAGAGGTTGGGGCACTTTCATCACAAAAGCGTGTTGTTCATTTAGAGGAATGAAATGGCAACTGGGTTACCAAGCCTGGAGGAGTAGATCACAAGGTGCAAAGCTTGTTTGCTGGATACGCAGACAAGACTTCCCTTCAAGGAATCCACTTGGAGAGCTATAGAGAAGCTGCAGCTAATTCATATAGATCTATGTGGTCCATAAGTGACTCATTCACTGAATGGCAACAAGTATTTGGTTATTTTCATTGATGATTATACCAGAATGTGCTGGATTTACTTTATGAGGTAAAAGTTAGAAGTTGCTGAGGTATTTCTGAAGTTTAAGAGATGGGTTGAGAACCAAAGTGGCTGCAAGATTCAGGTCATCAGATTTGATAATGGAACAAAATACACTTCACAAAGGTTTAACTCTTTTTGTGAAGAGGCTAGAATTGAGTATCAGCTTACTGCTCCTTACTCTCCATAGCAAAATGGAGTTAGTGAGAGGAAGAATAGAACCATTATGGAGATGACTAGGTGTCTGCTGTATGAGAAGAATCTACCAAAAGAGTTTTGGGTAGAAGTAGCAAACACAGCAGTTTTTCTGCTGAATAGACTACCTACAAGGGTATTGAAGAAGAAGACAACCTTTGAAGCTTTGTTTGATGTCAAGCCAATTCTAAGAAATTTGAAGGTATTTGGTTGTCTATGTTTTTCTCATATTCCACAAGTCAAGAGAGACAAGCTGGGAGAAAAATCTGAACCTAGGATCTTTGTTGGCTACAATTTAGTGTCAAAAGCTTACAAGATCTATCAACCACAGACAAGGAAGGTGATCACTAGCAGGGATGTTCAGTTCTTGGAAGATGAGAAATGGGACTGGACAAATGAGCCACAAGGCAAGCACAAAGAGATCTCATTGGAACTTGACGAACTGGTGGATGATGTTCCAGTTAGAGGTACTAGATCTCTAACTATATATCAGATGTGCAATGTGGTTGTTTTAGAACCTACAGATTATGAGGAAGCTAAAAGCAATCAGAGGTGAATGAATGCAATGAAGGAAGAGTTGGCTATGATAGAAAAGAACTAGACATGGGAGCTAGTGGAAAGACCTGAAGACAGGAAGGTGATTGGAGTAAAATGGGTTTTCAGGACCAAATTTAATTCTGATGGCTCAGTGAATAAGCATATTATCTTTCAATGGTGTAGATATGAAAATTGCTGACTCCAACAACATAGGACTTAATTCTAACAATTTAACATATTGCTCGGCAATAAAGGAATAAGTTGCTCTTAAGTCGAATAAAGCGTGAGCAAGATGGTTGTTTAGTGAACCATACCTGTGATCACGTCAGCCACAGCTTCTGCCTAACCTTGCGTGATGGCATACATCGTGCCTTGAACTAGTGGTCTCAGCTGACCTCTCCGCGGCACATTCTGGGGCGCATACCCTCTAATCTCTCCCATAGGCGGCAGCGGCGATAACTGCGGTTGTCTTCTTGGTCTGTTGGGACAATCTTTCATCAGGTGGCCCTGTTGGCCACATCCAAAACAAACACCCGGTCTTCGGGGACACAGCGCAGTACCATATCGCCTCCCACAGAAGAGACACAGGCCATTCTGATTCAGCCCTGATTTTCCGATTGCAGTCTTCCTATTGGGCGGAACTTGGAATCTACCTCCAAGCATGGGCCTCTTCCCATGGCGGATTCCTTCTCGATGGGAGTTGAACCTCGATCATGACGAGACAGCTTGCTCGTTCAATCATTTCTCTATCATCTGAGCTCGACGATAGACTTCTCGATATTCTGTCAGATCTAATGCTAGCAGAGGTTGCTTCAATTCAGAACGAAGACCATTTCTGAATCTTCGGGCTTTTTCTTCTGGGTCTTTAATCAGTCTCGGAGCGTACTGAGAAACTTCAGCAAACTTGACCCTGTGCTAATCAACAAACATCAATCCCTGACGAAGGCGCTATAACTCCTCCATCTTTTGTTCCCGGGCAGTACTCGAGAAGTACTGATCATTAAAAGCTCTGAGGAAGGTATCCCACACTGGACCACACCTTTCGGGAATATGATATCTTTGGCGACTCTCCACCAAATATTCGCATTGCCTTGAAGTTGGTACACAGCCAGTACCACGTTCTCCTCTTCGTTGCACATCAGAAGTGTGAATGCTTTCGCCAAATCCTGGATCCATAGTGAAGCGGCCTTGGGGTCTTTAGTACCCATAAATCTTGGCGGGCTCAGCTTTAGAAACTACTCGACGAGCTTATGGATTGGCCTCTCTCTTTGCACCACGACATTCTCAGGTTGAACTACGGAGGGTGCAACAACGGGTGCGGCGGCAGGTGCGGCCTCAGCGGTGGTGGCAACGGTAGCAGTAGCAACAGCAGCAGCCTCAGCGGCGGCTTCAATAGCAGTGGCTTGATTCTAAGCCTGCTGATCCATCCAATTTCCTATAACTTCTAGCACTCGCATGATCCCTTCGATCCTGGGATCACCAGGGGCTAGTACCCCAGCATCAACAGAAGGTGGTGCTACTCTATTGGCACTGGCATGTGCCGATGCTCTAGCTCTGCCTCTTCGGGTATTGACCCTGGTCGGCGTTCTAACCCGAGCTGTAGGCCTTATAGCTCGCTTACTAGGAGTCTTCTACTCCTGCTCGCTCATGGTTCAGCCTTTATACTGAAACCTGTCTTCCAAATCCACACTAGATTAGAAGATGAGCGATCCCCACATAACAAACAATTCTATCAAACAACTATCACTAATATGCACCAGTCACGAATTTAAAGGCCTCTCCTACTTACTATCCCATGAACCATTGTACCTTATCACTCCAATCCCTAACCTTGCTCTAATGCCACTTAAATGGGGATGTCACGCCTCAATCCTCCGAATGTGTACCCATCCCTCACCTTGGTCAATTAAATAATGATGTCCCAAGACGCATCGCCAACCCTTTCTTTTTAATACGCAGGCGGAAGCATATAAATAATAATCCCTAGACAATTAAACAATGGGATAAGAAAGCAAGGTCATAAAATTTCAAACCACAAAACCACACTTATATACATACATACATACATACATACATAGTAGACTATACCGGAGAGTCAGAATCGCCTTGGCTAAGTACACCGGAGAGTCAGAATCGCCTTCGAGCTTGGGATCCTTAGCATCCACCACTGATCCACCCTTAGGATTTGTTGTACCCTTCCCGAGCGCAACCTCCAAAACATATCGAGGTACATTAGATTCTGGCACAGGACCCTCCATTCGCCCGTCATGATAGTGACGATACCATGACCAATACCTATGATGAACCTTTTCAGGTTCACCCACGTCGACCCAGACGGTAGATTTTACCATTACATACTCCAATCCTTCAGGGTGAGGGTGTATCGGAATATGATAACCTACTTCTGTGACTTCCTCCGGTATACCGAAATGCACGGGAGGAGGGGGAGGTGCTGCCATCTAGGGACCTGAAATGTTGTCCCATAATAGGGTGAGACTACGTCTCAGCAAGTTCTACCCTCCTAAGACTCAATTAGGAAGCTAATACACCATAAGGGCTGCCTAAGCACAACATGGGTCAGAGGACTTACCTTGGCCTCGGTCTCTTCTTGCAAGTCAGTATCATTTACATATGTCTCAATCACATCAATCAATCAATTTATAACATCATATCAAATCATTGATCAATCGACTCGGTTGTTATATGTCACCACGACCCTTTCTTGGTCGGCTCATCTCATATTATCTATAAAGTCCTATTAATTCAGGACTGCTCACCCAAAACTGAAAATAGATAGTATAGCTCGCTCAAAGCTGATAATATAGTATACTGTATATTTGTTCGCCCAAAGCTAAGAGATTATGGCTCCCAGGCCATCATAGTATACTATATATGCTCGCCCAAAGTTGATAATAAGGTATACTGCTAACCCAGAGCTGACATATTGCCCTTAGGCTGATATAGTATACCGGTATACTACTCGCCCAAAGCTAACATATCGCCTGTAGGCCGATATAGTATACCACTCCAATCATATAACCAATTTCTTATTTTTACCATACCCGATAAAAATAGCCGTGTATGAGTACACGGTCGGCCTTAGCCAAAATACAGTATTTTCACCATTGAAAAACCCATCATTTATATGGTCCACTAAAATATTTTTGGTGTTGTAAATTGACGCTCGGTTAATTTCCAATCAATTATTGGAATAATTAATTTAGGAGTAACATCCTAAAATCACAATTAAATCAATTCAGCACAAATTAGAGCTCAAATAAGTAAACAGATTGCATCACAATAACCGGTATAAAATTCCGGTCGTCAGTTCTCCCAGCCTAATTTTTGGAAAATAAATAATTATTTAAATAATTATGGAAAATATTAAATAAATACCGATAAATCCAATTTAGGACCGTAATGCCTAATTGGATGCCGAAACAGACCCGGAAAAATTCCAAGGTTCGTTGAATAAATATTAGCACGTGTTTACTCACTAATGGCATGCATCAGCAGATAATTAAATTAACTAATCTAATCTAAACTATCCACCTAACCATGCTTAATTTAATCTAATTAACCCCTAAGCATAATTAACCGACTAAGCGAGGTTTAGTAAGTTAAACTCACTTATTCAACGAGCCAGACGATTCAAAACGTTGGGAACGCGACGGGGCTCGACTCTTCCCAAGGCGAGCCAAGCAACCCGGGATGAAAAGCGGGCCAAAACGGGCCTAGAAGCTGCTGGAATACCCACTTCCTCAACCTCTGTTTTGAGCTGCAAAAGAAAGGAAACAAGGTTGGTTCGGTGGGGCAAGACCGGCGGAGGTTGCACGGGCACTTGGCGAGCTGAACGGCGGCTCCGGTGGCTCGCACGGCTACTCACGACGGCTGAACAGCCTCCTAGATGGAAAGACAACCTCTAGGAACGGCAAGCTGGGCGGAGCAACGCCGTTGGACACGGCTGAGGTGCGGCAAGTTGGAACGGGCAGGTGGTGGTGTACAAGGACGGCAACAGCAACGGTGTAGGTGTGCGAGGGCGTGACTACTTCTGGCGGCTTACTAGCTCCTCTACAGTTTGTTGAGCTCGAGACAAGCACAATGAGGGGAAGGGAGGAGCTGGTTGCCGGTCTTGGAGGCAGAGAGGAAAGAGAGAGAACAAAAAGGGCCTACCAAGCCTTGTTTTTCCACCAATTTGTTCACTTGATCGGTCCTTCTCCACCAGCTCCTCCTTGGCTACAATTCAGCCACCCATGCCTTCTCTTTACAACCTTGAAGTGGTCCAAAATGGGCTAGGCAAGGGGGTGTACGAATTCCAAACATTTTCCCTCAATTAGTTACTTGTTCTTGCTTGATTCCGCATAATTTGGCCTCAATAAATTCAATCGACACCCCTCCGATCATCTTGGCATTTTTTCTTACCAATACAATTCACTTGCTTTTACTTCCCAAATTTGCGATAAAAAACGATCCATGGCTTTTTCTGGACAAAAACGGCCCTATCTCGACTTTTTCCTAAAAAGTCTCGAGTTATAGAAAAATCTTCTGAGACTGAGTCGAGGTTTCTAGAATTTATTGTGACATGACAAAATTCGTGATTAATTTCACTCAGGTGCGTTTTTAGCGTGACTTAGGCTACCGGTTAGTTTTCAGAAATTTTTAGTGCAAATGACTCGTGGTCTATTTTCTTCGAGCCACAACGAACCCACTCGACACATTGGCGACTTTCGATTGTCGTGAAAATCTCGAGGATTCAAATACGGACACAGGCTACCAAAAGGATAGAAAAATCAGTTTAGTACCGGCCGAAGAGAATTTTCCAATTTAGTGGTGTCACCCACGATTAGCCACACACCTCAGTTGAGTCGACTTATCTCTAATCTCAAATTGATTTTTAACTGTGCTGTAATAGCCTCTAAAGATGACAATCGAGAAGCCGATTCCTGGTCGAATTCTCAGGTCTATCGCGTTAAAATTCCTTAATGACTTGCCTGGATAGTCTAGTTATTTCGAGAGTGATCAACTCTGAGAACAGCCCTATAGGCGTGTCAATGAAATGCCCGATTTATTCAATAGAAAACATGATTGAAAATCTGGGATGTCACAAATATCTTCCTCGCTGCTAGGTGCAAATTGGAAAGATTTGAGAACTTCAAGTGGAAGAGGGCCAAGGTGGATTCTTTCTATATTTACATGTAGGGGACGCAGCAAACTCCTTTTCAAATTCAGGGATGCAGAAGTAGCTTTCATGGCTTCGCAGGAGATGTGACCCCATAAGTCTCTGAAGGGGCACATTGGAGGCTAATGCTACTAATAGATAAGAATAGCCACAATTTTCTCGATTCCTAAGTCGTCAAGGTACTTGAAGATATAGAATACTTGTCAAATAGAATTGAACCGCATCGAATCTAAACGTGTGCAAGCTTGGATTTACCATCTAATGATAGAGGCTCACTTCGTAATGCTTTCAAGACTCTTATCTGCGGTCTGTCATTTGACATCGCGATTCCCGGATCTGTCAATAGCTCCGACTTTCAGGACTCTTCCCTTAATTTCCTAGACTTTTCCCCCGACGCGTTGTCAATCACTAATGCGATGACTTGGTCCTAGGAAGATTGTAACAGCACGCACATGTCTAGGCCTTATACATTAAGCCAACTCGTGGGGTTCAGATCTCGTATTCGATAATATTTTACTCAATCATATCACTCAAATCTCGTATTCGATAATATTTTACTCAATCATATCACTCAAATATTCATGCGGGATATTTCTAGAAGTGAGCCAAAGCAGTGTTGCAATAGCCAGCCGGTCTATCATGCATAATGTGAGGTATCAATAATGGGTTTACTCAATTTTGCAATAGCCAACCACCAAAGCACGTGCTTTCCCCATTTGAATTTTCCTTGTCCACATTTGTTAATCTAATCACAAATATGGAGGCCATAAAAATTTGTATACTTGACACCTTGATCAAATACAATACATATCAATTTTTTAAGGAGGGGTCATGTTAACATTTTACTAGCTTCAGAGGAAATATTCACTCTTAAAAATACAATATATATATATATATATATATATATATATATATATATGTTTATTTTATTAAAATTACCAAAAAAATCATAATTCTAACGCAATTGTATCAATTCAGTCATAAACTTTTTTTTTTTAGGCCAATTTAGTCTTAAACATTTTGCAATTATACTAATTTAGTCTATTCAGCCAATTTTGGCCGACCAACGTTGACATGGACGCTGGCCAATTTAGGACTTTTTTGGTAATTCTCCCCATTATTGTCAGACCCCCAACTCTACAAGTATAGGTGTAATGGCAATGTAGTATTTTCATCCAAATGACGTAGTCTCAAACATAACCATCAATAATCTATTATCATATATTTCATTTTTATGAGATCTTGTGAAATTATTGTCAACTATTTAAAATTTTAAACTTTTAGATGAAACCGTGATTTAATATTTAATTATTCTATCAATTTTCATATTGGTTATTCTCAATCACCTCTAAAGATCAATAGATATATATTCACGTTTGACAATAAGACTAGTGAAATGGACCCAAATCGAGGCTAAAATAAGCAAAGACAGAGCAGGCAACGTCTCAGAGCATCACAACAGGTCAATTCAATGGTGCAATGAGAGGATCAAACGCAGAAGTCTTATCCTGAACATGTAAGAGTGAACCAAACATCAATATGCAAGAATTTTACTCAAACTCACACAGGTTTCACTAAAAAAATTGTCAAACGCATGGTAGACATTCTAATCTAATGATCTAAACGCAGGAATATGCCAACGATATTTCCCCATATCATCACCAAAACACGAAGAGTTCAAATTGCTAGCAGAAGCTCGGTTACATAAGATTTATACACAATCAGTATGTAGGATTCTCGGCCCCTGCCATGATTATCGATTGAACCAAGGCAAGAGAGTCAAAGAAGCAAACTTCGAAAACAGTAGGAATCAGCGAAAGAGTAAATGGTGAATCGCGGCTCAGGCTCTTCAGCGACAAGGACTGAGAACAGGGGGAACAGAGCCTTTATCTCGCGAGTGGAGATGGATTGAAGCGACCATCAACATCGGCAATGGCGAGCGATGTCCGGAGAAGAAGAATGGACTACGAATTCTCAGGCATTGGATTCTCGAGAGAAGGGAATTCTGTCAGTCCTTGAGGTGCTATCTGGTGCGATATGGTCCGCTGTTACGTGTCCCCTTGCCAGAATTCCTTCGCTCTTCTCAGTTCCTGCAGGTGCGCGCTTTATGGGCCAAACTCTCACGGGCTTTATGGGCTCCGACTTGAACCTGTGAATCTGGGCCTGTGCAGAGGTTGCTTCATGCGACTTCAAATTTGGGCTTCCTGGGCTAGGCTGATGGGTCGGCCTAATTCCTGATGGGCTTGGCTAGTGGTCTGGGTTGGTGGACCGGGCCGAAGTGAGCGAGTTAGTCTTAGTAGATGGGCTGAGGCAAGTGGGTTTAGGTCCTTGCATAAATGGCCGAATTGAACTCTCTCGTTTATTATCGATAAAAAAAAAAAAAACAAAAAGCAAAAAACAAAAGAACTCTCTCGTTTATTGATTTATTATTATATTTCTTAGTTTTACAAAGATGGGTGCTTGACCTATCGGCAAAAAATCAGATGTTAACAATAAATCACCATATCAAATGATCCTTCTTTGAGGAAAAAGAAAAGATTAAATAGATAAATCAAATGACATTAACCAAGTACATGACTAGCAAGCATGATAAGAACTTTAGGAAATTCAATTGTGCCATGTTGGTTCTTTGCATAATATACTACTTTATGAGAGAGAATTTGATTTTCTACCGCACCAACATAAAAGAAGATCCAAAAAGCAAAAGTGATATGTATATTTTTCACGAGAATCATTTGTCCCGGTTCTTATCCAATCTCCAAATGTGAATTTTGTTTCAAATGTCAATACAACCGTTGTCTGTACAATTTGTGAGGTGGTAGATAACCAAAGCAAATGATCGAGGCGCTGATGAGAGCCTAGATTTGCAAAAAGTTATGAGAACATTGTACCTTTGCAATTGACTGTTTTACTAGAATCCGTAAATAGGTTTCAGCTCGTGATGTGAACCCTAGATGAAGAAGAATCCTTGTGACAATTCATACTTGAGTGTTCAAAAGGCGCACATGAGCTAGGTTTACAATTCGATAGTGGCTTTATAAATAGATGTGATGAGAGATTAGCTAAAGAAAATGAAGTTTGACATAAATAACTATAAAGATACTACAAAGAAACAAGTACATTTGAGAAAAGGAAGGAAATACCCAGCTTAGTTTCTAAGGAAGTTCTAGTAGTTGCATAAATTGAGAAACTTGCCTGACTAGGAGTTCCTACCTCTCCTAGGTTGCCTCCAACTAGGCTGTCGCCTTCTCCTGGCATTTCCTTCAAACCAATCATGTTTCCAGGAGATGAATGCATTTCCGATGACCACTCCAATCACTAAGCCGCTCCCATACCCCATAAGAACAATTTTCCAATTGAGTTCAATTGGCGATCCCAGGTCTTTTTCTTGGTGGGTTGTAGGTTGCCCTGACGCATCCCCCGAATCTCGACATTTCCTATATATTAGTTCCCCACACAATCTCGAGTTCCCTTCAAAAGAATCATTTGAAAATGTATTGAATTGTCTCCCTCTTGGCACAGGCCCCGTCAGATTATTATAAGACAAGTTCAAGAAAGAAAGGAACCCGAGTTCTATCAGCTCCTGAGGGATTTGTCCTGAGAGTTTGTTTCGAGAAAGGTCCAATGACTCAAGTGCTATGAGATTCCCCAACGATGGTGGGATGTGACCAGTGAGGAAATTATTGGAAAGATTCAGTCCCTGTAGTACCTTAAGATCACCTATGACACCAGGGATCTCTCCTTCAAACAAATTGCTGGAGAGGTCGATGACCGTGAAGACTTTTGTGATCTTTGGGTAATAGCGTTCAAGCCCTTTGTAAATCACCGTCATGGAGAAATCGTAATCATTATAGTAGGTGAACCAATAGTACGTATTCGGCCGTAGGTTTCTTTGCATGTATGTAAAGTTTCCCGTCTTGGATTTCATGGCATTCCAAGACTGAAAGTATTCCATGGGCAACTTACCGACGAATTCGTTAATAGAGAGGTCAAGAATCTGTAGCTTAAGGAATGCAGAACTAGATTTAGGCCTCTCTATGACCCTGTGCAGTTTATTGGATCGCAAAATAAGGACATGAAGCTCCGGTAGAGATCCCAACCACCATGGGAACGTGTCCACGATAAAATTATTTGCAATGTTGATGAACTCAAGCATTTTGCAATTGGCAAAGGACCTCGGTAACTTGCCTTTCAATTGGTTGTCACTCAAATCGATCATTGTTATTTGTGTCTCCCTTAACAATACCTCGGGAATGCTCCCGTGGAAATTGTTGTCTTTTAGGTTCAATATCGTGAGAGATTCGCTGATATTGCCCATACAAACCGGAAGCACCCCAGTCAGATTGTTAGAAGACAAGTCCAGTGTGGTTACTAAACTCAAATTGCAGATCCATGGTGGCAATGCTCCTGTCAGCTTGTTGTTGGATACTATGTAGAACTGTATGGACGGCGGTGCTTCAGGTGGTGGTCCTTTCAACATGTTATGAGATAGGTCTATCGTGGACATATACAAAGGCTTGAACGGGTAATATCGATCAAGACCAGTTAAGAAGTTATGAGAGAGATTTAGGTACTGCATGTTATCAAAACTTCTGTTCCACACCCAAAAGGGGACTTCTCCGCTAATGTTGTTATCCGATAGGTCCAACCAATTCATACTCTCTTGATTTTGTAAGAATGCCGGAAACTCGCTCAAATTGCATGACGCTAGTCCTAGGGCACAAATCTGAGGAAGAATCGCATTCACGCTACTAGTGCGGCATGATAGCCTATTGGATGATATTTGGAGGACTTTCAACTGTTTGAGCTTAAGAAAGTTGTCTAGTTCAACAGTACCGCTGAAGTTGTTTCTTGCAAGGTTGAGGTATTGGAGATTGTGGAGTTGATAGATTGATGAAGGTATCTCGCCATGGAACTCATTACCCATAAGGGCAAGCACGGCCAGTCGAGTAAGGTTCATGACTTGAGATGGGATGGTACCGCATAATTGGTTGTTAACAAAGCCTAATTCTACAAGCTGAGACAAGTTTCTGATTGAATGTGGGATCTCGCCATATAAATTGACGTGACAGAGGCCTAAATGGGTGAGCTTTTTAATCTTCCAAACCCAAGACAAAGAGGAAATGGACTGGGCTTGGACTGGGTTCGTACTGACATCTAGGACTTCGAGGTTGCTAAGATTAGCGATTGAAGCCGGGATGGATCCTGAGAATTCACAACCACTTACGTCGAGAAAGCTCAGGGAAGGAAGTATTCCGATTGAAGAGGATAAATATCCAGAAAAGCGCATGCCAGATAGGCCCAACACTTCAAAAGGACTACTTGAGTTAAAGTCAGGCAAACTACCTGTGAGAGCATAATTGTTACTTACCACAAGAATTCGTAGCTTCGGTAAATGAAATATGGCAGACGGAAATACACCGTGCAGCATGCACCCACTAATGTCCAGCGTTCTCAGGGAAGACAGATTTGCTAGAGTATTGGGCACTTCGGACGACATGTTGATTTCATTTAGCAAAAGTTCTTCCAGGCTGGTCAGATTTTGAGCTAAGCTTCTCAGGCCTGGCGCTTCCATTTCCAACAAAAATCTAGGAACATATGGATCCTCATTGTAACACAGGTTAAGGTACACCAACCTCGTCAGCTTGAAGATTTCTGATGGGACTTGCCCAGAAAAAACAGAAGCAGAGAGATCAAGATGAGTCAATCTCAACAGATCTCCAACTCGGGACGGCACTTGAGAGTAGTTGAAGTGATTGTTGCTGAGATTAAGCTTTTTAAGATGAACAAGCTGGAAGAGGGTACTGCTGTTGTCGATAGAACCATAGAGAAAACTACTTCCTAGGTTGAGAACAACTACATGGCCCGTGTTCTCATCACACTTAATCCCATCCCAAGAGCAACAATCCCGACTGTTTTGCCAGGATAGAGTCTTGGGATAAGCGAGAGGATCATCCGAAACATTGGTGATTTCATATCTCTCTTTAAACTGCAGTAGGGCAGACATTTCATCCTTGAGACAGAGAGGTTTCATGAAACGAGAGAGATTGTGAGTGCCAATAGGATGTGGCCACAAGTACAAGAAAAGCAAGTGTATGGACATGTGGAAGCACGACCAGCGAGCCATATTGTTTCAAACAGAGAAAACTTTGTTTTGATGAGCAGAGTATGAGAGAGTGAAGCAGATTTTATAGGCAGTGCTTTGTGCCTAGGGGCACGAACACGCCTCATCTCATGCTACGATGCGTCAAATCGATGACACTGCGAGTGATGTAACACGCAGAAGTCTGTGAAATCCATATGAATCTTTAGGTGCATAAGCATGACTTTGTGCAGTGCCGTAACATGTACATACGTGGGAACATGAGGAAAAACCTCAGGCCCAAATCGACAATCGACTGATTGACTGGAAATTCAGCCAAGAGATCTGTCAATTGCATAGAAGACTTGGGCCGCACAGTTAGTCCAAAAATTGCATATCCAAGGGGTGATATAGCAGCAGCAGCAGGATGGTCCACTTCACAAAAATCCTTCTTTGCGGGAAGATAAGGTAAAGGAGCTTGTATGGTTAAGAAATGGTTTGAGGTTATTCCCTCCATTCTAGACCAAAAGTATCCATTCGTATGTTGTGACAGCAGCAAACAAGTCCATGAAATGGTACGAATCAAGGGTCGAAATGAATCAAGGGTTGAAATTGAAGACTTTGCTTGCTCATTTGGGCCCCTCTTGTTCACTCAACGGTCACTCTGCATTGGACCTTTCTGTTTACGAAGCTAGTACTGTTTCAACTTTGAATTTGTGATCTGTGAACACTTGCTTTGGTCACTGATGAGGAATGTGACTTACTTTATGTAGTGCGTTTGGAAAATTATGATTGTTAAGAGTTATGAACAGTCCCACTTATTGAGAGCGAGAATAGAGGTAGAATAAAGGTGATTGTCTATGAGCAATATGAGCAATTAGATACATGTATTGCCACCTAATATTTTGTCACCGCTTTTTTTTTTTTTTTTTTTTTTTTTTTTTTTTTTTTTTTTTTTTTTTTTTTTTTTTTTTTTTTTTTGTATATTGCCAAAACGAATGGCAGTTGGAGACAAATTATGCCGTTGGCACCATGAAGATCTAAAACAAATCTAGCGAATAAAAGCGAAACATTTATCTTAAAAATATCTCTCTAAACAATGTTCATCAACGAAAATTGTAATTTAGAAGTCGCTATTCTTTTTTTTTTTTTGGGGGGGCGGCTAAGTAACTATTAATATATAAAAACAAGAAGATAAATACACAAAAGCCATATAAAACATGGCACTCTCAAGTGTGAGTTTTGTGTAGCAATTATTTTTATGTTCACTTTATAAAATCTCTTCTCTTGGCAACTCTCTAATTTTTATGCTTATTTTGGTAACAGATCTCTAATGGCTCTGCAAAAAGTAATAGATTTATGTATTTTTGTAATCAAATCCTAGCAAGTCTCTTATTCTCATGGATATTTGGTAATAAATCTCTAAACGATGTATAAAAAATAAAAGACCTCATAAACTTTAAAACATAACTCTTTACGTGTCTTGAGATCCTAGTTAGATGTATGATCAAAGATAGTGGGTAGGTTAAATCCTATTTTGTTCTCAAATCTGTTTTTCTAACTGTGTTCAGAGCGATGTTACCAGGAAAGCGGGGCGCTTGGTGCATAAGGACAAGCGAACATGCCAAAATTGACAAATAAATTTGTATTTGCATGGAAGACTTTGGGTCAACCAACAGTTTGTCAAAAAAATTGCAAACCAAATGATGTCGCATAGCAACATGTGATGGCCCCCTTCAAGAAAAGTCCCTTCGTGGGAAGACAAGATAAAGGGCTTGTGTGGTTGATAAGAGGTTTAACGTTATTCCCTCCATTCCAAGCAAATGTATCCATTCATAAGTTGTGACGGTAGCAAACAAGTCAATGAAATGGAATGAATTGGTCGTCGAAATCGGAGATTTTAAATGCTCATTTGGCCCCTCTCGTTCGCCCAATAACTGCTCTGGGTTGGACCTGTTTGTTTGTGATATTAGCACTGTTTTCCCTTTGAATGCATAATCTGAGAACATTTCCCTCCTGTCACTGATGAGGAATGTAATTTCAATGATGTAATGCTTTGGAGAGATTAAGACTATTCAACTAAAATTGACAAATAGATTTGTATTTGCATGGAAGACTTTGGGTCAACCAACGGTTAGTCCAAAAATTTGCAAACCAAAAGGTGTCGCATAGCAACGTGTGATGGTCCCCTTCACAACAAGTCCCTTCGTGGGAAGATAAGATGAAGGGCTTGTGTGGTTGATAAGAAGGTTTGATGTTATTCCCTCCATTCTCAGCAAATGTATCCATTCATAAGTTGTGATGGCAGAAAACAAGTCAAAGAATTGGCATGAATTGGGGGTCGAAATCCAAGACTTTGAATGCTCATCTGGCCCCTCTCGTTCGCCTAATAACTGCTCTAGGTTGGACCCTTCTATTTGTGATATTAGCACTGTTTTCCCTTTGAATGCATTATTTGAGAACATTTCCATTTGATCACTGATGAGGAATGTAATTTCCATGATGTCATGCTTTGGAGAGATTAAGGCTGTTTAAACTTTGAACAGTCTTCACTTACCGAGAGGGACAATGGAGGTGGAATTGGCCCTTGTCTTGTGGAAATTGTTGGTACTAGACAATCACTGGGGTTTGGATGGTGCAATAGCCTAACATGGTCGCCAAATATTTTCCTAGTGGTTGTTTTGTCTATGCCAAAATGACTAGAAACTAAAGACAAAAAATATACTGTCACTGGCACCATCCAGATCTAGAAAATAAATATGGAAGAGCAAAAGATACCTTTCTAAATGAGTTTCATTACTGAGGGGCAGTAATGAAGAGACGTTGTCTCAACAAGCTAAGCTCTAGATGTGAGAGTACGACAAATGTGTATTAATCTTGCAATCTAAAAGAAGAATTAGGCTAACTTTACCTTCAACCCAAATGGATTTTTGAGATGTAAGTCATAAATAATGGCACTAAGTTTTTGCCTCCGTTCTAGACAAAGACTATGCATTTCACAAGTTGTGACGATGGCATACAAGTCTATGTAATGGGACGAATCAAGGGAAGAAATGAAGACTTTGGTTGCTCATATAGCCCCTCTAGATTGCCAGGGTGACGGATCAGTCTCGGACTTCTGTTTGCAGCATTAGCACTTTCTCTGGGTATACTCATTCAATCATAGAAAAATGCATCCACTTTCAATCATAGGTTATTCCCTCCATTCTAGACCAAAAGTATCCATTCGTAAGTTGTGACAATAGCAAACAATTCCATGAAATGGTACCAATTGAGCATCGAAATTGAAGAATTTGCTTGCTCAGTTGAGCCCCTCTCGTTCACTCAACGATCACTCTGTGTTGGACCTTTCTGTTTGCGATGTTAGAGTTGTTTCCACTTTGAGTTTATGATCCGTGAACACTTCCTTTGGTTATTGATGTGGAATGTGACTTGGTTAATGCAATGCCTTTGGAGAAATTATGACTGTTAAGAGTTATGATCAGTCTTACTTATTGAGAGTGAGAATAGATGTAGAATGGACACGATTGTCATAAGCAATTAGGCATTTGTGTTGCATCCTAATATTTTCTCATCGCTCATTCATTGTATATTGCTGAAACGAATGGCAATTAGAGAAAAACTACACTGTTGGCACCATCGAGATCTAAAATAAATTTAGCGACTAAAAGCGAAACATTTATCTTAAAAATACCTCTCTGAACAATTTTCATTGCCGAAAATTTGAATTTAGAAGTGGCAATTCTTTTTTTGCGGCTAAGTAACTATTAATAAATAAAAAAAGGAAGAAGATAAATACACAAAAGCCATAAACCACGTGACACTCTCAAGTGTGAGTTCTCTGTAGCAATTATTTTTATGTTCACTTTATAAAATCTCTTGTCCTGGCAACTCTCTAATTTTTATGCTTATTTTGGTAATACATCTCTAATTGCTCTGCAAGAAGTAATAGATTTATGTATTTTTGTAATCAAATCCTAGCAAATCTCTTATTCTCATGGATATTTGTTAATTAATCTCTATCCATGTATAAAAATATAAAATACCTTATCCTATTTTGTTCTCAAATCTGTTTTTCTAACTGTGTTCAGAGCAATGCTACCGTGGAAGTAGGGCGCTTGCCGCGTTGGGGCAAGCAAGCATGCCAAAATTGATAAATAGATTTGTATTTGCACGGAAGACTTTGGGTCAACTAACAGTTATTCCAAAAAAATTGCAAACCAAAGCGTGTCGTATAGCAATATGTTATGGTCCCCTTCAAAAGAAGTCCCTCTGTGGGAAGATAAGATGAAGGGCTTGTGTAGTTGATAAGAAGATTTGGTGTTGTTCCCTCTATTCCAAGCAAATATATCAATTCGGAAGTTGTGACAGCAGCAAACAAGTCAATGAAATGGTATGAATTGGGGGTCAAGATTGAAGACTTTGAATGCTCATCTGGCCCCTCTCATTTGCCCAATAACTGCTATGGGTTGGACCCGTTTATTTGTGATATTAGCACCGTTTTCCCTTTGAATGCATGATCTGGAAACATTTGCCTTTGGTCACTAATGAGGAATGTAATTTCCATGATGTAATGCTTTGAAGAGATTGAGATTATTCAACCAAAATTGACAAATAGATTTGTATTTGCATGGAAGACTTTGGGTTAGCCAACAGTTAGTTCAAAAATTTACAAACCAAAGGGTGTCGCATAGCAACATGTGATGGTCCCCTTCATTAAAAAAGTCCCCCTGTGGAAAAATAAGATGAAGGGCTTGTGTGGTTGATAAGAAGGTTTGATGCTATTTCCTCCATTCTAAGCAAATGTATCCATTCATAAGTTGTGACGACAGAAAGCAAGTCAATGAAATGTCATAAATTGGGGGTCAAATTAGAAGACTTTGAATGCTTATCCGGCCCCTCTCGTTTGCCCAATAACTGCTCTTGGTTGGACCAGTTTGTTTATGATATTAGCACTGTTTTCTCTTTGAATGCATGATTTGAGGACGTTATGACATCCTGGAATTTCAATTATGTTTTCAATTGAATAAATTGGGCATTTCATCAACGCACCTATAGTGCTATTCTTAGAGTTGATTACTCTTGAGACAACTAGATTATCTGAGGAAGTCATTAAAAGATTTTAATGCAATAAGACTTAAGGATTCGATCAGGAATTGGCTACTCGACCGTGTTCATCTGCCGAGATCATTACGACATAGTAAGATCGATTAAAAATCAGAGATAGGTTGGTTCGATTGAGATATGTGGTTAAACATGAGTGATTCCACTAAATTGCAAAATTCTCATCAATCGACACTAAATTGATTTTTCTATCGTTTTGGTACCCTGTGTCCGTATTTGAAACCTCGAGATTTTCACGACAACCGAGAGCCGCCAATGTGTTGATGAGGTTCACAGTGGCTTGAAGAAAATCGACCACGAGTCATTTGTACTAAAAATTTCTGAAAGTTACCCGGTAGGTTAGGTCACGCTAAAATCGCGTTTGATTGAAATTAATCGCGAATTTGAATCCGATTTCATAAATTGAAAGTCTTGTCATGTCACAGGTCATTTTAGGAACGTCGACTCATCTTTTGAGGAATTTTCAGTGAGTTTGGGATTTTTACGGAAAATCGATTCGGACGATTCGGAAAACGAATGGAAATTCAGATTGGTCAATTTGAATGGATTTTTGGCATATGGTGTGAGTGAATTGGTGAATGGAAGTTGTTTAGGCTTTTTCTGCATTCAAATCATACCTCAACCGGATAAATTTGTTTAGAAAATTGGATTCCGAGAAAAATGAATTAGAATTCGGAATTAAAGGAAATGGCCTTTTTTGTTGCCCAAAACTTGTTGTTGGAGGGAAATTTTGTGCAAGAAACCAAATGAGGATCAAGTGCTTTAGCATGAGAATTTTTGGGGATCAAATTGGACTAAACAAAAGCAAGTGGGATAAGGATTTTTGGATTATAGAAAATTCTTTTAGTTTTCTTTATTTCTTTCCTATTTCCTTTTCCCCCTTGGCCGCGCACGTCCCTCTTCCTTTCCCTTTTTCTTCTCTCTCTCTCGCGATCACCTTTCCCCCACGCCGACGTCCCCTTTTTCCTCTCTGCCGTGCCCCATTTTTCTTCCCATTTGCCTTGACTTTTGAGTCAAGCTTTGCTTCTTCCCCACGTTGCCGACACACCTCCCGCCCTCAATCTCTCTTGATTTTCTCTCTCTCTCTCGCGTTTGTCGCCCATTTTTCCTCCGAGTTCCGTTGCTGTCCATCAATCCACTGAAGCGGATCTCACGGAGCCGAGCCCAAATAAACCGTAGATTCTGGCTAGCTCGTGTCTTCGTTCAACAGCCCGTTGAAGCCGCAAAGCCAGCCCTTGTCTCCGCGCGAAATCAACCATGCGAAGCAGCCATCAATTGTGGAAAATCCAACAGCCCCGTGAGTCTTACGGGCCAAGTTTCGAGCCTGATTTGTGCCTCGTTGGTGTTGCCGATTTGGAACTTTTCGTTCCTCGTCACGTCCTCGTCAATTTGATCTGAGCGGATCATTAATCAGGTGAGTTTAACTCAGTAAACCTCGTTTAGTAGGTTAATGACGCTTAGTGGATAATTAGTTTAGGTTAAGCATGTTTAGGTGGTTAGTTAGATATAATTAATGAAATTAAATTAGTTATCGATGCATGTTAGGTGGTTAGTCAATGTAGTTAGTGAGTAAATAGGCTCGAGTATTTATTAAACGAATCTCGGAATTTTTCTGGGTTTGTTTCGGCGTCCAATTCGGCTATAACGGGCCTAAGTTGGATTTATTGCAATTTATTACATTTATTTAATATTTTCCGTAATTATTTAATTAATTAATTATTTTCCGAAAATAAGACCGGGATGGCCGGTGATTGGAAAATTACGCTGATTGCAGCGGTTTGATCTGTTTATTTAATTGAGCTTTATATTGTGCTGATTTCGATTTAATTGTGAATTTAGGAAATTATCTTTAAATTAATTAATTTTAATAATTAATTGGGATTTTACCGAGTGTGGGTCTATAGCGCCAAAATTATATTTCTAGACTACTGAAGCTAGTGGAAAGTTTAATTTTGAAATTATGGTAGTTTGGCTAAGGCCGACCATGTACCCACACACGGCTATTTTTATCGAGTATGATAAAAATGATGAGTTGGTCATATGATTGAAATGGTATACTATTTTGGCTAGGGGGCCCTAATCTATTAGCTTTGGGTGAGTATATATATAGTATACCATATTATCAGCTTTGAGCGAGCATATTATATCAACTTTGGGCGAGCAATAATTATCAGCTTTGGGTGAGCTATACTATCTATTTTCAGCTTTGGGTGAGCAATCCTAGACTATGATCGGACTTTATAGATAGTAGTGAATGTACCGACCATGGAAAAGTCGTGATGATATGTAATCGACTGAGTCGATTGATCGATGATTCGATCTGTGGTGTTTGATTGGATGTTTATTTGAATTGTGCTGACTCGCGAGAAGGAGACCGAGGCTAAGGTAAGTCTTCTGACTCGTGTTGTGCTTAGGTAGCCTTTAGGGCGTATTGGCTTCCTAATCGATTCTTAGGGAGTAGAACTCGTTGAGATATTATCTCACTGGTTATTGTATAACCATTTTCAGGTTCGTAGATGGTGTTGGTAAAGGACCAGGAGCCTGGAGTAAGGAGGTGACGCCCGAAGAATTGGTGACTATGTCCGACTAGTTAGTTGTAGGACAACTCTCTTTTGTAAAGAGCCGATTTCTTTTGAAAACCTTTATGTATAAACCTGTGTGTTTATAAAAAAGGTATTTTGTGAAAAATTGGTCCTACTTTCCTATCCCATTTTTTTATTGTCTGGGGATCATTTATATGCTTCCACATGCGTATTAAAATGAATAGGTTGGCGATACGTCCTGAGACGTCGCTATTAATCGACCAGGTAAGAGATGGGTGCGTGCCCAAGGATCGGGGCGTGACAGACATTTCCCTTTGGCCACTGATGAGGAATATAATTTCCATTATGTAATGTTTTGGAGAGATTAAGACTGTTCACTTATTGAGAGGGACAATAGAGGTGGAACTGGCCCTTGTCTTATGGAAATTGTTGGTACCAAACAATCACAAACGTTTGGATGGTGCAATAGCCTAACATGGTCGCCTAATATTTTCCCAGTGCTCATTTTGTTCATGCCAAAATGGCTAGAAACCAAAGACAAAAAATATACTATCGTTGGCACCATCCAGATCTAGAAAATAAATATAGAAAAGCAAGAGATACCTTTCTAGTTTCATTATTGAGAGGTGGTAACGAAGAGACATTGTCTGAAGAAGCTAAGATCTGGATGTGAGAGTACGGTAGATACGCATTACATTAATCTCACAATCTGAAAGCAGAGTTAGGCTCACTTTACCTTTGACCCAAATGGATGTTTGAAATGTAAGTAATACAAAACGGCACTAAGTTTTCCCCGCCATTCTAGACAAAGAGTATGCATTTCATAAGTTGTGACAACGGCATACGAGTTTATGCAATCGGATGAATTGAGGGAAGAAGTGAAGACTTTGGTTGCTCCTATAGCCCCTTTAGATTGCCGGGGTGAGGGATCAGTCTCGGACTTCTGTTTGCAGCATTAGCACTTTCTCTGGCTATACTCAATCAATCATAGAAAAATGCATCCACTTTCAATTGCTTGTTTGTTTTGTTTCTATCTTTGAAATAAATAGAAAACTAAGAAAACTAAACTGTGGTGTTGGCAACATCAAGATCCTTTTGTGCAAACAATGCTCATCGGTTCACATGGAACAACAAATTTATTACATTCAGTCCCATATTCAATCAAGGCAGTTTGTTCAAAGCTCAAGCTCCATTTATTTCTCGAAAAATGAACTTTACTAGAAATTTTTAGAAAGGAACTTATTTTCAAGGCATGTTGGTCTGTATTTGCCAAACAATAGGAAAGTCATTTACTGATATTTGTTACAAGAAAATTACGAAATAGACATTTGAGAATAAGTCTTGAATGCAATCGAAGTCCCAAGTTTGAGCGCTCGGGACCCAGGCTCAAGCACCATTCCCAGGCCAGGCCAGGGGGAACAAACCTGGGAACATGGATCCACACACACTCAACCTTTCCGAGATCCTCTATTTTAACCTTAATGACATCTTGACGCATTACGGTGCCGCAAACAAGGTCCTCATTTGCTAAAGTAAGAAAGCATGAAATCTATGGGTGAAAAATTGTTAAAAAAAAAAAATTCTAAACCTATTACGCTTTTACTAATTCAGTTATAAATTTTTTAATTTTGCCAATTGAGTTATAAACATTTTTCACATTTTGCTCATTGAGTTGATTTGGTCAATTTTGGCTGCAGATTACTGAAGTGGATGCCGGTGTGCCAGCCATTTCTATGTGGCACGGCCGACATTGACGTTGACAATTTTAGATAATATATATTTTTTATTTTTTCTATTTTTCACTTTTCATTCTTTTCTTTGTTTTTTTTCCCCTTTTTTTCCCTTCGCCAGGTGTCGTTGATGGCCAATGGAGGTCGTTTGGCTTTGGTGCGCCTCAAGCCCTCACCTGCCTAGGCGAGGTGACCCTCGCCAAGGGTCGATGAGTGTAGCCCTTGCCTGAGGTCGGCGACCTCCACTGGTCATCAAAGAGGCCCGGTAGTGGCTGGCGGAGGAAAAAAGGGAAAAAGAAAGAAGAAAAAGAAAGGAAAAAAAGAGAAGAGAAAAGGAAAAAAGAAAAGAAAAGAAAGAAAAGAGAAAAAAAGGAAAAAAAAGACGAAAAATATATAATATTATTAAAAAAAATGTCCATGTTACGTAGGATGGTCGGTGTTTACGTTAGCGATATTCATCCAAAATTGGATGAATGTACTTTAATTGATAGAACGCGAAAATGTTTAAGACTCAGTTAATAAAATTGAAAATTTTAAGAATAAATTGGCAAAAGTGCAAAAGGTTTACGACTTTTGGGACAATTTTCCTAATCTTTTGTAGCCCTTCAATCATCCATAAGCAATTCAATGATGGATCTACTTTGCTTTGGGCTCAATCTTTATATCCATATTGCCCATTTGAGTATAAACAAAGCATATCGTTTGTGATTGTCTCTTTGATACGGCATTTTATGATGCAGTTACACGAAACGCGGTGTAATGTGATTTCTTTCTAGGCTATATGACGTTTCCTTATGTCTAAGTGAAAAAAGTACCTTTAACAAAAAATAAAAATAAAAATAAAAATAAAAATAAAAAATTGCACGGCAACCTTACCACAAACAACATACTCTCGGAAACCTTTTCAGCACTTGCAACTCTCCCATTGTGAACTATAGTATTTCTTTCCTTCCATGAGAAATAAATGACACCACTCCTTGCCACCTTTAATAAGACTTACCAGAGATCTCCCCTTTGATATCTGCAACACCCACATAAACTCAGCATCCGAATCCCCAACAAAACCTCTTATACCATTACTCCACGGAGGACACAGAACCATTCATGTTCTGCCATTTGCACAATCTATCACCAGTCTGCTGCAACTTGGCAAGGATAGCAAGCCAAGATACAAAGCAAAATGTCGGCACATTTGGATTAAACCACATTAGCCTATGCCGAGTTACCTTGGCCTTTTTCTCCCTGATTAAGCTTTAAGCATTAGCATGAGTGAAATCACCAGGTTTAGAGCCTAAGAAGACCACTCTATCTAGTTGAGACTTGAGAAAGGCATTAAAGTTTCACACAGCTCAGCCTGAATTTCAACCAGATCATTTGATTTAGTAGTGGTTTTGCCAAACTACTCATTTCCTCTTAATGCCAGTTCCCTCATTTCCTCTTTCAAATCATAGAAGTAAAATGTCATTTAAAGATTTTGACGAGAATTTCGAAATCGACCTAGTTAGGTCGTACCCAAGTAGTTTGCTGGCATCTATGGTTTGATCTTTGTTTCCGAATCATGTTTATGTGAATAAGTTGCTCCTTATTGTCGCGACCCAATTTTTCGGGGTTTGCCACCTAAACTAGGTTGATGGACTACTAAGCCTTTAAGCTTAGCTCGGGCTCTCCCAAGCCCATACCAAATCGCGACTTAAGTTTGAGTTCTTAACATGCAAATGATTTTCAATTAGGAGTCGCCACTAATCTATTTTTGGTAGGTTGATTAGACACCTAAGTAAAGTAACGGGAGATTTACTTTACTCCTACGAACCAGAGACTATGGGTACGGGGACTTGGTTACACTAGATTTCTCTAATGCCCTTTCGGTACCATTCTTTATTTAAAAAAAAAAAATGTTTGGCAAGCAATTTGAATTGATTTTAATTTATCTCCCTAACATGTGAGGTGATCATACGGGTACGCAAACCACCAATTTAACACTCAGGAAATCAATTAAATAATGCATGACTTACCTCAAAGCAACGAAAGCATCTGCAGTGTTAGATCAGAATTCACATCAGCAATCCTAGATATGATTTCTAATTAACAAGCAATCAATCAATTTTGCTTTCACTTTTTAACGAGAATATAGTCAATATGCAATGTAATGCAATGCTTCTAACCTACTATGAAATAATATGGCATGGCAAAATGTCTTAAGCTATATGAATGAGTAAAAGATTTTGTGATTTTTTAATGAACATGCAATAATTAAATATGCAATCTAAATTAACCAAAATGATCTAATTCTAATGACGGGCAATTTCTAATTAAATGACCCTAATAATCACTAAATGACGTGCATTTCATGAACCTAATTCTATATGATGTGCACATGATTTTTTTTGTTTAACGAAAATCCATAATTAAAATCACTAAAAATGAAAATCAAATAAAAGTGAAATACTATCTATTCTAAATGCTTTCTAAACATGCATTAAAAAAAAAAAAAAACCTATTATGCAATTCATCTAAAGATCTAATCTAGACCTAAAATGCGATTTTTATTTAATATGCAATGACGTGCAAAGAATGCCCTAAATTAACCATGCAATTCGGATAATAATAGAATAAAAAAAAACTATCATAAATGAATGCACTTTTTCCTTTTTCTTTTTCATGATTCAAAATAAAATCCCTATTCTAGATAACCCTAAAATAAGAGATATTCTAAGGCAAATCTAATCCTAACTCAAATATTTTTTGGATTTTTTTACAAAAACAAAATCAACTCAAACGATACGACATCACATCCAACAAGATAAAACCGATATCCATAAATTGACGGATCATATCCCGCGCATGGGATCCGATTGGTCAATTTTAAATAAAACCGCGAATCGAATCTCGAGCATGAGATCGGATTGGCGATTTTCCATGCGATTGCGAGTCGGATTTCGGGCGCGAAAATCGGACTGTCAATCATATGCACGTTGTGAAATTAGGAAAATTTCCCAATTTATAAGGCTACTCGAGTTGCGAATATGACTATATATCATGAACTTCGACCATGCGCATCGAGATATTTTAAATAAAGAAACGGAATATTCGGAAATCAAATTAGACAAAATATTTACCTAATCTGAATATCGGCTTCCAAATTTGGACTTTGCGCAATCGGACTGGGATCGCAATCGAGAATGGCGGTGGGTGATCGGCTCACAGCAGCGGCTACTCATGTTGGTGTGGACTTCTCAGTGGTACGACAACGAATGGCGACAACGATTCACGTAAAGATCGTCACTGCAAGGAGTGAGTTCGGTGGCTGTTGCTTCGTTTCTCTCGCCAACGTGGGATCTGGATTATGGCAACGGACCTGTTCTTGATTTGCGGATGCCATGCAACTGAAATCTCCAATTTCCACTTTCTTTATATTGTCTCTTTCTTTGAAATTCTCTGCCCTAGATCACGTGGCCATGAATTTCAATTGATGCTCCTTATTTTGGCCGACAGGTTGTGATGATGGAACTAAATTCGTCTCTTGGACTCACGTGATGGCTCGATGGTTTCTCGGTCAATGAGGATTCCCGATCAATGGATCAACATCATAATGATCAACCAAGGAAAGGCTGTGGTGGTGGCCCTGGTAGTGTGCCCAGAATGACGGTCGGCTAGGCGAGCTTCTCGGAACATCAAGAAATCATCGGAGCCCTGCAAAAATAGAAACTTTGTTGTTCTGTTTCAGTGAGGACACGGCTCAGCTCACAATGTGCTCAGCCTCTTGTCGCTCATGGTAAAGCAACTCCGGGCCGGCATGGAGAGGGAAGTGTATGTTCCGCAGCAAAATTTAACCGGATCCGTGAGGGAGACTGAGATGCGAGCGGCGTGGTCGATAGACCTGGATCGCGGTGGCCGTGGCTACTACAGAGGGAGACGAGGCTGCGCGCTATTGGGACTTAACGGTGAGGTTTGTCGTCATTGGATCTCGCTGGGGCTGCAGCTGCGTTGTCACTAGCGCGGCTGAAAAGGCGAAGCGTGGATGTTTGTAGGCTACGTGGAGGATCACACTGGGAAGCCCATCGCCATCTTTCTTTTTCTCCAATATCTATAGAACGTCCGTTGTAGAGAAGCCCTTCTTACGATTTGCGAAAAACCAAGCTCCCTTCTCTCTCTTCTCTCCACACTTTTTCTCTTTGACTTTATTTTGGAATTCTGATTTGCTGGCCTCCACGATTTCTCCTCTTGGCTTTTTCTCTCTCAAGCTCTCTCTGTGTGCCGTGTATTCAAAGTCCTCCTCTTTTCAGAATTATGGCCGTATGTATCGATTGTGTGGCCCTCCCTAAAAATTAAACCCTACGTCTACCTTTTATAGCAAAAAAATATGTGATCTTTAACAAAATATTTCGAAAATTCCTTATATCATCCGAATCACAAAGATCTTTATCTCATTAATATTCTACGCCGATTTCATCATCATCCATTGATAAAGATAGGATTCAAATGCGATTTAAATAATTTTCAAAATATCGTAATATCGCACCAAATCTTTATTTAAATAATTTTTGTTATTTAAAAGAAACGGTCTCGGGCCGATTTTCTCGTTTTATGGGCTTAGTCCGGCCTATTAATTTAAATCCAAAAATTTAATTCGAAGCCATTGACCACCGGTCCTAAAGAAAATAAAAATGCAAAACATGTAAATTAAAAATAAATGCACCTAACACTATATGCTATGCAATTGAATTATAAAATAAAATTAACCCCTAATGACTAAATGAGCCGCCAAAATTTAGGTGTCAACACTTATATTGAAACCAAAACATATGGCCGAGATTGTAATCTCTACTATCTAGTAATTAAGTATACTGATATTTAAGGGCACATCTGCCAAGAAAGCAACAAATCATGTTACGACTAACGCGGAAGCGCGAACAAATGAAAAGATTAGAGTAAAAATAAATCACAGCCTACCCATGCATTTGATTCGCCATCCTCGCGATCTTCTCTGCTCCTTCATTGCCTTCTTCCGCAACTTTTCTTCTGCTCTTTAGTGGAGACCGCCCCAAAATCCGGCGGTACCTCGCCCTCCTCCACAAATCGGAATAATTCATCTGTGAAGTCTGGATCGTACTTCGTGGTAGACTTCCAACGCGATTTCTCGTCTGGATTCTACTTTGGCAGCGGGAAAATTGCGTCCTCCGATGAGCAGTTGATGGCCACGATTCGGCTCGAGGATGAAGAGGTCCTTGGTCTGGGAAATGAGGTCTCCCACAGCGGAGTCACCTCACTGTGGAGTCGTCGTTGTCGGAAAGGTAGGAGAAATCAGCCATGGCTGCTCTTGTGATTGTGGTTGCGAGGGTTTTGTTGGGTTCTCGCAGACTCTGCTTCTGCTCTGTTAACGCGAGCGGTGGGGAGGGAATTGTGCTCAACTGGGAGCTTCTCGTCGACTTCCTCAAACGACTCTCGATCCCAAGTGATCGTCGCGTCGCAGGCTTGGAGCTCGAAGCTACGCGGGGCGGCAGAAGATGATAGAGATGGGAAATCACCCCCGTAAACAAGGAGGATTATAGCAGCATAATGTTTTTTCATGGGAATCGTTTGGTACAGTTTTGGTATGCGAATTGTGTCTTAAATGTCACTTCAAAGTTCGGATTAGAGCCCACTAAATTGCATTGAGTTATGAGAGCACCGTAATCTTGTTATTGATCGTTTCACTGGAATTTGTAATCGGGTGTTCAATAAAAGTACTTTTGCTTGAACATTGATATAAAGAGAAAAGGTGCACATAAGCTTGTTACAAGTTAATAACGGCTTTATAAAAAACCAAAAACAGAGGACTTAAATTTTCGTTAGAGAGGAGGAGGTACACAGATGTGATTGATCCGAAGAAAGTGAAGGTTTGACAGATACGTTAAGAGAAAAAGCCATAAAAAAATCCTAAATTTTGCCAACAAATTTACTTTAAACTTTTTTTATAACACAAAAAATCCCAAAATTTGCAAAGTGTGATATTTACCCAAACTTTTTTTTCATGACATAAAAATCTTCAATTAGCAATCCCAACCCTTCTTCTTCGTGGGTTGAAGGTTGCCTTGACGCATCCCCTAAATCTTGACATTTCCTAAATATGAATTCTCCACATAGTCCTAAGTTCCCTTCAAAAGAATTGTTTGAAAAAGTATCGAGTTGTTTCCCTCTTGGCACAAATCCGGTCAAGTTGTTGTAAAATACGTTCAAGAACAAAAGGAACCTAAGTTTTGTTAGCTTCTAGGAGATATGTCTGGAGAGTTTGTTCTTTGAAAGGTCCAATGACTCAAGTGTTGTGGACCAAGCAAGCTATTAGTGGGTAATGTGGGTTTATGGTTAAGTTTTAGTATGTATTTAAGCATTTTTTAGTTTTCTAAATAAGATATACGGCTTTTGTTGTCAACTCCTTCTATGTTCTTTCGAAAAACAACACTGGTATTGGAGCTTTCTTGATCTTAAGGGGCTGTGAGTGACTTGTGAGATTGATTGAGAGGTCTGTCTGCATCTATAGAAGCTGAAAACAAGATGGAGGCAGGATCGAGTGGATTTTCAGCAATGGCTCCACTAGTGTTTGATGGAGAAAATTATCAAGCCTGGGTAGTGAGAATGCGAGCCTATCTAGAGGGTTGTGATTTTTGGGAAGCTGTGGAACAAGATTATGAAGTTGCTCCCCTTCCTGACAATCCAACCATCAATCAGATCAAGTTTCACAGGGAGAGGACAACAAGGAAAGCAAAGGCAAAGTCTTGTTTATATACTGCTGTCTCACTTGCCATTTTCAGCAGAATTATGGCTTGTGAATTAGCCAAAGCTATTTGGGACTTCCTCAAAGCTGAGTATTAAGGAGATGAGAGGATCAGAAGCATGAAGGGGCTAAATTTGATCACAGAATTTGAGAGACTGTAGATGAAGGAGTCTGAGACAATTAAGGAGTATTGTGATAAGTTGATAAGCATTGCAAATCAAGCAAGAGTTCTAGGCACTGACCTCTCTAATAATAGGCTAGTGCAGAAGATTCTTATTTCCTTGCCCGAAAGGTTTGAGGCAACCATTGCCTCTTTGGAGAATACCGAGGATTTGTCTCAGATCAAGTTGGCAGAATTGCCAGGTGCTCTACAAGCACACGAGCATAGGAGATTAATGAGGCTAGAAGGAAGTACAAAAGAAGGTCTGCAGGCTAAAGAACAACATAATGTACGAGGAAAAGTCAAGAAGTGGAAAGGGAAGAAAGGAAATGGCAGTAATGGTTCAGAAGCTACTGCAGGAGAGAACATTGTGGGCAACTCCAAGAACAATTGGGGAAGATATTCCTCATGTCAGCACTGTGGAAAAAAGAATCCTCCACACTTTAGATGTTGGAACAAATCAGATGTAAGGTGCAGAAAATGTCATAAGCTTGGACACATTGAGAAGTTCTGCAAAGAGAAGAGAGATCAGTAGCAAGGTGAGGTACATGATGTAGTCCAGCAAGAGGTAGATCAACTGTTTGTTGCCTCTTGTTTCTCCTCTAGTACTCCATGTGACAATTGGTTTGTTGATAATGGTTGTACAAACCACATGACAATTGGCTTGTTGATAATGGTTGTACAAACCACATGACAAATGATGAAAAACTATTTATAGACCTTGACAAGTCGTTGAAGTCAAGAGTGAGGATTGGGAATGGGGAGTACTTAGAAGTGAAAGGTAAAAGGACTGTAGCAATGGAGAGTTGTGATGGAACTAAGCTGGTTTCTGATGTGATGTATATGCCTGAGATTGATAAATATGTTGAGTGTGGGGCAGTTGGTAGAAAAGGGATTTAAGGTGATATTTGAAGAGAAGTGTTTGATCTTTGACTCCAGTGGTCAGGAGCTGATCAAGATAAAGATGCAACAGAAGAGTTTTTCTTTGAATCCTCTTGAGAAGAAGCAGATGGCATTCAAGTGTCACACCAAAGATTCAGAAGTATGGCATAAGAGGTTGGGGCACTTTCATCACAAAAGCGTGTTGTTCATGCAGAGGAATGAAATGGCAATTGGGTTACCAAGCCTGGAGGAGTAGATCACAAGGTGCAAAGCTTGTTTGCTGGATACGCAGACAAGACTTCCCTTCAAGGAATTCACTTAGAGAGCTATAGAGAAGCTGCAGCTAATTCATATAGATCTATGTGGTCCATAAGTGACTCATTCACTAAATGGCAACAAGTATTTCGTTATTTTCATTAAAGATTATACCAGAATGTGCTGGATTTACTTTATGAGGTAAAAGTTAGAAGTTGCTGAGGTATTTCTGAAGTTTAAGCGATGGGTTGAGAACCAAAGTGGCTGCAAGATTCTAGTCATCAGATATGATAATGGAACAAAATACACTTCACAAAGGTTTAACTCTTTTTGTGAAGAGGCTGGAATTGAGCATCAGCTTACTGCTCCTTACTCTCCATAGCAAAATGGAGTTAGTGAGAGGAAGAATAGAACCATTATGGAGATGACTAGGTGTCTGCTGTATGAGAAGAATCTACCAAAAGAGTTTTGGGCAGAAGCAGCAAACACAGCAGTTTTTCTGCTGAATAGACTACCTATAAGGGTATTGGAGAAGAAGACACCCTTTGAAGCTTGGTTTGATGTCAAGCCAATTCTAAGAAATTTGAAGGTATTTGGTTGTCTATGTTTTTCTCATATTCCACAAGTCAAGAGAGACAAGTTGGGAGAGAAATCTGAACCTAGGATCTTTGTTGGCTACAGTTTAGTGTCAAAAGCTTACAAGATCTATCAACCACAGGCAAGGAAGGTGATCACTAGCAGGGATGTTCAGTTCTTGGAAGATGAGAAATCGGACTGGACAAATGAGCCACAAGGCAAGCACAAAGAGATCTCATTGGAACCTGACGAATTGGTGGATGATGTTCCAGTTAGAGGTACTAGATCTCTAACAATATATCAAAAGTGCAATGTGGTTGTTTTGGAACCTATAGATTATGAGGAAGCTAAAAGCAATCAGAGGTGAATGAATGCAATGAAGGAAGAGTTGGCTATGATAGAAAAGAACCAGACATGGGAGCTAGTGGAAAGACCTGAAGACAGGAAGGTGATTGGAGTAAAATGGGTTTTCAGGACCAAATTTAATTTTGATGGCTCAGTAAGCATATTATCTTTCAATGGTGTAGATATGAAAATTGCCAACTCCAACAACATAGGACTTGATCCTAACAACTTAACATATTGCTCGGTAATAAAGGAATAAGTTGCTCTTGAGTCAAATAAAGCGTAAGCCAGATGGTTGTTTAGTGAAACCATACCTGTGATCACGTCAGCCACAGCTTCTGCCTGACCTTGCGTGATGGCATACATCGTGCCTTGAACTGGTGGTCTCAGTTGACCTTTCGGCGGCACATTTTGGGGCGCATACCCTCTAATCTATCCCATAGGCGGCGGCGGCGATAACTGCGATTGTCTTCTTGGTCTGTTGGGACAATCCCTTATCAGGTGGCCCTGTTGGCCACATCCAAAACAAACACCCGGTCTTCAGGGACACAACGCAGTACCATATCGCCTCCCACAAAAGCGACACAGGCCATTCTGATTCAGCCCTGATTTTCCGATTGCACTCTTCCTGTTGGGCGGAACTTGGAATCTACCTCCAAGCATGGGCCTCTTCCCATGACGTATTCCTTCTCGATGGGAGTTGACCCTCGATCATGACGAGACAGCTTGCTCATTCAATCATTTCTCTATCATCTAAGCTCGACGATAGACTTCTTGATATTCTATCAGATCTAATGGTAGCAGAGGTTGCTTCAGTTCAGAACGAAGACCATTTCTGAATCTTCGGGCTTTTTCTTCTGGGTCTTTAATCAGTCTCGGAGCGTACTGAGAAACTTCATGTAACTTGACCCTGTGCTAATCAACAAACATCGATCCCTGACGAAGGCGCTAGAACTCCTCCATCTTTTGTTCCCGGGCAATACTCGAGAAGTACTGATCATTAAAAGCTCTGAGGAAGGTATCCCACACTGGACCACACCTTCCGGGAATATGATATCTTTGGCGGCTCTCCACCAAATATTCGCATTGCCTTGAAGTTGGTACACAGCCAGTACCACGTTCTCCTCTTCATTGCACATCAGAAGTGCGAACGCTTTCTCCAAATCTTGGATCCATAGTGAAGCGGCCTTGGGGTCTTTAGTACCCATAAATCTTGGCGGGCTCAGCTTTAGAAACTACTCGACGAGCTTATGGATTGGCCTCTCTCTTTGCACCACGACATTCTCAGGTTGAACTACGGAGGGTGCAACAACGGGTGTGGCGGCAGGTGTGGCCTCAGCGGCGGTGGCAACGGCAACAGTAGCAGCAGCCTGAGCGACGGCTTCAATAGCAATGGCTTGATTCTGAGCCTGCTGATCCATCCAATTTCCTATAACTTCTAGCACTCGCATGATCCCTTCGATCCTGGGATCACCAGGGGCTACTACCCCAGCACCAACAGAAGGTGGTGCTACTCCATTGGCACTGGCCTGTGTCGATGCTCTAGCTCTGCCTCTTCGGGTACTGACCCTGGTCGGCGTTCTAACCCGAGCTGTAGGCCTTATAGCTCTCTTACTCGGAGTCTTCTGCTCCTGCTCGCTCATGGTTCAGCCTTTATACTGAAACTTGTCTTCCAAATCCACACTAGATTAGAAGATGAGCGATCCCCACATAACAAACAATTCTACCAAACAACTATCACTAATATGCACCATTCACGAATTTAAAGGCCTCTCCTACTTACTATCCCATAAACCATCGTACCTTTTCACTCCAATCCCTAAACTTGCTCTGATACCACTTAAATGGGGATGTCACGCCTCAATCCTCCGAGCGCGTACCCATCCCTCACCTTGGTCAATTAAATAATGACGTCCCAAGATGCATTGCCGACCCTTTCTTTTTAATACGCAGGCGGAAGCATATAAATAATAATCCCTAGACAATTAAACAATAGGATAAGAAAGCAAGGTCATAAAATTTCAAACCACACAACCACACTTATATATATACATACATACATAGTAGACTATGTCATATATTATACAAGTTGGTTTAGGTATATAAAAACATATACACCACAACAGGTTCTCAAATAGGGGGCGGGGGTCTAACAACCACAACTATTCATCATCGCTAAATTCTTCCTGCTCCACCTCCTCATCCTCAGCGATCTCCCTTTCTTCCTCGCTCCAGTTGGTGGCCTCGGCTGAGTACATCGGAGAGTCAGAATCGCCTTCGAGCTTGGGATCCTTAGCATCCACCATTGATCCACCCTTAGGATCTGCTGTACCCTTCCCAAGCGCAACCTCCAAAACGTACCGAGGTACATTAGATTCTGGCACAGGACCCTCCATTCGCCCATCATGATAGTGACGATACCATGACCAATACCTATGATGAACCTTTTCAAGTTCACCCACGTCGACCTAGACGGTAGATTTTACCATTACATACTCTAATCCTTCAGGGTGAGGGTGTATCGGAATATGATAACCTACTTATGTGACATCCTCCGGTATACCGAAATGCACGGGAGGAGGGGGAGGTGCTGCCATCTAGGGACCTGAAATGTTGTCCCATAATGGGGGGAGACTACGTTTTAGCAAGTTCTACCCTCATAAAACTCAATTAGGAAGCCAATACGCCATAAAGGCTGCCTAAGCACAACACGAGTCAGAGGACTTACCATGGCCTCAGTCTCTTCTTGCAAGTTAGTATCATTTACAGATGTCTCAATCACATCAATCAATTTATAACATTAGATCAAATCATTGATCAATCGACTCGGTTGTTATATGTCACCACGACCCTTTCTTGGTCGGCTCATCTCATATTATCTATAAACTCCTATTAATTCAGGACTGCTCACCCAAAACTGAAAATAGATAGTATCGCTCGCTCAAAGCTGATAATATAATATACTGTATATTTGTTCGCCCAAAGCTAATAGATTATGGCCCCCAGGCCATCATAGTATACTATATATGCTCGCCCAAAGTTGATAATAAGGTATACGCTAACCCAAAGCTGACATATCGCCTATAGGCTGATATAGTATACCGGTATACTGCTCGCCCAAAGCTAACATATCGCCCGTAGGCCGATATAGTATACCACTCCAATCATATAACCAATTTCTCATTTTTACCATACCCGATAAAAATAGCCGTGTATGAGTACACAGTCGGCCTTAGCCAAAATACAGTATTTTTACCATTGAAAAACCCATCATTTATATGGTCCACTAAAATATTTTTGGTGTTGTAAACCGACGCTCGGTTAATTTCCAATCAATTATTGGAATAATTAATTTAGGAATAACATCCTAAAATCACAATTAAATCAATTCAGCACAAATTAGAACTCAAATAAGTAAATAGATTGCATCACAATAACCAGTATAAAATTCCGGTCGTCGGTTATCCCAGCCTAATTTTTGGAAAATAAATAATTATTTAAATAATTACGGAAAATATTAAATAAATACCGATAAATCCAATTTAGGACCGTAATGCCTAATTGGACGCCGAAACGGACCCAGAAAAATTCCAAGGTTCGTTGAATAAATATTAGCACGTGTTTACTCACTAATGGCATTATCTAACCACCTAACATGCATCAGCAGATAATTAAATTAACTAATCTAATCTAAACTATCCACCTAACCATGTTTATTTTAATCTAATTAACCCCTAAGCATAATTAACCGACTAAGCGAGGTTTATAATTAAACTCACTTATTCGACGAGCCAAACGATTCAAAACGTCGGGAATGCGACGGGGCTCGACTCTTCCCAAGGCGAGCCAAGCAACCCGGGCCAAAAAGCGGGCCAAAACGGGCCTAGAAGCTGCTGGAATACCCACTTCCTCAACCTCTGTTTTGAGCTGCAAAAGAAAGGAAACAAGGTTGGTTCGGTGGGGCAAGACCGGCGGAGGTTGCACGGGCACTTGGCGAGCTGAACGGCGACTCCGGTGGCTCTCACGGCCACTCACAGCGGCTGAACAGCCTCCTGGATGGAAAGACAACCTCCAAGAACGGCGAGCTGGGCGGAGCAATGCCGTTGGACACGGCTGAGGTGCGGCAAGCTGGAACGGGCAAGTGGTGGTGTACAAGGACGGCAACAGCGACGGTGTAGGTGTGCGAGGGCGTGACTACTTCTGGCGGCTTACTGGCTCCTCTACAGTTTGTTGAGCTCAAGACAAGCACAATGAGGGGAAGAGAGGAGCTAGTTGCCGGTCTTGGAGGGAGAGAGGAAAGAGAGAGAACAAAAAGGGCCTACCAAGCCTTGTTTTTCCACCAATTTGTTCACTTGATCGGTCCTCCTCCACCAGCTCCTCCTTGGCTGCAATTCAGCCACCCATGCATTCTCTTTACAACCTTGAAGTGGTCCAAAATGGGCTAGGCAAGGGAGCGTACAAATTCCAAACATTTTCCCTCAATTAGTTACTTGTTCTTGCTTGATTCCGCATAATTTGGCCTCAATAAATTCAATCGACACCCCTTCGATCATCTTGGCATTTTTTCTTACCAATACAACTCACTTGCTTTTGCTTCCCAAATTTGCGACGATCCATCGCTTTTTCTGGACAAAAACGGCCCTATCTCGACTTTTTCCTAAAAAGTCTCGAGTTATAGAAAAAACTTCTAAGATGGAGTCGACGTTTCTAGAATTTATTGTGACATGACAAAATTCGCGGTTAATTTCACTCAGGTGCGTTTTTAGCGTGACTTAGGCTACCAGTTAGTTTTCAGAAATTTTTAGTGCAAATGACTCGTGGTCTATTTTCTTCGAGCCACAATGAACCCACTCGACACATTGGCAACTTTCGGTTGTCGTGAAAATCTCGAGGATTCAAATACGAACACAGGATACCAAAACAATAGAAAAATCAGTTTAGTATCGGCCAACTAGAATTTTCCAATTTAGTGGTGTCACCCACGATTAGCCACACACCTCAGTTGAGTCGACTTATCTCTAATCTCAAATTGATTTTTAACTGTGCTGTAATAGCCTCTAAAGATGAGCACAATCGAGAAGCCGATTCTTGGTCGAATTTTCAGGTCTATCGCATTAAAATTCCTTAATGACTTCCCTGGATAGTCTAGTTATTTTGAGAGTGATCAACTCTGAGAACAGCCCTATAGGTGCATCGATAAAATGCCCGATTTATTTAATAGAAAACAAGATTGAAAATCTGGGATGTCACAAATATCTTCCTCGCTGCTAGGTGCAAATTGGAAAGATTTGAGAACTTCAAGTGGAAGAGGGCCAAGGTGGATTCTTTCTATATTTACATGTAGGGGACGCAGCAAACTCCTTTTCAAATTTAGGGATGCAGAAGTAGCTTTCATGGCTTCACAGGAGATGTGACCCCATAAGTCTCTCAAGGGGCACAATGGAGGCTAATGCTACTAATAGATAAGAATAGCCACAATTTTCTCGATGCCTAAGTCGTCAAGGTACTTGAAGATATAGAATACTTGTCAAATAGAATTGAACCGCATCGAATCTGAACTTGTGCAAGCTTGGATTTACCATCTAATGATAGAGGCTCACTTCGTAATGCTTTCAAGACTCTTATCTGCGGTCTGTCATTTGACATCGCGATTCCCGGATCTGTCAATAGCTCCGACTTTCAGGACTCTTCCCTTAATTTCCTAGACTTTTCCACCGACGTGTTGTCAATCACTAATGCGATGACTTGGTCCTAGGAAGATTGTAACAGCACACACATGTCTAGGCCTTAAACATTAAGCCAACTCGTGGGGTTCAGATCTCGTATTCGATAATATTTTACTCAATCATATCACTCAAATATTCATGCAGGATATTTCTAGAAGTGAGCCAAAGCAGTGTTGCAATAGCCAGCCGGTCTATCATGCATAATGTGAGGTCTCAATAACGGGTTTACTCAATTTTGCAATAGCCAACCACCAAAGCACGTGCTTTCCCCGTTTGAATTTTCCTTGTCCACATTTGTTAATCTGATCACAAATATGGAGGCCATAAAAATTTATATACTTGACACCTTGATTATATACAATACATATCAATTTTTTAAGGAGGGGTCATGTTAACATTTTACTAGCTTCAGAGCAAATATTCACTCTTAAAAATACAATATATTTATATGTTTATTTTATGAAAATTACCAAAAAAAATCCTAATCTTAACGCAATTGTATCAATTCAGTCATAAACTTTTTTTTTGGGCCAATTTAGTCTTAAACATTTTACAATTATACTAATTCAGTCTATTCAGCCAATTTTGGCCGGCTAACGTTGATATGGACGCTGGCCAATTTAGGACTTTTCTGGTAATTCTCCCATTTATTGTCAGACCCCAACTCTACAAGTATAGGTGCAATGGCAATGTAGCATTTTCATCCAAATGACGTAGTCTCATAATTGAGATGGGATGGTACCGCATAATTGGTTGTTAACAAAGCCTAATTCTACAAGCTGAGACAAGTTTCTGATTGAATGTGGGATCTCGCCATATAAATTGACGTGACAGAGGCCTAAATGGGTGAGCTTTTTAATCTTCCAAACCCAAGACAAAGAGGAAATGGACTGGGCTTGGACTGGGTTCGTACTGACATCTAGGACTTCGAGGTTGCTAAGATTAGCGATTGAAGCCGGGATGGATCCTGAGAATTCACAACCACTTACGTCGAGAAAGCTCAGGGAAGGAAGTATTCCGATTGAAGAGGATAGCTCTCCAGAAAAGCGCATGCCAGATAGGCCCAACACTTCAAAAGGACATCTTGAGTTAAAGTCAGGCAAACTACCTGTGAGAGCATAATTGTTACTTACCGCAAGAATTCGTAGCTTCGGTAAATGAAATATGGCAGACGGAAATACACCGTGCAGCATGCACCCACTAATGTCCAGCGTTCTCAGGGAAGACAGATTTGCTAGAGTATTGGGCACTTCGGACGACATGTTGATTTCATTTAGCAAAAGTTCTTCCAGGCTGGTCAGATTTTGAGCTAAGCTTCTCAGGCCTGGCGCTTCCATTTCCAAAAAAAATCTAGGAACATATGGATCCTCATTGTAACACAGGTTGAGGTACACCAACCTCGTCAGCTTGAAGATTTCTGATGGGACTTGCCCGGAAAAAACAGAAGCAGAGAGATCAAGATGAGTCAATCTCAACAGATCTCCAACTCGGGACGGCACTTGAGAGTAGTTGAAGTGATTGTTGCTGAGATTAAGCTTTTTAAGATGAACAAGCTGGAAGAGGGTACTGTTGTTGTCGATAGAACCATAGAGAAAACTACTTCCTAGGTTGAGAACAACTACATGGCCCGTGTTCTCATCACACTTAATCCCATCCCAAGAGCAACAATCCCGACTGTTTTGCCAGGATAGAGTCTTGGGATAAGCGAGAGGATCATCCGAAACATTGGTGATTTCATATCTCCCTTTAAACTGCAGTAGGGCAGACATTTCATCCTTGAGACAGAGAGGTTTCATGAAACGAGAGAGATTGTGAGTGCCAATAGGATGTGGCCACAAGTACAAGAAAAGCAAGTGTATGGACATGTGGAAGCACGACCAGCGAGCCATATTGTTTCAAACAGAGAAAACTTTGTTTTGATGAGCAGAGTATGAGAGAGTGAAGCAGATTTTATAGGCAGTGCTTGGTGCCTAGGGGCACGAACACGCCTCATCTCATGCTACGATGCGTCAAATCGATGACACTGCGAGTGATGTAACACGCAGAAGTCTGTGAAATCCATATGAATCTTTAGGTGCATAAGCATGACTTTGTGCAGTGCCGTAACATGTACATACGTGGGAACATGAGGAAAAACCTCAGGCCCAAATCGACAATCGATTGATTGACTGGAAATTCAGCCAAGAGATCTGTCAATTGCATAGAAGACTTGGGCCGCACAGTTAGTCCAAAAATTGCATATCCAAGGGGTGATATAGCAGCAGCAGGATGGTCCACTTCACAAAAATCCTTCTTTGCGGGAAGATAAGGTAAAGGAGCTTGTATGGTTAAGAAATGGTTTGAGGTTATTCCCTCCATTCTAGACCAAAAGTATCCATTCGTATGTTGTGACAGCAGCAAACAAGTCCATGAAAGGGTACGAATCAAGGGTCGAAATGAATCAAGGGTTGAAATTGAAGACTTTGCTTGCTCATTTGGGCCCCTCTTGTTCACTCAACGGTCACTCTGCATTGGACCTTTCTGTTTACGAAGCTAGTACTGTTTCAACTTTGAATTTGTGATCTGTGAACACTTGCTTTGGTCACTGATGAGGAATGTGACTTACTTTATGTAGTGCGTTTGGAAAATTATGATTGTTAAGAGTTATGAACAGCCCCACTTATTGAGATCAAGAATAGAGGTAGAATAAAGGTGATTGTCTATGAGCAATATGAGCAATTAGATACATGTATTGCCACCTAATATTTTCTCACCGCTTTTTTTTTTTTTTTTTTTTTTGTATATTGCCAAAACGAATGGCAGTTGGAGACAAATTATGCCGTTGGCACCATGAAGATCTAAAACAAATCTAGCGAATAAAAGCGAAACATTTATCTTAAAAATATCTCTCTAAACAATGTTCATCAACGAAAATTGTAAATTAGAAGTCGCTATTCCTTTTTTTTTTTGGGGGTGGGGGGGCGGCTAAGTAACTATTAATATATAAAAACAAGAAGATAAATACACAAAAGCCATATAAAACATGGCACTCTCAAGTGTGAGTTTTGTGTAGCAATTACTTTTATGTTCACTTTATAAAATCTCTTCTCTTGGCAACTCTCTAATTTTTATGCTTATTTTGGTAACAGATCTCTAATGGCTCTGCAAAAAGTAATAGATTTATGTATTTTTGTAATCAAATCCTAGCAAGTCTCTTATTCTCATGGATATTTGGTAATAAATCTCTAAACGATGTATAAAAAATAAAAGACCTCATAAACTTTAAAACATAACTCTTTACGTGTCTTGAGATCCTAGTTAGATGTATGATCAAAGATAGTGGGTAGGTTAAATCCTATTTTGTTCTCAAATCTGTTTTTCTAACTGTGTTCAGAGCGATGTTACCAGGAAAGCGGGGCGCTTGGTGCATAAGGACAATCGAGCATGCCAAAATTGACAAATAAATTTGTATTTGCATGGAAGACTTTGGGTCAACCAACAGTTTGTCAAAAAAATTGCAAACCAAATGATGTCACATAGCAACATGTGATGGCCCCCTTCAAGAAAAGTCCCTTCGTGGGAAGACAAGATAAAGGGCTTGTGTGGTTGATAAGAAGGTTTAACGTTATTCCCTCCATTCCAAGCAAATGTATCCATTCATAAGTTGTGACAGTAGCAAACAAGTCAATGAAATGGAATGAATTGGTCGTCGAAATCGGAGATTTTAAATGCTCATTTGGCCCCTCTCGTTCGCCCAATAACTGCTCTGGGTTGGACCTGTTTGTTTGTGATATTAGCACTGTTTTCCCTTTGAATGCATCATCTGAGAACATTTCCCTCCGATCACTGATGAGGAATGTAATTTCAATGATGTAGTGCTTTGGAGAGATTAAGACTATTCAACTAAAATTGACAAATAGATTTGTATTTGCATGGAAGACTTTGGGTCAACCAACGGTTAGTCCAAAAATTTGCAAACCAAAAGGTGTCGCATAGCAACGTGTGATGGTCCCCTTCACAACAAGTCCCTTCATGGGAAGATAAGATGAAGGGCTTGTGTGGTTGATAAGAAGGTTTGATGTTATTCCCTCCATTCTCAGCAAATGTATCCATTCATAAGTTGTGATGGCAGAAAACAAGTCAAAGAAATGGCATGAATTGGGGGTCGAAATCCAAGACTTTGAATGCTCATCTGGCCCCTCTCGTTCGCCTAATAACTGCTCTAGGTTGGACCCTTCTATTTGTGATATTAGCACTGTTTTCCCTTTGAATGCATTATTTGAGAACATTTCCATTTGATCACTTATGAGGAATGTAATTTCCATGATGTCATGCTTTGGAGAGATTAAGGCTGTTTAAACTTTGAACAGTCTTCACTTATCGAGAGGGACAATGGAGGTGGAATTGGCCCTTGTCTTGTGGAAATTGTTGATACTAGACAATCACTGGGGTTTGGATGGTGCAATAGCCTAACATGGTCGCCAAATATTTTCCTAGTGGTTGTTTTGTCTATGCCAAAATGACTAGAAACTAAAGACAAAAAATATACTGTCACTGGCACCATCCAGATCTAGAAAATAAATATGGAAGAGCAAAAGATACCTTTCTAAAGGAGTTTCATTACTGAGGGGCGGTAATGAAGAGACGTTGTCTCAGCAAGCTAAGCTCTAGATGTGAGAGTACGACAAATATGTATTAATCTTGCAATCTAAAAGAAGAATTAGGCTAACTTTACCTTCAACCCAAATGGATTTTTGAGATGTAAGTTATAAATAATGGCACTAAGTTTTTGCCTCCATTCTAGACAAAGACTATCCATTTCACAAGTTGTGACGACGGCATACAAGTCTATGTAATGGGACGAATCAAGGGAAGAAATGAAGACTTTGGTTGCTCATATAGCCCCTCTAGATTGCCAGGGTGACGGATCAGTCTCGGACTTCTGTTTGCAGCATTAGCACTTTCTCTGGGTATACTCAATCAATCATAGAAAAATGCATCCACTTTCAATTGCTTGTTTGTTCTGTTTCTGTCTTTGAAATAAGTAGAAAACAATGAAAACTAAACTGTGTTGTTGGCAATATCAAGATCCTTCGTTCATTGTGCAAACAATGCTCATTCGTTCACAAGGAACAACAAATTTATTACATTCAGTCCCATATTCAATCAAACCAATTTGTTTAAACCTCAAGCTCCGTTTATTTCTCAAAAAAAGAACTTTGCTAGAAATTTTTTGAAAGGAACTTTTTTCAAGGCATGTTGGTTTGTATTTGCCAAACAATAGGAAAGTCATTTACTAATATTTGTTACAAGAAAATTATGAAATAGACATTTGAGAATAAGTCTTGAGTGCAATTGGAGTCCCAAGTTTGAGCGTCGGGGACCCAGGCTCGAGCACCAGTCCTAGCCCTAGCCATGGGGAACAAACCTTCTCGACATCTCCACGCATTACAATGCAGCAAACAAGGTCCTCATTTGCTAAAGTAAGAAAGCATGAAATGTATGGGTGGAAAATTGTTAAGAAAATCCTAAAATTATTACGCTTTTGCTAATTCAATCATAAACTATTTAATTTTGCCAATTGAATTCTAAACATTTTTTACATTTTGCTAATTGAGTTAATCTGGCCAATTTTGGCTGCAAATTGCTAAAATGGGCGTTGATGCGCCAACCATTCTTATGTGGCATGATCAACACTGACGTTAATAATTTTAAATAATATTATTTTAATTTTTAATTTTTTTATGTTCTTCACTTTTTATTCTTTTCTTTTTTCTTTTTCCATTATTTCCCTTCACCAGGTCGCTGGCCTTCGGTGCGCCTCAATCCCTCACCTACCTAGGTGAGAGCGACCCTCGCCAGGGGTCAATGAGGGCTGCCCTCGCCTGAGGTTGGCGACCTTTGCCGGCCATCAATGAGGACCAGTAGTGACCAATGGAGGGAAAAAGGGAAAAAAGAAGGAAGAAAAAGAAAAGAAAAGAAATGGAGAAGAGAAAAGGAGAAAAAGAAAGAAAAGAGAATAAAAGAGAATAAAAAGAAAAAAAAAGACGAAAAAATATTTAAATATTATTAAAAAATGTTCATATTAGCATCAACTATGTCACATAGGATGATCGATGTTTATGTTAGTAATATTCATCTAAAATTGATAAAATGTGAAAATGTTTAAGACTCAATTGGTAAAATTGAAAGATTTAAGAATGAATTGGCAAAAATGCAAAAGGTTTTTGGATAATTTTCCCAATCTTTTGTAGCCCATCAATCATCCATAGGCAATTCAATCATGGATCTACTTTGCTTTGGGCTCAATCTTTATATCCATATTGCATATTTGAGTATAAATAAAGCATATTGTTTGTGATTGTCTCTTTGGTACGGCATTTTATTGTGCAGTTACCCGACATTTTATCTTAACTAAGTGCAAAAACGCAGTGTAGTGTAATTACTTTCTTGGCTATATGACGTTTCATTACACCTGAGTGAAAAAAGTACTCTTAACAAAAAAAGAAAAAAAAAATTGCACGGCAACCTTACCACAATGAGATACTCTCGGAAACCTTTTCAGCACATGCAACTCTCCCGTTGTGAACTATAGTACTTCTTTCCTTCCATGAGAAATGAATGACACCATTCCTCGCCACCTTTAATAAGACTTTCCGAGATCTCCCATTTGATGTCTGCAACACCCACAAAAACTCAACATCCGAATCCCCAACAAAACCTCTTATATCCTAGGTAGCACCAACACCGATATACAACACGACACTACATGATACGCCGACATGTTGTTTCTCAAAAAATATAAAATTCCGACACGTTGGGATACATTGTATATTAAATACATATTTTTATATATACATGATAAATGATCATTTTTATGATTATTTTAATCAAATTAATTTGATTCAAATTCACAATTAAATAAATAATTAAAAAAAAAGAACCTAGAATGAATCTATACTAAAAAAATTAATCCATCATTTATTAATATAATTCATATTTCAATTTGGAAAATTCAATTCTATCCCATTAATCTATAAAACTTGGAGAAAAAGAGAAAAAACAATCCACATTCTGGACTTGTGTGTCAGAGCGTATCGGAAGAGAAGAGAAAAAAACAAACTTGAAGGGTGAATTATATGTCATGGGAAGTGAGAGTTAGAAGAGAAGAGAATACTAGGTTTTTTTTTTTTTTTCCTCATTTATTATTTTTATTATTCTTATTTTTTATATTTATATTTTTGACCTCTTATTTATTGAAAAATTTTAAAATTGACCTCATGTATGTCAGAATTCTGAACTAACATGTTGAAATTTCGGACTCGAGTGTCGGAAAGTTGATTAGGTGTTAGATTTTCTGACACGTGTTGATCTAGTGTTGAAGAGTGTCGGAGAGTATCCGACATGTGTTGAAGTGTGCAACACAACACAAAAGCTCCAGAGAGTATCGGTGCTTCATAGCTTATATCACATAGCTGCAAAAGCCTACTTCATTTTTTAGACGCGAAAGAGCAATCAAAGAACAAATGTCTCCTTGATTCAGGCTTCAATCCACAGAGGACACGAATACCATTCACATTCTGCCATTTGCACAATCTATCACCTGTCTGCTGCAACTTGGTAAGGATAGCAAGCCAAGATACAAAGCAAAATGTCGGCACATTTGGATTAAACCAAATTAGCCTATGCCGAGTTACCTCGGCCTTTTTCTCCCTAGTTAAGCTCCAGGCATTAGCATGAGTGAAATCACCAGGTTTAGAGCCTAGGGAGACCACTCTATCTAGTTGAGACTTGAGAGGCATTAAAGTTCCACACAGCGCAGCCTGAATTTCAACCAGATCATCTGATCTAGCAATGGTTTTGCCAAACTACTCATTTCCTCTTGTTCACGCTCATTTCCTCTTTCAAAGCCTAGAAGTAATGACATTTAAAGATTTTGATGAGAAATTCAAAATTGACCCAGTTAGGCTATACCCAGGCAGTTTGCTGGCATCCATGGTTTAATTTTTGTTTCCGAATCATGGTTATGTGAAAAAGTTGCTCCTAATATTGAAACCAAAACATATGGCCAAGATTGTCATCACTACTATTCAGTAATGACGTATACTGATATTTAAGGGCACATCTGCCAAGAAAGCAACAAATCATGTTTCGACGAATGCGGAAGCGCGAACAAACGAAAAGATCCGAGTAAAAATGAATTACAGCCTACACCTCCATTTGATTCGCCATCCTCGCGATCTTCTCCGCTTCTTCGTTGCCTTCTTCAGCAACTTTTCTTTTGCTCTTTAGCAGAGAAAGCCCCCAAATCCAGCAGTACCTCGTCCTCCTCCATGAATCGGGACAATCCATCCGCGAAGAGTCTGGATTGTACTTCGTGGTGGACTTCCAACGCGATTTCTCGTCGGGATTCCGTTTTGACAACGGGAAAATTGCGTCCTTCTTGGACTAATTCCACGAGACGGAAGCCGATGAATTACGCCCATTTCCCTGTCAATCCTCTGTCCTGCGTCCACTCCGTCTTGCGATTGCTCGAGCACTGGAGCGTGGTTTGGGATTTGAAGAGAGGGAAGGATTCGAGCTTGCGGAAATGGGACTCGAGGGCGGAGGGCAAAAGGGAGTCGTCGGCGGCAGATGACGATAGAGATGGGAAATCACCCCCAAAAACTAGGAGGAGAGAGAGGCAAAGATTACACTGGCAGAATGTTTTTTTTTTTTCATGGAAATTGTTTGGTACAATCCTGGTCCAATCAACATCCACATGCGGATTAAGTCTCAAATGACACTTGGATTAGGGCGCAAATGATAACTATTCTAACCAAAAATTAATTTCTCTAAATTGATTAATGGAAGATAAATAAATTTTTCTATTTCTATTCTTGGATGAGTTTCTTAGTAAAAATATGCATTTGATAATGATACAAAATTTTTCCTTTCTGGCGGCAGCTGGCAAGCGGCGGTGGTGGCAATGGATGGTGAATAGCGCCCAGCAATGATGGATGAGCAACCCACTAATAGTGAGGATAAATAATGAGAAGAGTTTTTATTTCTCATTTCTATTCTAGAAATAGAAAAATAAAAAATTTAGGCCCTGTTTGGTAACCATCCGGTGAGGTTGCCGGCCCTCGTCTGGTCAGTCGCTAGTCCGGCGACCAGCCACTTGAAGAAGAAGAAGAATAGGAGGAAAAAAAAAGTAAAAAAATTATTTAAAAATTAAAAGAAATTGATTTGGAATATAATCAATGAGTACGGTACCAAACGCAATTCTATTCTAGAATTAGAAATTTTGGACAGTTACCAAACGGCTTAAATGCTTAGAAATTGTTCTCGGGAACAAAATAAAAAAGAATAATTTCTAATCAGAATCTGTTCCCGAAAACAGAATCGTTACCAAACGCGTCCTTATACTTCTAATTTATATTCCAAATTTATTTCTGGAATAGAAATCTATTCTAGAAATTAAAAAAAAAATGAAATAGTTTTACCAAATGAATTTCTGTTCCATAAATAAGTCTAGAATCGAAAAATATTTCTGGAATAAAAATTTTTTTGCTTGAACATTGACAAAAAAAGGACAATCTCTTTATTAAAAAAAAAAAATAGAGAACTTAAATTTTGGTTAGAGAGGTGGTAAACAGATGTGATTGATTTGAAGAAAGTGAAGGTGTGACAAATGTGTTAACTATAAAGATATTATGAAGGAACAAGTACATTTAAGAACTTTAGGAAATTCAACTGCGCCATGTTGGTTCCTAGTATAATATACTACTTTTATGAGAGTGTATTTGATTTTCTACTGCACAAACATAAAAGAAGATCCGAAAAGCGAAAGAGATATGTATATTTTTCACAAGAATCATTTGTCCCGGTTCTTATCCAATCAATCTCCAAATGTGGATTTTGTTTCAAATGTCAATACAACTGTTATCCGTACAATTTGTGAGGTGACAAACAACCAAAGCAAATAATTGAGGCGAGGATGAGAGCCTCGATTTGCATAAAGTTATGAGAACATTGTACCATTGCAATTGATTGTTTTACTAGAATCTGTAAACGGGTTTCAGCTCGTGATGTGAACCTCAAATAAAGAAGAATCCTTGTGGCAATTCATATTTGGGTGTTCAAAAGGTGCACATGAGCTAGGTTTACAAGTCGACAGTAGCTTTATAAATAAATGTGACGAGAGATTAGCTGAAGAAAATGAAGTTTGACATAAATAACTATAAAGATACTACGAAGAAACAAGTACATTTGAGAAAAGGAAGGAAATACCCAGCTCAATTTTTTAGGAAGTTCTAGTATCTGCATAAATTGAGAAACTTGCCTGACCAGGAGTTCCTACCTCTCCTAGGCTGCCTCCGACTAGGCCGTCGCCTTCTCCTGGCATTTCCTTCAAACCAATCATGTTTCCAGGAGATGAATGCATTTTCAATGACCACTCCAATCACTAAGCCACTCCCATACCCCATAAGAAAAAATTTCCAATTGAGTTCAATTGGTGATCCTAGGTCTTCTTCTTGGTAGGTTAAAGGTTGTCTTGACTTATCTGCTGAATCTCGACATTTTGTGGATATGAATTCCCCACACAATCCTGAGTTTCCTTCAAAAGAATTGTTCGAAAATGTATCGAACTGTTTCCCCCTAGGCACAGACCCGATCAGATTGTTATAAGACACATTCAGAATAGAAAGGAACCCGAGTTTTGTTAGCTTTTGGGGGATTTGTCCTGAGAGTTTGTTTTGAGAAAGGTCCAATGACTCAAGCGCTGTGAGATTCCCTAACGATGATGGGATGTGACCAGTGAGGAGATTGTTGGAAAGGTTCAGCCCTTGCAATCCTCGGAGATCACCTATGGCATTGGGGATCTCTCCTTTGAACAAATTGTTGGAGAGGTCAACCATCGTGAAGGCTTCTAATATCTTTGGGTAATACAATTCAAGCCCTTTGTAAATCACTATCATGGAAATATCATAATGGGGATAATTGATGTATATAATGTATTGTGAATGAGGTAGATAATTGCCCATGTATGTAAAGTCCCGTGTCTCGGATTTCATGGCATTCCAAGACCAAGAGAATTCCACGGGCAACTTACCAATGAATGCATTATAAGAAAGGTCAAGTATCCGCACCTTAAGGAACGCATGACTAGATTTAGGCCTCTCTATGACACCGTGGAATTTATTGGATCGCAAAATAAGGATATGAAGCTCCGTTAGTGATCCCAACCATGATGGGAAGGTGTCCATGATAAGATTGTTTGCAAAATTGATGAACTTGAGGCTTTTGCAGTTGGCCAAGGATCTCGGTAATTTGCCTTGCAACTGGTTGTCACTCAAATCAATCATCATCAATTGTGTCCCCCTCATCGAGAGCTTTGGAATGCTTCCTTGGAAATTGTTGCCTTTTAGGTTCAATACCACGAGTGATTTGCTGATATTGCCCAAACAAATGGGAAGCACACCGGTCAAATTGTTAGAAGACAAGTCTAGTGTGATTACTGAACTTAAATTGCATATCCATGCTGGCAATGCTCCCGTCAGGCTGTTGTTGGATACTATATAGGTAACTGTCGATGACGGTGCTTCAGGGGGTGGTCCTTTCAACATGTTATGAGAGAGGTCTATCGTGTACGCATCTAAAGTATGCATCGGGTAATATCGATCAAGACCAGTTAAGAAGTTATGGGAGAGATTCAGGTGCTGCATTCTTTTAAATCTTCCATCCCACACCCAAAAGGGCACTTCTCCCTTAATGTTGTTGTGGGACAAGTCCAACCACTCAATATCCTCTTGGTTTTGTAAGAATGCCGGAAATTCGCTCAAATTGCATGAAGCCAGTCCTAGGGTAATAAGCTGAGGAATAATAAGATTCGCGCTACTCATGCAGCCTGATAGCCTATTAGATGATACTTGCAGCGCTTTCAAATATTTGAATTTGTGAAAGTTGTCTAGCTCAATAGTACCGCTGAAGTTGTTTTTTAAAAGAAGGAGGTCCTCTAGATTTTGAAGTTGAGAGATCGATGAAGGTATCTCATCGTGGAATCTATTGACTGCAAGGCCAAGGTAAACCAGTTGAGTCATGTTCATAAGCCAAGACGGTATAGAACCCGACAGTCGATTGCTTCCGAGCTTTAAAGAAGTCAGTCGAGTGAGGTTCATGAGCTGAGATGGGATGGCACCGCTTAATTGGTTGTGGTCTAACCAAAAAGAATCAAGCTGAGACAAGTTTCCGATTGAGGGTGGAATCTCGCCATATAGATTGATCATTCCGAGTGCCAAAGTTGCGAGCTTCTTCTTCTTCCAAACCCAAGAAATAGAGGAAATGGACTGGGCAGTGAATGGGTTCCCTGAGACATCCAGGTCTTTGAGGTTGCTAAGATTAGCAAGTGAAGCCGGGATGGATCCTGAGAATTTGCAATAACTTACGTCGAGATAGCTTAGGGATGGAAGGATTCCAATTGAAGCGGGTAGCTCCCCAGAAAAGCTCGTGGCAAACAGTTGCAACTCTTCAAGAGAACTACTCGAGTTGAACTTAGGCAAGTGGCCCGTGAGATATTCATTGCCAAACACACTAAGATATTGCAGCTTTGGTAAATGAAAAATGGCAGACGGAAATACACCGTGCAGGTCGCACCAATTCACGTCCAGCCGTCTCAGTGAAGACAGATTCGCCAATGTGGTGGGCACTTGGGACGACATATCGACGCTGCCAAGGAGAAGTTCTTCCAGGCTGGTCAGATTTTGAGCTAGGCTTCTCAGGCCCGGTGCTTTCATCCGCAACAAATGTCTATAAGGATGTGGATCCTCATTGCAACACAGGTTGAGGTACACCAACCTTGTTAGCTCGAAGATTTCTGTGGGGACTTGGCCGGAATAAAAGGAAGCAGAGAGATCGAGATGAGTCAATCTCGAGAGATCTCCAACTCGGGACGGTATTTGAGAGTAGTTGAAGTGATTGTTGCTGAGATTGAGCTTTTCAAGATGAGCAAGCTGGAAGAGGGTACTGTTGTAGTTGATAGAACCATAGAGAAAACTACTTCCCAAGTCGAGAACAATTACATGGCCCGTATTCTCATCGCACTTGATCCCATCCCAAGAGCAGCAATCTCGACTATTTTTCCAGGACAGAGTCTTGGGACGAGCGAGAGGATCATCGGAAACATTGGTGATTTCATATCTCTCTTTAAATTGCAGCAGGGCAGACATTTCGTCATCGAGACATAGAGGTGTTGTGGAACGAGAGAGATTGTGCGTGCCGATCAGCTGAGATGACAAATACAAGAAAAGAAAGTGTATGGACATGTAGAAGCACGACGAGGAAGCCATTTTGTTCGAAACAAAGATTACTTTGTTTTGATGAGCAGAGTACGAGAGAGTGAAGCAGATGAACACGGCTCACCTTATGCTAGGATGCATCGAACCAATGACTTTTAAAGTGATGAAACCCATGTGCCGTACCTACGAATATTCAGGTGCGTGTGCATTACCTTGTGCGGTGCCTTACAGTGTAGTTGCATGGAAGACGGGGGTCAATCGTGGAGAAAGCAGAAAAAAGCATGTGAAATGGTAATATTTGACCATTGGATTGGTAAAAAAATCAGACATGGTGACAATAAAGGGCTGTTTGGCAACGTGCCAAATAGTACCCGATTCTGATTTTTTGTTCCCGGGAGTAATTTTGGAACAGAATCGCATTTGGTAAAATTTTTGTTCCCAATAGAATCAAGAATAAAAAAAAAGTTGATTCTTGTTCCGGGAATAAATCTGAAAATCAAAACCAACTCTTTTTCTTCTTCCATTTTCTCCTCTTCTTCTTCTCTTTTCTTCTTCTTCATCGACCGCCATTCCGCGACTGCTGTCCGCTGTCGTTTGCTGTCGCCGGTAATCGGTTCAGCGAGCTCGCTGGAGGCTCGCTAGGCCAGGGTGAGGTCCGGCTAGGCTCGCCCAGCCTCGCTAATGGCGAGGTCCGGTGGGCTCGCCAGAGGCAAGCCTAGCCACCGGCTAGGCTCGCCCAACCTCGCTAATGGCCAGGCAGGCCTCGTGACACCCAACCCTGCCGGTGGCTAGGCGGGCCTCGCCCAGCCCCCGCGAGGCTCACTTGGCCACCGGTGAGGCTCGCCCAGCCCCGGCAAGGTCGGCCTGGCCATTGGCGAGGCTGGGCGAGGCTCGGTCGACGAGGACCGGCGTTGCTCCGGTGAGGTCGTCGGCCCTCATCTAGTTGGTCGCCAGTCCGGCGACCGGCCACAAGAAGAAGAAGAAGAATAGAAGAAAAAGAAAAGTAAAAAAAAAGTAAAAAAGCAAAGTAAAAAAGGAAAAAGGAAAAAAGTAAAAAAAATTATTTAAAATTTAAAAGAAATTGATTTGGAACAGAATAAATGAGCACGGTACCAAACGCAATTCTATTCCAGAAATTTTGGGCAGTTACCAAACGACTTAAAATGCTTAGAAATTGTTCCCGGGAACAGAATAAAAAAGAATCGTTTCTGATCAGAATTTGTTCCACGAAACAAAATCGTTACTAAACGCGCCCTAAAAGAAAAAAATGAGAAAGTTTGACTAGTTAACAAAAGGAGAAAGTAGACGCAAATAATTGAGGTTCATCCGTGGAGACTTGGGTCAACCGGGGCACTCTCACATGTGAATTTTGCCTATAAATTCAATTTTTATGGACTTTAAAATCTCTAATGCTGGAAAATCTCTAATTCCTATACATATTTTGGTGATTTAATTGATGCAAAAAAAAAAAAGAAGAAAAAAAGAAAAGAAGATTCACGCATATTGTGGTAGTTAACATTTGAAAGTGGTCGATCGTGTATATATCAAAGATCTAGGGCAGGTTAAATGTTATTTTATTCTCATATCTCTTTTTCTCAATTTAAATTATATTACATGAAAAATCTTATTACTAAAGTGAGAATAAAGTCCTACATCAAGGTTTATTATACGATTATTACTTATCACTATCAATGGGGCTCATTTTATAATACTACAAGTAATTATCACAAACATAAAAACACGACGAGTATGAGAGAGTGAAGCACATTTTATAGGTGGTGCTTGGTGCCTTGTGATATGAATGTGTGTGTCCTTGGGTCACTGATGAGGAATGTGATTTACGTTGTGTAATGTCTTTGGGGAAATTAAGACGGTTAGTGTTTTTGAACAGTGTTACTTATTTTACTATCATACGAATGCCAAAACAAAATTTCTATTACCCATCTATTTTATCAAAGTTTCAAGCTTAATCTTTAAGGCAACATCTTTTGTGTCCGAATGGACAAGTGCTTCTACTTGGCATTTCTCACATTCAATGAATAGCAACCCAATAAAACAGAATGTAAAAATCATGGACGCCAATAGCAAAGAAGAGCACAGACACATTTCAAAACACGTTTATCGATGAAGGAATATGATTCACGTTGTGTAGAATAAAGGAGATTGTCTAACATTTGAGCATATTTGACCATTGAATTGGTCAAAAAGTCAAACATGGTGACAACAAAAGAAAAAATGAGAAAGTTTGACTAGTTAGTAAAAGGAAAAAATGGACATGAATGACCAAGTCAAGCCTCGCCCTTAGGTCAATGAGGTCGACCTCGCCAGCCCTCTCCTCTAGCTAGCCGTCCAAGCTTTGCAATCGACTAGGGGAAAAAGGGAAGAAAAGAAAAAGAAAGAAAAGAAAATGAAAAAATCGAAAAATATTAAAATATTATTAAAAATTATCACGTCAGTGCTGGTCAGGTCACGTGGAATGCTCGGCATTTACGTCAGCAATTTTCGGCCAAAATTGACCAGATGGATTTAATTGACAAAATGTGAAAAAATTTAGGAATCAATTGATAAAATTGAAAATTTTATGATCGAACTAGTAAATGCAATAAGTTTAGGACTTTTGAAATTTTTCCATCTATGTAACTATTGATTTTTTAAAAAAAAAACAGATAGATACACAAAAGCCATATACCACATGGCACTCTCATGTGAGTTTTGCATAACATATCAATTTTATGGTCACTTTATAAAATCTCTTATCCTAGCATCTTTATTTTTTATGCTTATTTCATTAACAATTCTCTAATCGCTATGCCAGAAATAATATATTTGCGTATATTTCTATAATCAAATCCTATAAAATCTCCTATTCTTATGCATATTTTGGTGATAAAATGCAAAATTTGGGCAATGCACATGAATCTCTAAGTGCATGACAGCATGACTCTGTGCCATGCCATAATGTGTAGCTACCGGGGACATAATAAAAAACTTCAGGGCTGAATTGATAAATGATTGATTGACTGAAAATTTAGTTCATGCATCTGTATTTGCCTGGAAGTTTGCAGACTAAGGGGTCATATTACAATAGGATGTGACCGTGGCAAAAAAAAGTCCATGAAATGGTATGGTTTGAGGGTCAAAATTGAAGACTTTGGTTGCTCATTAAGACAGTGGCAAAAAAGTCTATGAAATAGTACAATTTGAGGGTCGAAATTGAAGACTTTGGTTGTTCGTTAGGACAGTGGACAATGGCAAATGGTACTATTTGAGGGTCAAAATTGAAGACTTTCGTTGCTCATTAGGAAAGTGGACAGTGGACAATGGCAAACGATACGATTTGAGGGTCAAAATTGAAGACTTTGGTTGCTCAATAGGACAGTAACAAATGGTACGATTTGAGAGTTGAAATTGAAGACTTTGGTTCCCATCCGGCCCCCTTTCGTTCACTCGACGGTTGTGCTGTGTGAGACCTTTTTGTTTATGATATTAATATTGTTTTCACTTAGAATTACGATCGATGAACATTTTCTTTGGTCACTCATGACAAATGTAATTTCTATTGTGTAATGCATTCAGAGAAATTAAGATTGTTTAGAATCTTGATCAGTCTCCCTTATTGAGAGGGAGATGGAGGTGGAATTGGCCCTTGTCTTGTGCGGATTATTTCTCCCAGACAATCACAGTCGTTTGGATTATGCATTAGCCTAACATTTGCTGCCTACTATATTCCTACTGCTTGGTTTGTTTATGCTGAAATGGATAGAAACCAGAGACAGAAGTATACTGTCGTTGACACCATCGATATCTAGGAAAAGAACTTAATTTCGAAGTACTATTGGTTGTATTACGGAAGTCCGTTTGTTCCGGGAAACTAATGAAATCCCAACATGTCGACAAAGGCACAACCAAGCTTGCATTGCTGTGACCAGAGGAACAAAACTTGAGATGTTTTGAATCATTTGAACGCAATTCAAGGAGTAAAATAGCCAGTCATGCATTTCTTCTTGTTCTATCAGTCTTGACTTCGTGTCGACATAAATTATGTGCTCAAGGAGACCCGTTGAAGATAATTTCTACTCATAAGAATATTATGTCGTTGCACGCCAGAGAAAATTTTTAGTACTTGCCGCTCATCATCTATCATAACCGGCACTCAATCATCCATAGGCAATTCAATGACGCGTCTACTTTTCCTTGGGCTTGGTCGTTCTGCTCATATTGCCTAGTTAAGTAAAAACAGAGCAAACCGTTTGCTGTTGCGTATGCGGTACCCCATTTTATCATGCAATTACACAAAGTTCTGTCTTAACCAAGCATAAAAGGTGAAGCAATTCGACTTCTTTTTTACTTTACGAGGTTCCGTTATTTTCGATTGAAGAAATTAACTTTTAAGAAAAAATTGCACGGTACAACGTTGCACCATGCACATCCCTTGTTACTGGGACCATTTAAGACAAGATCTCACAAACAACAAAAAAATTCTTCATTCATTGGGTAGAAATATACACATCAAAATGACTGGATGGGTCATTTCTCTATTTTCAAACCTTTACAAAAATTTTCTCATTATTCATTCTAAAACGTTAATTCTTGGTGCAATTTAAATGTTTTGAGAGTGAATACTATTTCAATGGATATGGTAACTATAAGATAAAGATGCTCTTATTACTATTTATATGACAAAAAATCATGCTCATGGTCCGGAGCGGCTCCATTTAGTCCCTTTCCCGTCCCTAGCCGGAGACGGGAACAAGATTTTACACTTTAGCGACGGGCATTTCCGCCGCCGATCATTTTCATTTTCCGGTGGTGGTGAGAATCGGCCTGATCCCCCAACCCCCCACCACACCACACAAAGGTCTCATTAGGGATTTATGGTGCTTTTCTTATTTGATGGACAAATAAGCTAGCGGAGTATTTTAATTCGTCGTCTTTAATCTTACTCATCGAGTCCATAAAAATCATTGCCAAAAGGTGGGGCCATTCTTTAACACACTTCTAGCTTCAAACAACGAAAATATTAGCCGTTTATTTGCCTTGCGCATTTATTTACATAGGGTATTTTTTTAAAAAAAAATTAATTTCGAATAAATTTATTACAAATGTACCGATTTTGAGTTCTTTGTGGATTCAACCCAATTTGATATTAGTCGGACAAAAAAGTTACATGACCTTGTTATTAAGTCTCTAGAAATGATCATCATGAGCTAATATCTCGTGTTACTCAAATGCGGTAAAAAAATTGACAAAAAAGGTGAAGTGCGGTAAAATAACTTGATATGAGTGCGGTAAAGAATATATATTATCTTATTATTGATCCGGGCATAAACACCGTGAGCTAATTTTCAAAATCAAAGTCAAAGTCTAATTTCAACTAAAGAGAATTACACTGACAATACTAAAGACAGAAATCAACAAAATGACCGTCTAGATAATGACTCTTAAACTAGATGAATTCGAATCAAATGAAATTCAGCTAAAACTATTTCCAAGATGCAACTGTCTAGCTAGGACTCACACTTTCCAATCGTTTTCATTCCGCATTTCATTTTTCGTTTTTATTTGTTAATTTTAATATACTATTTCCTTTCGTTTCTTGCTTAGTCCAACGCCGTCACGCCACAAAGCACGAGTTCCTCTTCTTCGTCATGAATCTGGTACCGTTCCACTTCTTTTCTTTTGTTTTGCAAACATTCAGAAACTATTACTCAATTGCAAAATCACAAAACTCTCCACTTCTTCAAGCCTCCGTCGTTCCCTTTTTTCATGCCTGTTCAACTTCCATGCCCAAAGCATTATCCTCGGCGAAATCAAGTAGAACAGCAGAAAGGATTCAAACGTATCTAAACTGGTTCAGACGAACGTTAAGAAATGGTTTGAGGCTATTCCCTCCCTTTGAGACCAAAAGTATCCATTCATAAGTCATGATAGCAGCAAACAAGTCCATGAAATGATACAAATTGAGGGTCAAAATTGAAGACTTTGCTTGCTAATTCAGGCCCCTCTCGTCCACTCAATGATCACTCTGCATTGGACCTTCGTGTTTGTGATGTTAGTGCTGCTTCCACTTTGAATTTATGATCTGTGAACACTTCCTTTGGTCACTGATGAGGAATGTGACTTACTTTCTGTAGTGCCTTTAAAGAAATTATGACTGTTAAGAGTTATGATCAATCTTTCTTATTGAGAGTGAGAATAGAGGTAGAATAAGGACAACTGTCTATGAGCAATTAGGCATTTGTATTGCAGCCTAATATTTTGTTACTGCTTGTTCTATGTATTGAAACAAATGGCAATTGAAGACAGACTACACTGTTGGCACCATCAAGATCTCAAACAAGTTTAAGCGAAACATTTATATTAAAAATACCTCTCTAAACAATGCTCATCACCGAAAATTGGAAATTAGAAGTGGCTATTCTTTTTTTCTGGCTAAGTAACTATTCATATATAAAAAAGAATAAGATAAATACACAAAAGCCATATACCACATGGCACTTTGAAGAGTGAGTTTTGTGTAGCAATTATTTTTATGCTCACTTTATAATATCTCTTATCTTGGCAACTCTAATTTTTATGCTTATTTTGGTAACGGATCACTAATTGCTCTGCAAGAAATAATAGGTTTATGTATTTTTGTAATCAAATCCTAGCATCAAATAAAAGACCTGATAAAATTTAAAAGATAACTATTTATGTGTATAGAGATTCTAGTTAGATGTATGATCAAAGCCAATGGGTAGGTTAAATTATATTTTGATCTCAAACCTATTTTTCTGCTTGTGTTCAAAGTAATGCTACCAGAGAAGCAGGGTGCTTGGTGCGTAGGGGTAAGTGAGCATGCCACATCGCACGCTACGATGCAACATAATCAATGACTTTGCCAATGATAAAACATGCAAAATATGGGCAATGCATATGAATCTTTAGGTGCATGAGGATGACTTTGGGCAGTGCCGTATAGGGTTAGCTACCGTGGAACACAAGGAAAAGCCTCGTGCCTAAAACAAATAGGTTTGCATTTGCATGGAAGACTTTGGGTCAACCAACAATTAGTCCAAAATTTTTTTAACCAGAAGGTGTCATAAAGCAACATGTGATGGTCCCCTTCACAAAAAGTCTCTCTATGAGGAGATAAGATGAAGGGCTTTTGTGGTTAATAAGAAGATTTGAGACTACTCTCTCCATTCTAAGCAAATGTATCACATTCATAAGTTGTGACAGCAGTAAACAAGTCAATGAAATGGTATGAATTGGTGGTCAAAATTAAAGACTTTGAATGCTCATTTGGCCCCTCTCGTATGCCCAATAACTGCTCTAGTAGGTTGGACCTATTTGTTTGTGATATTAGCGCTATTTTCACTTTGAATGCATGATCTGAGAACATTTCCCTTTGGTCATTGGTGAGGAATGTAATTTTCATGATGTAATGCTTTGGAGAGATTAAGACTATTCAACCAAAATTGACAAATAGATTTGTATTTGCATAGAAGAATTTGGGTCAACTAATAGTTAGTCCAAAAATTTCCAAACCAGAAGATGTCATAAAGCAACATGTGATGGTCCCCTTCACAAAAAGTCTCTCCGTGAGAAGATAAGATGAAGGGCTTTTGTGGTTAATAAGAAGGGTTGAGACTACTCCTTCCATTCTAAGCAAATGTATCTCATTCATAAATTGTGACAGCAGTAAACAAGTCAATGAAATGGTATAAATTGGTGGTTGAAGTTAAAAACTTTGAATGCTCATTTGGCCCCTCTCGTATGCCCAATAACTGCTCTAGTGGGTTGGACCTGTTTGTTTGTGATATTAGCGTTGTTTTCACTTTGAATGCATATGATCAGAGAACATTTCCCTTCGGTCATTGGTGAGGAATGTAATTTCCATGATGTAATGCTTTTGAGAGATTAAGACTATTCAACCAAAATTGACAAATAGAATTGTATTTGCATGGAAGAATTTGGGTCAACCAACAGTTAATCCAAAAATTTGCAAACCAAAGGGTGTCGCCCAGCAACATGTGATGGTCCCCTTCACAAAAATCCCTCTGTGGGAGGATAAGATGAAGGGCTTGTGTGGTCGATAATAAGGTTTAATATTATTCCCTCCATTCTAAGCGATTGTATCCATTCATAAGTTGTGACAACAGTAGACAAGTTAATGAAATGGTATGAATTGGGGGTCGAAATCGAAGACTTTGAATGCTCATCTAGCCCCTCTCGTTCGCCCAATAATTGCTTTGGGCTGGACTTGTTTGTTTGTGATATTAGCATTGTTTTCCCTTTGAATGCATGATCTAAGAATATTTCCCTTTGGTCATTGATGAGGAATGTAATTTTCATGATGTAATGCTTTGAAGATATTAAGACTGTTTGAACAGTCTTCATTTATTGAGAGGGACAATAGAGGTGGAATTGGCCATTGTCTTGTGGAAATTGTTGGTACCAGACAATCACAGGCATTTGGTTGGTGCAATAGCCTAACTTGGTTGCCTAATATTTTCTTAGTGCTCGTTTTGTTTATGCGAAAACGACTAAAAACCAAAGACAAAAAATATATTGTCATTGGCACCATTCAGATCTAGAAAATAAATACAGAAAAGCAAAAGATACCTTCCTAAATGAGTTTCATTATTGAGAGGCGAGAATGACGAGACCTTGTCTGAGCAAGCTAAGATCTAGACGTGAGAGTATGGTAGATACGTATTAATCTTGCAATCTAAAAGCAGAATTAGGCTCACTTTGCCTTCAACCCAAATGGATTTTTGAGATGTAAGTTATAAAAAACGGCTCTGAGTTTTCCCCTCCGTTCTGGACAGAGTATGCATTTTATAAGTTGCGACAACGACATAGAAGTCTATGCAATGGGACGAATTGAGGGAAGAAATGAAGACTTTGGTCACTCATATAGCCCCTCTAGATTGTTGGGGTGACGGATCAGTTTCGGAATTCTGTTTGCACCATTAGCACTTTCTCTCAGTATACTCAATCAATCATAGAAAAATGCATCCACTTTCTATTGCATGTTTGTTTTGTTTGTCTTTGAAATATATAGAAAACAAAGAAAACTAAACTGTTTCGTTGGCAACATCAAGATCCTTCGTTCATTGTGCAAATAATGCTCATTAGTTCACAAGGAACAACAAAATTATTAGATTCTGTCCATCATTTAATCAAGGCAATTTGTTCAAACCTCAATCTTCGTTTATTTCTGGAAAAATTAACTTTGCCAGAAAATTTTTCGAAAGGAGCTTATTTTCAAGGCATGTTGGTCTGTATTTGCCAAACAATAGGAAAGTCGTTTACTGATATTTGTTATAAGAAAATTACGAAATAGACATTTGAGAATAAGCCTTGAGTGCAACCAAAGTCCCAAGTTTGAACGCCGGGGACCCATGCTTGAGCCCTAGTCCCGGGCCCGGCAATGGCGATCAAACCTGGGAAACCTGGGAACATGGACCCACACACGCTCAACCGTTTTGAGATCCTCCATTTTAACCTTCTTGACATCTCCATGCATTACAATGCAGCAAACAAGGTCCTCAGTTGCTGAAGTTAGAAAGCATGAAATCTATGGGTGGAAATTTGTTAAAAAAATTCTAAATCTATTACGCTTTTGCTCATTTAGTCATAAACTTTTTAATTTTGCATATTGAGTTCTAAACATTTTTTATATTTTGCTAATTAAGTTAAATCTAACCAATTTTGGCTGCAAATTGCTGAAGTGGGTGTCGGCGCATGGGCCATTCCTATGTGGTATGACCGGCACTAATGTTGCCAATTTTAAATAATATTTTTATATTTCACTTTTCATTCTTTTCTTTTTTCTTTTTTCTTTTTTTCTTTTTTCTCTTCACCAGGCCTCGTTGATGGCTGGCAGAGGTTGCTGGCTTTCAGTGCGCCCCAAGCACTCGCCAGGGGTCGATGAGAGTGGCCCTTGCTTGAGGTTGGCGATCTCCATTGGCCATCAATGAGGCCCAGTAGTGGCCAGTGGAGGAAAAAGGGAAAAAGAAAGAAGAAAAAGAAAAAGAAAAGAATAAAAGAAGAGAAGAGAAAAGGAAAAAAGAAAAAAAAACGAAAAAAAGACGAAAAATATTTAAATATTATTAAAAATGTTTATGTTAGTATTAACCATATCACGTAGGATGGTTGATGTTTACGTCAGCAATATTCATTCAAAATTGGCTAAATGCACTTAAATTGATTAAACATGAAAATGTTTATGACTCGATTGACAAAATTGAAAGATTTACTAATGAATTGATAAAAGTACAAAATGTTTATGACTTTTTGGACAATTTTCCTAATCTTTTGTAGCCCATCAATCATCCATAGGCAATTCAGCGATGGATCTACTGCTTCAGGCTCAAGCTTTATATCCATATTACCTATTTGAGTAGAAACAAAGCATAATGTTTGTGATTCTCTTTGGTACGGCATTTTATCATGTAGTTACACGACCTTTCATCTTAACTAAGCACAAAAACGTGGTGTAATGTGATTTCTTTCTTGGCCATATGACGTTTCATTATGTCTGAGTGAAAAAAGTACCTTTAACAAAAAATAAATAAATAAATTTGCGCGGCAACCTTACCACAAATAAGGTACTCTCGAAAACCTTTTCAGCACATGCAACTCTCCCATTGTGAACTATAGTATTTATTTCTTACCATGAGAAATAAATGACACCATTCCTTGCTACCTTTTAGAGATCTCCCCTTTGATTTCCGCAACACCCACATAAACTCAGCATCCAAATCCACAACAAAACCTCTTATACCACATAGCTGCAAAAGCCTACTTCATTTTTCAGGAGAAAGAGCAATCAAAGAACAAATGTCTCCTTGATTCGGGCTTCAATCCACAGAGGACACAAATACCATTCACATTCTGCCATTTGCACAATCTATCACGAGTCAGCTGCAACTTGGTAAGGATAGCAAGCCAAGATACAAAGCAAAATGTAGGCACATTTGGATTAAACCAAATTAGCCTATGCCGATTTACCGTGGCCTTTTTCTCCCTAGTTAAGCTTCAAGCATTAGCATGAGTGAAATCACCAGGTTTACAGCCTAAGAACCACTTTATAAACTTGAGACTTGAGAGAGGCACTAAAGCTCCACACAGCTCAACCTAAATTTCAACCAGATCATCTGATCTATCAGTGGTTTTGCCAAACTACTCATTTCCTCTTGTTCACGCTCATTTCCTCTTTCAAAACATAGAAGTAATGCCATTTAAAGATTTCGATGAGAAATTCGAAATCGACCTAGTTAGGCCATGCCCAAGCAGTTTGCCAGCATCTATGGTTTAATTTTTGTTTCCGAATCATGGTTATGTGAAAAAGCTGCTCCTTATATTGAAACCAAAACATATGGCCGAGATTGTAATCACTACAATTCAGTAATGAAGTATACTGATATCTAAGGGCACATCTGCCAAGAAAGCAACAAATCATGTTACGACCAACGCGGAAGTGCGAACAAACGAAGAGATGTGAGTAAGAATAAATTACAGCCTACCCTTCCATTTGATTCGCCATCCTCGCAATCTTCTCCGCTCCTTCATTTACCTTCTTCAGCAACTTCTACTTCTCTTTAGCGGAGACAGCCCCCAAATCCGACAGTACCTTGGCCTCCTTGACGAATCAGAACAATCCAACGGCGAAGAGTCTGGATCGTACTTCGTGGTGGACTTCCAACGCGATTTCTCGTCCGGATTCCGCTTTGGCAGTGGTAAAATTGCGTCCTCCGAGGAGCAGTTGATGGCGGCGATTTGGCTTGAGGATGAAGAGGTCCTTGGTCTGGGAAATGAGGTCTTCCACCGCGGAGTCACCTCACCGCGGAGTCGTCGGTGTTGGATAGGCAGGAGAAATCAGCCATGGCTGCTCTTGTGATTGTGGGTGCGAGGGCTTTGTTGGGTTCTTGCAGACTCTGCTTCTGCTCTGTTAACGAGAGCGGTGGGGAGGGAATTGTGCTCAACCGGGAGCTTCTCGTCGACTTCCTCGAACGACTCTCGATCCCAAGTGACCTTGGCGTCGCAGGCTTGGAGCTCGAAGCTATGCGGGGAGGCAGATGACGATAGAGATGGGAAATCACGCCTGTAAACAAGGAGGAGGAGAGAGGCGGAGATTATACCGGCAGAATGTTTTTTCATGGGAATCGTTCGGTACGGTTTTTTTCATGGGAATCGTTTGGTACGGTTCTGGTATGCGAATAGTGTCTTGAATGCCACTTCAAAGGTCAGACTAGAGCCTACTAAATTGCACTAAGATATGAGAGCAACGTTATCTCGTTATTGATCGTTTTACTGGAATTTGTAATTGCGTTTCAGCTCGTGATGTGAACCCTGGATGAAGATTGAATCCCTGTGGCAATTTAGATTCAAGTGTTCGATAGGAGTACTTATTGCTTGAACATTGATATAAAGAGAAAAGGTGCACATGAGCTTCTTTTACAAATTAACAATGGCTTTATTAAAAAAAATAGAGAACTTAAATTTTAGTTAGAGAGGCGGCAAGCAGATGTGATTGATCTGGAGAAAATGAAGGTTCGACAGATGTGTTTAACTAAAAAGATATTATGAAGGAACAAGAAAGAAGGAAATACCCAACTCATCTTCTAGAAAGGAAAAAATTGCCTGACCAGGAATTCCTAAGCCTCTTAGGTTGCATCCGACTAGGCCGTTGTCTCCTTCTCTTGGCATTTTTTTCAAACCAAACATGTTTCCAGGAGAAGATTGCATTTCCAATGACCACTCCAATCACTAAGCCGCTCCCATACCATAGCATAACAATTTTCCAATCCAGTTCAATCGGCGACCCGAAGTCTTCTTGTTGGTGGGTTGAAGGTTGTCTTGATGCATCCCTTGAATCTTGGCATTTCCTAAATATGAATTCTCCACACAGTCCCGAGTTCCCTTCAAAAGAATTATATGAAAAAGTATTGAGCTGTTTTCCTCTCGGCACAAGCCCAGTCAAGTTGTCGAAAGACACATTCAAGCAAGAAAGGAACCCGAGTTCAGTTAGCTCTTGGGGAATCTGTCCAAAGAGTTTATTCAGAGAAAGGTCTAATGACTTAAGTGCTGTGAGATTCCCTAACGATGATGGGATGTGACCTGTGAGGACATTGTTGGAAAGATTCAGTCCCTCCAGCCCCCTGAGTTCGTCTATGACGCCTGGTATCTCTCCTTCAAAAAAATTGCTAGAGAGGTCGACGTCCGTGAAGACATATGAGATCTTATGGTGATACATTTCCAGTCCTTTGTAGGTCAATGTCATCCTCATAGGGTAATCATAACCACCGACGAAAGAGGAAATGTACCATTTTGGCTGTACATTCCTACCTCTATGTAGGAAAGGGAAAAATAATTGTAGTCATCTGTGGTTCTTTGATAATAATTATTATCATCAATGGTTCTTTGAGTATGCGTAAAGCTTCCTATTGCAGATTTCATGGCATTCCAAGACCGAAAGAATTCCCTTGGCAACTTACCAAAGAATGCATTATTAGAGAGGTCAAGTATCCATAGCTTAAGGAACGTGGAACTAGATTTAGGCCTCTTTATGACACCATGGAATTTATTGGATCGCAAAATAAGGACATGGAGCATTGATAAAGATCCCAACCATGATGGGACGGTGTCTACAATAAGATTGCTCCCAAAGTTGATGAACTCAAGCATTTTGCAATTGGCTAAGGACCTCGGTAACTTGCCTTGCAACTGATTGTCACTCAAATCAAGCATCGTCAGTTGCATCCCCTTTACCAATAGCTCAGAAATGCTGCCTTTAAAATTGTTGCCCTTGAGGTTCAAATTCATGAGAGATTTGATGATATTCCCCAAACAATTTGGAAGCACACCGGTCAAATTGTTGGAAGACAAGTCTAGTGTGATTGCCGAACTCAAATTGTAGATCCCTGGTGGCAATGCTTCCGTCAGTCTATTTTTCAACACTATATAGGACATTATGGACGGTGGTGCTTTAGGGGGTGGTCCTTTCAACATGTTATGAGATAGGACTCTTGTGTACATGTATAAAGGATTGATTGAGTAATATAGATCAACACCAATTAAGAAGTTATGAGAGAGATTTAAGTACTGCATGCTATTAAAAAAACTTCCGTTCCACACCCAAAAGGGCACTTCTCCCCTAATGTTGTTATGCGACATGTCCAACCAATTCATACTCTCTTGGTTTTCTAAGAATGTCGGAAACTCACTCAAATTGCATGATGCCAGTACTAGGGCCTGAAGCTGAGGAAGAGTAATATTCGCGCTACTCGTGCGGCATGATAGCCTATTAGATGATAGTTGCAGCACTATCAATTGTTTGAGCTTGAGAAAGTTATCTAGTTCAATAGTACCACTGAAGTTGTTTTTTGCAAGGATGAGGACTCAGAGATTTTGGAGTTGAGAGATTGATGAAGGTATCTCGCCATGGAAGTTATTGACTGCGAGGTCAAGCACAACCAGTTGAGTCATGCTTGTTAGCCAAGGTGATATAGAACCCGATAGTTGATTTGACTGGATAGACAATTTAGTCAGTTGAATGAGGTTTGTGAGCTGGGATGGGATAGTACCATTGAATTGGTTGCCAAGAAAATCCAATTGCACAAGCTGAGACAAGTTTCCGATTGAAGGTGGGATTTCGCCATATAAATTTATCGTCCGGAGGCTCAAAAGGGCGAGCTTTTTATTCTTCCAAACCCACGACAAATGGGAAATAGACTGCGCAGTAAATGGGTTCATACTGACATCTAGGTATTCGAGGTTGCTAATATTAACAAATGAAGCTGAGATAGATCCCGAGAATTTGCAACAATATATGTCGAGATAACTCAAGAAAGGAAGGTTTCCGATTGATGTGGCTAGCGACCCTATCAAATTACCCGTGTAGGACATTAGATTCAATATTTGCAAGGAACAAAGATTACAAATTGAAGCAGGTATCTCCCCGGAAAAGTTTGTGGCCGGCAGTCGCAGCTCTTCAAGAGGACTACTCGAGTTAAAGTCAGAAAATTGACCTATGAGAGCTTCATTGTAACCCGCCCCTAGGAATCGTAGCTTTGGTAAATGAAAAATGGCAGATGGAAATGAACCGTGCAGGTCGCACACATCCATGTTCAGCCATCTGAGGGGAAGACAGATTCGCCAAAGTGTTGGGCACTCTGGACGACGTGTTGACGGCGCCTAGCAGAGGTACTTCCAAGCTGGTCAGATTTTGAGCTAAGCTTCTCAGGCCCGGCGTTTTCATTTCCAACAAACTTGTAGAATTATATGGATCCAAATTGCAACATAGGTCAAGGTACACCAACCTCTTCAGTTTAAAAATTTATGACGGGACTCGACCAGAAAAAAACAGAAAAAGAGACATCAAGATGAATCAATCTCAATTGATCTCCAATACGGGATGGTATTTGAGAGTACTTGAAATGATTGTTAGATTAAGCTTTTCAAGACGAGCAAGTTGGAAGAGCGTACTGTTATTGTCGATAGAGCTATAGGGAAAACTGCTTCCCAGGTCAAGAACAGTTACATGGCCCGTGTTCTCGTCGCACTTGATCCCATTCCAAGAGCAGCAATCGTGACTGTTTTTTCCAGGATAAAGTCTTGGGATGAGCAGGAGGATGAGCCGAAACATTGGCGATTTTGTATCTCTTTAAACTACAGCAATGCAGACATTTCATCCTTGAGACACAGAGGTTTTACAAAACGAGAGAAATTGTGTGCGCCAATTAGCTGAGACAACAAGTACAAGAGAAGCAAGTGTATGGACATGTAGAAGAACAACGAGCGAGCCATTTGGTCTCAAATAGAGAAGTTTGTTTTGATGAGCAGAGTATGAGCGAGGGAAGCAGATTTTATAGGCGATGCTTGGTGCCTTGGGGTATAAACGTGCCTCATCTCATGCTAAGATGCATCAAATCCATGACTTCGCGAGTGACGTAACACCAAAATATGTGCGATACATTTGAATCTTTAGCTACCGCGGAACATAAGGAAAAACTTGAGGCCCAAATCGACAATTGATAGATTGTCTGAAAATTATGCCAATAGATCGGTCATTGGCACCGAAGACTTGGGTCAACAGTCAGTTCAAAAATTGCATACCCAAGGGGTCATATAGCTACAGTATGGTTAATAGATGGTTTCAAGTAATTCCCGCCATTATAGGCATATGTATCCATTTAGAAGTTGTGACAACAGCAAAAAAGTCTATGAAATGGTATGATTTGAGAATCAAAATTGAAGACTTTGGTTGATCACATTGCCCCTTTGTTCACCTGACGGTTGCTCTGTGTGGGACCTTTTTGTTTGCGATATTAGTGCGATTTGAGGATCAACCCCTTTGATTCACCCGACGGTTCCTCTATGGGACCTTTTCTTTTTCTTTTTTCTTTTTTTGCAATATTAGTGCGATTTGAGGATCGACCCCTTTCGTTCACCCGACGGTTCCTCTGTGTGACCTTTTTTTTTTTTTTTTTGCAATTTGAGGGTCGAAATTGAAGACTTTGATTGCTTATCTGGCCCCTTTCATTGACTTGCTCTATGTGGGACCTTTTTGTTTGCAATATTAGTTCTATTTTCACTTTGAATTCACGATTGGTGAAAGTTTTCCTTTGGTCATTGACGAGGATTGTACTTCCTATTGTGTAATGCATTCAAAAAAATTAAGATTGTTTAGAATTTTGAACGGTCTCCCTTATTGAGAGGGAGAGAGAGGTGTCTTGTGCAGATTGTTGCTCCCAGACAATCACAGGCGTTTGGATTGTGCTCTAACATCGTTGCCTAATATTTTCCCACTGCTTGGATTATTTATGCCGAAACGAACAGAGACCAGAGACAAAAATATACTATTGTTGGCACCACCGATGCCTAGAAAAATAACTTAATTTCAAAGTATGTTTGGTTGTATTTTGCGAATAATATGGAAATCCGCTAGTTGCAGGAAAATAATGAATCCACATTTGAGAGTAAGTCTTGAGTGCAACCAGGGTCCCGAGTTCGGGCGCTGGAAACCCAGGTCCGGGCGCCAATCCCGAGCCGGGCCTTCGGGGGACAATCCTGAGGACATGGACGCCCGCACGCCTCAACCTTCTTGAGATCCTCTTTCAACCTTCTTGGCATCCACACGCATTACAATACCGCATACGAGGTCCCCATTTGCCTAAGGATAAAACACGAAATTTTCCGGCTATAATATTCATGATACGTGGAGTTAAACCTCTTATAGCACTGACGTCCTCATCAGTGGCGATCCAGTCATAGAGCTCGTAACCACACTGACTTAACCGGACGAACGTGAATTAAGCCTCCACAACTTGTACTTAAGGTAGTGATAATTTGGGATTTCGTACGTCATCTCAGTACAAATAGAACCAAAAACCAGACAAGTACCTGAACGCAAATCCCGGCATGTCGACAAAGGGGCAACCAAGCTTGCATTGCCGTGATCAAAGGGAACAAAACTTTGAGATGTTTCCTTGAATCTTTTGAACGCAATTAAAGGAACAAAATAGCCAGTCATGCATTTCTTCTTGCTCAATCAGTCTTAGCTTCGTGTTGGGATAAATTATGCTCGAATGGAGCTGTTGAAGATAAATCATCCATAGGCAATTCAATGACGCATCTACTTTCTCTTGGGCTTAGCCGTTCTGTTCATATTGCCTAGTTGAGTAAACCAGAGCAAACTGTTTGCTATTGCATATGTGGTACCACATTTTATCGTGCAATACACAAAGTTCCGTCTTAACTAAGCATAGGAGGCGTTTGTCTATGAGCAATTAGACATTCGTATTATTGCTTAATATTTTCTTACTACTCGTTCTATGTATTTTCCGAAACTAATGGAAAATGGAGACAAAATAGCATTGTTGTTGGCACCATCAAGATCTTATACAAATTAAGTGAATAAAAGAGAATCATATATCTTTAAAAAGATACCTCTCTAAGCGAGTTTCGTGAACGAAAATTGGAAATTAGAAGTTGCTATTTTCATTTTCCTAGTTAAGTAACTATTAAGATTTAAAAGAAGATGATAAATACAAAAAAGCCATATACCACATGGCACTCTCAGGAGTGAGTTTTGTGTAGCAATTTTACTTTTATGGTCACTTTATAAAATCTATTATCCTAGTAAATCTATAAATATTTGTGCTTATTTTATTCACAAATCTCGAATCACTATGCAAGAAATAATAGATTTACGTATATTTTGGTAACCAAATCCTAGCAAGTCTATTATTCTTATGCATATTTCTATTGTAAATCTCTAATCAATGTACGAGAAATAAAAGAGATGCATTTTTTGTCATAAACATTTAGAAAAAAAAAATTATTTTCTTGTTTTATATAGAGATTGTAATTAGATGATCCGACAAATTTTATGGCTGGTTTCCATTTTATTCTCAAATGTGTTTTTCTGACTTTGTGCAGTGCAATGCTACCGGCGAAGCAGATTTTATAGGCCGTGCTTGGTGCACAGGGGGTCAAAGCATTCCGCATTGCACGCTACGATGCATCAAAATCAATGACTTTGAGAGTGATAAAACGCACAAAATATGGGCAATGCATATGAATATTTAGGTGCACGACAGCATGACTTTGTGTAGTGCCATAATGTGTAGCTACTGGGGAACATAAGGAAAAACTACGGGGCTGAATCGACAAATGATTGACTGACTAAAAACTCAGCTAATAGTTCTGTATTTGCATGGAAGACTTGGGTCAACAATTAGTCCAAAAATCGCAAACTAAGGGGTCATATAGCAACGGCATGATGGCCCCCTTCACAAAAAGTCTTTCTGAGAAGACAAGATGAGAAGAGTTTGTATGGTTAATGGAGTGTTTGAGGTCATTCCCTCATCATAGGCAAATGTATCCAATCATAAGTGTGACCGCAGCAAAAAGGTCTATGAAATGGTAAGATTTGAGGACCCAAATTGAAGACTTTGGCTGCTCATCTAGCCACTATCGTTCCTGACAATTGCTTTGTGTTAGACCTTTTTGTACGATATTAGTGCTGTTTTCACTTTGAATTCATGATATGTGAACATTTCCTTTGGTTTCTAACAAGGAATGTACTTTCTATTGTGTAATGCATTAAGAGAAATTAAGATTGTTCAGAATTTTGAACAAGTCTCCCTTATTGAGAGGGAGAGAGAGGCGGAATAGGCCCCCGTCTTGTGCATATTGTTGTTCTCAGACAATCACAGGCTTTTGGATAGTACATTAGCCTAACATTATTACCTAATATTTTCTTGTTGCTTAGTTTGTTTATGCCAAAACGAATAGAAACCAGAGACAAAAATATATTGTCGGTGGCACCATTGAAATCTAGAAAAAGAACTTAATTTCAAAGTGTGATTGATTGTATTTTACGAATATTATGGAAGTCCGTTTGCTACGAGAAACTAATGAAATCCCAGCATGTCAACAAAGGTGCAACGAGCTTGCATTGCCGTGATCGAAGGGAACAAAACTTGAGGTGTTTTGAATTTTTTAATGCAATTGAAGGAACAAAATAGCCAGTCATGCATTTCTTCTTGCTCAATCAATCTTCACCTTATCTTAAGATCCTTCCAGTTTATAGACATCTTCAACGCCTAATATCTTGTTCAACTTAGATATCGATAAAGCAATCTTGATAGTTGCAAGGCACTCCTTATATCAAAATCGCTGGTGCAGTTTATAACATTATCTGCATATTGGCTTGTGCATATATCACCTACCACTACTTAACAAATACATATTAGTAGCCTTTGATTGCCTTTATCATCGTTAAAACAACATTGAGATTTTCCCAGCACCCTCATTCTCTTCTCATCATGCTATGCTATCATTGATGCAATTAAAGGCTTTAGCCAGGCAACCGATTATAACTACAAGGTCATAATTGACGAGTAGGTATAAGCGATTGCCCTGATAGTACTTGGGCAATGTAAAGCTTGGTTGTCGTTGTTTGAGTGTTTTGATTGCCATTTAGGTATTGTTGGGGCTAACAATATAACCTAAAAGAGGGGTGAATAGAGTATTTGAGAACTATGAAAAATATTTGCGTAATATAATTAGTTCAACTTTTAACATTGTTAGAAACAGATTGTAGAAATCAATTGTGGGTGTTGTTGTTTAACAAATGGTGATGATATTGAACAAGTAATGCAGTAGTGAAGATATAGAAGATTCACAAGCAAACATATAGTGGTTTGGCGTTATCTCTAAATCTACGTCTACTCTCAACATTAACAGCCACAACAAAGCTGGAATCAACTAGTAATATTCAAGAAAAGTTACAATAAGCAAGTACCGCCTTTTATACACTTGCTCTATCACTAATTACGAACATCAGCACAATATAGACATTGACATCAGAAATACACAATAGTTAACTACAAAAGCAAAGCAAAGAATGAGACTCAAAGCACGTCTTGTTTTGTTCGTTTGCGCCCAACCCACCTATTTATCTTGGACTCAATATATAGCCATCCATCCTGGATGACCGTTGCCCATCGAAATCCTCAAGCAACCGTTGGTTCTACTATTGCCAGCAACAAACCATTATTAAATATGATTAGAATGGCTCCCTAACATTGGCAATGTCTCCCTGACAGTGATAGTTTCCCAAACAATGTCGATGTACTTCTGTTAGACTTGCTCATTAATACTATAGTTGCTCCTTATCAACTCTGGTGACCTTATTCCGAATTCTAAGCTGTTGTAATGGCTATAATGACTTTTTCATTTACTCGAAAAATTTTCTTTCTACATTTTCTTCATCTTTTTGAGCTTCAAATGCATGATATTATTGCCTTTGGATTTCTTCCTTCTCTTCAAGAATCTTGGGAGCTCTTGAATCAACGAAGACATTTCCTCATCGTCATTATCATCATCATGCTTACCGTTGGAGGACAATCCTTCAAAATCTACAGGAAGAGTGCTAGCTTTATATGCAACGGACTTTTTACCTTCCGAATTTCTCAGCTCAATGTTGGATTCGATTTCATAAGCCATGAGAGTTCTAAGAAACTCATCCAATGTCAAATGTCGAGATCTTGGATCCTTAAGCCTACGTCCACTGTTCACACTAACAACTACAAGTTGGGCTGGATTGCATTAGTAATATGCTAGAAAAGTAACAACTAGCAAAAACCAATCTTATCAAATGATAAATTGCACCATTAGGATTTAGGTGTTGCTATTACTCATGTACGCTTGAACTTTCACACAATTGCAAGCCAACAAAAACTCTGCTGTAAAGATTGTAAGAGAATAAAACACTCTTTGCTAAGAACACAGCTCAGTATATTTCTAGATTTTTGTTTTTTCACATCTAACATATGGCCTTCAAGATTGTCTCTTGTATGGAACCATTTCAATCTTCCCACTGGAGATGTCTTAGAGAAGGAAAGAGCCGTTAGAGATCTATTGGTGTTACTGCCTAGAAATAGAACTGCCCATTATGTCCTTCATCCTGAACATTTACAGACTATCCCGAATTGTTGTCCCATTGCCGATGGCTCTGACAAGTTTGTTAGAAAGCCTATTTTTGTTACTCTATGTCTTTCGATTCTTTTAGTGTGTATCTCCAGGTGACAACGGCTACATGGGACTTTTGCACTAATCATTTGAATGGTTGTTACTCCAACATCACCAATGACATGATATCTCTAGATTGACACAAATATTATATTTAGTTGATCTTTAAGTCCGTTGGTGTCATTTATGATAAAACATATTTGAAATCATAGTAATGCGCAAAAATCACAAACATCTGCAAAAAATCATAGTAATCATTATACTAAGAATAGTTTTGAAATCATCAAAATTCTTTGAGATGTTTATCCGACACAAATAACCAAGGTTCTAATAATCATCACCTAGGATTAAAAAAGCCATGTTTAAGGAAAAGGATAGGTGTTCAAACCCTTATGTTACAAGTGGCCCTAATAAGAGGAGCTAAGGTACAATGGGCCAAATAAAAGTAGCTAAAAAGGAGATATTTTGATGAAATGAGAGAGTGAGCTTCTTTGGTGAGAGAAATGAATGGACGAGAGTTAAGCTTATCAAGAGCATTAATTGGGTAAAGTTGAAATAGGTAATGCAATGCATGAAATCATTATTAGACTAAGTTCAATTTACAAACTAAAGACACGCGACTTAGAATACATGGTGAAAAAATGAATAGAGGTCTGTGCAAATTAGAAAATAGCCAACAGCTCAACTATAGAGTTTTCAAAGTAGTTATTTTGCTAAATTCCCAAAATATCTAGTAAATTAATATTTAAATAAGAAGACCAATGTCCATTCTAAATATTGATAAGTCTGAAAAATATTTTGAACCCACTAAAATTATTAGTGAACAATATCAAAGACGAGAAAAATCTCAATTTGGTAAATTTAAAACTTGAAAATCATCAAAGAAGTAATTTGGAGTGTCTCATCCCTTGTCTATAACTAAAATGGCGATAAATTAATTATTGTCATTTTATACCACTAATGTACACGTCAACATATATCAAATTAATTCTAACACATCAAACTCGGCAACTCTAGGCAATTATGGTCGCGAAAAATCATCCTTCACACTATCTGCACCTCATAAATTTAACGACTCATATGCCATCTAAAATTCCAAGCTAAGTAATACTTAACTTTATATTCTAAATATTATTATGAAAATTCCAGGCACCACACACAAACTTTGTGTACCCAAGCCTCGGTGTTGGGGATTTGAACTTGAGTACTGGGTCTCGAGTTTGACCTTTGTAGATCCAAGTTTGGATGTTGAGGCATCAAGCAAGGGCATTCGGGCTTTGGGCTTGGCCTCGATAGACCTGGGTGCAGGGCTCAAGCTCTGCCTTGATGGACCTAGGCGAAGGTGCTGGGGATCCAAACTAAGGGCGATCGGTTTGCGGTTCCCAATTTTTGGGATCAGGGACTAGACCGGATGATCTTAGGATTAGGAATCGGATTGGATCGACTGGTCGGGTCCTATCCGATCTAATCCCACTGAACTGATAACTTAGCAAAAAAAAAAAATACCAGAGTTGTTAGATTTATTGCTATTTTTTAAGAAATTTAAAAAATATTTTTTTAAAAGAAAAGAGTCAGTCCGGTCTAGTTTAGCTCCCCCTCGGGATCGAGAACCAAACCGACGATCACCAATTCCATTTTTATGGAATCTTGAACCAAATCAACCCCTCTAGGAACCAGACCAAACCGGCTAGCCTGGTTCGAACGATTCCCTATTTGGGCGGTCCGATATACTCACCCCTAATTCGGACACAAGCATGGGGGCCTCGATGGACCCTGGTATGGACACCGAAGACTTGATCCTAGATACCTAGAACCAACGTCCGGGTTTCCATGCACAATCATAAAATTTCGAGCCCAAGCATTAATACCCAATCACATTGTGGAAAATGATTTTAAATTTTAAAATATATAATTTTAATATAAATTTTATTTTTATTAGGAAAATATTTCTCATTAACTTATTTTTCTAAGTGAATCAAATATTAAAAAAATAAAAAATAAAAATTCCGCAAGACAGACGGTGCCTTTCATTTACATCTCTCCCTCATTCAAGTTTGTATACCGGAGTATAGTGACTTCATCGCCTAAGTCAAAGAAAAAAAATCCTCGAATGGTCAATGATTTCCGATGGGCATTTCACGTCATCTTTTTGGTTAAGTTCAAGCAGCAAAAACAAGACCTACCTCATTTTGAAGGACCTTATGACATGTTTATCAGACGAGATATGGGGACCTTTTTTGTGGTCTATTCTGACTAATAACTCGGTAGCCATCGCTAGTTTGCAATCTAGTTATGAAGTATGATATGATTAGCATGTAAAATTAATTATTTACGAATTATTTAGGTGTACATTGTTACAGCAATATATAAATACAACCGGCATGCAAGGGGAGCAATGCGAGCCTTTGGCCATCAGGAATGACAAAAACCACTCCTTCACCACGTGAACATCGCAGAAAAATGGCTTCTTTCCGTGCGTGTTTTGGAGTAGGAGATGCAAAAGACACTGCGTAACTGAGCATGAGGAGGGAAAATAACCAGAAGTTCCACCTTTAAATTTTTTACGACTGCTTCTCATCATCTCATGAGTCCTCACTGCCGACATCCCCCCACCGAACATTATGCTTTGCAGCAAGATAATGCGCACCGACTGGTCCTCTGCTACCGTAAGGGTAGAGCTCGGGGACTATCTTCCTTTCCTCAAGCTCCTTCAGTAATGGAGTGAATAATGCCCAAGCAGCATCGAGCTCATCGCTTCTTATGAATAACCTACGCTCTCCTTCTATTGCATCCAAAAGTAACCTCTCATATGCGTCGGGTATTTCCGTAGGATACCTACGCATCACAGAAGCATCTCGGTCAGTTACTTAAAGAAAACAGTAAATCTCAGGAATGATGTAGAGGAATAAATTTTCCCGCTTTATACTCAATTAAAAGCATGGTTGAACTCATCATTTTGACTATCCTTTGTCATCAATCACTCATTTGCCTCTTTAGTAGCAAAATCACATTCAGCCAATGTTGCTAGAGCATGCAAACACTGAAAAAAGAAAACACAATGATATAGTTGCTTCCTACTAAGCTTTCTATATGAATTCTGGTATTTGATCCACACTGATGGGATCAAATGGATCAAACAGCAGTTCGGTAAATTTGGGCCATACACATAGCATCCACACGTTTGTAAAGGAAATGCTGTCTAGCAGTTTCATGGGCTCAGTACCTTGCTTTAAAAAGCAGATTGAGGTCGCTGCGATCCAATCTCATTCCAAGACCAGGAACTTTATTATTGATCTTCAGATATATAGCTTCATCAGGTTGTACACGAAGCACCAGCTCATTTGTTGCCTTATCTAAATCAGTTCCAAAGTTTCTTTTGTACAGGTTCCCCGGGACATGTCTGAATTGAACTCTAATCTCTGCCCTGGAATTTCACAAGCAGCAATTCAAGGTTGTTCAGATTGTAAAGTACTAATGAGTGAGTGTGCCGGGTACTGAGAAAGAGAGACAGAGCAAGAGAGAGGTTGTGAACCTCTTGGTGTGGAGAGCCTTGCCCGCTTTCATGAGGAAAGGCACTCCATCCCATCTGGCATTGTTTATGAAAAGAGCTGCAGCGGCAAATGTCGGTGTGAGACTATCCTTCGGCACGGTTGGATCATCTGTATACCCAGGAAGAGATTTCGCACCCTTACTGTGGCCCTTGTATTGGCCCACAATTACATCTTCCAGTTGTAGTGGTCTCATTGACCTTAACACTTTCACCTATTCAATGACCAGAACCACTCTGTTAAAATATGCTGTTTACAATCGTAGTCTTGCAATGGAAGCCCAAAAATCCCCAAATGAGAGAGGACAGACCCTTTTTGCTCATGACTCATGTGATAAAGGAATGTATCTTCTGGAAGGGCAATGTGAAAGACAAGCAACATCGAAAAACAAGTAAAACAGGTTGTAACGTAGTAGCTCTCTCAGCACCTTCTCATTCCTAATGTCTTCAGCATCTAAGCTGACAGGTGTCTCCATTGCAAAGAGGGCCAATATTTGCAGCAGATGATTTTGCATTATATCTCGTATTATACCATAATGGTCGAAATAACTGATGACAAGAAGAGAGTTATAGAATCAGTAACTTCTTATTTTGAGAGAACATCCCAAAAAAAAAGAGTATCAGCAGTGGATCTATGGAACTCACCCTCCACGTCCTTCTGTACCAAAATCTTCGGAGAATATCAGCTGCACATTGCGAATGTAGTTCCGAGACCATAATGGCTCAAAAACCAGATTGGAAAATCGGAGAACTGACAGGTTCTCGACAAGTTCCTTCCCCAGGTAATGATCAATCCTATATAATCACAAGCTCAAACTTCTGGTTACAATCAAGTTCTCCCTCGAAAATAGACAAAAAGCAACCACATGGATAGAAGGTACCTAAATATTTGATCCTCATTCAGGTATTGCTTCAAACATCTAGTCAGCTCACCAGATGATTCTGAGTCACGGCCAAATGGCTTTTCAACAATGACCCTGGTCCATCCACTGGTCGAAGAAGCCGTAATGCTAGCACATCTCGCCACATCCACGAATATATTTGGAGGTATTGATAGGTAGAATAACCTATTGGCCAATTTTCCAGCCTGAAGGAGCAATTTGAGACATTATAATGATAAGGAAAAAAGGACTGTTAAATTCACTTGCCAGCTACAAATCATGTCTCCCAAAATTAATATGTTGCGTTTGTTTTTCATAAAACGCAAAATTGCAAACCCGATTTAAGATAATTAGCAACCCTACAAATCGGCTAATCAGAACAGGAAAAGAAGCACCACAATTAGAATCCACAACATTTAGACTGGAACAGGGAACCATCACCTCCTTCTCTTTTAGCTTAATGTCCAATTCTCCGAAGTTCTCCTCCGAATTATACTGACCGGAATGGTAAAAGCATCTCTTCAGGAACTGATTCATTTTATCTTCACAATTTTCCCTGCAAAAATCCACATCGAAATAGATAAAGAAAAACAAAGTAAAAAGCAAATAGATTCCACATCCCATCAGAAAAACAACAGAAAAAGTACCTCTTATCAATTCTACAAGTCAGTGTTTTGCTAATCATCGTCCTCAACTCCTCGTCAGTCATTTTAGTCCGGGCGTAACCAAACACCGTGAAATTCTGCAGCAACCCAATACCATATTTACATCAGACATTGCTGCATACCTGACAAAACTACATGGATCTACTTTGTACTAGAACTATTCAAGAATGTAAGATCAAGACCTTTGGTAGACAATCCTCATAGAAGAGCGCGAAGATGGCCGGAAAAATCTTCTTTTTCGCAAGGTCCCCAGAAGCTCCAACGACGGTAATGCTATAAGTCAAATCAGACTTCTCCGATTCTGAATTAACAGGAGACAAACTATCCTGCGCATTAGGCTTGACGTGTTCTTTGGCAAGAGAGCTTCCTGCAAAACCATACTCCAAAAACGACCAAAAAGATCGCAACTTCACTCGACGAATCGCTGAAAATGCTCAGCCTCCAGAGGGTTCAAGCACTCACCGTCGTGCAAAGAAACAGAGCTCAGCGAATGCCCATTGGAGGATTTGAGCTGGAAACTCTTCCTCGAGCCATTTCTTGACCGAATCCGCGGAACCCATGAAGGCCCCTGCGTTTTCCTCGGCAAGACAAGAAGCTTATCCAGACTTCTGTGGAGCTCGAATGAAGAAGGGTGCGAGAAGGACATTGAGGAAGAAGAAGAACAAGAAGAAGAAGAAGGAGATGAAGAACAGGGACTCAAGTGTCCGGCCATGGAACTGGGTAAGCGAGAATGCAGACGGGTGCAGAACACGGCGAGTGTGCACCGAGCTGGTGTCGGATCAAGCGGATAAACTTCGCAGATAAAGGAGATATTTTCTTGCGGACAAGTCCTCTTTCGTTGTCTTTCATCCGAAAAGTCATGTTACCCTTCGGCATCTCGGAGGGGCCAATTAGATGGAGGTCAAATGGTAATCTAATCGTTTGTCCAGCTATAGATTTTTCTTTTGGATAAATTATGAGATTGTTGGATCTGGGCAGGTCTTTAAAGGCTCAAGGGGAAAAATAAAAATAGATAGGAGATTGAGGGTCGGATCTTTACCGAAGAAAACAATAAATTTTGAGAGATTTTTCAATAAATTCTTGGTATCATTGACATACAGGTCAAGTATTCATTTTGAGATAAAAGATAGAAACATTTTTTTAGCCTTTTTCTTTTCACCCTTTTTCGTAATATATCTCCATTAATTTTATTTTTATCGTTGTCAGCGAGATATCTAATTGATCATAACCCGATCATAATTTTCCTTTGCACTTCGCGCAACCTGATAATTTCGTTACTCATCATCCGTAATTTTCATTTAATGTCCATAAGTTAGGGTAAAAAACCGATTTTGCAAAACAATTATGATGGACCGCGTTTTTTTTCCCAACAATCCACGTTGAATGCGGGACCGATCCGTATAAAACACTTGCCGGCGGGCCATAGAATTTCCCCAATTCCCCAGCTTCTAATTAGCGAAGCAACTTTCAGTGTCAACACAGAATAAAAATGATAAAAATCTTGTTTTTGTAAGAGAAACTCTACATTACTCTTTATTGGCTCTCAGGCCTGAGTAACAGATGAAGAACTCCTGAAGATGTGTGACCCCAGCGGAGCCAGCGTTCATTTTGAAAAAAACTAGTGTTGATGCCGCTCAAGATAATTGTTCGTAATCAGATGCAAAGCACGTGACGGCAAAAGGACGCCGCGAAAGGGAGCTGCAACTGGGAGTTGCTTCACAGAAAATCTTCCCGAAGTCAGATACGGCTATCGGTTTTGTTGGACATGAGCAAGTAGGGAGAGTATAGGATCGACAATTCATATATATGTTAAGAAGAAGAACCCAAGAATTAACAGAGAGGAAAACACCGATCAACTAGTGGCGAAGGAGCAGCTCGACAAGTTTTGCTGGCTTAAAACTATGAGAAGTACGCGGAGGAAACAATAGTAGGGATCGCCTTATCATGAGCTCGAACCCAATAAAAGGGGCAGTTGTCTAGCTGTGCCAAGGATGGTGACTTCAGCCTCAACGACACATTCATCGTCCACAAGGTAATCTTGAACCCTTTCCAGCGACGCATAGCGAGGCCAACCCCACGGAGGGCTCAAAGGACTGAACCAAAGCGAATCTGCAAAGCAGAACATTGATAGCACCTTAAGAGAAATGAATGGAAGTACCGAGCGGAGAATTTGAGGAATCAGGACCTTGAAAGATCGCCCTGATTTCAGATAATAATGCCAACCCCCAAAGGAATCGGATTTAGTATACCAATATTAGTTGAGAGAATTACTTTTAGTCGTCTGCTCCGCATGAACAGTGCCATTTTTTAGTCTCAACCGAATGGTGAAGCTTGCGTTGACTTTCTGCCGAAGATCGAGTATCCCTGAATTGGCCAGAGCAAGATGTATTAAGAGGCTTTTGTTCCTCTCTGCCGATTCACCCCCGGGAAGGAGGCGCACCTCCCTGAACAGATGAAGAAACTTAACCAACGAGAACGCTTGGAAACGCGGAGACAAAGGTATGAGCAGACACCAAGTTGACATTCGTATGGAATTTTAACACTCAAGTATCAAGTCAGACATTTATGATCTCCAGCGAAAATTGATTCAGAACGGCAGCACTCATTCGCCAAAGTCGAGAATTTTGATATCTTCCATTCATGTGTATATGATGTACCCTCTATTGGTGTCAACCATTCGCCCAAGCCCGAATTCTTGATGACGAGAATCTCCGCTCCAAAAACACGGGTGTCGTCGACGAGGTATCCATTGGACGGGTCAGTGAAAGTCGCTAATGTCATAAATCTCGGGATGCCCCCATTGAGACTGCATCGCATGAAACCTTGTAGCTCTCCCTTCATTAGGCGAAACTTACCCGAGTAACCAAAGGTCGAATTTTGCCTTTGCTCTTTGGATCGAATTTGAGGGGAATTACTTGTTTCGTCAAGTACATGTTGTGAATTCTGTCCAACACAAAGAACCTAATGGTCGCATTTATCTCGAAGCCCACTTTGAACAAAGTGCTCTCGGAAATCACCAAATATTTAGATAGGTGAATGTTAAGAAAACTTCATCCAAATTTTGAAATTGACAAAACTTTTTACTTCTAATGCTAATGTTAGAACAAGTTTGGAATGAGTAAATTATTCTGAGCAACTGTGGAGAATCTTTGACAAAGTCTATTATATTCCAAAAGCATAAATACATTCTCCTTCTCTAACAAATTCAAAATGTGTCAAGGCTAGAACGAGGAAAAATCTAGAACGAGACTTATCAAGTATACAACACGGAACTAGAATGAGACTAATTTAGAATACAATAAACAAACGGCTAATAATTTGGCTAAGTATTTCACTTCCCATAATATATATTGATTGAGTCAATCATATTGACAAAATAAATCCTAGAGACAAGTTTCAAATAAGGAAGCTACTTTTATGGAAATGAAGATTTTGTTTATATGGGTTGGAAATTCTAGTTTTGTCTTCAATGCCACAAGATCTCTTAGAATCATTATGTCTAACGGATAGATTAGAAGAAAATCCTTTAATGACTGGCTCGCAACTAGAGCAGAATGGAGGAATATTTAAGAAGTTTAACCGGTCAAGAAGAGGAGGATGTGAATCGAATTTCCAAATTCTGAATCTAATCTCAATATTTCTTGTCTTTTTCTGTGAGCTTTACAAATATATTACTTGTCTTTTACTATGAGCTTTACAAGTTGTGATCAAAAGAGAAAAATACAAAACTAGTGACTTAATGAGTTAATGTAATCTATCACTGAATATTTGCACTCATAGTTGTAATCTGTTATTGATCTTATAGTGGAATCTAGCCAGTAGAATGTTTGCATGAGAGCATAGATCTAGGCTTAATCTAAGTCAAACTACTATAAATTTTGTATATAATCTTCTCTTCTCTTAAGTCAATTTACTTAAGTCTGTTGCATACTTACAAATTATGTTAGAAGTTGTAAGTATGCCTGTGTGTTTATAAAAATGTATTTTGTTAAAAAAAAAAAATCAGCCATACTTTTCTATCACATCTTATTGTTGTTTGGGGATTTATTAATCGTTTGCGCATGCGTATTAAAATGGATGGGTCGGTGATGCATCATGAGATATCGCTTTTAATCGACCAAACATGGATGGGCACGTGCTCGAAAGTTCAAGGCGTGACAAGGATAAAAGGAATTTGTTTGAAAATATTTCATGTTATCTATTTCATAAGAGATATACAAGAACACTTTCTTTTAATTCGTTTTTAAATTCAAATTTAATAAGTGATAGAAGTTTGAGGATGAAAAATGATAAACTAATGCTAATTGGTCGAATATGAGCCATGTGGAACAATTATGACATATATCTTGCCACGTGGCAATCATAGAAAAGTTAAGTTCCAGTGTACAGCGCAACATTGAACTAACAGTTCCAGCTTTCACTTCAAATATGAGGAGAATCACTTATTAGCATGGAACTATTTTCTTTATTCACATTTCCTCGAAAACACATTTAGTTTGCGCGGGAAAAAATTACAGGGTCATCGCGTTCTTTTGTCTGTGCCATGGATTGGTTAGCTTTATCATAGAAGCTAGGAAGTATTCTAGAATAATTACCCCTCCTTGGGAAGTTTAAAAAATTTCCTTAAGAAGTTAGATTTTAACTTCACCATGAAATTGTCCTATAGTATTCGAGATTTTGATGTTAACGCTTTTCAAAATATTCTAGTAACTAGAGGATTATAATTTTAACACGGTCGCTTATCATTTCACATTAAAATTGTAATAACGCTTAACAAGTGCCATAAGGTACTTTTTCAATATTTTACATTTAAAAATTGAACACCATTTCAAATATTTCGTGATTGCGACATTGCCCAACTCCTTGGTCATCCTATCAAAAAATAGAAAGAGACACGTAGGTCACGCCATAAGGTCCCATTTGGTTAATCAAAATGGGATGATTGGGCCTGATCAAAATGGTGAATAAAGTTATGTATTCACGCCTTAATTGAATGAACAGAACTCTTCCGATCCGTCCCACAAAAAGTAAGACATCAAATAGAGCACTTGGATATCCAAAAAAAAACATCGCCAGCATCATTTAAGAGCTTAAAAGATCTCACTGCACTCTTCTCGTTGAGCAGTTGAACCTGCTCAAACTATTTAGATTCCTTTTTTTGGTTTTGGTTAAGATCTGGACTCTTGTTTACAAATTTAGGCTCTGTTGGTTTCGCGAAAAGTAATTTTCAAAAAACATTTTCCGAATTTCTCGGTGTTCGTTTCACGGAAAATGAATTGCTTAGGGGAAATATTTTCCATGAAAAAAAAAAGTCTTATAAACCAGGGAAAAATATTTTCCACTTTTCAAAAGTATAAAATTTTTTCCTCACTTCATCTCTCTTATCTCACACCCCTATAAGCCTTCCCTTCCTCCTCCCCCTTTTTCTTCTTCTTCTTCTTCTTTTAATTCGAATTTCTTTTTTTGTTTTCCCTCTTCTTCTTTCTTTTTATTTTTTTTGGCAAACCCTCTTCTTCTTTCTTGGCCAGTCATTGGCCACGGCCACGTCTGGTGACTGGCCATGGGTGAACCTTGCGCTTGCCAAACTCAAGCCTCACCAGCTTAGGCCTCACTTGATAAATGAAAAAGAGTGTATAGAGGAAAAGATTTTCGATATCAAATAACGGAAAATATTTTCCACCTCATTTTCAGGTTTCACGCGAATATCGAAAAATAATTATATTTTCTTAGAAAATGACTTTTTGGAAAAAATTCTACATTTTCAGCGAAATGAACGGAGCCTTAGTATCTAATGTTTTTTCCCCGTCGACCATATAAGCTCAAACTTCTTGAATTCCAGATACGCGAATGCAGTAATGAAAACTCAGTCAGTCATTTTGATTCTATAAGTGACACCCGCTTTCAGGCTCTGTATCCGAAGAGGAAAGAAAAAAAGAAACATACAGGCAAGACGGTTAAGCAACTTAAGTTTTGACTGCAACACAACGCAAGAAGCATAGACATATATAATCATGGCAATCGCAATCTTTGAGAGGTGAGGCAGACAAAAGAGTTTGCAGATATATTGGCCTGTTGGAAGATACGCAAGATATACTTGGATATCTTTGGATTGCAGTGAATATACAACAGATCAATTAATGTCTAAATTGTATTAAATCTAATCTGTACATAATTTAGTTACCTTTTACATTACACTTGTATTCTCATATATACTCTTGATTGTACGTACAGTAATCAATGGAATAGACAGACACACATTGTCCACTATTGTCCTATTCACTTTCTTACATGGTATCAGAGCAACCTCTAATCTTGATATCGCTTCCACAAGCTTCATCGAATTGCCTCCGTTTCTCTTCTGCTTCTGCTGTTGCAATCCTTGCAAAACAAAGCAGCTTCCGGTAGGAATTCGAATCCCTTTCTTTCTGTCCTTGTTAACCTGCAACAAAACAGAACCACTTCAGTTTCCATCAAATTATTCATCATGGCAAATCCACACATACCTACCTCAACCCCTGAAAACTAGCCCGTTATTACCTCAAGTCCGGAGTCGACTGTCGTTACCTCATTGGCTGAGCAGCAGTCCATCCAAGGGCAAACCCAAGCTCATCACACGCCCTGGCAACAATTTCCGGCTCAGTTCAATCCAGGTTTCAATTTTTCAGGGTACCCATATCAATGGATGCCTTATCCATGGATTTCTGGACCTATCCCAGATTCATCACAGTCGGGCTACCAGAGCGTGCAGGCCGATGGAGGCCTACCGACCAACATTGGGGCAAGCTCAGCCACCGACCAAGAGCAGACGAGCGGTTCGGCAAATTCAAATGCGGGTTTCTTCAATTCGGGACAGACAACAAACAGCACCGGTTTTCCAACGGGATTTCCAACAGGATTTCCTTTTCCTTTCGCGGCCGCCATGGGTAAGCTTGAACCCGGCGACGCGCTTTATGTTTCCACAGCAGACGGACCCGAGTTGAAGCTCATCAGCAACCATCTCACAGGATCCGAGAACTATTCGAGTTGGGAACGGGAATTCCGCCGAGCCCTTATCACAAAAGACAAAGAAGGGTTCATCGACGGAAAAATACCCGTTCCGACTGACAAGAAATTAGGGCGACAATGGAAAAAATGCAATCGACTTGTTCGTACATGGATCGAAAATTGCATCAGTCCAGAAATCGCCGCCGGTTTACTTCCAACAGAGGACTCAAAATCGTTTTGGGACAATATAAAAGAGATGTACGGGAAATTGGACCGAGCGAGGATATTCTCGCTGCATCAAGCCCTTTCCGATCTGAAGCAAGGAAACTCGACCGTGACGGTCTGTTTCAACAGGCTATCAGCTCTCTGGAACGAGCTTGAAGCCGCCGAAGAAACACTCGTCGGGACCGAAGAGACTCTTCAACAGTACAAGCGGATCAAGGACCGAGAGAAGGAGACTCGTTTTTTGCTAATACTCAACGAATCTTACCTTGCATTCAGGTCACAGATTCTGGCTATGGAGCCTCCACCGCCGATTGGACGAATTTTCCAACTCGCGGTGCAGGAGGAGAGTCAGAGACTCGCCTCGACGAAGAACAAAGCATCGGCAACGGAGGGTCTGGCTCTCGCGGCCAGAATCGATAGAGGAGAAATAAGGGCGAAAACCCTAGAGAAGAGGCGGAACCCTTCGCTAGGGTTTGCTGCTGAACAAAGCCCTTTTAAGGGCTCAATAATGGATGGTCCAGATCGCGCGCAGCGATCGGACGGCTCTAAAGGGCCGCGCTATGAGAACGATCTGGGACGGCGTGGATGGCTCCGGATCATATCGATCCAACGGCCCTCTTTTTTCGCGAAATTCTGGGCCGAACAAAGGGCCGCATTATGGGCCCAATTATGGGCCGGGCTATGGCTCGAATTTAAAGGCTAAAGGCAAGCTATTTTGTGATTACTGCAAACGGCCCCATCACACAATTGACAGCTGTTGGAAATTGCATGGCCGCCCGGGAGAAAAAAAAGAAGGAAGTATCAGCAGCAACGGCTTATCAACCCATGGGTTCAATTGAACAGTCCATCACACATACTGAATATCAACAATTAATGCAAGCACTGCAAAAATTGGATATTTCAAAAAGGGGGAGCAACTTTACAGGTATTTCTCATTGCTTAGTAAATAGCATATCCAGGAATACTTGGATTATTGATTCTGGAGCTAGTGATCATATTGCCTGTGATAAGAAGCTATTTACTATTATTCATAAAGCACTGGATAGTCTTATTATTGTGCAATTGCCAAATGGAAATGTTGCTCATGTGACTGTAACGGGTACAGTCAAGCTTAGCTCTCAGCTCACTCTCACAAATGTTCTATATGTCCCAGAGTTTCAATTCAACCTCATTTCCGTGTCTAGAGCCTGTGAGGAAAATTCTTGTAAAGTTTCCTTTATTGATAATAGTTGTCTGTTTCAGGCCCTTTCGACTGGGACACTGATGGGCTAGGGTAATCTGTCTGAAGGACTATATTTTTGGAAGAATTCAGCAAATCTTGATCAATTTCATTGTAATAAACAATCTTTGTGTAATTTGACTACCAATGATAAACAATTCATTTTGCATTCTAGAATGGGCCACAGTTCTTTATTTCCTTGTCCTCAATGTCATATTTGTCCTCTTGCCAAACAGTCTCGTGTTCCTTTTCCTTTGAGCTCAAATCGTGCAGACGATTCGTTTTCCTTATTACATGTTGATGTTTGGGGTCCTTACCATACACAAAATCATGATGGGTCACGTTTTTTCTTAACCATTGTGGATGATCATTCAAGAGCCACATGGCTATTTCTCATGCAATCTAAGGGACAGGTCATATCTCATTTACGGGCTTTTCTTTCCTTATCGAACACTCAATTTGGCAAGACAATCCGACGAATACGAACAGACAATGGGAGGGAATTATTTAACCATGAATGTTCTGGTTTATTTTCTTCCCAAGGAATTTTGCATGAGAGTTCCTGCACATATACTCCACAACAGAACGGAGTAGTAGAACGGAAACATCGTCATTTATTGGATGTTGCTCGTGCCCTGAAACTTCAAGCTTCCATCCCTGACAATTTTTGGGGAGATTGTGTTCTGACTGCGGCATATCTCATTAATAGAATGCCGACCAAGATTCTTGATGGACAAAGTCCATTTGAATTACTTTTTGGGAGAAAGCCAAATATGAGTCATTTGAAAATTTTTGGCTGTCAATGTTATGCCACTATAGTGGGGCCCCGAGACAAGTTCAGTCCTCGTGCTCGCCGCTGTATTTTCATGGGCTATCCCACATTACAAAAGGGGTACAGGGTTTACAATCCTTCTACAGGGGACTTTTTCGTTAGTCGAGACGCTTCGTTCCAGGAAGATGTTTTTCCTTTTACTATACAGGAACCAAACACAGATGACGAAGGACATAAATCTTCCTCTCCTATTGAAGAGACTATCCATGGTCCAGAATATGTCTTATTTCCTGCACCTATCGATACAAGGGATTCTTCTGCATCAACCATGACATTGACACCTTCCCTGGAATCCAGCCCACATATCTCCGATAATGAAGTTGTGCTTGATTCTACTTCAAATAATTCTGGTACGGCTTTCTTGTCCACTCCTATTGATAGTGGATTGGGTCCATCATCGCCTACCGACATCCCACCAAGGCGTTCTAGGCGAGTCCCGCGTCCACCAACTTGGATGACAGATTATGTATGTGGCGTCAGAAACTCGCCAGGTATTCTTTTTCCAATCTCATCTTATGTTTCATTTGATCGACTGTCTGCGGGACATCGTTGTTGCATTTCTCGCATTTCTGAGGAGCGGGAACCATCCCATTATGATGAGGCGCGGGCTTATCCAAAGTGGCAGCAAGCTATAACAGCAGAATTGCAAGCCCTAATGGATAACCAAACATGGGAACTTGTCTACTTACCTAAAGATCGGAAGGCCATTGGGTGCAAATGGGTGTACAAGATCAAATATCGGGCCGATGGATCCGTCGAAAGGTACAAGGCTCGTTTAGTGGCTAAAGGGTTCACTCAAAAGGAAGGTTTTGATTATCATGAAACCTTCTCCCCTATCGCTAAAGATGTTACTGTACGCTCATTTCTCTCCGTAGCAGCCTTCCAGAACTGGCCCTTACACCAGATGGATGTCCACAATGCCTTCTTACATGGAGATTTGGAGGAAGAAATTTATATGGACATTCCACCGGGCTTACGGAGACAGGGGGAGAATAGAGTATGTCGTCTCCGCAAATCCCTGTATGGACTTAAGCAAGCTTCCAGACAATGGTATGCCAAATTTGTTGAATCCTTGATAGCTGCAGGTTTCCAACAATCCATATTTGACTATGCTGTTTTCACACGGACTAAAGGTACGTCATCTATATACTTAATGATATATGTAGATGACATACTAATTATGGGAAACGATGAAATGGCTATTCAAACTTTCAAAGGATACCTGCATTCCGCTTTTCACATAAAAGATTTGGGTGCACCCAAATATTTCCTTGGAATAGAGATTGCACGATCAGATCAAGGAATATCTCTCAGCCAGAGAAAATTTGCATTGGAGATTATATCAGAAGCAGGTTTGTCAGGATGTAGGCCAGCCGTGATTCCAATCGAGCAAAATGCTAAATTAACTACGGCAGATTATGATGCTGAAGTGTCTCAACAAACAGATCCAGTACTTGAAGATCCATTGAGTTATCAAAAACTTGTCGGGAAACTCATATATTTGACTATGACCAGGCCAGACATTAGTTATGCCGTACAGACACCCAACCAGTTCATGCACAAACCAAAGCAGTCTCACATGAATGCTGCACTAAAAGTTGTGAAGTACTTGAAGAAATGTCCTGGACTCGAGATTCTTCTTTCCAGTAAATGTGATATGAAGATGACAGCTTATTGTGATGCAGACTATGCTACATGTCCGATGAGCAGGAGATCCATTACTGGTTTCTGCATTAAGATGGGAGATTCCTTGCTTTCATGGAAAACCAAGAAACAGCCAACGATTTCTTTATCCTCGGCAGAGTCAGAATACCGAGCTATGGCGAAAACAACATGTGAGATAGTATGGCTACGAGGATTACTTCAAGATCTTGGAGCAAAAATTCAGGGACCAACCAGATTATTTTGTGACAATGATGCAGCTCTTAAACTAGCATCAAATCCCATAGTGCATGAAAGAACGAAACATATAGAAGTGGACTGCCATTTTACTCGAGAGAAAATACAGGAGGGCATAATCGAGACAAAAGGTATTGGAACAGAAGAACAACCTACAGATATGTTCACCAAACCCCTATGTCAAGGTCAGCATGCGTATCTCTTAAGCAAGCTCGGAGTCTTGGATATCTACAAGCCACCAGCTTGAGGGGGAGTGTTGGAAGATACGCAAGATATACTTGGATATCTTTGGATTGCAGTGAATATACAACAGATCAATTAATGTCTAAATTGTGTTAAATCTAATCTGTACATAATTTAGTTACCTTTTACATTACACTTGTATTCTCATATATACTCTTGATTGTACGTACAGTAATCAATGGAATAGACAGACACACATTGTCCACTATTGTCCTATTCACTTTCTTACATGACCACCTTGCCTTTCTAGTCAAAAGAGGATCCCGTACATCTGGTGAGCAAACTATCAAAATAAACTAATAACCCAAAAGTTATCCAACAAGGGAGGTCCTAACCCAAGATAATTAATAAAAAAAAAAATGCTCCAGCTACGGAAGAAACATTAGTCAGTGATTGTTCATGAACTCGGCAGTTAATCATGGCAGTTTACTCACTATGCAAAGAACTTTCACTTCAGCCTCCACGACACACACATCACCAACTAAGTATTCTTGAACAGTTTTCAGCGGCAAGAAGGAGGCCCAACCCCGCTCTTTACATCCATCACTGAACCAAGAAGAACCTGCAAAAGAAGAATTAGCTGTCTTAATCTTAAACTCGAGAATAATGGTGGAAAACCAAAGAAATCAGATTAAATACTTGGTATATGGTGTGATTATGCCTCGGGGAGAAAGTGGGATAAGAACAATGACATGTTTCATAATAATGATATTCCAGTTATCTTTCCGTTCATTTTGATATAATTACTTAGCTAAAGATTTTGTGATCGCCATTCAATTTAGATCGGCGATTACCTACTGTCATCTGGTGCGTCCTGCCAGCTTTCCCTTTTAACCGAATGGTAAAAGTGACTTTGACTTGCTGACAACTTGAATTTACCAAACAAAGATATATCGAAAGGTTTTTGTGCCTGTTGTGCATGTCACCCCATGGATACAGACGTAACCTCCTGAGCAAACAAAACGCAACAAAGCGATGATAACAAATCAGAAAAAAAGGAATATGCAAAAGCCAAAAAAAAAAAAAAAAAGGCTAGGGGTAATATAAGAGCTACCACTTGAATTTCCCCGCAGTGAATATTTCAGAGAAGTGATCATCCACCAAAGTAGAGAATTTTGATATCTGCCATTCGTGACTAACATAATTCGGACTCGCCTTTAGCGTCAAGCATTCGCCCTGACCTAAATTTTTTACAACAAAAACCTCCACTCCGAAAAAACACGTGTCATCAACAAGGTAGCCATTTGACGGATCGATGAAAGTTTTTAGCGGCATAAATCGTGGAATTCCCCATTTGGACTTCATTGCATGGAACCTCCTATTTTTCCCTGCAACATATGAAGCGGGAGTTCTCCAAGCTACCAAAGGTGTAAATCACTTTCTCTTCAAGAAATTTAGGGAAAAAAACGTACCTTCTTTTGCTAAGTATTCATCACGAATTTGATCGAACACAAAGAACCTTACAGTTGCATTTATCTCCCAGCCCAATTTAGGGAGATTGGCCCCAGAAACAGCCAGATGTAGGGACACGTGATCTTCTCCCTTCTTGCTCTTGTCACCATTAGGATAGAGAATCAATCTCCTACACAATCACAGAAAACCAGATTAAAGAAACATATACCCGTGAAGAGTTTCCGTCGTTAGCTGAATATCGACAGATTTTCCCATTATATGATCTTCAATTTCGAGACCATCGAGCGAAGTTTCCATCCTCACTGAACACGATTGGAGCCTTCAATGAAGGACCGCATCGCTATGCATGATTAGCAATCGTGTAGTCACCAAAAAGCTCATGAAACAACACATCTTAACCACATCTTTACTTGGTAACCCACGTACACGAGATTCATCTGAGCCTCCTAAAATGTCGATTCAACCAGAAAGAACAGTAAAACCTAAAAGACATCCGCAGGCCTTTTTTTTTTACGAAAATATATACACCATAATCTTCACCGTCAATGTTAAGAAACAATAAAACCAAGAAGACAGCAAGCGTGGAGTAACACAAAAATTTGTGCTTGCAAAGGGAGATTGTAGATATACCACTTCTGGTCGCCAACTTGGAATTCGTTTGTCTCATACATGGTGTCGTTCTTCGATAATACAGAGAAAGACTCGACCTTTAACACATAATGCGCCGGCGGGATCTTTCTAGTCTCCGTAGTTATCTCTGCTCAGTTAGAACCCCCCCCCAAAATCACAGACAGTGAGAGAAGATCAATAGACACATCGTCACGACAAAAAATTCCACTTGGGGAGAAACTCGAAGGAGGAAACTGTACCATCATGTTCGTCGCCAACTTCGGCAGCATTTGAATCCGTTGCTTCTCTCTTTCTCTTTGGCATTGTATGATTCTTCATCTACAGCACAGATGATGCTTGATGGCTCTGGAGATCTTCGGTGGTGTGAGAGATACGGAAGAAAAAAGACTGCCTTTTTTTTTTGTAGGTTTCTCAAGATTCAGTCGAAAATACATCATCACTCCATTACCGCCAGAGAGGGGAAAAAAGGAAAGTTGATCGCTCAAAATCTCCTGACTTTGCCACCATTGGATCGTAATCGCGACTTTTTGAAAAGTTAAGGATTACTTCATCGATTTTAGGCATCATTGCACAATCTTTCTAAAATTTTGAAATCGCCTCGTGAACTTCGATTTTAATTGCATTCGCTGATTTCTTTTCATAATTATAAAGGACGCGCATAATATCTATTTTATTTGTATTTCGGAATTATCTTTTTATCCAGATTTGGTTGAATAAAAATCCGTTTAGTAAAATAATTTCATTTTTTTTTATTTCTAGAACAAATTTTTATTTTAGAGATAGGTTTGGAATAAAAATGAGATATAAAAATTTTCAACTTTTCTATTTCTTGAATAAAAATGAAAAATAAAAATTCTTCTTATTACTCGTCCTTACAGCTAGCCGGTTGCCGCCGCCGCTGTCTACCACCACCTAGCAGGAAATTTTTTTTTTTTATTATTGAACGAATTTCTTTTTTAGGAGAAATTTTATTTCGTTATTAAACATGTATTTTTGCTTTAAAACTCATTCAAGAATATAAATAAAAAATATATTTTTGTTCTGGAAATTAATTTTTGGTTAAAATGGTTTTCAAAATAATTTTGTTGAATTTTTTTAGCTCCATTGACAATGCATCCCTCTCTATTTTTCTTTTTAATTTTATTAATCATGTCATAGAGTTTTTTCATAATTAATTACTATGCAAATAGAAAAAAATCAGCCACTACAATAAAAATTAAAGTTCAGGAGCCCTAATCCATAAGTGTAGAAGTTAAGAGAGATAATCTTTACTTTTTAATGGTCTATCGTGAAATATTGCTAAAGTTCAAACTTTACAAGGAATTTTAAGCGATTATCCCCCAAAAAAAAAATTAATTTGATACTTATAGTTAAAGATATGACATTTTCTAAGGGAGCCTTTTCAAGTTTTGCAACTTTACCGAGTCAAAATTGGGATCGGACGTATTCATAATTTTCTCTTAGGAGGGCACATATGATGAACGATTACAAAGAAATCAAGTATATTTTTTTTTTTAAGAAATAAAAACCTCAAAAGTCCGATAAAAAGCAATATGTTGCTTATCTTCGGCAAGTATAGTTTAGAAGTTTTCATTTCTTTTCTTGAGAGGGCAAATTGCTCATAATATGACTTATTTACAGTTCATGAAATATTTAACGGGGTAATTGTAAGGTCAAATAGTACCGCATTTTTTTAGGACTTCAAGGGTGTGATTTTTCAAATTTGTGGTAATGTGATCCTTCGAAAAAAATGTGGCACCATGGCATTTGTTTTTTTATGACATGGACTGCAACTTTTTTTGGAATATTGGTCTCGTATGAGTACAATTAATTTTCTGTCAACCAATACGACGTATGTGGCAACAAAGGATGCCGCAAAAGGAATATGCATCAGGACATTCCACTGCTGGAATTTAGTTCTTACTGTGGTCGGGTAATAGTAGCAAACATGAACAGACAGGAGAATAGGATCAAAAACTTACTGTGCTGCAAACAACTATAGATCAAAAGAGAGAAACATCAACTAGTTGCAAAAGAACAATTCCACGAGTTTACTGTCTCAAAACTATTAGCATAGTACGCAGAGGAAATCACGGTAAAAATTGTCTGATCATGAATTCGCATCGCATTTCTCATGCTTACCAGCACCGCCTATGATAGTGACTTCGGCCTCAACAGTCTATTTATCATTGACTAGGAAGTCTCAGAATGCTTTCCAACACTAATAAAATGAGACCTCCCCCATGAAGAGCATGAACTACTAACCATTGTGAACCTGCAATGTGAACCAGCGGCTGGCTGTGGGCGGTGGCCAGCCGGTGGCCGGTGGCCAGCCACTGGCCACCGGCCACCGGAAAAGGCCAAGAAAGCCAAAAAAAAAAAGAAGGGAAAAACAGAAAAAATAAAAAAAAAATTCAAAAAAATATTAAAATATTATTAAATATTATCCACGTCAGCGCCGGCAATCCTACATGGCACCGCTGATATCCATGTTAGCATTTTACGGCCAAAATTAGCCAGATAGATTGAATCGGTAAGGAGTGAAAATATTTATAATTAAATTGGCAAAATTAAAATGTTTAAGACTGAATTAACAAAAGTGCAATAGGTTTAGGATTTTTTGGACAATTTTCCTTAACAATAACCTCGAAAGGGAAAAAGAGATCAACCGAAGAAGATCAATAGACGCATTGTCGGGCCATAAAATTCCACGAGTTCATTTTCGTTTCTTGTTTTTGGGAGGAACTCAGAGGGAAATGGTACCTTCATGTTTGTTGCCCACTTCAGCAACATTTGAATCCTTTGCGTCTCTCTTTCTTTTTAGCATCGTATGATTCTTCAAGTAGCTACAGTACCGATGATGCTTGGTCTTTTGTGGAGTGAAAGACATGGAAGACAAAAGACTGCTTCTTTTTTATTTTATTTTTTTTGGTTTTCCAAGATTCAGTCGCTCCGGTTCGAGGAAATCATCATTGAGGAAGCAGAGAGGTAGAGAATCGAGACTGTAGTTCGAATCGATTCATATTCAAAGTTCCCTTCTTTTCTCTGTGCTGATTCTTGATTTATATAACATATATTATATATTAATAAAAAAATAAATGCGAAACCACGTGCCATCATCAGCTTGGTTCCATTTCACTGTTTTCGAAAAAATAATAGGTGACCGACCAAAAAAAATAATAATAGGTGATTATCATTAAAAAAAAAACCCAAATTAGTACACTAATGACTTTGTCCAAACTTGGCCACCAATCCTATATTTTTTATTCGAATTTATCCTTCCATTAATTTTCATTAAATTTCATCGACAAATTACTGAGTTGGATGATACACAATAATTGACCGATACACCAGTTTAAAGTCATTTTGTGATTTTTCGTTATATTAATCTAATTTAAAGGAAATTGAGGGAATAATAAAATTGTTACAAATATATCAATTTGAGATTTTTTATGATAAAAAAATTAGATTTATGATAAATTCTCAAAGATGTATCAGTTTGGAATTTTGTTATAGTCATAAAATTAATTTGGAATAAATTTATTATAAATTTGAGATTTTTCGTAATATTAACTCAATAAAGAAATCCATTTTATTTTTTTAATATTTCTCTTTTCTTGTGCTTCTGGGACTTCAAATTATGATGATTCTTGATGGTTTCTGGTCAGGGGTGTTTCGTATTAAATGGAAGAAGGAATATCTAAAGAGGCTTCTTCTTCTTCTTTTTCCAAGATTCAGTCGCTTCGTTTTTTGGGAAAGAAATGTAGTGATCAAATTAAGACAATCCAAATTCCTTTTCTTTTCCTGTACTTAGACGAAAATGCAGTAACCCCCACTAGCCCTCCTTTTCAATGTTGACCGGATAAATAAAATGAAAATTACAGTACAAATGTAAACTTTACGTGTTTCTTTTTTGGCTAATTATATATATATATTTTGCATCATGACCTTAAGAAGTCACAATATTTTATATTTGCTATTCTTAATGAGATATCATTGCCCTATGGACTTTTATTAAACATCCAAATATAGAAAATTTTTAATTACCAAAGCACAGACTTTCCTACTTTAAGCACAGTCACTGCATTAAAAGTGAAAATATTTCATTACTAGTTATGGTTAATCAATGTCCAAAAGGCACTTGTTACCAAGACCATTTTTATAATTTGTCATATGCAATCTAATCGATCGTACTTTTTATTTAACATCAAGAGAAATTCGAAAATGCACTTTCGTATCTGCCATATGGAGACTCAGGCCGAAAATGCTAATTATTGCAACTTGTTCAATAAGGAGTATGGACAAGATTTATGATAATGTCTGTGAGATGCTAGATAGAGGCAGAATTGGTTGCAAAATACTTATTGCATTAATACCATCGCGACCCTCCCGAAGTGAGATTCGGTGGAGCGACTTTAGCGAATTATTGAGCATGAACAAGCATCGCCTCCACTCAAGGTTTGCTCGATCTCGTTCCCTGTGGGTTTCTACATACCCTTAGCGCACGCAATGTTAAGAAATTCATATTCATTTGATCTAAAGACAGGATTCTATTCTATAAGGGAGCCACCACTACATATTGGGTCGGTTAGGAGACAAGCATATCGTGAAAATATGCTCTACTTCTTACGAACTAGAGCTACTAAATTCAGAGACTTGATTATGTAAATCAATTAATTAGTGCCCTTTTGATACCTAAATTGAATTTGTTTATCTATAAAGTGGTTCATGCGATTCTGTCCAATTGTGAAATCTTAAGTTTTTTTTTTTTTTTTTTGTCCGTGCACAGATATTCAATTTAAGTCACTCCTAAAGTGCATCTTAATCGTTGAACAAAACTAAAAATTCAAAACATGAAAGCCATATAAGGAATTCAAAGAAACACATCAGAGAGATAATGAAAGACAATGTAAAGTTTAAAAAGTAAACCCTATACAAGTCGGGTAATATATATTACATGACTTGTCATAAGCCCGGGACATGATCCCATAAGCTAAAATGAAAACCAGACGTCGCTCTAATGCGATAATAGAAAAGTGTAGTAAAATAATATGATATGAGTTGGGTTAAAGGTAGCAATGTGGGCTGCGCAAATCGGACTAAGACCGAATTGAGCCTTTGTTCTTTTTACTCTTTATTCATTTATTTATCTCTACATAAATGTACGACCTAATTTTGCCAACTAAAATTTAGCATCAATAATGAGCACATCCAATCCATATATTATATATCACGAAAAAAGAACTAACGATGATCGTTTGATTGTGAACACATCCAGTACATGGCATTTCTGTCATGGCAACTTGCTAACTGTTCCGAGCACCGTGACTTCAGTTTCAATGGCACATGAATCATCCATCAAGCATTTCCCAACCGTTTTCAGCGGCATGAAAGCAGGCCAACCCCACCTCGTGGCGGAGCTACTCCACCATACGGTACCAGCTGCAAAATGGCAAGGACAAGGGCAAGAGTGCAGAAGATTACAGTCTGGAAACATTAAGAGATTTCAGCGGTTTCTAATTATACGGACTACATGAATAAACCGAATTCACTACTCATTAACGGGTGCGATTTATTTAGCGGTGTACTGTGGCGAGAGCAAAGCTCGTCGTGCAGTTGAAATTGTGAATCGCTCTGGACTTTCTGTTGTGGCTACTAATTACAATGGCCTTGAAGTGGAGCGCTCGTCCCACTCCTGAGAACAAACACTTACCTCGCTGACGGCATACAACGTTGTTTCGGTCTTTTAATCGAAAGGTGAATCTGGTGTTCACTTTCTGCCCAGAAGCCAATTTGTCCGCATCAACTAGAGAGAGAAACATCGAAAGGTTTTGGTGCTTGTTAGCCAAATCACCCCTCGGGAACAGCTGCACCTTCCTGGGGAAGAAAATGAAAAAATTATAGCAATAGATAGGAAAAAAGTATATATACGCAAGAGCAAGAGTTGTCATCGAAAGGGAGTTTGAAATTAGAAGCTACCATTTGTGTTCTCCAACAGAGATCACATCAGAGAAAGATTCATCCCCCAATTTCGACAACCTCTTTATCTTCCATTCGTGAGTGTAAGATGCGCTCTCTTTCAGGGTCAAACATTCGCTAACTCCTGAGCTCTTGTTGACGAAAACCTCCACTCCGAAAACACAGGTATCGTTCACAAGGTACCCGTTCAACGGGTTGGTGAAAGTCTTCAAAAGCATGTATCTCGGAACTCCCCATTCGGTTTTCAAAGCGTGAAACCTTGCAACTCTCCCTTCATTTCACAAGCCAAGTTCCGTCAATTCCTTATTAGTGTTCAAAAGATGACAATATCTTTGCTTTTTGGCTGCTGTTGCAGAGCTTTTACCTTGTACAGTGAAGTATCTATCGCAGGTTTGATCATACACAGAGAGCCTGACAACCGCACGGACCTCCCAACCAAGTTGAAAAGGACTCGTCCCGGATGCCGCCAGATACACCGAGACGTGATCATCACCGTTTCGGCTCTTGTCTCCATTGGGATAGAGGATCAGTTTCCTGCAGAGTCAAGATGCTCCCCGATCACGGAATGTGCACGAAAAGTCTCCCGTTGTCAATTGGCCATAATTATTCTTAAAATCTTTGAAGTGCTTCAACTTCTGATTACTGAAGTGACATATAATCTCACGACGATGTCTTTATCTTAGACAAAAGTTACCTTATTTTGGATGAATATACAAAACTACAAAAGGTCCAAATACCAGATTCTTAGCAGTAACAGAAATCAATGCCTGTAAAGTATATAAACCATCCTCTGACAGAAAGGCCCAGATTCGGGGCATAGCCGTAGGATTCTATATTATGGACATTCTCTTCAAGAGTTAGTTGATCTGTTAGTTGACCTGTTTTTCGGCCAGCTGACGTTAAACCAGCGTAAATAGTTCTTTTATGCCTTCAAACGTGATCGTGTGAGGTGGAGACTGGAAAGTACAGAAACGAACCATTTATATCCTCCTGCTTCGAACTCGCCAGATTCATACTTCTCCATGCTTTTCTTCGCGAACAAAGAGAAGGACTTAATCTTGAGCACAAAATGCGCCGGCACAACATCTCTAAACTCTGTCGACAATACTGCATAAAAAATAAAAAAATAAAACCAGAAGAAACCGCTCAACCGACAATCCCGAGTGCAAACTATATCCGAGACTCCAAGTTATTCATGTAACAATTGGAAAATCCTTGTACATCGACAATCTTTTCACCACCAGCAAGAGAGAGACTCATGCAGCACATGAACAATGTTGTTATACTTGAAGGAAAATTCCACTTGTTCATTATCATCTGTTGTTTCTGGGAGAAACTCGAATAGGGAAACGGTACCATCATATTCGTCGCCCACTTCCGCAGCATTTGAATCCGTTGCTTCTCTGTTTCCTTTTGGCATTGTATGATTCATCATGTAGCCACAGCACAGATGATGCTTGATGGATCCGAAGGTCTTTGATGGAGTGAGATAAATGGAAGAGAAAAGACGGCCTTTTTATAGTTTCCCAAGATTCAGTCGCTTCGTTCCGAGGGGATCATCCAGAAAGTGGATCGCTCAAAATCTCCCGAATTTGCCTCCATTGGATCGTAATCCCGACTTTTTGAAAAGTTACGGATTATTTCCTGGATTTTAGGCATAATTGCACAATCTTTCTTAAATTTTGAAATGTGAACTTCGATTTTAATAGCATTCACTGATTTTTATTTATTTATTTTCATAGCTTTTGATAAGGTTAATAATATTATTGGTGAACCATCGGAAGATTAGATTAGAGTAGGAGATATCATTTGATTCTGTCGTTGAAAGATTAGACTAGAGTAGGCGATATAATTTGATTCCGCCATCGGATAATTTTTGTTAGAGTAGGAGATATGATTTGATTATGATTATTCTTACTGCGGATTAATTGACCTGATCAATCTATAAGATTAGATATACGGATTATGGAATAGGAAATCTAGTTGGCTTCTTAATATAAATAATAGTATGTACTGTAGAAACGAAGTGTGCATTATCGCTTTTATTGAAGAACATTTTTCTCCTGAAAAATTTAACTTTTGAATTCTTGCTTTCTTAATTCCTCTGATTTCGTTTACTATTAAGTGTTATTAGAGATGAATTACCTTGTTTCTCTTAACAAAATAATTTTGTTGCATTTTTTTTAGCTCCATTGACAATGCATTCCTCTCTCTCTCTCTCTTTTAAAATATAAATAAATTATTAATCATGTTGTAGAGGTGTTCTTAAAAGTGTCGTAACCCAAAAGTGTCAAAAGTTAAGAGAGATAATATTTATGTTTTAACGGTCTATCGTGAAACATTGCTAAAGTTCAAACTTTACAATGAATTTTGAGGGATTATCCCAAAAAAAAAAAAATTGATACTTTTAGTTAAAGAGATGACATTTTCTAACGGAACCTTTTCAAGTTTTTCAATTTTACCGATTCAAAATTGGGGATTGGACGTATTCATAATTTTTTCTTTAGCTGGGGCACATATGATGGATGATTACAAAGAAATCACGTATATTTGTTACAGGAATAAAAGCCTCAAAACTCCAACGGAAAGCAATATGTTGTTTATCTACGGCATGTAGAATTTGGAAATTTTCTATTTCTTTTTTTTTGAGAGGGCAGTTTGCCCATAATATGACTTATTTAGACCGTAACTCTTTTGGAACATATTGGTCTCGTATGAAACAAATCTATGAGCAGACACCAAAAGATATCATTCCTACAGAAACTGAACAAATTTAAGAAATTTAAGTTGCCATATCTAATCTCCAGCAAAAAATTATTTCAGAATAGCAGGATTGTTCTACCAAACTTGAGAATTTTGCTATCTTCCATTCACGTGTCTTTGAAAATCTACCCTTTTTTTAGTGTTAGACATTCACCTATGCCCGAGTTCTTGATGACGAAATCCTCCCTTCCAAAATTGCAAGTGTCGACAATGAGGTACCCGTTGAGGCATAAATCTTGGAATACCCCACTTGGACGTCATCGCACGAAACCTCCGAGTGCCCCCTTAATAGCGTAAGTGTAAATTTTTTAAAAGTTACAACCAAAGTTGCATTGAGCATTTTCCTCGAAATTGATATTTGGAGATGGTTACCATGTTTTGCCAAGTACATGTCGCGAATTCGATCAAACACAAAGGACCTAACGATCGCATTCACATCCGACCCGACCTTCAAAGGAATGGTCACGGCCAGATATATAGACGCGCGACCTTCTCCATTTCTGCTCGTCTCCACTGGGATAGAGAATCATATACGAGAGGAGTTCATTTTTTTTAATCTCCAAAGCGGAGCTACAATCCTCAAAATCCCCATTGTTAGCTTGTGAATCGTCATTAAATGAACATCATAGAATCTGACAACTGTTATTAATTCGAATAATCAAAATGGAATTCCAAAACCTAATGTCAACGACAATGGATAGTCTCCTTCAGTCCTCCAGGAAAAGATACCTTAGAACTTGAAATTTTCTCAGCCCAGCGGAAGGATATATTTCAGATAAAGGAATGACCCAAGCAGAATGGAGAGAAAAAGTATGGCCAAGCCCTGCGTGATATCACTGTATTCCCAGACTTCTTTTCTGCAGGCACAAGAAGAGGAGGAGCCTTTCCTTCGCTCGCATCCATAGCAAAATTGAGTTTTACATCTGCATAAAAGCCGAAACGAGGGTCCTTTTTAATTCGTTTTGTAGTACTGGGATCTAAAATAAATCAGCTGAGTAGCCAGATTTTACGTGGCCCTTTACATATTCATACATGCCGAATCACATGTGTGTGTGTGTATATATATATATGGATCAAAGAATTCGCGGTTGATCAAAACTCCACAGATTATCTTCAATAGGACCGAAACCTAAAAGAGCACGTTTGGACTGGAGGGAATAAGAAGCCTAGTCATTTATTCAAGTCGAAGCAAGAGATGCGATAGGGGGAGAAACATTGGCAGAATTAACTATTTAAGGAATCACCAAACCTAAGTTAATCAGAGAAATTTACCTGCACACAATGTTCTTGCAACCTCCACTGCACTCTAAATTTGGCATTGAGGATACCGCTTCCCCCGCTGCCTCCCCGCAAGACGTTCCAGAAGATGAATATCCTCGTCGCGAAACCAACCACTCCCGTTGCAACTGGGACACTTGAACCACTCCCCGGCACTCGTTTATAATCATCTCTCTGCAACTCAAGTTCGGCCAGTAACACCTCGCGAACCCTAGAACGGCCGATTCTCACAGGAGGTCAGACCGTCGGGCGAACCCAACGCTCGAGACAAGCTGTTCGCAGGTAACGGGATCTAGCATCGCCTTGCAATCCGACTCGGGACATCTCACGTTCGCCGCTCCGTCCTTGATCTTTGCGGCAATGTATGAGGACATGCAGCGACTGCAGAAGTAGTGATCGCACCGCTCCGTGGTCTTGAAGATTGAGATCGACGGAACATCTTCCATGCATATCCCACAATGTACGGTTGTTGTGGGAGGTGGTGCTTCCAAAGTGAAACTCGACCCTAAATCATTCATCATGGTGATTCTTAATTGTCCCAGGTTTCCCTTCGATTTTCTTATGTCGTGTGCTTCTCCATAGAAGTAAGGAGATAACACGTCAAATAGAGCATCCGCAAGTCGATTATTTTAAAAAAATTCTGATTTGTTTCTATTCAATTTCCTTATAGATAAAATTAGGGATAACGAAACAAACAGTCCCTGAACTTTGGCCCAATATATAATTTGTTCATGAATTTTTAATTTATTCAATGTGGTCCATGAACTTTAGTTTAATATGCAATGCGGTCCTTGAACTTTTAATTTTTTCAATGTAGTCCCTAAGCTTTTTGTTATTTGGTTTTTTATGGACACTACAACAACTTATAATTATTATTTTTTTATTTCTTTTTTTTGTTGTTCAGAACATATTGTTATCCTCATAATAGATTAAAGACAGGAAAATTATCCAAAAATTCCTAAACCTATTACATTTTTGCCAATTTAATCGTAAACCTTTTCAGTTTTGTCAATTAAGTCTTAAACCTTTGCATTTTTTTGCCAATTGAGTCAATCTTGTCAATTTTGATCCGAAATTACTGACATAGATGGCACTTTTAAATAATATTTTGCTGATATTTTAACAATTTTTTGAATTTCTTCTTTTTTTTCTTTGTTTTTATTTTTTATTTTTAGGGTTTTGAAGAGAGGGCCGGCGAGGGTAGTCGGCCAACCCTCACTGGCCCTGGGTGAGAGCATTGCACCCCTCGCTACTCGGGGCAAGGATGGCGACGCCCTGACTGACAAAAGTGAGGGCCCGCAAGCCCTTGCCTGGAATCCAAGCACAATCTAATCAAAGCTGCACCATTTTGTTTGGGCGATTCACATAGAGCCATCACTTTCATTATCTTCAACCCATCAACACATAGACAGCATGTGCACTCTGCTTTCCATGGATTTTTTTAGTGACCTGAGAACTCTAGTTCTCCAATTTTTCTCGCCAGAGAGCTCCCCGATCACCACAAATAAGCACGTAGCATAGTACACAAGAAACATGTATGTTGAGTGACCCTCTAGGTAACTACTCTTCTCAGTTTTTTATTTATTATTATTTTTTTGAGATGCAAAGAACAATCACAAATTAAAATATAGAAAAAAAATGCTCAAAAACTCATTCGGTTAGACAACATTACTCTATGACAGAGATTCAGGCTTTATACATCAATATATATATGGCGGAGAAGGTAACAAAGTCAGTCAAGACCGAAAACTAAATGTACACGTAATATCAGATAAAAACAAGAGAGGCATAGTATTTGAAGGTTTCGGCCATAGTCTAAACCACCGAGACCAGAGATAGAAATGGATAAAATCAACATTTAATCATGGATTAAGCAGGTTCAGGTTCAGGAAGATGCTTTTTAGTTGTGTAATGCAATTTCGTTCAAGCATTTTCACGAACACTCGGTCATCGGTTTCTCTCACGGGCTTGGGCCCTGGACCAAATTGAGTTTCGGCTGAAGCTTAAATTGATTTTATATATTAGATGGGCCTGGGCAGTGTTGGAACAAATCAAAACCGGGATACGTGAATCGGGCCGCGCGATGGACACATCAATGAGTAGAAATTGATGGATTTGGTGGATCTCAGCCGCAATTTGGGCTCAAGGCTCCTCTTGTGGGCTGCACAAATCGGACCAAGACCGTATTGAGCCTTTGTTCTTTTTACTCATTATTTATTTTTTTCATTTCTAAATGTACACTCGATCTGTTTGACTAAAATGTAGGTATCAACAAATACATCCAATCCATATATTATTGTTGTGAGGAAAGAATTGCCGGTGATTGTCTACTTATGAATACATTCAGTACATATATTTGCCATCATGGCAATTTGCTAGCTGTCCCAACCACCGTGACTTCGGCCTCAATGACACATGGATCGTCCTTCACGCTTTCGCGAACCATTTTCAGCGGCATGAAAGACGGCCAACCGCAGATCGGGATGGAGGGACTGAACCATGTAGTAAGAACTGCAAAGTTGCAAAGACAAAGCAAGAGGGCAGAAGATTACAGTTGGAAAATATAAGAGATTTCAGCGGTTTCCAATCGTACGGACTACATCGAGAAATCGAATTTGATCCTTACTTAACAGCCTAACAGGTGCAATTTAATTAGCGCTGTACTTTGGCATTACTCTGGACTTTGTGCATACGATGGCCTCGAAGTGGCTCATCCACTTTTGAGGACAAACACTCACCTTCCGGCTGACGGAGTACGACATTTTTTTGGCTTTTTAACCGAATGACGAACCTCGCGTTCACTTTCTCATCAGAAGCCAATTTGTCCCAATTAAGTAACAAGAGAAACATCGAAAGGTTTTTGCCCCTGTTATCCGAATCACCACGCGGTTGCATATACACCTTCCTGTGAAAAAGATTGAATACAATGATAAATAGAGAGGACAAACGATGAATCAATAAAAACAAAAGTTTACATCGAAAGGAATGTTCGTAAATAGGAGCTACCATTCATGGACTCCAACAGTGAACTTATCAGATATTCGATAATCATCCTCCGAGCTTGAGAGCCTCGATATCTTCCATTCATAAGCATACGGTGTGCTCTCCTCCAACATCCTCACACATTCGCCGACTCCCGAGCTCTTGACGACGAAAACCTCCACACCGAAGACACAGGTGTCGTCCACCAGGTACCCATTTGACGGGTCGGTGAAAAATTCTAATGGTATGTATCTCGGAACTCCCCATTGGGCTTTCAACGCGTGAAGCCTCGTAACTCTCCCTTCAATTCACAAGCGAAGATTCGTCGATTCGACATTAATGTCTAGAAGGAGACGAATATCTTACCTTTTGCTGTCATTACCGAGCTTTTTACCTTGTTCAGTTAAATATCTATCGCGGACTTGATCGTATAAAGAGAAGCTAACGGCCACGTGAATCGCCCCACCAGATTGGAAAGCACTGGTCCCAGAAACCGCCAGATATATGGAGATGTGATCTTCACCATTTCGGCTCTTGTCTCCATTGGGATACAGGATCAATTTCCTGCAAGATCAAGATGCTTTTGTGAATTCGAGCCTGGAACGTACACGAAAAGTTCCTGGTTATGAATTCGCAATGATTATTCTTAGAACTTGCGAAATGCTACAACTTCTGATTGCTGAATCAACATTTATTTTCACAACAATCTCTCCATCATAAAAAAGAATACCTTACCCTGTATGAATTTACAAGATTATAAAGGGTTTGAACATCGGACTCTTGAGCAGTAACAGAAATTATATGTCTGTAAAGTATTTAAACCATATTCTCAAAGAAAGGTTCAAATTTAGAGCATAGCCGTAGGATTCCGTATGAGAAACAATATCTTCAAAAATTGATTGACCGATGTTTTTTGCTAGCAATGTGGAACCATTGTATGTAGTTCTTTTGATGCCTCTGAATGTGAAAGTGTGAGGTGGAGACTAGAGAAAAGAGAAACGAACCATTTATAGCCTGCTGCTTCGAACTCATTCGATTCATACTTCTTGTTGTTCTTCGCGAACAAAGAGAAAGACTCAATCTTGAGCACATAATGCGTCGGTGCAACATCTCTAATCTCCTTCGTCGTTACTGCATTGACCAAAACCAGAAAAAACCAATCAACCGACGAGCTCTTATAGTTACTTCAAGCCCGAGTGTAAAGTATATCCAAGACTCCAAAGTTATTCATGTAGCAATTGAAAATATCTATGTACACAGACGTTCTTTTTACCACAAATGAAAGAGAAACTCTTGCAACACCAGAACTATATGGGGTTATATTTGAGGGGACGTACCGGGGTCGGCTTCTCTGTATATCTCGAAAGAAGTCATTCTCAACGTTGGAGATTTGCAACTCGATCCAAAGTCTCGAGGGTTGATTGAACGATGGTTGTTAGAGGTAATCAATGAAGATTATTTATCATGGCAGCTTTTGTTTGTCGTTTCTAAGGTGCAGTTGCTTCATTCTCATGCTTTTTGCAGTTTGCTTTATTCTGAAATTGTACCATTGGAGAGTTCAGAAGGGCAAAGGGAAGAACGGTTCGAATTTATCCAAATTCTTTGCTTTTTCCATCTTTATCAATTCATTAGATTCTTGGATTCTTGCCTGGCCAGAGAAACATAGAACGACGAAACTTAGGGTTTTAGCTTGTGACTTTTAAAATATATCTGATAAAGAGGTAAGTATATACGAGTAAAGTTCGATATACTTATTCAAGAAAATTCTATCGTCCAATAAAGAGAAGCACAGCAGTAGTCCCATTCAATCTTAACAGTTAGATTAAGAGAGATTTAATTTCGATGGACAAGTGATTATTAGAAAAGATGGGGAACTCATGCACTTTTCACTATCAATTAAAAAAAAAAAAACACGCTACATGAGAATGATATTCTTTGACAAGGCCTCAAAAATTCAATCTCATAGAAAAAGAAATTTAAGACTATTAAAATTTCCCTTCTTATTTTCCATGGCAATTTTTTTCCATTAAAGGTTTTCGTCGGTCCAACCTAAAGAGCAATCAACCCTTTTATTCGTACCGTGATATGCAAAAGGGGATCCAAATTTATTATTAATAATAATAATAACACTATTTGTAATAATGATAATAAAAGAAACTTCTCTCTAAGCCCAAAATAATAATAAAAAGAAAAAGAAAATATGAAATTTGAGATCGAAAATCCAAATCAAAGTTCTTGATACTTCAAAAACAAGGAAACCTTTCGCTTGGCCCACTTCCATCACCAATCCACATTCGCATAAAAACCAAAACTTTGAGGTTCAATCCAACCATAAAAGCTTCATCATCCAAATCTCTGCTCACCTCATCTTTCATCTGTGCGCCCCATGGCTTGCCACATGGCAATCACAAACGCAAAGTGAAATGTCATATGTGAGCACATAAGTGAACATTATCTCAATTCTAACTTTGTATATTTATTGGATGGCTCGCGTTTTGCACAGGCATATACTTGTAAACATATCTTTACATATGTGTTTGCAATTTGCACAAATCAAATTCTAGATCAGAAAATGTAGATGAAATGTATTCGTTTCAATGAATGTTGTACAATTTCTGAGTGCAATATCGAACCATGACAAATCTATGATTCTTTCTTCTCTGCAGCACAATTCGAGGGTATTGATGGCTTAATTCAAGTCTTACCTCAAGAATTTTCAATGCTTCGAGAATTCCCTTGACTTTCCATATGTCTTCATCAATCAAAGGTGTCAAAACAAATTGAGTAGTCTCCCATTTATAGAGAGGAAGAGATCCTCATGCTTTTAACCTTATTGGCTAGTTTTTCATTTTTCATCTATGATTTTGGATTAAACAAATGTGCAATACGAGATCCTCATACTTGAACCTAATTGACTAGTTTTTCATTTTCCATCTATGGTTTTGGATTAAAAAAATGTGTAATCTAGTTCAAACTAAATGGATTTTGGACAAAATTAATCGCATTTTCCTTTTCTCCTAAACAAATTTACTTCAAATGATATAGGCTACATTTAAAATAATGAAATTTTCAAAAGAAAAGGAAAATAATTAAAACTAAATGAAATGTGAAGATGCTTGTCTCAACTAAATTGCAATTTTTTTTTTAATGTAATGTTTAAGTTTAGTCAATACTAAGTGACATATCGTTGGAACCAAAATGAGCTCATTGGGCTTCAGCAGTTGTAAAGGGAAAATCCTGGCCAATATATGGAGATTAAAAGGAAGTGGGCCGGAACACTAATAGTTAGCGAGTAATGGTTTCAAATAATGCAAAAGGGCCTTATCGAAACCGAAGAAGTAAGAATGGGAGTGGTTGCAGGAGTCAGTATGAGCAGGAATATTGGCAAGACAGGGCAATTACTAACCAGAAATTGAGACTTCCAGAATGTTGTAGATATCGAAATGGTAACCGCTAAGAGGCAGTTACCCATGGAAAAGCACTATAAATAGCCGAATATGCATGGTTGTAAGGGACCCTTGTGCCAAATCGACAATTTATTAGTATGCTTTTCAATTGTTATCTTTCATTCTACTGTACTTTTACATTCAATCGCATTTTGCATTTCTCCCATTTCCTTGTACTTTACTTTTGCCATAGGTTAGATCTGTTGCTTCCTTTCCGAAGAGACACGAGATCCCTTATAAATAATAAAATCGAAGCTCTGCCATCTTCGGTGAAAGATTTTGTCGAGGAGATATTCCCCGACGAACATCTTTTTGGCACGCCTAGTGAGACAATTGTGTTCCGCTCTTAAGAAGTGTTGATGGCAAAAACAAGGAACCAGAATAGTCGCAGGAGAGAGAACCATCCATTCTGAGATCTCTAGTCAAATAATAATAGAAGTTATCCTTCTAATTGCTTTGATTTATTTTTGAATTGAATCAATAAATAATGCATGGATTACCGTAAATAACAAAAACTATTCTTCAAATTAGATTATACTCATGTAATAAGAAATAATTTTATTTTTACTCTTATCTCAAATTCAAATGATAGGATATATATATAAAGATACTTTACCTGTCCCTATTTTTTCCTTCAAATTTAAAATCAAGGAGAGTAGTCAAAAAACATATATGTTGGAGAAGGATAATAGAAATTTGTTTGAAATTATTTTATCTTGTCTATTTCATTGGTGGAATATGAAAATACTTTCTTCTAATTCATTATTTAAATTTAAATTTAATAAATGATAGAAGTTTGAAGTTGAAAATGCTAGACTAATGCTAATTGGTCGAATATGAGCCATGTGAAATAATTATGAAATATGTCTTGCCACGTGACAATCACAAAGGTAAAGTTAAGCTCCATAGGAGCGAGTAGTTTATTAGCTGTAACTTTAACTAGAGATATGGAGAGAACTACTAATTAGCACGGAATTGTCTTCTTCATTCATGTTTCCTTGAAAATACATTTAGATTGTGGGTGAAAAAACTAGGGGGCCATCATGGGTCTTTTTCTGTGCCATGGATTGGTTAGCTTTCTTAGAGAAGTGGGGGAGTATTCTAGATTAATCACTTCTCTTTTGGAAGTTTATGTAATATTTTCTAAAGAAGTTACTGAGAAAATTATTAAAAAAAAGTCTTCAGCCTATTCCATTTATGTTAATTCAACCCCAAATCTTTCAATTTGGCCACTTGAATCATAAACCTATTGAAAATTTGCCAGTATAATTCAAGTGGTTAAATTTAACTAGAAATCGCTACCATAAATGACAACTATTCAACATGACACGGTTGGCCCTCGCATGGATAATTTTTTCTATTTTCTTTTTTTTTTTCGTTGAGTTGACCACAAGGAGGGGCTTACTGACATGAGGCAATGGTCGCCCTTGGTTGCCACAAGCGAGCCTAGGCAAGGGCGGCCCTCACATGAGACCAACCAAAAAAAGCAAAGTAAGGAAACAAATTAAAAAGAAAGAAAATAAAAGAAATAATAAAGACGAGGAAAGTTAAAAAAAAAAAAAATTCAAAAAATTGTAAAAAAATGTTTACATGAACACCAGTTGGACCATATAAGATAATGGGTATCTATGTCAGTTTATTGAAATGATTATATCGGCAAATCGCCAAAACGTTAAAGACTTAATCAGCCAAATTAAAAGGCTTATAAGTAAATTAACATAAATGTCATAAGTTTATAATTTTTTTGGTAATTATTGCAAAAGTTCCCTTTAAACTTCTCCATGAATGTGTCCTAAGATAACTAGAGGATTATAATTCTAACATGGTCACTTAGGGCCTGTTTGGCAAGTTGCCAAACAGTGAAAATTTCTATACTTTTGTTCTCGGGAGTAGATTTGGAACAGAAATCTACTTAGTAAATTTTTTGTTCCCAGTAACAAATTTGTTCCCGGAAATAAATTTGGAGTAGAATTGATAAGTAAAAAAAAGTTAATTCCTTGTTCCTGAGAACAATTTCAGAATCAAGCCAACCTATTTTCTCTATTTTCTCTTCTTTCTTCTTGTTCTTCTTCCCTCTTTCTTATTCTTCAACTGCTGCCCTCCGCCGCCATCGTCGCCGTCAGCCGCCCATAGCCGCCAGTCGCTGGCGACTGATTGGGCGAGCTCGTCGGAAGCTCGCCCAGCCATCGGCGAGGCCAATCCTCACCGGTGGCCAAGCAAGCCTTGCCTGGGTCTCCCCTGGCCGTCGACGAGGCACGGCCACGTCGAGGGCCAGCGATGCTCCGGTGAGGTCATCATCCCTCGTCTAGCTGGTCACCGATCATCTAAGGCTGACAATTGGCAACCTGAAAAAAAAAGGAAAAAGTAATAAAATTATTTAAAAATTAAAAGAAAATGATTTGAAGTAGAAATTTTGAGAACGATGCCAAACACAATTCTATTCCGAGAATTGAAATTTTGGACAGTTACTTGACGGCTTAAAATGCTTAGAAATTATTCTCGAAAATAGAATAAAAAATAATCATTTCTGATCAGAAATTATTCCCGTGAACAGAAGCGTTACCAAACGCGCCTTTATCATTTCGAATAAATTTTTTTTAATAAGGCTTAACAAGTGCCCTAATGTATTTTTCAACATTTTACATTTAAAAATCGAGAACCATTTTGAAAATTTTGTAATTGTGACATCGCTTAAAGGGTGTCAAAAACCAAATCGAAACTTGAACTGAAAATTACAAGTTTCTGGGTTTGGTTTTTGGTTCGGCTCGGGTAGCCGAAAAACAAACATTTTTTTGGTCGGTTCAGTTTGATTTAATTCGGTTACCCAAACCGATCCAAAGTAAGTTCGGTTTATAATGAGAGAGATAGAGAGACAGTTATTATGTGAGGGAGATCTTGAGTGGTCCCCACATGCTGCCCCAGGACCAACTTTTCTGTCCTCAATGCTTCATTTGACTTTCCTTTTTCTACTCCATCTCCTCCCCCAGTGTTACGACCGTGGAGTGGGTTCACGAGCCGTTCGCAATGTCCATTCTCGCTGTCCTTTTCTCCTTCGTCGTCGCCAAGCCTGTGCTAATGGCCGTGGCTGGCGACGACGTTCGCAATATCGAAAGTGAGCCAGGTAAGGGCATTGATCACGTTTCCGTGGTGGAAGATGTGAAATTCGAAGCAAGGTTGAGTTCTCAATGTTACGAGAGCGAGAAGGGAGATGCCGAGGAAGCTGGAAACTGCAAGAGGACCGATTTTTTCTAGAGATCGCTCCCACAGTACCTTCAAGTCTCCAAATCTGATCTGGAGGCGTCTCCACCAAATCGAAGGAGATGACTCTACCAACGACGACACGCCGAGGTCCTGTGCAGTGGGCAGCCGAGAGTAATGCTACCGGTGGCCGAGAGAGGGGGCTCCGTAATTGGCCGCGGTGGCGGGTGGTACTGAGGAATATTGTGATTTGCTGTTTGGTTCTGTGAATTGGGGACGAAGGCAAACGCTATTTGGTTTTCCCAATATCCTGTGCGCCACAGTGGATAAAGGTTCAAAAGAAAATACAAAAACCAAAAAACTGAACAGAATTGGTTTGAGTCTCGATTCCATTTGATTGGATTCAGATTTTCAAAAAACTCGAACCGAACTGATTTATTGACACCCCTAGTTGGACATTGCTTACTTTTATACTACCGTTTCCTGTCACATTTAGCTAAAACATATATTGGTCATCCTTTGAAAAGAACATAGAGCCACATTGGTCACGCCATAAGGTCCCATTTAGTTAATCAAAATGGGATGATTGGGCTAGAGCACAACGGTGAATAAATTATGTATTCAGTGCACCTATAGAAACTACAGAAAGCACGAGCAAAAAAGTTAGTAAAGAGATAGGAAAAGACGGAAGTTCCCGATTGAATAAGCAAAATTCTTCCGATCCATCTCACAAAAATGTAGGCATCAAATAGAGCACTTGGATCTCGGAAATAACATCACCAGCACAACCTGATGGCTTAAAACATGTTAGGCTGTGTTTGGCAGTTGGGATAAAATTCGGGATAGGATATGATTTATCCTATCTTACGTTTGGTGCTCGCTCACTCAGGACAGGATAAAGTCGGATATAAAGATGATATAGATAGGATAAAATTATCCCATGGGGGAAGTGTGATAAAGGTGGATAGGATTTCTAATGTCCATAATAGGAAAATTATTTTTCTCGAATAACAAACTTATTAAATTAACAAAATTGAAATTATATTTCAATATAAATAATACTTGAATTCTAATTTAAGAAATTAAAAATAAAAAAAAAATAGAAATTTATTTTAATTAATCCTATTTTAATTTATATATTCAACTTTAATTCTATCTTATAATAAATATTCAATCTATAAATTAAATATTTATATTTGTTATATATTTTAGGTATTTTTGTATTTTAGGTATGTTAGTACGGTTTACTATTTGATAAATTTTATTAAAGAATGATGAAAGGGGAAAAGAGAAATAATAAAGAAAATAATATAAAAAAGGAAAAATAAAATAAAAATAAATTAAGGAATAGTGTTACGAGAGATTTTCACCATCTCCATTTATGAATTTAGGTTTATTTATAATGATATGCCGTTTTATATCAAAAAAATGTATATGATATGATGTGAACATATCCGACTTTAATACTGTGATTTACCAAACAATTGATAAGATAAAAAAAAAATCATAGGATTTCATATCCTATTCTATCCAATTCTATCTCGATTAGAAATCTGGACGGCCAAACGTAGCCTTACTGTACTCTTCTCGTTAAGAAGTTGAACCTATTCAAACTCTTTAGGACGAGAACTAAAATCTTGTTTACAAATTTAGGACGTGTTTGGTAACCATTATGTTCTTGGAAACAATTTTTAATTAGAAATGATTCTTTTTTATTCTGTTCCCGAAAATAATTTCTGAGCAAAAGAACGTGTTTGGTAACTATACAAAATTTTTTATTCCGAAATAAAAAAAAAAGAACATAAATGCATTTGGTAACTGCATAAAACTTATATTCCAATTCTTTTTTAATTACCTTTTTAGATGAGTGTAAATTTGATATTGAATTCTCATGGACCACTCACCAATATAATTGTCTTCTTATGAGTGAAGATATTATATTATATTTTCTAATCTTTTCAATTTCAAAAGAATTCGAATTTAGAATTCTATTCCATTCTAAAATTCTATCAAATCATAGAAATTCTAATGATTAATTATACTAAGTAATAAAAATATTAACTAATCAATTTTTTTATTAAATAGTAAATAATAAACTATAGTATAAACTATACTAATATACCTAAAATACGTAATAAATATAAATACTAAATAATAAATTAAATATATATTCTATATATAGAAAGTATATATTTCAGAATAGAAAGAAATCAAATCATTTTTTTTTTAATTTTTAGATAATTTTATTATTTTTTTCCTTATTTTTTTTTTCTTTTCCTTTCTTTCTCCCCTGCTTCTTCTTCTTCAAGGTGGCTGGCGAACTCACTGGAGCTTCGTCAGCTCTCAGCAAGGCTATGCCTTGTCAGCCAAGCCTCGTCGGTAGTTGGGTGAGTAGCCTTGCCTAGATCTAGTGAGGCCGAGCTTGCCCAACCGCCAGTGAGACTTGACCTCACTAGGCCACCGGGAGGTCGGCCTCGCCTTGGCCGGGCAACATCGACCTTGCAGTGCCCTGACGAGGTCGAGCCCTGCTAATGGCTGGGCTGGGCAAGCCTACGTTGAGCTTGACGGGCCTCACTCTGGCTTGGCGAGCCTCCGACGAGCTCACCGGACCGATCACCGACGACGAAAGGCAAATGGCGGTGGCGGCGGCGGCGGCGACGACAAATAAAGAAGAACAAAGAAAAGAAAAAGAGAAAATAGGTGCTTGATTCTAGAATTGTTCTCGGGAACAAAGAATCAACTTTTTTTTACTTATCGATTCTGTTCCAAATCTACTTTTGGAAACAAAAAAAATAGAAATTTGTTCCCATGAACAAAAATTTTACCAAACGCATTTATGTTTCAAATCTACTCTCGGGAACAAAAGAACATAAACAAACACTATTTGGCAAGTTGCCAAACAGCCCCTTAGTATCTAATGCTTTTTCTTTGTCGGTTGTATAAAAGCCCTACCTGCTTGAATTGCATATCTACAAATGTAGCAATGAATATTGTCATTTGAGGAAAATAATTTTCTTATTAATCATTTAGGAATCAATTGCATAGAAAATTAGGAACTCACCTTGGTCCCTAAACAAAAATAATTTTTAATCAATTTGCATAAAATTTTAGGAGCATTCATCATTTAGATAAATTCATTGCATTTAATTGGACTGGCGATGGATGGTGCAGATCTTAATTATCTGATTGAGCCCGTAAAACAAGGAAAGTCGGCCAGCCCATGGAGGAGTAGTGGCCGAAATCCACAAAGCCTAGAGAGGTTTTAAGCTTGAATTGAATTAATTTTAGCCCACAAGCTGGAATTAGTAAAAGGATTTGAAATTGAAGACCATTACTTGAATGAAGCCTTAATTGAGCCCATAAAGAATGAAATTCGGCCAAGCCCATGCAAACTAAGGGTTGGCAGAAATTTATAGAACAAAGTGGGGAAGGACACTTGTTGAGCTTTAATCAAGATTAATTCAGCCCATTAGAGTTTAATTAGAATTAGGCCTTAGGTTTTTAGAGTCCATTACATTCTCGTATAATCAGAATTAGACCTTCTTGGTTAATACTACATAAACACATGGAAGTCTCATAATTCTAGGTCGGCAATTCAGAAATTAAGAGCACATAGAGAGAAACACTTGGAAAAAATAAAAAGAGAGAGAGTGAGAAGGAGAAGCCCTTGGCCGAGCCCTACTCCCAGCCACACCGGGTCCTTGACCGAGCCCTGCTCTCGGACGCACCTGGTCCCCGGCCAAATCCTACTCCCAGTCGCGCCCTCCAGTAATTCGAGATGACAATGCTACTATCCCTGCCCCGTCCTGCGACGATCGACGCAGCTACTTCCTCACAGATTTCTCCATCATCGCCCATCCTTGCTAGATGCCGTGAAAACAGCTCCAACGTTAACGATGTCGCTGCCCTGATCCGAGAAGCCCTGTAGCGGCGACGATGAGCTTGCCCTGTATTCTTCCGCACCGCAATACCTCCTTGCTCTGGTGACGTTGCTGTTGACGACACCCTTGCCGCACGACCAGCCGAGCAGCATCTGAGTCGCCCCTGTTGCCACCCTACTCCTCCAGTTCAGCCCCCGGCGAAGCTGCGACAGCCTTGCAGACCTTGCTGCTCCACCATCCAGCCACGGCTGCCTCTCAATCATCGTTATTTTCCTGTTTTTGCAAATTGTCGACCACCGACACAAGTTCTCCATCGATCACCCAGCAGCGAGCCATCCTGAGTTGCTGCCCCACCATGAGCACCATACCGAGTCCATTGACGGCCGTGAGCCAAGCACTTCCACCGTCACGAGCGGTCTTCACTCACGGCCACACCGAGCAACTTGGACCACCGTCTATCACCACACCGCCAGCCACCACTTCGTGATCCGTCTTCTGCTATGTTTAAATTTGGCAACATTATTACCGAATTAGGTAATTATCATATCCGAATTGATTTCCCCGAGTTTATTTCCTAATCTGAGTGATTGTGATCTGATGGGCATATCTTTGGGATTTTTAGGCAATCGTCCAAATTAGGAAAGTTTTCTAATTCAACAATGTGCCCATGGTCGACAATCCGATCTCTTTCTCAAGATATGATTCTCAACCACACGGAAAAACAGCCAATCCTATCCTTGAGCCATAAGATAATGATTTTCAGTTTTATTTGCGACCAAATTTGAGTCAATTTAAATATAATTAGATATTTGCAATGAATCTTATCTTCATTTGATTATTCCTTAAATGAAAAATACAAAAAAAAAAAAAATGTACATTAGATTAATATAGATTTTTCTAGATAATCTTGGATGTTTAGGGTAGATATTAAATAATATTTCCTAAACTATATGAACACCAACCGAGTGAAACTCAACTAAATCTAATCCTAAGACCTAACTACCTAATTAAGGCTTGCATTTTCATATCTTTCATCATTACTTTTTTACGTAGTTAATTTTTTTCGTATTTTTTTTTTCATCTGTCTATATTTCTTCCTTCTTCCGGGGTCCTCCTTTCCCCGAATCCACGAGCCTTCTCCACTCTCTAGCCTCTCTTATGCTTTTCATTTCACTGAATGCCTCCATGAAAGCATTGAACGACATCCAGGCAAAATCTAATCAAAGCTGCGCCCATTTTATTTGGACCATTCACAGTCAGCCATCACTTTCATTATCTTCAACCCATCGACATACAGGCAGCATGTCCACACTGCTTTCCATGGATTTTTCCAGTGACCAAGAACTCCAGTTCTCCAATTTTTCTCGGCGGCGACATCCCCAATCACCGCAAATACGCACATAGCATAAAACACAACATTACTCAACGACAGAGATGCATACTTTATACATTGATCTATACACGGCAGAGAAGTTAATGAAGTGAATTAGGGTCGAAAACTAACTGCGCGCATGAAAACGAGGCAGGACAGCATTTGGAGGTTTTGGCCATAGTATAAACCACAATAGAAATCGATGAAATCAACAGCAACATCATGATTTAAGTAGTTTCAGGCTCAAGAAGATGCCTCTTAGTTGCGTATGCAATTTCATTCAAGCATTTTCATAAACACATGGGGCGTGAATAATGACTATTCTGTTTCTCTGTTTCTGGGAATAAGTTTGGAACAAAAATCCGTTTTGTAACATAATTTCATTTTTTTTTTTACTTTCGAGACAAATTTTTAGCTCAAAATTATGTTTGGAACAAAAATATGATAAGTAGATCTTTTCTACTTTTTTATTTCTGGAATATAAACAAAAATAAAAACTCCTCTCATCATGTATGCTAGCCAATCGCCGCCCTCCGCCAAATAGCTCTTGATGACTGCTACCTTCCGTAAACCATCGCTCGTGGCCCAGAAATTTTAAGTCCTATCAAATGAATTTCTATTTCATGAACATAAATTTTGTGTTGTTATCAAACACGCAACTGTACTAAGAAACTCGTCCAAGAAATAAAAATAGAAAAATCTATTTCTCGCCAAAAACAGAGCCTAAGAACATAATGGCTATCATTCGCGCTTTGATGATCAATTTCTCTCATGGGCTTGGGCCTTGGACCAAATTGAGTTAAGGCTGAAGCTTAAATTTATTTTAAATTCGACGGGCTTGGCGGTGTTGGAACAAATCAAAACCGGGCTATGTGAATCGGGCTCGGCGGTGGACACTTCAATGAGTTGAAATTGATGGATTTGGTGGATCTGAGCCGCGATTGGCTAAAAGCTGCTCTTGTGGGCTGCGCAAATCAAACCAAGACTGAATTGAGCCTTTGTTTTTTTTTACTCATTAATTATATTTTTCATTTCTACATAAATGCATGCTCGGTCTGTCGGCATGTGTATACAAACACATCCAATCCATGTATTATTGTCTTGAGGAAAGAACCGTCGCTGATTGTCTGTTTATGAACACATCCTGTACATATATTTGCCATCATGGCAATTTGTTAACTATGCCGAGCACAGTGACTTCAATGTCAAACGTAAATGAATCCTTCACGCGTTCTCGAACCGTTTTCAGAGGCATGAAAGACGGCCAACCCCAGTACGTGATGGAGCTACTGAACGATTTAGTACAAGCTGCAAATTAGCAAAGACAAGCAAGAGATCAGAAAATTATAATTGAAAAATATGGGAGATTTCAGCAGTTTCTAACAATAGAGCTACATGAACAAATCAAACTCGGTCCTCACTAACAGGTGCAATTTAATTAACATTGAAATTGGAATTACTCTGGACTTTCTGTTTACAATGGCATTGAAGTGGAGCGCTCATCCACTAACGAGGATAAACACTTACCTTCCGGCTGATGGAGTACAATGCCGTTTTTGTCTTTCAACCGAATGATGAATCTCACGTTCACTTTCTGACCAGAAGCCAATTTGTCCGGATCAGCTAAAACGAGAAACATCGAAAGGTTTTTGCCCCTGTTAACTAAATCACCCCTCGGGCATACGCGCACCTTCCTGTGAAAAGACTGAAAAGACTGATAAGTAGATAGGACGAACAATCACTAATAAAAAACAACAGTTTATCATTGAAAATAAGTTCACAAATAGTAGCTACCATTCATGGACTCCAATAGTGAATGCTTCAGTATGCATATAAGTATCCCCCAAGTCTGCGAAACGCGATATCACCCATTCTTCAGTGAACGATGTGCAATCCTTTTGCGTCGTCACACATTCGCCAACTCCTGAACTCTTGATGACAAAAACCTCCACTCCGAAGACACAGGTGTCGTCCACAAGGTACCCATTTGATGGGTCTGCGAAAATTTTCAACGGCAGATATCTCGGAACTCCCCATTCGACTTTTGATGCGTGAAACCTCGTGACTCTCCCTTGAAATTCATGAGCAAAGATTTGTCGAATCAATATTAGTGTTCATAAGGTGACAATATCTTACCTTTTGCTGTCATTGCTGAGCTTTTTACCTTGTTTAGTTAAATATCTATCGCAGATTTGATCATACAAAGAAAACCTGATGGTCGAGTGAATCGCCCCACCAGGTTGGAAAGGACTAGTCCCAGAAACCGCCAGATATATGGAGATGTGATCTTCACCATTTCGGCTCTTGTCTCCATTGGGATAGAGGATCAGTTTCCTATAGAATCGAGATGCTTTCGTGAATTCGAGCACAAAACGTACATGGAGAATTTCCTGTTCTGAATTGAAAGTGATTATTCTTAGAATTTGTGAGGTTTCTACAGCTTCTGATTGCTGCTGAATCAACATTAATTTTCACAACAATCTCTTGGATCATAAAAAAGATTACCTTATTCTATATGAATCTACAAAACTACAGAGGGTTCAAACATTAGATTCTTAGGCAGTAACAGAAATTTAATGCTTGTAAAGTATTTAAAACATCTTCTGGAAGAAAGGCTCAAATTTAGAGCATAGCCATAGGATTCCGTATAACGAACAATCTCTCCAAAAGTTGATTAACCGGTTTTTTGGCCAGCGATGTTGAACCGCAGTGTGCAGTTCTTTTAATGCCTCTGAATGTGAAAGTGTGAGGGGGAGACTAGAGAGAAGAGAAATGAACCATTTATAGCCTCCTGCTTCGAACTCGTTTGATTCATACTTCTCCTTGTAGTTCTTTGCGAACAAAGAGAAAGACTCAATCCTGAGCACATAATGCGCTGGTGCAACATCTCTAATCTCCTCCGACAATACTGCATCGACCAAAACTAGAAAAAGCCAATCAACCAGCAAGTTCTAATCGTTGCTTCAAGCCCCAGTGCAAATTATATCCGAGCCTCCAAGTAATTCTTGTAGCAATTGAAAATTTCCATGTACATTGACATTCTTTTACCACAAATAAGAGAAACTCATGCAATACATGAACTATATGGGGTTATATGTGAGGGAACATACCGAGGTCAGCTTCTTTGTATATCTTGAAAGAAGTCATTTTCAAAGTTGGAGATTTTCAACTCGATCCGAAGTTTCAAATGTTGATTGAATGATGGTAATCAATGAAGATTATTTATATTAACAGTTTTTGTTCTTCGTTTCCAAGATGCAGTTGCTTCGTTCTCTTGCTTTTTGTAGGTTGCTTGATTCTGAACCTGTACCATTTGGAGTTGAGAAGGGCAAGGAGAAGAACGGTTTGACGCTATCCAAATTCTTTGCCTTTTCCATCTTTATCAATTCACCAGATGCTTAGATTCTTACCTGGCCAGAGATAAAAGGACGAAATTTTTTAGCTTGTGACTTACAATATATATTTGATAAAAGTTAAGTACATGCGAGAAAAGTTCGATGTACTTTTCCAGGGAAATTCCATGGTCTGGTATGGAAAAGCACCGCAGCAGTCCCGCCCAACCATAGCCGTTAGATTAAGAGAGAATAAATTTCGACGGATGAGTGATATTTAGAAAATATGGGAACTCTTGCACGTTTAAGGAAATTATCAATTATAAGATCATCGATTTCACTAACAATTAAACAAAATCACGATATATGAGGATGATTATTTATTGACAGGGCCCCAAAATTTAAGCACGAGACTAGGAGTAGAAGAAATCTAAGCTGCTTCCCATGCTTTTTACTCTCAATTTCTATTAAAGTTTCCCTTCTTATTTTCCATGGCAATTTTTTCCGCTAAAGTTTTTCCATTGGTCCAACAAGAAGAAATCAACCCTTTTCTTCATATCATGATCCCAACAACAACAACAACAATAATAATAATAGAAACTTCTCTCTAAAGTCCAAAAAGAAAAATACAAAATTCGAGATCGAAGATGCAAATTAGAATTCTTGCTACTTTAAAGGGAAAATTGTCCAAAAAAGTCCTAAATCTATTGCAGTTTTGCTAATTCAGCCCTAAACATTTTTATTGTGTCAATTAAGTCCTTAAGATTTTCAAGTTTAGCCAATTGAGTCCATTATGATAATTTTGATTAGAAATCACTGACGTGGATGCCGGTCATCCTATGTGGCATGTCCAGCAATGACGTGAATAATTTTTTAATAATATTTTAATAATTTGTTCGAATTTTTAATAATTTTTTATTTTCCCTTTTTTTATTTTCTTATCTTTTCCTTCTTTACTTTTTCCTTTTTCCCTCGGCTAGCCATCATTGAGCCTCATCAATGGCCGGCAGAGGTCACTAGCCTCGCCTGAGGCCGGGATCCATTGGTCATCAACCAAGCTTGACGATGGCCGGTGAAGGGAAAAGGGAAAAATTAAAAAAGAAAAGAAAAGAAGAGAAAAGGAGAAAAAAAAAAGTAAAGAAAGAAAAGAGAAGAAATGAAAAAAGGGAAAATATAATAATAATAATAATGATGATGATGATGATGATGATGATGATGATGATGATGATGATGATGATGATGATGATAATAATAATAATAATAATAATAATAATAATAAATTCAAAAAATATTAAAATATTATTAAAAATTGTCCACGTCCGAATGGACTCAATTAATAAAACATGAAAATATATGTGAATTGAAATAATTAAAAGAGTTAAAGACTATATTGAGGAAAGTATAATAGGTTTAAGACTTTTTAGATAGAAGGAAACCTTTTGCTTCACCCACTTCCATCACCAATCCGAGTTCGCACAAAGAACCAAAACTTTGAGGTTCAATCCCACCATAAAACCTTCATCATCCAAATCTTTTCTCATCTCATCTTCGTCTCTACGCCACATGTCTTGCCACATGGTAATCACAAACGCAAAGTCATATGTCATATGCAAGCACATAAGCAAACATTATCTCAATTTTAACTTTAACCATATATTTATTGGATGGCTCGCGCTTTGCACAAGTGTAAACTCGTAAACATATCTTTACATATGTTTTCACGCAAATCAAATTCTAGATAAAAAAATGTAGATGAATTGTATTCGTTTCAATAAATGTTGTACAATTTCTTATTGCAATATCGAAACGTGAAAATGCTATGATTCTTTCTTTTCTTGATCATAATTCGAGGGCTTTGATAGCTTAATCCAAGTCGAATCTCATGATTTTTCAATCCTCCAGGAATTCCCTTGACTTTCCATATGTCTCCGTCGATCAAAGGTGTCAAAACAAATGAAGGAGTCTCCCATTTACAAAGAGAAACGGGCCCTCGTACTTGAACCTAATTGGCTAGTTTATGATATTCCATCAATCTAGTTCAAACTAAGTCGATTTTGGACAAAATTATTTACATTTTCATTTTTTGCTAAACAAATATGCCTTAAATGATATATGCTACATCTAAAATTAGCGAATTTTTAAAAGAAAAGGAAAATAATTAAAACTAAATGAAATGTGAAGATGCTTGTCTCAACTAAGTTGCAATATTTTTCATTTCAATGTAATGTTTAAATTTAGTCACTATTAAGTGATTTTTATTCAAATATAATAATAGTTATCCTTCTAATTGCTTTGATTTATTTTTGAATTGAATCAATGAATAATGTATTGATTCCCGTAAATAACAAAAACTATTCTTCAAATTAGATTATTACTCATGTAATAAGATAAATTTTATTTTTTATTTTATTTCAAATTTAGGAGATATGCTATGTATTTAAAGATACTCTGTCTATATCTGTTCTTTTTTCTTCAAATTTAAAATCAAGGAGATTAGTCGAAAGAGATAAATGTGGGAGAAGGATAATAGCAACCTGTTTGAAAATATTTTATCTTGTCTATTTCATTGGTGGAATATGAAAATACTTTCTTTTAATTCATTTTTTAAATTTAAGTTTAATAAGTGATATAAGCTTGAAGTTGAAAATGCTAGACTAATGCTAATTGGTCGAATATCAGCCACGTGGAACAATTATGACGTATGTCTTGCCATGTGACAATCACAGAGGTAAAGTTAAATTCCATATGTACAGGAGCGAGTATTTTATTAGCTCTGGCTTTAACTATAGAGATGGGAAGAGTAACTAATTAGCACGGAATTGTCTTCTTCATTCATGTTCCCTTAAATATACATTTAGTTCGTGGGGGGAAAATTACTGGGCCACCATGCTCTTTTTTTGTGCAATGGATTGGTTAGCTTTCTCTGAAAAGCTAGGAAGTATTCTAGAAAAATCACTCCTCCTTTGGATGTTCATGTAAAATTTTGTGAAGAAGTTAGGAAAATTAGCAAAAAAATTGTAAACCTATTGACTGATTTCAATTTAACCCTAAACATTTTAATTTGATCAATTGAATTATAAATCTTTTGACAATTTGCCAATATAGTCTTCTAGCTAATTTTGGCCGAAAATCGCTTACATGAACACTGACTATCCAACATTTAGGACTTTTTTTGTAATTATCCTAAAAGTTACCTTTAAACTTCACCATGAAGTTGTCCAATAGTATTCTAGAAATTAGAAATAACACTATTCAAAATGTTTTAGCAACTAGAGGGTTATAACTTTAACATTGTTGCTTATCATTTCAAATTGAAATTTTTAATAAGGCTTAACAAGTGCCCTATGGTACTTTTCAGCATTTTACATCTAAAATCGAAAACTATTTTGAAAAATTTTGGGATTGTGACAATGCCCAACTCCTTGGTCGTTGCCTACTTCCTTTCAGACAATAGTTTCGCCGTCACATTCAACTAAAACATAAATTGGTCATCCTATCAAGAAAAACAAAGAGACATAGGTCACCCCATAAGGACCCACTCGGTTAATCAAAATGGAGTGGTTGGTCTAGATCAAAACGGTGAATAACTTAAAGCAGGAGCAAATAAGTCAGTCAAGATGCAGGAAAAGAAGGAATTTTTCGATTGAATGAACAAAACTCTTCCAATCCATTTCACAAAGAGCACTCGGATCTCGAAAATAACATCACCAGCATCACCTGAGGGCTACATTGGATTGTACTATGATCGAGAAGTTGAACCTATTCAGACTCTTTAGGATGAGAACTAGATTTTTGTTTACAAACTTAGTATCTAATGCTTTTTCCTCATCCATCATATAAAAGCTCTACCTGCTTGAACTGCAGATCCGCAAATGCAGTGACGAAGGCTCCGTCAGTCATTTTGATTCCAAAGGTGACGCCCACTCGGGCTTTGAATCTAGAGGGGAAAGTGAAAAATAACGAGTCTAGGACACATGGAGTGCCAGAACTTGGCACAATGGGATACTTAAGTGTCAAAAATTAGAAAAGTGATACGTAAGTGCTAAAATTAGAGCAAAATGGATAAGTTAAGTGCTAACGGCGAGAAAATCCGGCCAAAACACTGATGTGGTGATTTTTCGGTGAGCTAAGTGTAAAACGATGTCGTTTTACATGCTGACATGGATAAATAATTAATATAAAAATTAATTAAATTAAATTTAAAACCAAATTTAAAAAAAAAAAGAAAAGGAGGAAGAAGGCAGCCGGTGGCTGAGGGCTCAGTCCCCGCCGTCGCCACCTCCCTACCATTTAGTGGAAAGAGTTATGGCGTAACCAAGTTTCACATTCAAGCTCCACGTTGCGAACGGCTTAAATAATCGCTTTGTATATGCGATTTATTAGCACGTAGGTATCGTTTTATTAACAAATAAGCATAGTTCAATTGAGTCCTTAGTTAGAGTAGCATATTACTTGGATTTGATATCGTTTTCAATTAATTGTTAGGAATATGAGTACATTGGCTTGAGTAATCACTGTAGGTTGATTTTTAGCTTTTCTAGGTGAGTGGTGCTATCTCTTTTAAAATTTTGTAAACTCATGTTTTCAAATGATATATACTTAACATGTTATGAGATATGAACAAGCATGTTTGTTACGTAAAATTTGGATTGGGTAATTGCCACGTTTTGGTATTTGTGAATGGTGCAAGAACTAGTTGGTGGAAAAAAAATATTCTGTTTGAGGAACAAAGTTGAGAAATATTATATATTATGGGTTCGCGAAACCTTTTTATGATTTTTTTTTTTTGATTTTGAGAATGTTTTATGAAAAATATTTTTGATGGATAAGTTGAGTTGCAAAAACTTTTAATGATATATGAAATGATTTATGGATTTGGCTTTATGGATTGGTATTGATGCTCAATATAATTATGAGCCTAGTGAGGGGCTTGTAAGTATGTGCATACTAGTTTAGGATATTATTGTAGGTCAAGCCACCGGCTAATAATAGGTGGAGAGCTAATCAATGAGGGAATCTTGGTCGTTTTATCGTAAATTAGATATTTGAGCATGAGTTTGGTCAATGGAATAAACCATTGACACGTGATTTGAGTTTGGTCAATAGATTGACATGTGATTAAGATTAGTCGATGAAATGGACCATTAACATGTGATTAAATGAGAGTAATCAATGAAATAGACCATTGATAGTTGATTTGTTACGTTGAATTGATCTTATTATTGATTTATAAGTAAAAGGGTCCGTTGTAAAGATATTATTTACTTTTGATATATTGCAAATATAATACTCTAGCTTTGGGATTGATGAATGGTAATATCATGTTTATAAAGGAGCATAGTAAATGTTTGGTTTGCTTAGAAGAGATGTACTACTTACGAAGTTGTGGTTGCTCACCCCTCTATTTTCCAATCTTGTTCAAGTTCTTCAACTAACGTCAAGTAGTATGAGGGCGATATCAACGATAGGACTTTTGGGAGTTGGATTATGATTGTTTGAGGTTGTGTTTTTCGGATGGAAGGACGGACGTGCCATTCCCCATTGTTGATGGTTTTGGGATGTGACAATTGGGTTCAGATCTCCTTCGACAGCGATCTGCCATCCGCAAATTTTTTTTTTCAAAAGTCAACCACTTTGTCTCTAGGATGCTTGCTGTTTTAGTAAATAACGAGTCCCTTTGACTCATCTTAGAGGGTTTGTTTTGGTCGGCTTGATTCTACTTGGTATACAAAGAAGATTTAGCCACATTAATCCTTGTATTCTTTGATAAGCTGATGATATCTCACAATTTAAATGGATCGAGTTGTTAACACCTTGCACTTTCAGCTCTACAAAAATCTGACCAGAAGCAGAGATGCCTGTAGAGAACTTATTGCGTGATCACATCCGATCCATGTATTAATGTTTATAAACACATATAGTTACATATATTGCTGTCATGGCAATTTGCTAGTTGTGCCGAGCACCTTGACTTCGGCCTCAATGACCCATAAATGATCCGTTTGGCATTGCCGGACTGTTTTCAATGGCATGAAAGATGGCCAACTCCATTCGCATGCGGAGCTACTGAACCAACTGGTAGCAACTGCAAAGCAATGATGGTTATTCATGTTGCCGAGAAGTTATTCATGTAGCAATTGAAAATTTCTATGCACACGGACATTCTTTTTATCACAAATAAGAGAGAAACTCCTGCAACACATGAACTATAGGGGGTTATATTTGAGGGGACATACCGGGATTGGCTTCTCTGTATATCTCGAACGAAGCCATTCTCACTGTTGAAGATTTAACTTGATTCGAAGTCTCGGGGGTTTGATTAAATGATGGTTGTAGAGGTAATCAATGACGGTTATTTATCATGGCAGCTTTTGTTCTTCGTTTCCAAGGTGCAGTTGCTTCATTCTCTTGCTTTTTGCAGGTTGCTTCATCCTGAAATTGTACCATTTGAGAAGGGCGAGGGGAAGAACGGTTTGACTCTATCCAAATTCTTTGCTTTTCCATCTTTGTCAATTCTTCACTAGATTCTCGAGTTCTTGCCTGGCCAGACAAACATAGAAGGACGAAACTTTGGGCTTTAGCTTGTGACTTTCAATATACATTTGACAATACGGCAAGTATATACAAGTAAAGTTCGATATACGCATTCAAGGAATCTCTATGGTCCAATATAGAAAAGCATGGTAGCAGTCCCATTCAATCTTAGCCGTTAAATTAAGAGAGAATTAATTTCGATGGACAAATGATTGTTAGAGAAGATGGGAACTCATTCACGTTAAAGGAAAATTATCAATTATAAGATCATCGATTTTGCTATCGATTAAAGAAAATCACGATATATGAGGATGATTATTCATTGACAAGGCCCCAAAAATTTAATTGCGAAACTAGGGGAAAAAAAAATTTAAGCTGCTTGCCATGCTTTTTCTTATCAATTTCTTGACCATACTGCTATAATTTCCCTTTTTATTTTCCATGACAATTTTTCCACTAAAGTTTTTCGTCAGTCCAACCTAAAGAACAATATACCCTTTTCTTCGTACCGAGATCTGCAAGAGTGCACTCAAATTTAATAACAATAATGATATTTTTCATCTTTCGTATTTATATTAAAGACGGAGATAAACGAACTAACAAAGACGGAGATAAATGAACTAACCCGTAGAAATTAACCTGATATAAACTCCACTAAGATATTTTTAATATTTCTTACTTTTATCATTTTTTAATACTTTTATCGAATTTCCTTTATCCTGCTACCTATTTCATCAAGAGAAAAACTATCTAAAATCCAAATTGCCTTAATAATCATGAAATGCAATTTCCTAAACTATGTGAACGCCAATTGAATGAAACTCAACTAAATCTAAACCTTAGACCTACCTAACTAGGCGTGCATTTTCCTATCTTTCATTATTATTTTTCTGTTATTACTTCTTTCCGTAGTTAAATATTATTTTCTATTTTTGTTTTTTTTATTTGCCTATTTTCCTTCTTTCTTCTTCGGTTTTCTTTCCCAGAATCCACGAGCCCTCACGACTCTCTTACCTCTCTTATGCTTTTCCTTCACTGAATACCTCCATGAAAGCATCGAACGACATCCAGGCAAAAAGCACAAGAAACATGTATGTTGAGTGACCCTCTCGGTAATTACTCTTCTCAGTTTTTTATTTATTATTATTATTTTATTTTTTTGAGATGCAAACAACAATCACAAATTAAAATCTAGAAAAAATACTTAAAAACTCATTTGGTTGGACAACATTACTCTATGACAGAGATTCAGGCTTTATACATTGATCCACACACGGCCGAGAAGGTAACAAAGTCAATCAAGATTGAAGACTAAATGTACGATGAGACCAGAGATAGAAATGGATGAAAACAACATCATGGATTAAGCAGGCTCAGGTTCAGGAGGATGCTTTTTAGTTGTGTATGCAATTTCATTCAAGCATTTTCACAAACATTTGGTGATCGGTTTCTCTAACGGGTTTGGGCCCTGGACCAAATTGAGTAACGGCTAAGCTTAAATTTATTTTTATATATTCGATGGGCCTAGGTAGTGTTGAAACAAATCAAAACCGGCCTATGTGAATCGGAACACACGATGGACACTTCAATCAATATAAACTGATGGATTTGGCGGATCTGGGCCACGATTTGGGCTTCAAGGCTGCTCTTGTGGGCTGCAAGATCGGACCAAGACTGAATTGAGCCTTTGTTCTTTTTACTGGTTATTTATTTTTTTCATTTCTACATAAATGTACACCCGATCTATCGACTAAAATGCATATGTCAATAAACACATCCAATCCATGTATTATTGTCGTGAGGAAAGAACTGCCGGTGATTGTCTGTTTATGAACACATCTAGTACATATATTTGCCATCATGACAATTTGCTAACCACCGTGACTTCGGCCTCAATGACGCATGGATCATCCTTCACGCTTTCTTGAACCATTTCAGAGGCATGAAAGATGGCCAACCCCATTCCGAGATGGAGCAACTGAACCATTAAGTGCGTTTGGTTCAACATTCCCAATGGGCTTTCAGCCTCCAAAGCCCATTGGGGAAATGTTAGACTGTTTGGCAACTATTTTGAAGTAACTTTCAAGTGAAAGCTGTCATTGAGAAGGCTGAAAGTCTAATGCTAGTAGGGACTAGCTTTGAGCTTTCAGCATTTGACTAAATGCTGAAACTTTTTTTTCTTCCAAAACTATCCTCACTCATTCTTTAACTTTCTGATTTTGCCCTTGTTATTACTTTTTTAAATGCCAAAATACTGCTAAAAAATCAAATATATATAAAATGCTAAAAAAATTAAATATATTTTGGTCTTTTTTAAAAAAAATTATATATTTGATTTTTTTAGCACTATTGTCAAAATTTATATTTAAAATGTTGCATACATTATTTTTTTCAATTTTAAACAATAAAAAAATTAAAAAAAAAATCCAACGAAGGGTTTAGTCTTTTAAAAAAAAAATTATATATATGTATTTGATTTCTTAGCATTATTTTCAAATTTAAAAAAATAAAAATGAAAATTTTTGACCAAGGATTTGGACTTTTTTTTTTTATATATATATGTATTTGATTTTTTTAGTATTATTGTCAAAATTTATATTTAAAAAAGTTTCATACATTATTTTTTTCAATTTTAAACAATCAAAAATTTAAAAATTCTGATGAAGGGTTTGGTCTTTTTAAAATATATATCTATATATATGTATTTGATTTTTTAGCATTATTTTCAAATTTATATTTAAAAAGTTGCATACACTATTTTTTTTTTTCAATTTTAAACAAATAAATATTAAAAAAATTTGACGAAGGATTTGGTCTTTTTTTTTTGCATTATATATATATATATATATGTATTTGATTTTTTTAGCATTATTGTGAAAATTTATATTTAAAAAGTTCCATACATCATTTTTTTTCAATTTTAAGCAAATAAAAATTAAAAAATTCAGATGAAGGGTTTGGTTTTAAAATATATATATATATATATAGATGTATGTATGTATGTATTCAAGTTTTCTAGTATTATTGTCAAAATTAATATTTAAAAAGTTGCATACATTATTTTTTTCAATTTTAAACAAATAAAATTTTAAAAAACTAATATTATTCACCCAAAGAGCTTTTCAAATGTGTTTTCTACCAAACGGCATTTCTCTCAAAGTTGCTTCTCAAAGCATAATTTACCAAATGGCTTTTGCATTTGCCTAAAGTCCTTTAGGCTAAATTGCTTTGCATTTTCCTAATGAGCTTTCAAAATACTGAACCAAACGCACCCTTAGTAAGAACTAGAAAGTTGCAAAGACAAAGCAAGAGAGCAGAATATTACAATTGGGAAATATGAGAAATTTTAGCGGTTTCTAACCGTACAGACTACATGGACAAATCGAATTTGGTCCTTACTAACAGCCTAACAGGTGCAATTTAATTAGCGTTGTACTTTGGAATTACTCTGGACTTTCTGTATACAATGGCCTTGAAGTGGCTCATCCACTTATAAGGACAAACACTCACCTTCCGGCTGATGGAGTACAACATTGTTTTGGCTTTTTCAACCGAATGAGGAACCTCACGTTCACTTTCTCACCGGAAGCCAAATTTTCTGAATTATATAACTAGAGAAACATCGAAAGGTTTTTGCCCTTGTTATCCAAATTACCACGAGGGCATACCCACACCCTCCTGTGAAAAGATTGAAAATAGTGATAAATAGATAGGACAAACGATAAATCAACAAAAACAGAAGTTTATCATTGAAAGGAATTTCGTAAATAGGAGCTACCATTCAAGGACTCCAATAGTGAACACATCAGAGTATCGATATTCAGCCCCCAAAAAGCTTGGGAGGCTCGATATCTTCCATTCATAAGTATACGGTGTGCTCTCCTCCAGCATCCTCACACGTTCACCAACTCCCGAGCTCTTGATGACGAAAACCTCAACTCCGAAGACATAGGTGTCATCCACCAAGTACCCATTTGACGGGTTGGTGAAAATTTTTAATGGTATGTAAAAACTTATATAACCTCTTTTATATCTTTTATTTGTAGGCCTTCCTCCCTATCCATAAAATTGAACCTCCCCATTGGGCTTTCAACGCATGAAGCCTCGTAACTCTCCCTTCAATTCACAAGCGAAGATTCGTCGATTCGACATTAGTATCTAGAAGGAGACAAATATCTTACCTTTTGCTGTCATTACCGAGCTTTTTACCTTGTTCAGTTAAATATCTATCGTGGATTTGATCGTATAAAGAGAAGCTAATGGCCACGTGAATCGCCCCACCAGGTTGGAAAGCACTGGTCCCAGAAACTGCCAGATATATGGAGATGTGATCTTCACCATTTCGGCTCGTCTCCATTGGGATACAAGATCAATTTCCTGCAAAATCAAGATGCTTTTGTGAATTTGAGCCTTGAACGTACATGAAAAGTTCCTGGTTATGAATTCGCAATAATTATTCTTAGAACTTGCGAAATGCTACAACTTTTGATTGCTGAATCTGTAGAAAATTATTCACATAAATAAATAATTAATAAAAAACAATTGGACCCATATATAACTGTAAAACACCAAAATCAATAAGCATAGTAGAATTAAAATGTACTCGTTTGAGCCATTACTTTACTTGAAGAAAAATAGATCAACCTGATAATCAAAGATCTATTGGAATGTCATATCTTCCTCTCTGTGACCTATTTTAGTATAGCAACTTTTAAGTGAATTAAGCAACTGATAGGTATAACCTACAATTTTAAAGGCTAAAGAGGGGACATAACAAACCTTAATCAATAGCGTATCAACTAGGTCCCTCCTATTATGGGTTTCAGTTAAACACGATTACCAACACTTTACTGCTCAACTAGGCCCGTTATTAATAGATGCCAATACCCAATTTAATAAGATCACTCAAGGGTTTAACAAATATTAGAATATCCATTAACCCAATTATCTAAAATAGAAAATCAATTAATTAATGTAAGCTCATATTATAGGAAATTTCCAACATTCTCCCATTTAGGCTACATTAATTAACTTATTTTTATTTTGAAAAGATTTTATATTGAAAACGACACTACCGGGTTAATAATTGAAAATTTTGTTTTATGTGGCCACAACTTTAAAAAATAATATTCCAATAACGGCATCTCAAAACCAATCTAATCCTATATAACCTCAATGTAGGATTATGGAGATCAATACGTTAAAAAATACTGCAACACATGACATTCCATAATCACATATAATAATCGTTGTATTTTCATGGATCATGGGCCTAGTAGTGTAGAAAGAAATAGTGTCAACATGTGATTAAAATATACACTATTTCTTATCGGTCATCAATGTAATTTATGAACGACATGAAACTGCACTAGCGCAATTTTTAAACAACATAAAATTGCATGACTATGTCACAATCTAACATGAGATCTCATAATTAGTAACATCTAGTTTTCCTTAAACTAAAGTTTGTTTAAATATACTGTTTTATATTTCTATTTCTCAGTCAATAGGAGAAAAGATAACAATAGAATCAACAATGATGATCATTGAAAATAAATGCTTTAATAGACATCATGAAATTATTATTAGTTTGCATATAACTATAATATCCAGAAATACAAATTATATGGCTCTAACTAACAAAATAAATCAAAAAAAATCCAAAACATCCATATTCTTTACATATTCTTTAAACAAAATAGGTCGTAAGCTTTTTATTAGAGGATCAGCCAACATGGACTCAATTATGATATTTTCGATCATAATGTCACCCTTTTGGACCAAGTCCTTAACAGTATAATATTTGATCTCCATGTATTTGGACACATTACTGATCTTGTCATTCTTGGAATAAAACACAGTTGTAGTGTTGTCACAGTGGATCACCATAAGTCTAACAATAGAGTCCACAACTCGCAATTCTAAGATCAAATTTTTGAGCCAAACAACTTGAATTGACGCGCCGTAACACACTACAAACTCAACATACATTGTAGAGTTCGTAATCAATGTTTACTTTGTGCTCTTCAAAGAAATAGCACCACCAGCCATCATAAAAATATATCCAGAAGTTAATTTTCTATCATCCGGACAACTAGCAAAATCAGCATCCGAATATCCAATCACCTTTAAGTCCTCTACTCTGCTATACACAAGCATGAAATCTTTTGTTTGTTGTAAATATCTCATAACCTTTTTAGTTGCAACTCAATGTTCATGACCTAGATTTGACAGATATCTTCCCAAGAGTATTCACAACAAAAGTAATATCAGATCTGGTACATACTTGTGCATACATAAGATTGCCAACTGCATTAGCATATGTAACATTTTTTATTACTTCTTTTTCAACATCATTCTTGAGGTATTGTTCTATGCTCAATTTATCTCCTTTCACAACAAGAGCTTCACCTGACTTGCAGGTTTGCATATTGAATTTTTTCAAAACTCGATCTATATAACTTTTCTGAGATAATCCAAGAACATTCTTAGATCTGTCACGATGAATCTCAACGCCTAGAACAAAAGAGGCTTCCCCAAGATCTTTCATATCAAACTTTGTAGATAAAAAACTTTTTGTGTCATTCAATAGATTAATATCTCTACTAGTAAGTAAAATGTCATCTACATAAAGTATTAAGAAAAATATATTTACTCTCACTTACTTTCATGTAGATGCATTGATTAAACTTGTTTTCTTTAAAATCAAATCTCACAACCTTGTGAAATTTCAAGTACCACTGACGTGATGCTTGTTTGAGATCATAGATAGACCTCTGAAGTTTGCACACCATATGCTCCTTTCCGACTTCTTTAAACCCTTTAGATTGCTACATATATACTTCTTCATCCAGATCTCCATTTCAAAAGGATGTCTTGACATTCATTTGGTGAAGCTCTAAGTCAAAATGAGCCACCAATATCATGATTATCCGAAAAGAGTCTTTAGTGGACACTGGAGAAAAGACTTTGGTATAATCAATGCATTTTCTCTGTGTGTACCCCTTTGTGACTAACCTTGCCTTGAATCTCTCTATGTTGCCTTTATTGTCTTTCTTGATTTCGAATACCCATTTGCAACCAATCTGTTTATGCTCATCAGGTAAATCAACAAGTTCTTATACTTGATTAGTTGACATGAAAATCATCTCGTCATTTATCGTTCCTAACCATTCATTTGTCTGATCACTATTAAGAGTTTCTTTAAAGGTCGCCGGATTAACTATATTTCCAATGTCAAAATTAGCTTCTCCAATATAGACATAATAATCATTTAGAGGCGTTGGTCTTCATTGTTGCTATGATCTTCGCACAGACATTTTTGGAGTTGCATTATTCATTTGGGAAATTTTGTTTTTAACAGGAGAATTTACCGTCATATATCCAGTATCTGCTTCTTGCTGAATTTTCACTCTGCATGACTCGCATAGAATTATCATTCAAGAGGGCAATGGACTAGAGACCGTTGTGTTTGAGGAGAACCCTTTTCAGCAACATTTAATTCCGGGAATTTGGTTGTTTGGGATTTAACGATTCTAGTGCCACAAGTAGGACAATAGAACCTATACCCTATGGAATGGTTAGGATATTCAATAAAGTAACGTCTATTAGTCTTGGGTTCGGACTTTTTCTGAGAAGGATCATAAATTTTCACCTCTGCTAGACAACCCCAAACTCGAAAATGATCCAGCTTGGTTTCCTCCCTATCCACAATTCAAAAGGTGTTTTCGGCACCGATTTACTAGGTACACGATTTAATATATAAGTTGCTGTTTTAATTGCATCACCCCATAAGTATTCAGGCAAATTAAAACTGCCCATCATACTTCGTTTCATCTCCATGAGTGTACGATTGCGCCGTTCAGCTACAGTATTCTGTTCACCACTCCTAGGCATTATATATTGAGCGACAATACCACAGTCTTGCAAATATTTAGCAAACGGTCTCATTTGTTGTCCAGTTTCAATATATCGCCCATAATATTCACCACCTCGATCATATCTGACAATCTTGATAATTTTTCCCAATTGTTTCCCAACTTCACTGCGAAACACTTTGAACATTTCAAGAGTATCGGTCTTGTCCTTAATTAGATAAACATAACAATAACAAGAGAAATCATCAATGAATGTGATAAAGTACTTATTTCCACACAAGGTGGTTGAGTACGGCCCACTAATATCCGTATGAATTATTTCTAATAGATTTTGATTGCGAGTAGTGCCTTTTTTCTTGGTTTTAGTTAATTTTCCCCTCACATAATCAACACAAGTCTTAGTATCATCTAAATTAATTTTCCCCTCACATAATGTCCGATATAGTCCTTCGTTACTGTTTTTTTTTTTTTTTTGCTTCTTCTCTCTTCCCTTAGCGGCTCCGTGACCGGCGAGGCGACCCTTGGCCGGGACAGGGAGCCTCGCCCGATCGAGGAGCCAAAGTTGGAGGGCGGCGTTGGTGAGGGCAGCTGGCTTCCCCGGTGTCGGGCGAGGGCTCCCTTGCAAGATGCGGAGGGAGAGTGGCTTCCCACGAGGAGGGAAGAGAAGCAAAAAAAAAAAGGAAAAACAGTAATGAAGGACTAGATCAAACATTTATCAATAGTTCAGGGACCAAATTGAGCCGATCAAAAGTTCGGGGACTAAATCAGATATTTATCAATAGTTCAGGGACCAAATTGAGCCGATCAAAAGTTCGGGGACTAAATCGGATATTTATCAATGAGCAAATTGAAAGTTTAGAGATGAAATTGCACATTAAATAAAAGTATAGTGACCATTTGTGACATTTTCCCTAATCAATATAATCCATCAGACAAAACACAATTCCTAATAATTCCGAAATCATAACTCAAATCCACTCTTTTATTCGCAAAATAAAGACAATAGCCAGTTTTGTCAAGCAAAGAAAGAGATATTAAGTTTCTCCTAAAACCAATAACATAAAAGACATTTTTCAAAATAAAATGAAAATCAGAGTCTAAATTCAAAACAACTGTCCCTATAAACTCCAAATCAACTCCAATATTGTTTCTAACTTTAAGCTTGGACTCCCTCAGACTTGGATTCCTTAGATTTGTGAGACCCTGTAAGGTAGTAGTTACATGAACAATAGCACTAGAATCAAGCCACCAAGAATCCAAAGGAACATCAACCATATTTGATTCAAAACAAACCAACAACTCACCTTGGTGACTTTCTTTTCTTACTTTACTTACTTTTAGCCAAGCTTGGAACTTATAGCAATTAGCTCTCTTGTGACCCTACTTCTTGCAGTGAAAATACTTGAAATCCTTATCTCCATTTCTCCTATGATTCCCATTTTTCTTGAAGTCTTGGCATTTCTTTGGACCATGAGCATTTGACCCTTTAGACTTCCATTTTCCTCTATATGAATTTAACTTGGCATTGACAACTAAGGGCCCGATTGGTTCAGCTTTGGGGAAATGTCATTGGGAGAATGCAAATACCTTTGAGATAAAGGGGTTTTTTCGAAATGCTAGACCGATTGGTAAACTAAAACTGAAAAGTGCTTTAGGGAAATGCAAAACTGTTTGGTAAACTTGTATTTGAAAAGGCCTTTGGTGTAACCAAATTAAAGTGTTTTAGTTTTAGTATTTTTAAAATTGCAAAAAAGAAACAATGGCTATATAACATTTACATTTTCATGTTGAGAGTAATGTAAAAGATACATATTAATAAATTTATTTAAAAATTATATTAAAAGAATTTGATTATAAATTAGATGCAAAGCTCAACTTTTGGCTAAGGATTTTTTAAAGTTTGTTTTCAACTTTGAATAAATTTTTTTAATTATTATAGTATTAATCATCTTCGTTAATTAATGATCATTCTAGTATATTAATAAAAAGTTGGGTTATTGATTGTCAAAAGATAAAAATGATATAGCAAAAAGAAAGGTGAACTTATTTGGTAAATGATAAAGCAACCGATTGTGGATGCTATTTTTTTTTAGTAAGCATCGCATATAAAAAGGGAAGGACTCTCAGCGGAAATAGATTGTTCGAATATTCACATATATTTTAAGATATTTTGTTGGCAATCATTGCAATTGGTAGATAGGATAAAAAGTTAAGGGATATATTATGTCAACTCCGTGTTCATTAGTTAGTTTTGTGTTAACATCGTTGATTTGGTATCATATACATGTGTTGTATCGTGTCATGTCGGTTCAATAATTTTCAAATCGTGTTTATGTCGAGTAAGTTGACACGATCAATTAATCATGTACGTACGACACGGACATGAATCGACACTCATAACTTTGACCTCTATTTCATGCTTACAAAGAAGAGCGAAGGAAGCATAATATCTATTGCTCCAAATTTTACCGTGGGTAATCGGCAGGCCAAGATTATTGGCCGTGACATGAGACTTCTAAATTTTGGCAGTATATAAATTAATTAATTAATTAAAAATGAGAAAGACTTGAATTATTAAAAAGAAGAAGCAAATCCATAGTTATGATTAGGGAAGAAGCAACGTAGAAGCAAGGGGGGAATAAAATAAAACAAAAAGAAAAAGAAGAAAAAGAAGGGGAAAAAAATCCCAGAAAATAGGCTCGAATTCCCCCTCGAGTCGATTTGGCTGTTCTGAGTCTTCTGACCACCCAAACCCTCACCAATGAACTATATCCTGCAATGATTATCAAAAGATTAATTGAGAACCATCTTATGTTATATTGTTCTATAAAGCAATAGCTGAGATACACACACAATCAAAATGTAATGAAAACACATGCAACTACGGACATAAAATAAGCAGTATATATGCACCTCCCTAACTGTTGCCATAGGATTGTTGCTCCCATGGCCTGGTGGGAACCGGCCTGGCAATAGAATTTGCATTGACAGGAATAGTTCTATCAGTAGTCGAAACAATATCACCGGGTCTTGCTGTTCCGAAAGCTTCCACTATATCACTAGTGCTTCCAGATGATGGCGGCTTAAATGGCGCAGGACCTGATGAACCCCCAGCTCTTTCCCACGGCTTAGGAGGTGGACCATTTGTTGTGGAAACATGGAATGAATGTCACAAACTATTGCAAACAAACAAGGAGGACGGATGGTTGGGGTCGATTTTATATAGTGGCCTGACTTTGCACCAGCTGCCTCAAGACTAATCACTCTAAGGGCAATACCCAACATGAGAATCCCTGTTCAATTATCACTACAAAACACGGATCATTCAATCAGATAAAGAGTTAAGAGACACCAACCGACGATTGCCCTTAAAGATACACAAACGGCGAGACCCAATAGATGGAAAAAGCAGCTAAGCTCGTAAAGAAAAAAACCCAGAACGCAGAGTCCACACACAATTGAATTAAACCAAAAAAGATAGAAACTTCAATTACAAACTCCCACCAAATTCGGCTATGAGAATAAAGCCCCTCCTTTTTCAACACGCGACCACAAAACTTAAAGCGAATGGGAACCCAAATCGGAGAAGACAAAGAGCACTCGATTCAGCCGGACGTCACCCATAATTGCATCAAGAATGGAAACGAACGAGCAAGAATGAAAGACAAGAAAGGAGCAAACCCAACGCACCGTTACTAGAGTCCATGGCAGGATAGGAGAGAGCTCTGAACCCAGATGAAGCACCCCATTATGCCTGATTCATGCGTGAAGCCTCCCTTGGACCTCGGGTGGAGAGCCGAAGCTGTCACCGTCGCCGTCGCAGGAAGCGAAGCCGTCGCCGATCCGCGAGAGGAGGACCTCCGAGTGGTGCTCGGATTGCTCGGATCTCGAATCTCACTCGCTCGTGCGACGAACTTCGGCCTTGATGGAGTGGTGCTCTGATTCAAATCGAGATGTAGTGGTGCGAGTTGCAGGGAGAGGAACGCTGCAAAGAGAGCCGCGTCGATGGAGAACGCAGCAGAGAGAGACGAGAAGAGAGCCGGTCGATGGAGAAAGAGAGGAAAACGTGGAAAGAGCTAGGGTTTTGTTTAGTATGGGTAAAAGTGGACTTTTAATAAAATTTTAAGGGTAAAATAGGCAATCGGGAAAAATTCATTAATTCCCTACACCAGCATGCCGAAAATGTTGAAATGCCCTAAGCAGGTCCCTACCTGCTTTGGGCTTTCAGCATTCCAAAGGCAAGCATTTTGCCAAGTAGCCTTCAAATGCCGAACCAAACACCCATATATTTTTTCCAAGGGGCTTTGGGGGCTCAAAGTCCCTCGGGAAAGCTGAACCAAACACCCCCTAAGTGGGCGGACTCATACTTTTCATTCTTTAACTTTTCTTCCTCACTCACACATTTGGTAATCAAAGCATTGACGCTCGGCAAAAGAACCTTTTAAGTGCTATAACTTGGCAGAAAGGGACACTTAAGTGCCATAACTTATGAAAAGTACTCTTAAGTGCCACATTTTAAGAAAAGTGGGACACTTGAGTGCCATCTCCAGCGAAGCTAGCCGGAAATCATACGTGACATTAAAATATTAATATTTCTTTCCGGAGAGCTGAGTCAGCTCGAATTCACCTAAAACGACGTTGTTTCGGATGTTGGCCAAAATAGAACTATTAAATTGGCCAAAATGACGTCGTTTTGACATAATTTGAATTTTAATATAATATACAAATTAATTAAATTAAATTTAAAAATACATTTATTTAAAACATTTTAAAAAATAAATTTTAAAAATTTTAAAAATAAATTTACAAAAATTTAAAAAATTTACAAAAAATTTTAGACCTCAGCCGCCTCCTTTTTTTAATTTTTTTTAATTTTTTGTAAATTTTGTAAATTTTTTGTAAATTTTTTAAATCTTTTAAATTTTTTAAATTTCTAAATGTTTTAAATAAATTTATTTTAAATTTAATTTAATTAATTTGTATATTAAATTTTTTATCACATCAGCACCAAAATGACATTGTTTCGGGTGTTGGCCAGAATAGAGCCCTTAAATCGGCCAAAACAACGTCGTTTTGGCATAATTTGAATTTTAATATAATATAAAAATTAATTAAATTAAATTTAAAACGAAATAATAATATAATTTATATTTATTTAAAAAAAAAAACGAAGGAGGAGGAGGAGAAAGGCAGCCGGCGGTTAAGGGCAGAGCCCTTGTTGCCGCCGCCTCCTCGCCGTCGTCGGAAGGTGGGGGAGGGTTGGCCAAGGCTGCCTCCCTTTTTTTTTAAATTTTTTTTTAAAATTTAAATTTTTTTAAATTTTTTTAAATTTTTTTTAAAATTTTAAATATTTTAATTTTTTTTGAAAATTTTAAATATTTTATTTTATTTTTTAAATATTTTAAATAAATTTAGTTTTAAATTAAATTTAATTAATTTTTATATTAAATTTTTTACTACGTCAGCACCAAAACGACACCATTTTGCACTCGCTTCGCCAGAAAATTAACATGTCAGCATTTTGGTCGGATTGGCACTCAAGTGATCCATTTTGCTTTGATTTTGACGCTTAAGTGTACCTTTCGTAAGTTATGTCACTTAAGTGTCCCTTTCTGCCAAGTTATGGCACTCCAAGGGTCCGCGTGTCATTGACGCTCCATATCTCATTTTGAGCATTATAAGCAGTCTTAATCTAGCTAAATTCAGTTGGTAGAACATTTAAGGAGTGATGCACAATATAATTTTTAGAAAGGACAATTTCATGGGCCTTAAGTTTGGACTGAATGTGGACCATCTTTAGTATAAATTCTCTCACACCTATAGTAGCATCATACATCATGTTTGTTAACTCACTCAGCAAGTTCCCAGCTTCAGTCTTATCTAAGACTCTATATTTTTCTCCCACTGCTTCAATGAATTGTCTCGCATTCGTATCTTCCGGCAAACCACTAATGAGATGCTCAGCAATGGACCTCTTCATAGCAATGAGGCTTAGTCGGTTAGATTTTTCCCATCTAACATAGTGGGCCTTTTGATCTGCAGTACTTTGATCACTGAGCTTGAAAAGTTCATCCTCATGTAGAGCCAAATCCATATCCACAATGCCCAAAGCAAATTCTATATCTTGTTTCCATCTCTTAAAGTTTGATCCAATTAACATTTCAAGCGTGGCATTGTTGTTGTTTACAACAAAGGTAACTGTTTGTCACATATAATGCAATAAGATCAATTATGGGTAATGAGCAATTCAACAAAAATAATTAGTACATTATAAACTCCTCTTTAGGCATAGTGTATAATGCACCATTATTTTTTGCAGCATGAAGTTTGTAAAGCAACAATAATGAGAATTACATATAATTGTCAAGGATTCATGTCCTTTGGGAAGACAAATCATTTAAATTATACATCTCCATAATATCAATATAGAGGGAAATTACATATAATTTTCGAAACATTTATCTCCTTTGGGCAGATAAGTATTTTTCAATTATGCATCCCCATCTTTTAAATTTGGGAATTAATCTTCATGATATTTTCCAAATTAATATACACAATAATCTCATTTGGGTGAGTTATTGTATATACTATTTTTTATCAATAGAGAACTCCAAAAATTTATGCCCAAAATTTATTGAACAATATGAAGCACTTTATAATATGTGCTTCCCAAAATCATATGGCATTTTATCAAACAACAATTTTTGCCACAATATTTTTTATTTTTTATTTTATTTATTACTACTATTATTATTAATAAATGTTTCGGACCCTCCCGCGGGTCTTGACCTGCAAGCAGCCTTTCGGACCCTCCCGCGAGGCTCAAGATTCACCATAGTCTTCCCCCTTTGTTTGGGCTATAGGCCCGCGCGACCTTTAGGCCCAATAAAGGAAAAAAAATAAAAAATAAAACAATGTGATGGGCTTACGCTCATAATCTAGGCCCAGTCCAGCTTGAGGTCTTCTTCAACCTCCAATCGGGTCCCAAAATACTTGCAAACTGTGTCACACGACCCGGTTTCGACCCGAAACTCCAAAAACACACAATATGGTTGATTTTTGATGAAATTTTTTCATGGGTCTTGCTTCTAACATCATTATAAATTAATTAGAGTGAATTTAACGAAGAAAAAAAATGAGAAAATCTTCCATATTCAAGCTTCAACAAATTCGGATCTAACACCTATGGCCGAAATTTGTTTTTCTCTTGTTCAAGCCAAAAAAAAAAACCTTAAAATACAACCAAAAGATGCTAATATATATAAATAATACCCATGCAACAATTTACAACGAACATTAATCAATTGTATGTAATTTAAAATTCTAGAACTTTTTTTTTTATAAACTCTAGAATTTCAAATTCAAAATTCTCACTCAATTTTCGACGAAATTATACAAATTATATATGGTTGGAAAGATCTGGACATGTAGAACAAAAATCCTAAGGTTTCAAGGTCAATCGAGCAAAAAATCCACATGAAAAAATAACGCCAATATTCAGTTTAAAGAGGAAAATTTCGAATTTGTTCATAAAAAGAAAACAATTTTGGGTTCTACAATCATATTTAACTTGCTCTAATACCACATGTAGAAAATTATTCAAATAAATAATTAATTAATCAAGAACAATCGGATCCATATATGACTGTAAAATACCAAAATCAATAAGCACAATGGAATTAAAACGTATTTGTTTGAACCATTACTTCACTTGAAGAAAAATAGATCAACTTGATAATCAGAGTCTATTAGAATGTCATATCTTCCTCTCTATGAACTATTTTAGTATATGGGATTAAGCAACTGATAGGTATAACCTACCATTTTATAGATTAGAGAGGGGACCTAGCAAACCATAATTAATAACGTGTCAACTGGGCCCCTCTTATTATGTTCTTCAGTTAAACACAATTGCTTTACTACTCAACTAGGCCCATAACCACTGGGATTCGCCCTAGTGGCCACCCTTCTAACATGGAAGGGGGAGGTGAGGGGTTCAAATCCCCACCTTCTCAGGGGGGGATGGGGTGGGGACGTAAGTTTCAAGAGTGGGTTTTGACTCCCACACCCTGCAAGAGGCAGGGCAAAAGTCTGAGAGTAAGTGTAAATTAGGAATATAGTAGGACTGACAAAAAAAAAAACTAGCCCCATTATTAATAAATGCCAATACTCAATTCAATAAAATTACTTAAGGGTTTAACAAATATTGGAATATCCATTAGCCAGATTATTTAAAATAGAAAATTAATTAATTAATATAGGCCCATATTATAGGAAATTTCCAACAGAATCAACATTTATTTTCACAACAATTTTGAGGTAAGTACACTATCAGTGCCAAAAGTTGTGTACGGCTCTCATTTTGGTGCCCAAAGTTTATTTTGGATCACTTAAGTGCCAAAAAATTTGAAAAACGATCATTTTAGTGCCAACTTCGATTTGGTTAGCCAAAAATCCGACGTGGTGCTTTTTTATTAATTTTTGAAGCTGATGTGGCTTGCCGGAGAGTATAGTCAACATTTAAACAACAAAACGACGTCGTTTGGTGTCTCTCCCCCAATTCAAAACCCTAAATCCCCAAATTGAGAGAGAGAGAGAGAGAGAGAGAGAGAGAGAGAGAGAGAGAAGATAAGTCGGCGATGGGCCAATCGCCGTCCTCGACGACCCCCGCGCTCGACGGACACAGCTTTGACCTCAACCCTGACCCCGACCCCGACCCCGACGATGGCCACTCAGCAGCTAAGTCGAAGGCCGTGATCTGGGCGATGCTCGGGGAGGCTGTCGACGAGTGTGCCACCCTCGATCTCTCCGACGAGTGCCTAGCCTGCGTCTTCCAGTACCTAGGCTCCAGTAACCGGGGCTGGTGCTCTCTTGTGTGCCATCGTTGGCTCGTGATTGAAGGCCAGAGCCGCCAGAGGCTCGCCCTCCACACCCACTCGGAGCTACTGGACGCGGTCCTGGCATTGTTCGCGGGGTTCGACTTGGTCACGAAGCTCGCGCTCAAGTGCGACCGCAAGTCGTTGAGCATCGACGACGACGACGGCCGAGCGACGGCAGCCGAGCAAGCTAGGTCGGCATTGGGCGAGGATCGGACAAAAAAACCCTAATTTCAATCCCCAAATAAAAAAAAAAATCCCCAAATGAGTTGTGCGGCGTCGTTTTTGGGAGGCCATCCACTTAGGATGGCAAAACAACGTCGTTTAAAAGCCATGTCGATTTTTTTAAAAAAATATAAAAGCCACGTAATCATTTTAGTCGAAATCTCTCACCGGTGGCATCAAAGTGATCGTTTTTCCTCTGATTTGGCACTTAAGTGATCTGATGGAAACTTTTGGCACCAAAGTGAGTGTTGTACACAACTTTTGGCACTGATAGTGTACTTACCCCCAACAATCTCTTCATCATAAAAAAAAAAAAAATACCTTATCCTATATGAATTTACAAGACTATAAAGGGTTCTAACATCATACTCTTGAGCAGTAACAGCAATTATATGCCTATAAAGTATTTAAACCATATTCTCGAAGAAATGTTTAAATTTAGAGTATAGCCGTAGGATTCCGTATGAGGAACAATATCTTCAAAAATTGATTGATTGATGTTTTTTGCTGGCAATGTTAAACCACTATATGTAGTTTTTTTGATGCCTCTGAATGTGAAAGTGTGACGTGGAGACTAGAGAGAAGAGAAATTAACCATTTATAGCCTCCTACTTCGAACTCATTCGATTTATACTTCTCCTTGTTGTTCTTCGCGAACAAAGAGAAAGACTCAATCTTGAGCACATAATGCGTCAGTGCAACATATCTAATCTCCTTCGTCGTTATTGCATTGACCAAAACCAGAAAAAAAAAAAAAAAAAACCAATCAACTGACAAGTTCTATAGTTTCTTCAAGCCTGAGTGTAAATTATATCCAAGACTCCAAAGTTATTCATGTAGCGATTGAAAATATCTATGTACACAGACGTTCTGTTTACCACAAATAAAGAGAAACTCTTGCAACACGGGAATTATATGGGGTTATATTTGAGGGGACGTACCAGGGTTGGCGTCTCTGTATATCTCGAAAGAAGTCATTCTCAATGTTGGAGATTTGCAACTCGATCCAAAGTCTCAAGGGTTGATTGAATGATGGTTGTTAGAGATAATCAATGAAGATTATTTATCATGGCAGCTTTTGTTTGTCGTTTCTAAGGTGAAGTTGCTTCATTCTCATGCTTTTTGCAGTTTGCTTTATTATGAAATTGTACCATTTGAGAGTTCAGAAGGGCAAAGGGAAGAACGGTTCGAACTTATCCAAATTATTTTCTTTTTCCATCTTTGTCAATTCATTATATTCTTGGATTCTTGCCTAGCCAAAGAAACATAGAAGGACGAAACTTAGGGTTTTAGCTTGTGACTTTCAATATATATCTGATAAAAAGTAAAGTATATACAAGTAAAGTCCGATGTACTTATTCAAGAAAATTCTATTGTCCAATAAAGAGAAGCATAGCAGCAGTCCCACTCAATCTTAATAGTTAGATTAAGAGAGAATTAATTTCGACGGACAAGTGATCATTAGAAAAGATGGGGAACTCATGCCCGTTTCATTATCAATTAAAAAAAAAAAAATCACGCTACAAGAGAATGATATTCATTGACAAGGCCTCAAAATTTAATCTTAGAGAAACAGAAATTTAAGACTATTAAAATTTCCCTTCTTATTTTCCAGGGCAATTTTTTTCCGTTAAAGTTTTTTGTCGATCCAACCCAAAGAGCAATCAACCCTTTTATTCGTACCGTGATCTGCAAGAGGGGATCCAAATTTATTAATAATAATAATAACACTATTTGTAATAATGATAATAAAAGAAACTTCTCTCTAAGCCCAAAATAATAATAAAAAGAAAAAGAAAATATGAAATTTGAGATCGAAAATCCAAATCAAAGTTCTTGATACTTCAAAAACAAGGAAACCTTTCGCTTGGCCCACTTTCATCACCAATCCACATTCGCATAAAAACCAAAACTTTGAGGTTCAATCCAACCATAAAAGCTTCATCATCCAAATCTCTACTCACCTCATCTTTCATCTTTGCGCCATGTGGCTTGGCACATGGCAATCACAAACGCAAAGTGAATTGTCATATGTGAGCACATAAGCAAACATTATTTCAGTTCTAACTTTGTATATTTATTGGATGGCTAGCATTTTGCATAGGCATATACTTGTAAACATATCTTTACATAGGGGTGTGCATGGTCCGGGCGAGCGGTTCTCGACCTAGAATGGGGAACTGCCCACTAAGAATCGGTTCTGAAAAATTGGAACCAGGAACCGCCCGCTAGTTGCATGGATCCACCCGAGAACCGGACTGTCGGTCCGGTCCGGTTCCCGGGTGGATCCATAGAACCGGTCCAACCTCCACACCTTCCCCTTTTTTGCCTTCAATTGGTCGCAACCCTTGCTTTGCTTCCGTCCCGGCTGGCCACCGCCTCCGTTGTCTCCCACTCCTCCCTCAAGACCGACAATGAGGAGGACAACGGGGACGATGAGCTGTCTTAGACCTCGAGTTTGCCCGTCCCCGAAGATGAGGATGATGGGGAGAAGCCTAAGGAGGGGGAGGAGGAAGAGGGGAGGTAGAAGCGGGATGAGCCCAACAATGAAGAGGACGATAGTGATAGTGAATGCGGAGGTGGCGACGACGTGGAGAGAGAGTTCAAGTTCAAGGGAGGAAAAGAGAATTAACTCACTATCTTGCCGAGTTCGGACTAGGACTTAAAGGGAGATGAGTAGATCTGGAGATGAATCGTAAAGGAAGAGGGAGCTCGGGGAGATTTTGAATTGAGAGAGACGAGATGGAGTAGGAGAGTAGTGAATTGAGACAAGATGATGATTGGAGCTCTAAATTTTAGATTTGCTAATTTTGAATTTTTTTAATATTAAAAATTAATATATTATTATAATATAACCGGTCTGGTTCGAGTGGGCGGGTGGGCGGATCTGCTCATAGAACTGGGAATCGGACCGATACCCACTGATTCCCATAAATTGGAATCGGGAACCGGACCGATTTCCTTAAGAACCACCAGTTCTGGTCTAGTTCTAGGCGGTCCGGGCGGGTCTTGATTCTTTTGCACACCCCTATCTTTACATGTGTTTGCACAAATTAAATTCTAGATTAGAAAATGTAGATGAAATGTATTTGTTTCAATGAATGTTGTACAATTTCTTATTGCAATATCGAACCATGACAATTCTATGATTTTTTCACTTCTCTGTAGCACAATTCGAGGGCATTGATGGCTTAATTCAAGTCCAACCTCAAGAATTTTCAATCCTCCGAGAATTCCCTTGACTTTCCATATGTCTTCGTCGATCAAAGGTGTCAAAACAAATGGAGGAGTCTCCCAATAATAGAGAGGAAGAGATCCTCATATTTGAACCTAATTGGCTAGTTTTTCATTTTCCCTCTATGATTTTGGATTAAGCAAATGTGCAATAAGAGAGCCTCATACTTGAACCTAATTGGTTAGTTTTTCATTTTCCATCTATGGTCTTGGATTAAACAAATGTGCAATCTAGTTCAAACTTAGTGGATTTTGGACAAAATTAATGACATTTTCGTTTTCTCCTAAACAATTTTGCTTCAAATGATATAGGCTACATTTAAAATAATAAAAATTTTAAAAGAAAAGGAAAGTAATTAAAACTAAATGAAATGTGTAGATGCTTTGTCTCAACTAAATTGCAATATATCAACCAAAAAAAAAAAAAACTAAATTGTAATATTTTTTTCTTTTTAATGTAATGTTTAAGTTTAGTTAATATTAAGTGACATATTGTTGGAACCAAAATTAGCTCATTGGGCTTCAGGAGTTGTAAAGGGAAAAGCCTGGCCCGATATGCGGAGATCAAAAGAAAGTGGGCCAGAACACTAACAGTTAGCAAGTAATGGTTTCAAATAACGCAAAAGAGCCTTATCGAAATCGAAGAGGTAAGAATGGGAGCGATTGCAGGAGTCGGTATCAGTAGGAATATTGGCAAAACAGGACAGTTACTAATCAGAAAGCGAGATTTCCCGAATATTGTAGATATCGAAATGGTAACTGCTAAGAGGCAATTACCCATGGAAAACCACAATAAATTCCGAATAGGCATGGTTGTAAGGGACCCTTTTGCCAAATCGACAATCAATTAGTTTGCTTTTCAATTGTTATCTTTCATTCTACTGTACTTTTACATTCAATAGCATTTTGCATTTCTCCCATTTCCTTGTACTTTACTTTTGCCATAGTTTAGATCTATTGCATCCTTTTCGGAGCAACATGGGATCCGTTACAAATAATAAAACCAAAGGTCTACCATCTTCAGTGAAAGATTTTGTCGATGAGATATTCCCTGGCGGACATATTTTTGGCACGACTGGTGAGACAATTGTGTTCCGCTCTTAAGAAGCGTTGATGGCAAAAATAAGGAACCAAAAGAGTTGCAGGAGAGAGAACCATCCCTTCTGAGATCTCTAGTAAGAATCCAACCTCTGTTGAAGGTGTCGATACGAATACTAATGCTGAAGTGGCGAACACATATATTCAAATAATAATAGAAGTTATCCTTCTAATTGCTTTGATTTATTTTTGAATTGAATCAATAAATAATGCATGGATTACCGTAAATAACAAAAAACTATTCTTCAAATTAGATTATACTCATGTAATAAGAAATAATTTTATTTTCTCTTATCTCAAATTCAAATGATAGGTATATATATTTAAAGATACTTTACCTATACCTATTTTTTCCTTCAAATTTAAAATCAAGGAGATTAGTCGAAAAACATAAATGTTGGAGAAGGATAATAGAAATTTGTTTGAAAATATTTTATCTTGTCTATTTCATTGGTGGAATATGAAAATACTATCTTCTAATTCACTATTTAAATTTAAATTTAACAAATGATAGAAGTTTGAAGTTGAAAATGCTAGACTAATGCTAATTGGTCGAATATGAGCTGTGTGAGACAATCATGAAATATGTCTTGCCACGTGATAATCATAGAGGTAAAGTTAAGCTCCATTGGAGTGAGTATTTTATTAGCTCGGACTTTAACTAGAGATATGGAGAGAACTACTAATTAGCACGGAATTGTCTTCTTCATTCATGTTTCCTTGAAAATACATTTAGATTGTGGGGGAAAAAACTAGGGGGGCATCATGGGTTTTTTTTTCTGTGCCATGTATTGGTTAGCTTTCTTAGAGAAGTTGGGGAGTATTCTAGATTAATCACTTCTCCTTTGGAAGTTTATGTAATATTTTCTAAAGAAGTTACTGAGAAAATTATCAAAAAAAAAGTCTTCAACCTATTTCATTTATGTTAATTCAACCCCAAATCTTTCAATTTGGCCACTTGAATCATAAACCTATTGAAAATTTGCCAATATAATTCAAGTAGTTAAATTTAACTAGAAATCGCTACCATGAATGCCAACTATTCAACGTGGCGCGGTCGGCCCTCACGTGAACAATTTTTGCAATTTTTGTTTTTTTTCCTTGAGTCGACCACAAGGAGGGGCTCACTAACAAGAGGCGATGGTCGCCCTTGGTTGCCACAAGCGAACCTAGGCAAGGGCAGCCCTCACATGAGACCAACCAAAAAAAGCAAAGTAAGGAAACACATTAAAAAGAAAATAAAAGAAATAATAAAAATGAGGAAAGTTAAAAAAAAATCAAAAAATTGTAAGAAAATGTCTACATGAACACCAGTTAGACCATATAAGATAATGGGTACCTATGTCAGTTTATGGAAATGATTATATCGGCAAATCGCCAAAACTTGTAAGACTTAATCAGCCAAATTGAAAGGCTTATAAGTAAATTAACATAAATGTCATAAGTTTTTAACTTTTTTGGTAATTATCGCAAAAGTTACCTTTAAGCTTCTCCATGAATGTGTCCTAAGATAACTAGAGGATTATAATTTTAACATGGTCACTTATCATTTCGAATTGAAAATTTTTATTAAGGCTTAACAAGTGCCCTAATGTACTTTTCAACATTTTACATTCAAAAATGGAGAATCATTTTGAAAATTTTGTAATAGTGACATCGCTTAAAAAGTGTCAAAAACTGAATTGAAACTTGAACTGAAAATTACAAGTTTTTTTGGGTTTGGTTTTTGGTTCGGCTCGGGTAGCCAAAAAACAAACCTTTTTTGGGTCGGTTCAGTTTGATTTAATTCGGTTACCCAAACCGATCCAAAGTAAGTTCGGTTTATAATGAGAGAGATATAAAGACATTTATTATGTGAGGGAGATCTTGAGTGGTCCCCCACATGCAGTCCCAGGACCAACTTTTCTGTCCTCATTGCTTCATTTGACTTCCCTTTTTCTACTCCCTCTCTTCTTCTGCCGTGTTACGACCGTGGAGTGGGTTCACGAGCCGTTGGCAATGGCCGTTCTCGCTGTCCTTTTCTCCTTCGTCGTCGCCAAGCCTGTGCTAATGGCCGGGGCTGGCGACAACGCTCGCGATATCGAAAGTGAGCCAGGTAAGGGCATTGATCACGTTTCCGTGGTGGAAGATGTGAAATTCGAAGCAAGGTTGAGTTCTCAATGCTTCGAGAGCGAGAAGGGAGACGCCGAGGAAGCTTGGAACTGCAGGTAAGGTCGATCGATTTGAACTAGAGATCACTCCCACAGTATCTTCGAGTCTCCAGATCTGGAGGCGTCTCCACCAAATCGAAGGAGATGATTCCGATGACGACGACAGGCCGAGGTCCTGCGCAGTGGGCGGCCGAGAGTGATGCTGCTGGTGGCCGAGAGAGAAGGGGCTCCGTTGTTAGCAACGGTGGCAGGTGGCATGGAGGAGTTTTGTGATTTGCTATTTGGTTTTCCCATGTCCTGTGTGCCACGGAGGATAAAGGTTAAAAAGAAAATACAGAAACCGAACTGAACTGGTTTGGGTCGCGATTTAGTTCGGCTTGGTTCGATTTGGGTTCTTGTCTAAACCCTAGTTGGACATTACTTACTTTTATACTACCGTTTCCCATCACATTCAACTAAAACATACATTGGTCATCCTATGGAAAGAACATAGACCGGCATTGGTCACGCCACAAGGCCCCACTTGGTTAGTCAAAATGGGATAATTGGGCTAGATCACAACAGTGCGTAAGTTTTTTTTTTTTTTTTGGTCGGTCACAACAGTGCGTAAGTTATGTATTCGATGCACCTATAGAAACTACAGAAAGCACGAGTAAATAAATTAGGCAAGAGACCGGAAAAGAAGGAAGTTCTCAATTTATTAAACAGAACTTTTCTGATCCATCTCACAGATATTTAGACAAGAAAATAGAGCACTTGGATCTCGGAAATAACATCACTCGCATTACCTGATGGCTTAAAACATGTGATTGTACTCTTATCGTTGAGAAGTTGAACCTGTTCAAAATCTTTAGGACGAGAACTGGAATCTTGTTTGCAAACTTAGTATATAATGCTTTTTCCTTGTCGGACGTATAAAAGCCCTACCTGCTTGAATTGCATATCCGCAAATGTAGTGACGAAGACTCAGTCAGTCGATTTGATTCCAAAGGGACACCCACTTTCGGGCGTTGAATTTGAAGGGGAAAGCCAAAAACTATTAAGGCAAATTCAGCAGCTTAAGTTTTGACTGCAGCGCAAAGCAAGAAGCATAGACATATATATTCATGGCGATGGCAATCTTTGAGAGGTGAGGCACACAGAGAGTTTGCAGTTATATTGCCCACCTTGCCTTTTAAGGACAAAGAGGATCCCGAACCTTCGGTGAACAAACTGTCAAAATACACTAACAACCCATTATCCGATGAGGGAGGTCTAACCCAAGAAAAGAAAACATGCTCAACCCACGGAAGAAACGTTAGTTAGTGATTGATCATGAACTCGGCAGCAATTCATGGCAGTTTACTCGCTGTGCCAAGAACTTTCACGTCAGCCTTCATGACACACTCATCACCAAGTAATCTTGAACAGTTTTGAGCGGCAAGAAGAAGGGCCAACCACACTTTTCACTTGGACGCTTGACCCTATTAAAACCTGCAAAAGAAGATTAGCTGTATTAATCTTAAACTCGAGAATAATGGTGGCAAACCAAATAAATCAGATTAAATACTTGGTATGTGCTTATGCCACAACTAGAAAGAGGGATAAGAATTATAACATGTTCATAATAATGACATTGCAGTTATCTTTCCATTCATTTAGATATAATCAAGCTTAGCTAAAGATTTTGTGCTCGCCATTCATTTTAGATCGGCAGTTACCTCCTGTCGACTGATGCGTCTTGCCAGCTTTGCCTTTTAGCCGAATGGTATAAGTGGCTTTGACTTTCTGATCACCTGAATCTACTAAACAAAGATACATCGACATATTTTTGTCCCTGTTATGCTCGTCACCCCTTGGACATAGATGCAACTTCCTGAACATAAGGAGAAACGCAACCAATCATTGATACGGAATCAAGAAAAAGGAATATGCAAAAGCTTAAAAAAAAAAAAACTAAAACTAAACAAAACAAAAGCTACGGGGATAATATAAGAGCTACCACTCGTGACTCCCCGCAGTGAATACTTCAGAGTAGCAATCATTCACCAAAGTAGAAAACTTTGATATCTTCCATTCGTGACTAACAGACTTTGGACTCGCTTTTAGTGTCAAGCATTCACCCAGACCTAAACTTTTTTCGACAAAGACCTCCACTCCAAACGCACAATTGTCATCAACAAGGTAGCCATTTGGTGGATTGATGAAAGTTTTGAGTGGCATAAATCTTGGAATACCCCATTTGGACTTCATTGCGTGAAACCTCCAGTTTTTCCCGGCAATATATGAAGCAAGAGTTCTCCAAGCTACCAAAGGGTTGATCACTTTTTCTTTAACAAATTTAGGGAACAGACGTACCTTCTTTTGCCAAGTATTCATCACGAATTTGATCAAATACAAAGAACCTAACATTTGTATTTATCTCCCAGCCAACTTTCAGAGGATTGGCCTCAGAAACAGCCAGATATAGGAACATGTGATCCTCTCCCTTCCTGCTCCTGTCTCCATTAGGATACAGAATCAATTGCCTATACAATGACAAAACATCAGACTCAAGAAACATATACCATGAAGAGTTTCTGTTGTTAGCTGAATAACGACCGATTTGCCCATGAAAGATCTTCAATTTTCAGACCTTTGAACAAACTTTCTATCCTCACCGAACACTACTGGAGCCTTGGTTTCTTTCAATGAAGGACCGCATCCCTATGCATAATTAGCTATCTACCAATAATCGCAAGAAGCAACCCGCCTTAACCACATCTTTACTTGGATACCCACATTCACCAGATTCATCTGAGCCTCCTAAAATGTCGATTCAATCAGAAAGAACATTGCAACCTAAAAGACATCCTTAAGCCTTTTTTATGACGATATATATACCGCCATCTTATCTGTCAATGTTAAGAAACAATAAAACCTAGAAGACAGCGAGTATGGAGTTACCCGAATATTTGCGCTTGCATAGAGAGATCATAGATATACCACTTCTGGTCGCCGACTTCGAACTCGTTTGTCTCATACATGGTGATGTCGTTCGTTGACAATAGAGAGATACTCGATCTTGAACGCATAATGCGCTGGCGGGATCTTTCTAGTCTCCGTAGTTCTCTCTGCTGAGTTAAAACCCCCCAAAAATCACCAACAGGGAAACAACAACAAACCCAGAAAGGGAAAAAGAGATCAACTGAAGAAGACCAATAGACACATCGTCACGCCATAAAATTGCACAAGTTCATTTTCATTTCTTGTTTTCGGGAGAAACTCAAAGAGGAAAATGGTACCTTCACGCTCGTTGCCCACTTCAGCAGCATGAGTCCTTTGCTTCTCTCGCTCTCTTCGGTATTGTATAATTCTTCAAGTGGCTACAGTACAGATGATGCTTGATGACTGTGATGGTCTCTAGTGGTGTGAGAGAAATGGAAGAAAAAGGACTGCTTTTTTTTTCCCCCAAGATTTAATCGCTTCGTTCCGAGGAAATCATCGTTGAGGGGGCAGAGGTAGAGAACTGAAACTGTAGTTTGGACCGATTCATATTCGAAGTTCTTTTCTTTTCTCCGTGCGGATTCTTGATTGTCTTTAAGTCGTGCAGTGTCTCTCAACCGGGATATATACATAACATATATTATATATTTAGAAAAACTAAATGCAAAACTATGTACCATCATCTAGGGGTGAGCGGTTCTCGGTTCCTTACAGGTTCCGCTTGGAACCTGGAACCTACCCGTCAGAACCGAGAACCTGGAATCTACCCCGTCACAGGTTCCGGGGTCGGTTCCGGTTCCAACAGGTTCCAACAGGTCCCCCATTCCCAGTCCTCTCCATGGAAGTCAAAATCTGCATGTAGGATTCATGCGGTACAAATAAAGAGGACCTAACCTAGACCAACCATCAAAGGGGGAAGTTAATGCATGTCAACACAGTGAAATAGTTCATATGATCATGTTAACTCCAGGTGACATTATAAGGTAATATCCTGTCACATGGAATAGATAATGGACTATTCCTTTATTGCTCGCATCAACAGATTCTCTTAGAATTATAAAGTATGCCAGCAATGCAACAAGTCCACAAATTGGAATGTGAAAATTTGCTCAACTTCTGGTCAAAAGAAAAATAAAACTAGCTCACCTTAGCCCAAAGAGCCATTTCGACAACATCTATTCCAACTACTTTTGGCAGGCGACCAAGGACATCTTTACAGATATTTAAGATGCAAAGTAAAAGGCGGTTCCTACAGAAGAATCGATGAAGAGAATTAAGTGGGCAATCAATGTCATAACTAAGAAACTTCAGTTAAATGCAGGGAAAAAAAATGATACTGCGAGTGACTTCCCCCTTTGTACTTAATGTGTCATTACCTGTCATCGATATTGCGCATTGTCCATTGAGGTGGAGCAACACTCTGGCTTCTAAGGTTATCAAATCCCTATAAGAGGCTCGATAAGAAGCCAAATATAATAAATAGAGAAAAAATGGAATAGCCAATTTCAGAAGTAAAATATTGCATAGCCATTTCCTTTCCTTATGTTCTTTTGTCTGCAAGTCAAATCATGTAGACCACATGATTTATAACAAAAAAGTTTGATTTAAAGCTGTGGCCTTACCAACATAAATGTGCATCCGCTGGGGTCATTTGTTATAACTTCAACCTTTGAAAGATGCTTGAGCTTGTACAACTTTGCTGGCTACATTGCCAGAAAATAGCGGAAGTCAACAGCATTTCAAGATGAAAAGTACATAATGAGGGATGCATCATAGAGTAGAAAACTATAATTCGTGGAAGCAAAGAGCAGGGTCTTTGAAATATGCCCCAACCAAACATATTTTGATCACTCCTTTTTGATAAAAATGAAATAATCATGCGTCATGGTAGATTTTTCTACTCTTATTTCCTGCTAAACACGCTATCTGCTTATATTTGGTACTGCCAGTTAAATGTGATGATTGATCTCTGATATGAGTTGGCCAAGGTCCAATATCTTTATTGACACATTCTGGAGATAACACAAAAGCCCAAGACAGAAACATAGAATAAGAACAAAATTATATATATATAAACGAGCACCCACGAAGATCCCGACCTCAGAACAAAATCACACCACTCAGTCCACCTCGAAGCAATATTCAAGAGCTAGCAAAACCCCCATGCACCGACTCAATCCAACCATCTACAACGACGCGATCCCCAACACACGCGCACAAACCCACCCTTCCCCCACTGGATCTCGTCGTACAGAAATCCAAACCGTGCAATTCGTCGGTCAACGTCTCAGAAACCACTCAATCGTCGAGCTCGGAAGCAGAACAAAAAACAAAAAACGGACAATTTTATCATGCTCAAGCAACGGAATCGACAGCAGATCCGCACGAATCCGACAACGTTCAACCGAGGGATCCAAAATCACGGAGGAGGAAGAGCGAATCGGAGATCGAACCTTTGAAGACGCTCTCGAACGAACTTGGCAGACTCGCCAAACTCGGCGAGCCAAAGGTTAGCGGTGGTGGTGGCGGTGCCGTCGAGGGCGAGAGGAGCTGGCCTCGAGCAAGGGTCAGCGAGCGGTGGCGTCGACTGTCGAGGGCGAGTGACGGTGGCTTGAGGGCAAGCGACGGTGGCGACGAGGGCTATCGGCGAGCCGGAGGTCAGCGGTGCTGTGGTGGTGCCGTCGAGGGCGAGAGGAGGTGGCCTCGAGCAAGGGTCAGCAAGCAGTGGTGTCGAGGGCAAACGGCAAGCTAGGGCTTTGCCGCGGTGCCGTCGAGGGCGAGCGGAGGTGGCTTCGAGTCTTCGACCCTCGAGCAGAGAGTCAGAGACGACCGATGGTGGCGTCGAGACGAGGGCGACCGGCAGTGGTGTCGAGCAGAGCGTCGAGCAGAGGTGGAGAAGACAGAAGAGAACGGACGGGCGAAGACTCGAAGAGAGAGAACTGTGAGGGAAAAGAAGTGTCGTGTGGATTTGGAAGAAGAAGTGATTCAAGACTCAAGTGAGTGACTTTTGGCTTTTGGGGTTTCTTTAGCCCTAACCTAATTTCACTGACTTGGGGTTTTTTTAACCCTAACCGGACCGGTTCCGGTTCCGATTCCGGTTCCCAAAAAAAGGAACCGGGAACCGGAACCGGCCTCTTCAGAATCGGGAACCGAACCGGACCCTCCTCCGGTTCGGTTCCGGTTCCCGGGTCAACCCGGAACCACGCTCACCCCTACCATCATCAGTTTGGTCATCCATTTCACTATTTAAAAAAAAAATTATTATCACAAAAAACTTCAAATTGATATTTTTATCATAAGTTACCCCAAATTAATTTTTTATCAAGTAGACCGTGTCGTTGTGAGAATTCTTAATTCTTGAATTGTCAGGAGGGATTTAGATCACTATAAACATAAATCTTAAATTAGTACACCAGTGACCAATTTTTCTTTCATTAATTTTCATTAAATTATACATTCAAGTTATTAAGTTGGATAAAGGTGTACTGATTTAAAGTTTTACCATCTGTTTGTTATAAATGTATCAATTTGTGATTTTTCGTAGTATCAATCCAATTTAATGGCTGAAGGAAGTAAACTTGTCATAAATGTACTAGCTTGGGTTTTTTGGTGATCAAAAAATTAATTTAGAATGAATTTATTATACGTGTAACAGTTTGAAGTTTTTTGTGATATTAATTTAATAAAAAATCCATTTTAATATTTTAATATTTCTTTTTTCTTCTATTTCTGGGATTTCAAATTTTGATAATTCCTAATGGTTTTTGGCCAGCAGCGTTACGTATTCAATGGAAGAAGAAATATCTAAAGAGGCTTCTTCTTCTTCTTTTTCCAAGAAGCAGTCGCTTCATTTTTGGGAAAAGAAATGTAGTGATGAAATTAAGAAGAGAAGGGATGTGGCGATCCAAATTCCTTTTCTTTTCATGTGCTTACGCGACAATGCATTGATACCACTTCTTGACTGGAAAAATATAATGAAAATTACTGTACCAATGTAAACTCTATGTGTTGCTTTTTGGCTTCATGATCTTGAGATGTCGCAATAGTTTATAGATTTACTATTCATAATGAGATATTATTGCCCTATGGACACTTGTTAAACATCCAATATATATATAAATTCATTACAAAAGCTCCATCTTTCTCACATCATGCACAATCACCACATTAAAAAATGAAAATATCTCATTATTAGTTATGATTAATCGGTACCCTCAAGACACTCGTTACCAAGATCACTTTTATAACTTGTCATATGCAATCTAATCAATTTTACTTTTTATTTAACATCACGAGAAATTCAAGTCTCTCAACTTCTCGCATTTGCTAATTTGGATTGGCTCTTCGTTAAGTTTTAGAGTTGGAATACATGCAAGGACTTGGAATTATGCCCTTACAATTCTGAAGGATGCTTGTGAAAATTTTTGCCTTGTTGGGTTCAAAAAAATTCATTGGACAATGATCTGTCATCCGCAAATTTTTTAAAAAGTCCATCGTTTTATCTCTTGGATTCTAGTTGTTTCACTGAATAATGAGTCCCTTCGACTCATCTTAGATGGTTTGTTTTGGTCGGGCTTGATTCTATTTGGTATACAAAGAACATTTACCCCCATTAATCCTTGTATTCTTTGATAAGCTGATGACATCTCACGATTTAAATGGATTGAGTTATTAACACCTTGCACTTTCAGCTCTACAAAAATCTGACCAGAAGCAGAGATGCCTGTAGAGAACTTATTGCATGATCACATCCAATCCATGTATTATTGTTTATAAACACATCTAGTTACATATATTGCTGTCATGGCCATTTGCTAGTTGTGCCGAGCACATTGACTTTGGCCTCAATGACCCATGAATGATCCGTTTGGCATTCTCGGACTGTTTTCAATGGCATGAAAGACGGCCAACCCCATTCGCTTTCGGAGCTACTGAACCAACTGGTAGCATCTGCAAAGCAGCAAAGACAGGAGAGAAGAAAATTGAAGGCGGGAAAAATGAGGGATTTGAGAAGTTTCTAACTATACGGACTACATGAAGAAATCGAATCTGGTCCTTACTAACAGGTGCAAATTTAAATCGTCATGTACAGTGGTGAGAAAGTAGGTCATCGTGTGATTGACTTTGGAATTACTCTGGACTTTCAGTTCGTGCTACTAATTACACTGGCCTTGAAATGTGGCGCTCATCCACTTAAGAGGACAAACAGTTACCTTTTGACTGCACGTCTTTGCATTGGTGTGTTAAACGGATGACGTATTTCACGTTCACTTTCTGACCAGAAGCCAATTTGTCCGAATCAACTAAAGAGAGAAACGCCGAAAGGTTTTCACCCCTGCAAGCCGAATCACCCCTTGAGTATAGCAACACCTTCCTGCGAAGAGATTGAAAAATAGATATAATAGATGGGACAGATAGTAAATTAACAAAATAAATGTTGTCACTGAAAGGAAGTTTGTAAATAGGAGCAACCATTTATAGTCTCCAACAGTGAATGCCTCAGAGTATAAACATTTATCCCCCAAGCTTGACAACCTACATATGTTCCATTCATGAGTACACGATGTGCTCTTTTTTAGCGTCAAACATTCGCCAACTGCCGAACTCTTGATAACGAAAACCTCCGCACCAAAGACACAAGTGTCGTCTACAAGGAACCCGTTAGACCGGTCGCGAAAAGTTTGCAATGGCATGTATCTCGGAACTCCCCGTTCGGCTTTGAACGCATGGAACCTCGTGACTCTTTCTTCAAATTCACAGGCAAAGATTTGTCGATTCAATAGAAGCATTTAGAAAGGTGACAAATATAATGTTTTTTGCTGTCGTTAAAAGCTTTTACCTTGTTCAGTAAAAAAATTATCGCGAATTTGATCATACAAAGAGAACCTGACGACCACGTGAATCGGGCCACCAAGTTGGAGGGGAATCGTCCCTGAAAATGCCAGATATATGGAGATGTGATCTTCAACGTCTTGGCTCTTGTCTCCATTGGGATAGAGGATCAATTTCCTGCATAATCAAGATGCTTCCGTGAATTCGGGTACCGAACGTACATGTAAAGTTCCCAGCTATGAATTGACGCTAATTATTCTTAGAATTTGTGAAGTGTTATGGCTTCTGATTGCTGAATCAACACTAATTTTCAAAACAATCTCTTCATCCTAAAAAAGATTACTTTATTCTGTATGAATTTTCAAAACCACAAAGGGTTCAAACTTCAAACGTCGGATTCTTAAGCAATAACAGAAATTATATGCCTGTAAAGTATATAAACCATCTTCTGGAAGAAAGGCCCAAATTTGGAGCATAGCCTGTCTAAGGAACAGTCTCTTCAAAGATTAATTGACTGGTTGGCCAGCTATGTCGAATCTGAATGTGAGTGTGAGGACAAGACTAGAGAGAAGAGAAATGAACCATTTATAGCCTCCCGCTTCGAACTCGCCCGATTCATGCTTCTCTATTTTGTTTTCTGCGAACAAAGAGAAAGACTTAATCTTGAGCACATAATGTGCCGGTCCAACATCTCTAGTCTCCTTCGTCACTACTGCATTGACCAAAACCAGAAAAAGAACCAATCAACCCACGAGTTCTAATAGTTACTTCAAGCCCGAGTGCAAATTATATCCAAGACTTTAAGTTATTCATGTAGCAATTGAAAATTTATATGTACACGAACGTTCTTTTTACCAAAGATAAGAGAAAAACTCATGCAACACATGAACTATATGGGGTTAGATTTGACGGGACGTACCAGGGTTGGCTTCATTGCATGTCTCGAAAGAAGTCATTCTTAACGTTGGATGTTCGCAACCTTGACCCATGGCCTTAAGGGTTGATTGAATGATGGTTGTAGAGTCAATCAATGAAGATTATTTATAATGACAGCTTTTGTTCTTGGTTTCTAAGGTGCAGTTGCTTCATTCTCTTGCTTTTTGCAAGTTGCTTTATTCTGAAATTGTACAATTTGGGAGCTCAAAAGGGCAAGGGGAAGAATGGTTCGATTCTATCCAAATTCTTTGCTTTTCCATCTTTCTCAATTCTTCTCTAGATTCTCTTATTCTTCCTTGGCTAGACAAACATAGAAGGATTTCCAACCAAGATAGGATTTGATAGGATAAAATATGAAATCCATGAGATTTTTTATATCATATATGCTATTTCATGATTGAAATAATAAAGTCATATATATTTACACTATATTATATGTAGGAAAAATTCCAAATAAGGACCCGGAGTGAATCTATTTTCTCAAATAAGGACCTAAAGTGAACTTTGTGTCATATAAGGACCCGAAATGGACCTATTATTTCAAATAAGAACCCGAAGTGAATTTTGTGTCAAATAAGGACCTAAAGTGATCAAGTTAATCTCTATTGAGGACCTTAGCTCATCGGTAAACATTTTCCGACAATTAAAATAGGGGCAATTTTGTTAGAAATTTGTGATTGGAGGAAAATTCTATATTAATTAAGTTTAGGTTATCTATTTAGATGTTTACGTTTTCTTCTTTCTTCTCTCTCGCTACTCCTCACCTTGCTCGACTGACAGAGAATTTGGGTCTCCGCGTTTGGTTTTCTTCTTGTTTTTGAATTTGTGCCTCAACCGGCAGAGAATTTGAGTCTTTGACTTTGCGGAGGATGGGTACAAAGAATGGGGAGACCGTAGAAAACCTGGGTTTTTATTTTATTTTATTTTATTTTTTTCTGTTTTAGGATTTGTTAATTTTCCATATATTATTTTTTGGACAAAATTGCCCAAACTTTGGTCGTCGGAAATGTCACATACTTGATAGCCGGCGAATATTTGGCTGACCAGTAAGCTCAAGTTCTTATTTGGAATTAAGGTCCTTATTTGAGACAATGGGTCCACTTTAGGTCTTTATCTAACACAAAGTTTATTTCGGGTCCTTATTCGAGAAAATTGGTTAACTTCAGGTCCTTATTTGAGATGATGGGTCTACTTTAGGTCTTTATTTGACACTAAATTTATTTCGGGTCCTTATTTGAGAAAATTGGTCAATTTCGGGTCCTTATTTGGAATTTTCCCTTATATGTATTGTTTGGTATAAATGTCTATATGAATCATAAATTTTTTAAATGGAGATGATAAAATGCTCTCGCAACCCTTTTGTGTACTTTTTTTTTCTCTTTTTATTTATTTATTCCCCTTCCATTATTCTCTAATAAAATTTCATTAATTAGAAAATTATACTAATATACCTAAAATACTAAAACACCTAAAATATGTAATAAATATGTATTTACATATTGAATTTTATATTATAAGATAGAATTAAATTCGAATATATAAATACAAATAAGATAATTAAAAACTAAATGATTATATTTTTGTTATTTTGAATTTTTTATATTTGAATTCGAATATTATTTATATTGATATAATTTTAATTTGTTAATTTAAGAAATTTGTTATCTGAGAAAAAACTCTACTATTATGGATATTATAAATCATATTCACCTTTATCTCACTTTTCTCATGGGATAATTTTATCCAATCTATATTTCATTTATATCCGACTTTATCCTATATTGAGTAGGCACCAACCATAGGATAAGTTAAATTTTATCATATTCTGAATTTTATCCTGATCACCGAATACAGGATTTTAGCTTGTGTCTTTCAATATATATTTGATTAAACAACAAATATATACAAGTAAAGTTTGATGTATTCATTCAGGGAAATTCTATGGTCCAATATAGAAAAGCAAGGCAACGGTCCCATTCAATCTTAGCCGATAAATTAAGATAGAATTTATTTCAACGAACTAGTGATTTTTAGAAAAAAAAAATGGGAACTCATTCACATTAAAGGAAAATTATCAATTATAAGATCGTTGATTTCACTATCGATTAAAGAAAATTATGATATATGAGGATGATTATTCATTGACGGTACCCCAAAATTTAATCGCGAGACTAGGGAAAAAAATTTAAGCCACTTGCTATTTTTTTACTATCAATTTCTATGATCATACTGTTGCAATTTCCCTTCTTATTTTCCATGGGAATTTTTTCCACTAAAGTTTTTGTCAGTCCAACCTAATGAGCAATCAACCCTTTTCTTCGTACCGTGATCAGCAAGAGCAAACTCAAATTCAATAACAATAATAATATTTTTAATATTTCGTACCTATATTAAAGACGGAGATAAATGAACTAACCCTAGAAATAAACCTGATATAAACACCATTGATATATATTATCTTTCTTACTTTTATCATCTTTTAATACTTTTATCAAAGTTTATTTATCCTACTATCTATTTCAGCAAGAGAAACACTATCTAAAATCCAAATTGCCTTAATAATCATGAAATGCAATTTCCTAAACTATATGAACACCAACTGAATGAAACTCAACTAAATCTAATCCTAAGAACTAACTAGGCTCCCATTTTTCCTATCTTTCAATAATATTTCTCTGTTATTACTTTTTCCGTAGTTGAATATTGTTTTTATTTTTATTTTCATATTTACTTTATTTATGTATTTTTCTTCTTTCTTCTTCGGTCTCCTTTTCCAGATTCCACAAGCCTTCTCAACTTTCAAACTTGTGTTATGCTTTGCCTTCACTGAATGCCTCCATGAAAGCATTGAACATTATACGCGTGTCAAAAAAACCGAACCGAACCGTTAGAAAAAGCTTATGAACCGAACCGAATATGAACCAAACCTAAATTTCGATTTGGTTCAGTTTAGTTTTTCGGTTTTTGATTTTCAGCTTTTGGTTTTTTCTGTTTTTCTTTTTGGTTCTTTTCTTTCATTTTTTGGCTGGATGAAGCTTATGTACCTCCCTCCCGGTGCTTCCCTCCCATGGCCATATGACGGCAAAGGATCGGACAACAGCCAATCATTTATGTCCTTCAAGCATTTGATGAAAGCTTATCAAAGAAAACCTACGGACACGGTCCTCTTTTTGCTTTCGAGAAACATAATTACATGTATCATAGCTAATTCTTACTGCCTTACGCATGTTGTCCAAAAGCATTGCACCAACCCCAAACAGATCACTTTTTTTGTTTTCTCCGTCCAGCCAAAAAATGAAAGAAAAGAAGCCATTTTCTTTGGATGCTGTTCTTTTATATGGCTGTCTTGTTCCTCTCAATAACACCAAACAACATGTAACACGTAACAGATACCAACCAAAAAAAAAAAAAAAAGACAGTCCTTCCAACAAAGAAACCCATCTCCTTCGGCTCCCCCCGCAATCACCACGAAGGCCACTATGAGCTGCAGGGCTCACCGAGGCGCTGTGAACCCTGCAGCTCATGGCGCTGTACTTGAAGGTGTTGAAAGTCTTCACGATCCTGCCTTCGGCTCTGCCCACAATCACCACGAAGGCCACTATGACTGCCCAAACTGTTACTCTGTTCATCCCCTGCGACTGAAGAAAACCAAGAAAATGAAACCTCTTTTCTCATTCTTTGATTATTATTATTATTAATAATAAACATTTTTTGGAACATGATGAAACTTGAAGAGACTCGAATTCAGAAGAAACTAAAGATTTAAGGTATATTATTGGAATTTGAAGAGGATTTGCGATTTTTCTTTTACCTGAGTTTTCATTGGGGACTTTGCTTTGAGCTCCATGTTTGGTAGAGAGTAAACTGGAGAGGTCTTTTACAGAGGGAAAGAGACAATCTCTTTGCCGAATGTGTTTGGTTAATGGTTTGATTTTATCAGTTTTTCGGTTTGGTTCGGTTCAATTCATCAGAGACTCCTAAAATGTCAATTCAATCAGAAAGAACATTGCAACCTAAAAGACATCCTTAAGCCTTTTTTATGACGATATATATACCGCCATCTTATCTGTCAATGTTCAGAAACAATAAAACCTAGAAGACAGCGAGTATGGAGTTAGCCGAATATTTGTGCTTGCAAAGAGAGATCATAGATATACCACTTCTGGTCACCGACTTCGAACTCGTTTGTCTCATACATGGTGATGTCGTTCGTTGACAATAGAGAGATACTCGATCTTGAACGCATAATGCGCTGGCGGGATCTTTCTAGTCTCCGTAGTTCTCTCTGCTCAGTTAAAAAACCTCCCAAAATCACCAACAGGGAAACAACAACAAACCCAGAAAGGGAAAAAGAGATCAACTGAAGAAGATCAATAGACACATCGTCACGCCATAAAATTGCACAAGTTCATTTTCATTTCTTGTTTTCGGGAGAAACTCAAAGAGGAAAATGGTACCTTCACGCTCGTTGCCCACTTCTGCAGCATTTGAATCCTTTGCTTCTCTCGCTCTCTTCGGCATTATATGATTCTTCAAGTGGCTACAGTACATATGATGCTTGATGACTGTGATGGTCTCTAGTGGTGTGAGAGAAATGGAAGAAAAAAGACTGCCTTTTTTTTCCCCCCAAAATTTAATCATTTCGTTCCGAGGAAATCATCGTTGAGGGGGCAGAGAGGTAGAGAACTGAAACCGTAGTTTGGATCGATTCATATTCGAAGTTCTTTTCTTTTCTCCGTGCGGATTATTGATTGTCTTTTAAGTCACATAGTGTCTCTCAACCGGGGGATATATATAACATATATTATAGATTTAGAAAAACTAAATGCAAAACTACGTACCATCATCAGTTCGGTCGTCCATTTCACTATTTTTTAAAAATAAAATATTATTATCACAAAAAACTTCAAATTGATATTTTTATCATAAAATTACCCCCAAATTAATTTTTTATCAAGTAGAGCTTGTTGTTGTGAGAATTCTTAATTCATGAATTATTAGGAAGGATTTAGGTCACCATAAACACAAATCTTAAATTGGTACACCAGTAACAAATTTATATTTTCATTAGTGTTCGTTAAATTGTACCTTCAAGTATGTATTGATTTAAGATTTTACCATCCGTTTATTATAAATGTATCAATTTGTAATTTTTCGTGATATTAATCCAATTTAATGGCTGAATGAATGATAAATTTGTTACAAATATACTAATTTAAAGTTTTTGGTAATCCAATTTAATGGCTGAATGAAGGATAAATTTGTTATAACTATACTAATTTAGAGTTTTTGGTGATCAAAAAATTAATTTTGAGTAAATTTATTATACATGTATTAGTTTGAAGTTTTTTGTGATATTAATTTAACAAAAAATCCATTTTATTGTTTTAGTATTTCTTTTTTCTTCTATTTCTGGGATTTCAAATTTTGATAATTCTTGATGGTTTTTGGCCAGCCGTGTTACGTATTCGATGGAAGAAGAAATATCTAAAGAGGCTTCTGTCACGCCCCGAACCCTGAGCACGTACCCATCCCTCTCTGGTCGATAAAATTTTGCGACTTCCCAGGACTAGTTGCCAACCCTTTTTCTTTATTGCACATGCGGAAGTGAAAAAGAATCCCCTAACAGTAACCATCTCGGGATAGAAAAGCAAAACAATAATTTCACAAACAAACATACCTTTATAAACATATGCTGAGTCAAGTGCAAGAGTCTATGTTCAAAAGACTACAAAAGACTGTTCTCCAAAAAAAAGCGGTCATATCCGACCTATGCTTCAAATCACCTCCTCTCAGCTCCAGGTCCTCCACTTGATGACCCTGAAAGTGGTTATACAATAACCAGTGAGACAATGTCTCAGCAAGTCTAAGCTCTAAACTGCGGCTAGGAGGAAAAGACGCTAAGAAGCGTTCTAAGCACGCAATCACATAATCAATGAGACTTACCTCGTCTCAGTTCCACCCTGCAGGTCAGCACAATTCATATCACAAATTAGAGCATCACTCAAGCTCAATTAATTGGAACACAATACTCAAATTAACATGCGTTCCTAGTTTTGATTTCAGCATATAGCACGGCCTACTCTCAGTTCGGCGGTCTTCTGGCATTGCCAGGCTTCGTCTCACCCCATTGAGCACGGCACGTCACTTCGTCGACGGCTTTCCCGAAGGAGCATAGGGTCCAGAATCTACTGCGACCGGCTTCCCTTTAACAAGGGGTATCCCAAATAGGGATAACGTCCAGCTCAACAGCCCAGGACGATTTCTCATTGTCATCACACGATCACTCAAATATGGCCCAGGGCACTGTGCATTGCACTCAAATGCTTCAATTAAAATGGTGAACCTGGCCTTTTTCTTCGTATTAGAAATACACATGAAAATAGTAGTGTGTGGGTACACGGTCAACTCAACCTAGAAAAATTGACATTCTTTCTTTTTAAATCCCACTATTTTATATAGTACATAAAACCATTTTCGGTGTTAAAATCCGACACCCGGGATTTTCTGAGTAAATATTGAAAATTCACAATTTTTGGAATTAAATACCAAAAATCCAATCATCACTCAATTTGCATAATTTAACACTCAATTGTAGAAACTAACCACACCATTGCAATCAGCATGAAATTCCGGTCACCGGCCATCCCGGCCTAATTTCCGGAAAAATAATTAATAATTAATTAATTTCGAAACTTAATTAATTAATTCAATTCAATTTCGAAAAATACTAATCTAGGCCAAAATTATTAAATTAAATATCAATACAGACCCGGAAAAATTCTCGAACCCTTCTAGATAAATAGCACAAGTTAAATAGGCCTTAGCTAAACCATTCTAACCACCTAACATGCTCAATTAAATAATTAAATCACTAATTTAATCTAACTAACCACCTAATTCCTAATTAAATAAATCTAAACACCCCTTAGCATCAAAGCCTACTAAGAAGAGTTTAGAGAATAAACTCACCGGTGTATCGCGAAAACCAGTTCACCGTGACGACGACGCGACGGCGGCCGAAATCTTAATTTTCGGCGGTGTCGGCGAACTCTCGGGCCGGGCCAAGAAACCTCGCAAGCCCAAAGCAAACAGCTGGGCTTGGGCTTGCTTCTTGGGCCGACTTCAAGATTGAAAATGGGCTGAAGATACGGGATTCAAAGCTGGGCTCAACGGGCTGAACACTTGGGCTTGCTGAAAATAGAAACTTGTTGGGCTTCGCTGGACCAAATTCGCCGGAATGGGCTGCTTGCTGGGCTATTGAAACTCACTGGGCTGAGGCTTGCGGAATCGGGCTTGCAGGAATGGAAGTTGGGCTGTTGCTTGGAGAGGCGTGGACTGATGCCGGTCAAAAGAAGCAACACAGGCCGCTAGTGGGCCTCAAGACGTGAAGACTGACGTCACTGGAGAAGACCACGCGGCTTCTGGAAATTAACGGGCTCGCTTCTTGCGAGCTGGGCACGAAGACACAAGGCGGAGGGAAGCTGCTGGCGTCGCTCGAGCGTGGAGAAGACCACGCGTGGAGATGGGATCGTGAGCTGGCTTCGAAGAGTGGAGATTTCGGTCAATCTTCGGTGGCTTCGGTGCTGGTTTGTTGACCGATGATTGGGGCTTCGTTGGCGAGCTAGTGGAGAAGGCAGGCGTGCTGGCCGAAGTTGGGGTCTTCGCTGGACGCGTGCTGCTGGGGTGAAGATCTTCAGTCAACAAAAGGTTGTTGGTTGACTTGTGGAGACAAATATTGGTGGAATCGTGGGCATGCCGTCGAGCTGAGCTTTCAAGAGGAAAATAAAGAGCAAGGCAGGGACAGAAGAAAATTGGATAAGGAAGATGGACGCCGGTGCTTGCACGAAGAAGGGAAAATCTTGCAAGGAAAGCCAAGGAGGGGCCCAATAGTCTCAATCCTTAGCCATTGCATTAACTCACTTGTCTCCTATTTCTTTCCACTTGATAAATCCATACATTATCCAATTTTATCATACCTTGGTCCCCCAAAAGCCCACAAACCTATCCTCTTGGTCTCCTAATAATTTCTTGCATTATCTTCACAATTAAACCAAATTTTGAAGCCCAAAAATTACTGCCCTTTTCCACTCCGAATTTCACATTTTGGTCTTTACTTTATCACTCAATTTCCCAAATTGAGGTCCAATTTCGATGAAGAAAAATGCCGAACAATTTGCTGTAAGTCCCTGACACTCAAAGGTTTGGCTCGGAAGTCAAAACTCGCTTAAATTCGACCCGTACGAATTTGCATTTATTTTCCGCAACGTCTGAATCGAATTTCCGTAAAAATCTCGAAATCTTTCAAAATTTCTTGGAGGATGAGTCGACGTCCCTAATATAGCTCATGACACCACAGAACTGTCAATTTCTAAAGTCGGGTTCAAATAAGCGGTTAATTTCAATCCGGCGTGCTTTTAGCGTGACCTAGTCTACTGGGTAGTTTTTAGGAATTTTTGGTGCAATTGACCCGTGATCGATTCATCTCGAGTCACATAGTACATTTTCGACACATTGGCGACTCTCGGTTGTCGTGAAAATCTCAAGGTTTCAAATACGGACACAGGGTACCCAAAACGTCAGAAAATCAATTTAGTGCCGATCGGTGAGAATTTTGAAATCAAGTGGAATCACCCACATTCTGATCACATATTTCAGCCAAATCGACCTATCTCTGATTTCTGATCAATTCTGACAGTGCCGCAATGACCCTTGTAGATCGACACGATCGAGCAGTCGATTCCTATTCGAATTCTCAAGTCCATTGCATTTAGATTCCTTAATTGTTTCCCCAGATATACCAGTTATCTCGTGTGTGGCCAATTCAGAGAATTGCACTATAGACGCGTCGACGAAAAGCCCGATTTATTTAATCGAAAACTAATTTAAAAATTCAGGCTGTCACAACTTCTGCTTCTTCTTCTTTTTCCAAGAAGCAATCGCTTCATTTTTTGGAAAAGAAATGTAGTGATGAAATTAGGAAGAGAAGGGATGTGGCGATCCAAATTCCTTTTCCTTTCATGTGCTCATGCGACAATGCATTGATACCACTTCTTGACTGGAAAAGTATAATGAAAATTACTGTACCAATGTAAACTTTATGTGTTGCTTTTGGCTTATGTTTTTTTGCACCATGATCTTGAGATGTCGCAATAGTTTATAGATTTACTATCCATAATGAGATATTATTGCTCCATGAACACTTGTTAAACATCCAAAATATAGAAAAATTTTCATTACCAAAGCACCATCTTTCTCACTGCATTAAAAAATGAAAATATCTCATTACTAGTTATGATTAATCAGTACCCTCAAGACACTTTATAGCAAGATCAATTTTATAACTTGTCATATGCAATCTAATCAATTTTACTTTTTATTTAAAATCATAAGAAAATCAAGTCTCTCAACTTCACGCATTTGCTAATTTTGATCGGCTCTTCATTAAGTTTTAGAGTTGGAATACATGCAAGGATTTGGAATTATGCCCTTACAATTCTGAAGGATGCGTGTGATAATTTTTTCCTTGTTGGGTTCAAAAAAATTCCTTGGACAACAATCTATCATCTGCAATTTTTTCAAAAGTAAGTTATTTTATCTCTTGGATTCTTGTTGTTTCACTGAATAACGAGTCCCTTTGACTCGTCTTAGACGGCTTGTTTTGGTCGGCTTGATTCTATTTGGTGTACAAAGAACATTTACCTCCATTAATCCTTGTATTATTTGATAAGCTGATGACATCTCGCGATTTAAATGGATCGAGTTGTTAACACCTTGTACTTTTAGCTCTACAAAAGTCTGACCAGAAGTAGAGATGCCTGTAGAGAACTTATTGCATGATCACATCCAATACATGTATTATTGTTTACAAACACATCTAGTTACATATATTGCTGTCATGGCAATTTGCTAGTTGTGCCGAGCACCTTGACATTGGCCTCAATGACCCATGATTGATCCGTCTGGCACACCCGGACTGTTTTCAATGGCATGAAAGACGGCCAACCCCATTCGCATGCGGAGCTACTGAACCAACTAGTACCAACTGCAAAGCAGCAAAGACAGGAGAGAAGAAAATTGAAAGCGGGAAATATGAGGGATTTGAGGAGTTTCTAACTATACAGACTACGTGAAGAAATCGAATCCGGTCCTTACTAACAGGTGCAACTTAAATCGTCATCTACAGTGGTGAGAAAGTAGGTCATCGTGTGATTGACTTTGGAATTACTCTGGACTTTCAATTTGTGCTACTAATTACACTAGCATTGAAGTGTAGCGCTCATCCACCTAAGAGGACAAACAGTTACCTTTTGACTGCACCTGTTTGCATTGGTGTTTTAAACGAATGACGTATTCCGCGTTCACTTTCTGACCAGAAGCCAATTTGTCCGAATCAACTAAAGAGAGAAACGCCGAAAGGTTTTTACCCCTGCAAGCCGAATCACCCCATGGGTATAGCAACACCTTCCTGCGAAGAGATTGAAAAATAGATATAATAGATAGGACAAATAGAATATCAACAAAAACAAATGTTATCACTGAAAGGAAGTTTGTAAATAGGAGCAACCATTTATAGTCTCCAACAGTGAATGTATCAGAGTATGAACGTGTATCCCCCAAGCTTGACAACCTACATATGTTCCATTCATGAGTGTACGGTGTGCTCTCCTTTAGCGTTAAACATTCGCCAATGCCCGAACTCTTGATAATGAAAACCTCCACACCAAAGAAACAAGTGTCGTCTACAAGGTACCCATTGGATGGGTTGGTGAAAGTTTCCAATGGCATGTATCTCGGAATTCCCCATTCGGCTTTCAATGCGTGTAACCTCATGACTCTTCCTTCAAATTCACAAGCAAGATTCGTCGATTCGATGTTAGCATTTAAAAAGGTGACAAATATCGTGTTTTTTGCTGTCGTTACTAAGCTTTTACCTTGTTCAATCAAATATTTTTTGCGGATTTGATCACACAAAGAGAACCTGACGGCCACCTCAATTGGCCCACCGAGTTGGAGGGGACTCGTCCCCGAAACCGCCAGATATACAGAGATGTGACCTTTTCCTGCTTGGCTCTTGTCTCCACTGGGATAGAGGATCAGTTTCCTGCATGATCAAGATGCTTCCGTAAATTCGAGCACGGGATGTACATGTAAAGTTTCCGGCTATGAATTGACGCTAATTACTATTAGAATTTGTGAAGTGCTACAGCTTCTGATTGCTGAATCTACATTAATTTTCAAAACAATCTCTTCATCCTAAAAAAGATTCCTTTATTCTGTATGAATTTTCAAAACTACACAGGGTTCAAACTTCAAACATCGGATTCTTAAGTAATAACAGAAATTATATGCCTGTAAAGTATTTAAACCATCTTCTGGAAGAAAGGCCTAAATTTGGACCAAAGCCTGTATAAGGAACAGTCTCTTCAGAGATTAATTGACTGCTTGGCCAGCTATGTCGAATCTGAATGTGAGTGTGAGGAGGAGACTAGAGAGAAGAGAAATGAACCATTTATAGCCTCCCACTTCAAACTCGTCCGATTCATGCTTCTCTATCTTGTTCTTTGCGAACGAAGTGAAAGACTTAATCTCAAGCACATAATCTGCCGGTGCAACATCTCTAATCTCCTTTGTCACTACTGCATCGACCACAACCAGAGAAAGAACCGATCAACCCACAAGCTCTAATAGTTACTTCAAGCCCGAGTGCAAATTATATCCAAGACTTTAAGTTATTCATGTAGCAATTGAAAAATTTTATGTACACGGACGTTCTTTTTACCAAAGATAAGAGAAAAACTCTTGCAACACATGAACTATATGGGGTTAGATTTGAGGGGAAGTACCAAGGTTGGCTTCATTGCATGTCTCGAAAGAAGTCATTCTTAATGTTGGAGGTTCGCAACCTAGGCTCATTCTTAATGTTGGAGGTTCGCAACCTTGACCCATGGCCTTGAGGGTTGATTGAATGATGGTTGTATAGTCAATCAATGAAGATTATTTATAATGACAGCTTTTGTTCTTGCTTTTTAAGGTGCAATTGCTTCATTCTCTTGCTTTTTGCAGGTTGCTTTATTCTGAAATTGTACCATTTGGGAGCTCATAAGGGCAAGGGTTCTATTCTTTGCTTTTCCATCTTTCCCAATTCTTCTATGGATTCTCGTATTCTTCCTTGGCCAAACAAACATAGAAGGATTTTCAACCAAGATAGAATTTGATAGGATAAGATATGAAATCCAAGAGATTTTTTTATATCACATCTACTGTTTCACGATTGAAATAATAAAGTCAGATATATCCACATCATATTATATGTATTGTTTGGTATAAATGTCTATATGAATCATAAATTTTTTAAACGGAGATGATAGAATTCTCTCACGACCCTCTTGTGTACTCTTATTTATTTATTTATTCCCCTTCCATTATTCTCTAATATATTTTATTAATTAGAAAATTATACTAATATACCTAAACTACTAAAACACCTAAAATATGTGATAAATATATATTTACATATTGAATTTATATTATAAGATAAAATTAAATTCAAATATATAAATGAAAATAAGATTAAATTAAAAACTAAAATTTTATTTTTTTATTTTGAATTCTTATATTAGAATTCAAATATTATTTATATTGAAATATAATTTTAATTTGTTAATTTAAGAAATTTATTATTTGAGAAAAAACTCCACTATTATGGATATTATAAATCCCATTCGCCTTTATCCCACTTTCCTCGTGAGATAATTTTATTTGATCTATATTTTATCTATATCTGACTTTATCCTAGATTGAGTAGGCACTGATCGTAGGATAAAATAAATTTTATCATATCCTGAATTTTATCCTGACCACAAAATGCAGGATTTTAGCTTGTGTCTTTCAATATATATTTGATTAAATGGCAAATATTTACGAGTAAAGTTTGATGGATGCATTCATGGAAATTCTATGGTCCAATATAGAAAAGCAAGGCAACGGTCCCATTCAATCTTAGTCGATAAATTAAGAGAGAATTAATTTCAACAGACTAGTGATTTTTGGGAAAAAAAAGAAGAACAAGGGGGAACTCATTCACATTAAAGGAAAATGATCAATTATATCTTCATTAGTTTTCGTTAAATTGTACCTTCAAGTTATTGAGTTGAATATAGATGTACTGATTTAAGATTTTACTATCAGTTTATCATAAATGTATCAATTTGTAATTTTTCGTGATATCAATCCAATTTAACGGCTGAATGAAGGATAAATTTGTTACAAATATACTAACTTAGAGTTTTTTAGGATCAAAAAATTAATTTGGAGTAAATTATTATGCATGTATTAGTTTGAAGTTTTTCGTGATATTAATTTAATAAAAAATCCATTTTCTTGTTTTGATATTTCTTTTTTCTTCTATTTTTGGGATTTGAAATTTTGATAATTCCTGATGGTTTTTGGCCAGCCGCGTTACGTATTCGATGGAAGAAGAAATATCGAAAGAGGCTTGTTCTTCTTCTTCTTTTTCCAAGAAGCAGTCGCTTCATTTTTGGGAAAAGAAATGTAGTGATGAAATTAGGGAGAGAAGGGATGTGGCGATCCAAATTCCTTTTCCTTTCATGTGCTCACGCGACAATGCATTGATACCACTTCTTGACTGGAAAAATATAATGAAAATTACTGTACCAATGTAAACTTTATGTGTTGCTTTTGGCTTATGTTTTTTTGCACCATGATCTTGAGATGTCGCAATAGTTTATAAATTTACTATTCATAATGAGATATTACTGCCCCATGGACACTTGTTAAACATCCAAAATATAGATGTTGACACCTAAATTTTGACGGCCCATTTAGAAAATTAGGGGTTAATTTTATTAATTGCATAGCGTATAGATTTAGGTTGAATTTATTTTTATTATTTGTTTTTTTTTTACTTTTTATGGAATCGGTGGCGGATAAATTCAAATTAGTTGGCCAAGCCTATTTTTAAATGATCAGGAATTATCTTGTGAGAAAATATAAATTTGAAATTTTCCGGGATAGGGCAAGTGAAAAAAAACCGAATGTTACGAAATATTGCGATTTGGCTTTTTAGGATTTGGAATTAAAGAGTAATCTTATCGAAATCTTGAATCATTATCAATAGGTGAAAATTTTGTGAAAAGATTTGCGAAGATTGACTCGAGGAATTTTGAAAATCCAATTACTCTCCCTATAAAAGGCCATGTGTGCGAGAGGTCTCGGGGCTGGCTTTTCTTTGGAATCAAAGAGAGAAAAAACACAAGGGAGAAAAGTTGAAGCCGTCCATGGGGATTTCTTCGTTTTTTTGAGAGTTTTTGCTTTGCTTTTTCTTTTTGGGGGGAAGGTTTTGGCTTCTTTGACCGAAAAAGAAAAAAGGTGAAGAGAGAGAGAGGTCTTCGTGGGTTTTTGAGGAGAAAGAATACAAAAGTGGAAAAGAAAAAAGGGAAAAAGGGAATAGTCAGCAGCAGAAGCTTTTCTTTTGCTTCTGCAGAAAAGAAAAAGCTGAAAAGAAAGTGTACGAAGGGGGGCAAAGGGGGGCGGCCATTGTTCATCATCTCTCCCGCGCCGAGCTCCATCCTCGACGTGCTGCGCGACCACCTCCCCGCCGGACACCGCACCGCGCCGCAACCCAGCCGTGCCGATCCGTGAGGTCCAAATCTGCTCAAGCTCGGAGCCCCAAATCGCGAGCCACGCACTGCCGATCACCCGAGTTCCGCCTGTCCGTGCTTCGCCCGAGCCCGCGCATCACGACCCAAAGACCCTAGACCTGTTGAACTGGCCCGCTCCGCCGTGCCGCCCAGAGGCGAACGCAGCACCCCTCGCCGCCGCGCCGCTGTCCCTGGAGCACCTCACGCTAGATCCGAACGCCCCCAGCTCGCCAGCCTCCGCTTGGTCTACCCAGGAGCTGCAAGCCTGAGTCATCGCACGCAACGCTGCTGCCGCCGGTCCACCCACCGCTGGTCCTCACCGGAGTTTCGGACGCCGGTGACCCACTCTGACCGGGTGCCCCTTGGAGACCCACGGTTACACGTGGGAAAAAAAAAACAAAAAAAAAACAAAGAAACAGAGAAAAAAAAACGAAGAAAAGCAAATTAGGTAGTTTTTTTTTTCTCTTTTTACTTTACTTTTATTTTTTATTTTATTGGTTTTTTTTAGTATAATTGTTCCTTAATGTAAGGATGATTGATATTCCGATATAAAAGTGCCCATCAAATTAGAGGTTGTCAGTCCGATTTTCGCGCCCGAAATCCGACTCGCAATTCCTTATAAAAATCGACAATCCGATCTCATGCTCGAGATTCGATTCGCGATTTAATTTTAAAATTGGACAGCCCGATCTCCTGCGCGAGATATGGTTCGCCAATTTTCGAATATCAATTTTATCTTGTTTGATTTGATGTCATGGTGTTTGAGTCAATTTTATTTTCGTAAAATGAAAAATCCAAAAAAAAAGTTTGATTTAGGATTAGGTTGTTTTATTATCTTGCATGATTAGAATAGGGATTTTTATTTTGAATCATGAAAAAGAAAAAGAAAAAGTGCATTCATTTAGGATTGTTAGTTTTTCTTTTATTATCTGAATTGCATATTTAATCTTAATTTCGAATTTCATAAAAAATTAGGAATTAAGGCATTATTTGCACGTCATGGCATTTTAGAATAAATTACGTGTTTTATTTAAGTCTAGATTGATTTTTGCATCTTAGGATAGAACTTGCTAGGTTAAGATGATATCTTAGTTTAAATTAGGATTTAGTCTGACCTGATCCTTAATATAAACTAGATAGAATCTTAATCTAGATAATTATATTTTGCATTTTCCTTAATTTCGAATTTCATTAAAATTTGTCTTAGGATAAATTAGTTTCAATTTCTAGAATATATTGCATTTTTTAGAATAGAAAATTCATGTGCATGTCATATAGAATTAGACCCACTGAATGCATGTCATTTAGTGATTATTGCTAGGTTCATTTAATTAGAAATTGCACGTCATTAGAATTAGATCATTTTGGTTAATTTAGATTGCATATTTAATTATTGCATGTTCATTAAAAAATCACAAAATCTTTTACTCATTCATATAGTTTAAGACATTTTACCATGCCATATTATTTCATATTAGGTTAGAAGCATTGCATTACATTGCATATTGACCATATTCTCATTAAAAAGTGAAGGCAAAAATTGAGTGATTTCTTGTTAATTAGAAATCATATCTAAGATTGTTGATGTGAATTCTGATCTAACAAATGCAGATGCTTTCGTTGCTTTGAGGTAATTCCTGCATTATTTTATTTGCTTTCTTGAGTGTTAAATTGGTGGTATGCGCACATGTATGATCACCTCACACGTTGAGAAAGTGAAATAAAATCAATTTAAGCTGCCTGCAAAACATTTTTTTAGAAATGGTACCGAAAGGGCACTAGGATAGTCTAGTGTAACCAAGTCCCGTACCCAAAATCTATGGTTCGTAGGAGTAAGATAATTCTCCTGTTATTTTACTTAGGTGTCTAATCGACCTACCCTAAACCGATTAGTGGCGACTCCTTGATAATGATCTTTTGCATGTTAAATCCTAAGTCGCGATTTGGTATGGGCTTGGGAGAGCCCGAGTTAAGTTTAGGCTTAACAATCCATTAGCCTAATTTTAGGTGGCACACCCGAAAAATTGGTCGCGACAGCTTGGCGACTCCGTTGGGGACCTTGAGTTAAATCTCTTAGTGGACTTAGGCCAATTTTCTTTTTTGAAAAATGTTTTTGTTTGGCAGCAAGGATTCCAGGTACGTCCCTAACATTTAAGGTGTTAAATGTTTTTGCAGATTGGGAGGTATAAGGGGAGTAGTGATTGTTAACCCTTGTCTTGTAGGTTGGAGTTGAGGATGAATGTTTTAAATTCAAGTTATTGAAGTGCTGTTTGATTTAAACTATTGTGCATGCCTTGCATCTTGCACTACACTTTTGCACACACAACCTGCCGCCGGACCTGGGCCGCATAGGATCATTTAGGATGGTATTGAGATGGATACCACTCCGACCGCATGCTCGCGGTACGAGTCGCCCATCTCAATTCCGAAATTTTTTTCATGGTGTCAAGAGTACCCACCTCAGACCGCATGCCTGCGACCCGGGTCGGCTCTTTGACCAAGCCGGAGTCATGAGGACCCGACATAATCCACAAGCCCGTGGCTAGTCCGATCATCCTTGTGGCTTCACCTTGCTAAGCCTTATAGATTAGAAATCGAACCACTTACCATGCGCATGTCTATGTGATTGCCCTTTATTGGTAAAGTAAGTTCTCTAAATTCTTGCCTTTTGCAATTTACTTACGTTATTGCATTATTTTGTCGGTCCATGGCATTAGGATTGTCTTGAGTCTTGATCAATATACAATGGGGACATCGGACATTCGAATTATTCTCCCTCCAAAGGAAGAGCTTAGCACTTGGTGGGACAAGTTAGACTAAGCTGGCCGCCAATTTGTAGAGTCGCATATAGCTCGATTACTTCCACTACTGCGTATCAACATCCATGGCGGTATCATCCAAGCACTTGCCCACTGTTGGTGCCCCGAGACTTCCACCTTTATCTTTGGCGGTAAGCATGAGCTCACTCCCACTTTGGAAGAATATAGCATTGCCCTGGGAAAATCTTTGAAAGCTGAATTGATTAGTCCACCTATTGGAATTGATCCCGTTGTGGCCTTATATGATTTTTTAAGAATCAAAGAGGACAACATAAGAAAAGTTTTGAAGGCTCACCGCTATACTTGCCCATTATCTTTTCTAAAAGAAAGTTTCGAAAATGGTACTTCATTTCAAATGCGTAGGGTTTTCCTTTTAGCTTTCTTTGGGTTCATAATCTTTCCTTACTGCAAGAATGCTATTAACCCTTTAATGTCTCATTTACTTAAGCAAGTGTTGGAAAGGAAAAATTCTGTCAACATCATTCTAGCTGAAACCTTTCTTTCCCTCATTCGATTTAAAGGAGGCGGTGATAAGACTTTCCGTTCCTCTCCCGAGCTTTTGCAAATTTGGTTTTTTTCTCATATAAAGGGATTTGGTGGTTTAATGAATATACATGATATTAGTAATTCTAATCACCTATTATAAAATTTGAGAACAACCAAAAACATGCACCGGATTACCATTATTCTAGGTGGCTAGCTTTCATGAAAAAAACCAACTTCCAAGGGTTTCCTATGGCATGCTAAGTGGTTCCAAGTTCGTGTGGCGAGGCTCACATGTGGAGGTATTGGCCCAATCCCTCTATTGGGATTCACTGGAGCATTGGAGTACTATCCGACTAGAGTGACTCGCCAGTATCAGGTAGTGCAAGAGCTTCCCCCGGCATTACAAGCAGATCCACTCAAAGTCAGCTTCGTTGATGGAAACCGAGACCATGAAGACTCTATTCTCACTATCAAATCAATGTGGGACATGTGCCATCCACGAAAACTCAAATGGTCCGAGGAGGAGCTGAAGGGTAAAGAAAGAAGGTACTATGCTTCGACTAAGTACATTCAACAACACAAGATTCAAGATGAGCTGCTTCCAAAGATACCAGAGGTGCCGCTGAAGATCACCAATCGTGCTGAGAATAAACGTCTCAAAAGAGTTGCTGAAAAAGCTCAGGAGGAGAACAAGCGATTGCGCCGAATGGCGTCTCGAGTGTATATTGATCAAGCTAGATGAAGTGCTTGAATTAATCTTACTATTTCTAGATTAATGTTTAGGAAGTTGAGTCATTTATTTTCCTAGTTCATTTGTTTAGAACACTTCAAAGTTTTTACATTGTCAATTTCAGAAAAATCTCATTAATGAATAAAAGTGTTAGACCTTTGTCGTGGACCGGCGTATTTCATATGGGTTACTTACTTTTGTTCATTTCTAAATTAGGTTATAACGAATCCCTCACGTTCGCCCATAATCACGCGTTTGAGAGCTAGAATGGCCGACCAAACTGAAATGCGTGATCGTATGTTCGCTGTGGAAACTCAACTCCAACAAGTGCTTGCCTCTATAAAGCTTATGACGGATCAATTTCAATCCCTCCAAGCGAATCCGGCTCCTCCACCTGCTCTCCCCGAGATAATAATTTCGAAGCCAACAAACAAGGGCCAAATGATTGATGATGACATGCCTGAACTGGAGGATGACCCACCTTTGATCACCACTGAAAAGGCTAAGATTGACAACGTGCCTAAGATGGAGCAAGATGAACGCGTTGCGAAACTCGAGGAGAAAGTGAAGCAATTGCAAGAGTTGCAAAGTTCACCGCCATTCGACTTGTCCGTGTATGAAAAGGTCAAGATGCCGAAGAAGTTCAAGATGCCGGAGTTCGAGAAGTACGATGGTACTTCCTGCCCAAAAGCCCATTTGCAGATGTACCATGTACGCATGGCTCAATATGTCAAGAATGAGCCCCTTATGATTCAATCATTACATGCGAGTTTGACTGGGCCTGCACTGAGCTGGTACATAATGAAGAATGTAAACCTCCTTAACACCTGGAATGAGGTGACTGACGCATTCCTCAAGCAATATAAGTTCAACATGGACATTGCACCTTCCCGAGAGGATCTTGAGTGGATGGAGAAGAAGAAGAATGAGTCATTCAAGGAGTATGCTGTGAGGTGGCGAAATCTAGCCGCTCAAGTCACTCCGGAGCCTGCCAGCAAGGAGCTGATGAAATTGTTCGTTAGGACTCTCCCTGCTGAATTCCGTAACCGAATAGCTAGTACGTACGTCGAAAATTTCAATCAACTTATTCCTGTAGGAGAACAAATCGAGGTAGGGATAAGGGAAGGATGGTTTACTGAATCATCTAGCAAGAGATTCACCACCAAGAAAGATAAGGAAGCGGCTGTAGATGTGAATGTGGCTTATGGCCAAGAAAATGTCAAACACGCTACGGTTATCCAAATGAATCCGAGACAGCCACAAATCGCTGGCCGTCAACCATTTGTCTGAAGGGAATTCTCTCCCCTCCCTAGGTCTCCATCCCAAGTGCTGATTATCCTCCGAAAGAATGGTTTGCTTACTAGCGAACCAAAGCGTCCTAATGTTGAAAGAAATCGCAGTTACGACCCGTCGAAGAAGTGTGACTACCATAGCGGTGAACTGGGGCATTCAACTGATGAATGTTTCACCCTCAAGCATAAGGTCCAAAACTTATTGGACACCAAGGCATTTGCCTTCGGCACCGCTCAACCAAATGTCAAGAAGAATCCTCTACCTGAGCATGGGGATATGGTGAATGCCATTGATGAAGGATCTCTGGAAGAAATGGGTCTTGGTCCGCAAGAGTAACTTATTACTGTTGCACGTTTCCCATGCACGAGAATTTTTATTGCTTTCTAGGAATTGTTTTCAATTTTTTTTTTCATTTTCCCTTTCTTTTTAGGGCTTGAATCGCATTTTCCATTCAATAAATTGTAATTGATTGATGAATTTCAATAAAATTACAAGTTTTATTTTGAGGGCATGATGAGGTACACCAAACTAGCCCGGTGATGATATCCAGCCAATAAACAAAAAGAAAAATCCAAGGAGAATTCTGAGGCCTGGGCTTCATCATGCTTTCTCGTGTCAAAATGTTTTTTAAAATGCTTTTCCAATTGCCTTTTAAAAAAATCTTCCAAAAAAAATGATTTACCCCGTTTGCCTTTTTGATCTATTTACATTCTGTTTCAGGGATGGTTTTATGGCATGCAAATGTGTGAAAATGGTCCAATCCAATTCCAGATTTTGGGAGGCAAGTTTGCTCCAAATTACGGTGGTCCATATATAGTGAAGAAAGTGCTTCTTGGAGGTACCTTAATCCTAGCAAAGATGGACGGTCGTGAATTCTTCACTCCTGTTAGTTCTAATGCTGTCAAGAGAAATTACTCATGATTGAATTTGCCATGCTGTGTTTTGAACTACAAGCATTTTTTATAATGAATAAATTGCTTTAATGAGTTGCAAGTTCAATTGTTCATATTTGTTGCAAATCTTGCATGTTTCCCGTGATGAATTGCGTAAGGTAGATTGAATGTGTCAAATGGGATGCTTTGGAATGATGAAAGGCAACCTTACTCCATACACTGTCCCATACACTAATCTTCAGTGAGTTGTATGAAAATTTCCATGCTTGCAAGGAAAAAGGTGATCTCGCAAAGGGTACGGTAACCAAAGTGAGGAGAGGCGTTTCTTTCTTGTCCCCAAAACACTACAGGTACACCAATTGTTTAGCCCTTTGAACCCATACACGTGAAGAGTTTTTAAATCATCCCTGTCAAGAATCATCCCACTTTGGGACAAAATTTGAGATGAGTGATAGGAATTTTCTTACTCTCACTTGCATCAATCTTCAAGTATTGCTTTCGCATCGTAACTCGTATGATAATTCAAAGTGCCCTAGGATGATGAAGAGCAGTCATTTCTCTATCCTATACACTTTTGTCCATTGCTTAGCCCACTTGAGCTTATAAATTCATTTCATATTAAACCCAATTGGTGATCATCCCCCATGCTGGGGCAAGACAAAAAGCATTCAAGTAGCATGAACTAGAATGCTGACCAAATGGAGCTTCTGTTAAAAGAAAATAAGTGCTAAAAATGGGGCATAAAAAGCAATGTGCCTGGTAAAAGCAAGGCCGATGCCCATCAAAAGAAGTAAAAATAATGCATAAGAACTAAGGGGCATGAAAAGCAGTGTGCCTGGTAAAAGCAAGGCCAATGCCCGAGAAACAAAGAAAAAATCAAACTCTTGATATAATGAGTCGTATCCCCAAAAGGCGGTACTAAACTCAAATGCTGTTGCAATCAATAGAGATTTGATGAAGAAAAAATCTTCGACAGTGGAAAGGAAAATGTTGGAAATGTCAAGATGATCACCAACTTTAATCCCTTAAACACTTTTTTGAGCCTAATGATCCATTCGTTTCTCAACCCATGAACCAAGCCTACGTTACGTCCCTTGCAAAGTCTCTTCAGATTAGGGCACTTGAATTAACGTAAGAGTTCGTATGCTTGAAAGCATCGCTTAAAGAAGTGCGAGTAAGATAACTTCTGCCTCATTTCGCGTGTTTCTTGACTTGTAAATCCAAAGACAATTGCGAAATGTCATTTTTAAATGGCCTCGACTCAAAGAGTCGTCTTTGTTAAGTCATTGACCAAGCTCACATTACAGTCCTATTAAAGACCTCTCAGATTGGTAAAGTCATACCACTTGCGAGATTGCCCAGACTTTTGTTTGGCATGATGACAGTGAGATAAAGTGATTGTCAAAATCCTGCATCAAAGGTCAGGATAAAACAACCCATTTTAATGAGGATGAGTGGAAAGTCCTTTCAGACTAAACAATCCCTCATTTGACACATCCATGACACTTATGTGTTCGGATTGGAATTTTCTCTTGAAATCATTTCCATTAGAATTAGGTGATGCATGGTTGATAGAAATCATTATGCATAAACCTTGCTTAAATTAATGCATGTTTATTTGTAATCACAAATACATGTCGCATCTCCTACAATCATGTTTTACAGGAGACATATCCCTAATGAGCAGAGATGTCACCAGGTAAGTGTATCTCTATCTATACCTTAAATACTTGTCATTACACAGGTATTTTCGCTTTTAAGTAATTTGACACTCGATAGAGTTGTCCCTAAAGATTTTTCTCCAGATCGCGATGCCGGGCGACCGAAGAATGGTTCAGGTCCTAGCCAAGCAAAACCCCCGTTTAGGCGACCGTAGAATGGTACGGGTCCTAGACAAAACTTTATTTCCCTATTCAGGCGACCGTAGAGTAATGTACGGGTCCTAGACAAAACTTTATTTCCCTATTCAAGCGACCGTAGAGTAATGGTACGGGTCTTGGAAGGTAAATCCCCGTTTAGGCGACCGTAGAATGGTACGGGTCCTAGACACAACCAAATTCTGTTATACTAGGCGACCGTAGAATGGTACGGGTCCTAGGAAAGCAGTTTTCTTTATAAAGTCATGTTACTATTCTAGGCGACCGTAGAATGGTACGGGTCCTAGATGTATAACATCAATCTATCTTGAATCATTTTACCCTCCTTGAAGGTAAGATATTTCGGGTAGGTTCTTTTGACATCTCAGTCTGGATCTGGATGTCTTAATTCTTGTCGTTGAACATTTCACTTTGGATGTGAATGTTCTTCTCGATCTCAATGTTTCGATTTATTACCTGTTTGACTCTTCAAGGAGCCTGAGTGAGAGTTGGGTACTTGTGAAGTAAATAGGGATTTATCATGTACCTCAAGATGCTTTACCGCACTGACTGGTAAGTAATTGCAGGTATGTTCTTTCCTTTCGTATCATGCATTTGCATTAGCATTTCCATGCATCATATAAATTGCATTTTAAAATGGGATTCATTTTCCAACAAAAAAAAACAAAAAAATCAAAAATCAAATCATTCAATGCACTGTGCATGGTAAAAATTTAGGTTTCAATTTGTTTTTGAAAGCAACCTCTATGAGCTCACCTTCAAAGAGGGGCAGCTGTTGACACCTAAATTTTTTGCAATTTAATTAATTTATTTATTGCATAGAAAATTAGGAGGTTAATTTTATTAATTGCATAGCGTATAGATTGAGGTTACATTTATTTGCATTTTTTGTTTTTTTTATTGAATCGGTGGCGAATAGATTCAAATTAGTTGGCCAAGCCTATTTTTAAATGATCAGGAATTATCTTGCGAGAAATTAGAAGTTCGAGATTTTTTCGAGATATGGTGAATTTCTGGGTAGATATTACGAAATATTGCGATTTGGCTTTCTAGGATTTGGAATTAAAGAGTAATCATATCAAAATCTTGGATCGTTATCAATAGGTGAGAATTTAGTGAAAAAGATTTGCGAAGGTTGATTCGAGGAAAATTTTGAAAATCAAATTCCTCTCCCTATAAAAGGCCATGTGTGCGAGAGGTAAAGGGGGGTTTGGTTTTGGAGTTTGGGAAGAGAAAAGGCAAAAACACAAAAGAGGTGGAATCCATCTGTGCGTGGAGAAGGAGCAACAAAAAGGAAAGTAAAAGGTGAAAAGCAGAGAAAGAAAAAAGCGGAAAGTGACATGAGAGGAGCAGAGGAGAGAGAAACACAAAAAGGGGGGGAAAACACTGTAGATCTTCTTCCTTGCGCATCTTGGCTTGTGCCCTTCCATCCGAGCGTCGGTCAGCTGCAGCAGCCCGAGAATCCGCGCCAGCCACCGCATCTGTTCGCCACACCGACGCCGCCTAAAGCCGAAGCCCGCCTCCACTCGAAGCCGATCCGTCGCGTCTCCGCGCCTCAAGCCAGATCACCGTCAGTGCCTTCCGCCCGAAGCACCAGTAGCCCGAGCCCCTGCTCCACCTTTGCTTCGCTTTTGCTCCGCCTCCAATCAGTGACCTATATCGAAGCCAGGCGGATCCGAGCTCTCCTGTTCGTGCCGCGCCGACCCACGGTTCCGCTGACCCGTTGCCGCCCGACGCACTCCCCATGCAGCGCCGACCAGATCTGAGCCTCATACACCCGAGCCACGCCACTGCATAGGCCCGCCGCCGCACCTCCTCCATGAACTACCCGCGCCCAGAAGCAAGCCCGCGCGTATTTGCCCCTGTCGGATCCATCCAACCGATTGCCCCTTTGGAGAGTCACGCACTAAGCTGCCCAGATTTATCTTTTTTTGAAAGCAAAAGGAAAAACAGAAAAAGAAATCAATTAGGTAGTTTTTTTTCTTTCTTTTTTATTTATTTTTTTATATTATTTTCATTTATTTATTTTGTTAGAATTACTCATGAATAGATTATTGATATTCCGACATGAAAGTGCCCCTCAAGTTAGGGTTTGTCAGTCCGATTTTCGCGCCCGAAATCCGACTCGCAATCCCTTATAAAAAATCGTCAATCCGATCTCATGCTCGAGATTCGATTCGCAATTTAATTTTAGAAATTGGACAGCCCGATCTCATGCGCGAGATATGGTTCGCCAATTTTCGAATATCAATTTTATCTTGTTTGATTTTGATGTCATGGTGTTTGAGTTAATTTTATTTTTCGTAAAAGGAAATCTCAAAAAAAAGTTTGAATTAGGATTAGGTTTGTTTTTTCTAATTATCTTGCATGATTAGAATAGGGATTTTTATTTTTGAATCATGAAAAAGAAAAAGAAAAAGTGCATTCATTTAGGATTGTTAGTTTTTCTTTTATTATCTGAATTGCATGTTTGATCTTAATTTCGAATTTCATAAAAAAATTAGGAATTAAGGCATTATTTGCACGTCATGGCATTTTAGAATAAATTACGTGTTTTATTTTAAGTCTAGATTGATTTTTGCATCTTAGGATAGAACTTGCTAGGTTAAGATAATATCTTAGTTTAAATTAGGATTTAGTCTGACCTGATCCTTAATATAAACTAGATAGAATCTTAATCTAGATAATTATATTTTGCATTTTCCTTAATTTCGAATTTCATTAAAATTTGTCTTAGGATAAATTAGTTTCAATTTCTAGAATATATTGCATTTTTAGAATAGAAAATTCATGTGCATGTCATATAGAATTAGACCCACTGAATGCACATCATTTAGTCATGTTGCTAGGTCCATTTAATTAGAATTTGCCCGTCATTAGAATTAGGTCATTTTAGTTAATTTAGATTGCATATTTAATTATTGCATGTTCATTAAAAAAATCACAAAAACTTTTACTCATTCATACAGTTTAGGACATTTCGCCATGCCATATCATTTCATATTTGATTAGAAACATTGCATTGCATATGGACCATATTCTCATTTAAAAGTGAAGGCAAAAATTGAGTGATTTCTTGTTAATTAGAAATCATATCTAAGATTGTTAATGTGAATTCTGATCTAACAAACGCAGATGCTTTCGTTGCTTTGAGGTGAGTCCTGCATTATTTTATTTGCTTTCTTGAGTGTTAAATTGGTGGTATGCGCACATGTATGATCACCTCACACGTTAGGAAAGTGAAATAAAATCAATTTAAGCTGTCTGCAAAACATTTTTTTAGAAATGGTACCGAAAGGGCACTAGGATAGTCTAGTGTAACAAAGTCCCCGTACCCAAAATCTATGGTTCGTAGGAGTAAGATAATTCTCCTGTTATTTTACTTAGGTGTCTAATCGACATACCCTAAACCGATTAGTGGCGACTCCTTGATAATGATCTTTTGCATGTTAAATCCTAAGTCGCGATTTGGTATGGGCTTGGGAGAGCCCGAGTTAAGTTTAGGCTTAACAATCCATTAGCCTAATTTTAGGTGGCACACCCGAAAAATTGATCACGACAATAGAAAAAAAATCATTGCCAAAGTACCATCTTTCTCACGTCATGCACAATCACTGCATTAAAAAAATGAAAATATCTCATTACTAGTTATGATTAATCAGTACCCTCAAGACACTCATTAGCAAGATCATTTTTATAACTTGTCATATGCAATCTAATCAATTTTACTTTTTATTTAAAATGATAAGAAGTTCAAGTCTCTCAGCTTCACGCATTTGCTAATTTTGATTGGCTCTTCATTAAGTTTTAGAGTTGGAATACATGCAAGGATTTGGAATTATGCCCTTACAATTCTGAAGGATGTGTGTGAAAATTTTTGCCTTGTTGGGTTCAAAAAAATTCCCTGGACAACAATCTGTCATCTGCAATTTTTTTCAAAAGTAACTCGTTTTATATCTTGGATTCTTGTTGTTTCACTGAATAACGAGTCCCTTTGACTCATCTTAGACGGCTTGTTTTGGCCAGGCTTGATTCTACTTGGTATACAAAGAATATTTACCCCCATTAATCCTTGTATTCTTTGGTAAGCTGATGACATCTCACGATTTAAATGGATCGAGTTTTTAACATCTTGCACTTTCAGCTCTACAAAATTCTGACCAGAAGCAGAGATGCCTGTAGAGAACTTATTGCATGATCACATCCAATCCATGTATTATTGTTTATAAACACATCTAGTTACATATATTGCTGTCATGGCAATTTGCTAGTTGTGCCAAGCACCTTGACTTCAGCCTCAATGAGCCATGAATCATTCGTTTGGCATTCCCAGACTGCTGTCATGGCAATTTGCTAGTTGTGCCAAGCACCTTGACTTCAGCCTCAATGAGCCATGAATCATTCGTTTGGCATTTGCAGACTGTTTTCAATGGCATGAAAGACCGCCAACCCCATTCGAATTTGGAGCTACTGAACCAACTGGTAGCAACTGCAAAGCAGCAAAAGACAGGAGAGAAGAAAATTGAAGGCGGGAAAAATGAGGGATTTGAGCAGTTTCTAACTATACGGACTACATGAAGAAATCAAATCTGGTTCTTACTAACAGGTGCATTTTAAATCATCATGTACAGTGGTGAGAAAGTAGGTCATCGTGTGATTGACTTTGGAATTACTCTGGACTTTCAGTTCGTGCTACTAATTACACTGGCCTTGAAGTGTAGCGCTCATCCACTTAAGAGGACAAACAGTTACCTTTTGACTGCACCTCTTCACATTGGCGTTTTAAACGAATGGTGTATTCCGCGTTCACTTTCTGACCGGAAGCCAATTTGTCCGAATCAACTAAAGAGAGAAACGCCGAAAGGTTTTCACCCCTGCAAGCCGAATCACCCCTTGGGTATAGCAATACCTTCCTGCGAAGAGATTGAAAAATAGATATAAATAGATGGGACAAATAGTAAATCAACAAAAACAAAAGTTATCACTGAAAGGAAGTTTGTAAATAGGAGCAACCATTTATAGTCTCCAACAGTGAATGCATCAGAGTATAAACATGTATCCCTCAAGCTTGACAACCTACATATGTTCCATTCATGAGTATCCGATGTGCTCTTTTTTAGCGTCAAACATTCGCCAACTGCCGAACTCTTGATAACGAAAACCTCCGCACCAAAGACACAAGTGTCGTCTACAAGGAACCCATTAGACCGGTCGTGAAAAGTTTGCAACGGCATGTATCTCGGAACTCCCCATTCGGCTTTGAACGCATGGAACCTCGTAACTCTTTCTTCAAATTCACAAGCAAAGATTTGTCGATTCAATAGTAACATTTAGAAAGGTGACAAATATCATGTTTTTTGCTGTCGTTACTAAGCTTTTACCTTGTTCAGTAAAAAATTTATCGCGGATTTGATCATACAAAGAGAACCTGACGGCCACGTGAATCGGGCCACCAAGTTGGAGGGGACTCGTCCCTGAAAATGCCAGATATATGGAGATGTGATCTTCAACATCTTGGCTCTTGTCTCCATTGGGATAGAGGATCAATTTCCTGCATAATCAAGATGCTTCCGTGAATTCGAGCACCGAACGTACATGTAAAGTTCCCAGCTATGAATTGACGCTAATTATTCTTAGAATTTGTGAAGTGTTATAGCTTCTGATTGCTGAATCAACACTAATTTTCAAAACAATCTCTTCATCCTAAAAAAGATTACTTTATTCTGTATGAATTTTCAAAACCACAAAGGGTTCAAACTTCAAACGTCGGATTCTTAAGCAATAACAGAAATTATATGCCTGTAAAGTATATAAACCATCTTCTGGAAGAAAGGCCCAAATTTGGAGCATAGCCTGTCTAAGGAACAGTCTCTTCAAAGATTAATTGACTGGATGGTCAGCTATGTCGAATCTGAATGTGAGTGTGAGGACAAGACTAGAGAGAAGAGAAATGAACCATTTATAGCCTCCCGCTTCGAACTCGCCCGATTCATGCTTCTCTATTTTGTTCTCTGCGAACAAAGAGAAAGACTTAATCTTGAGCACATAATGTGCCGGTCCAACATCTCTAGTCTCCTTCGTCACTACTGCATTGACCAAAACCAGAAAAAGAACCAATCAACCCACGAGTTCTAATAGTTACTTCAAGCCCGAGTGCAAATTATATCCAAGACTTTAATTTATTCATGTAGCAATTGAAAATTTATATGTACACGAACGTTCTTTTTGCCAAAGATAAGAGAAAAACTCATGCAACACATGAACTATATGGGGTTAGATTTGAGGGGACGTACCAGGGTTGGCTTCATTGCATGTCTCGAAAGAAGTCATTCTTAACGTTGGATGTTCGCAACCTTGACCCATGGCCTTAAGGGTTGATTGAATGATGGTTGTAGAGTCAATCAATGAAGATTATTTATAATGACAGCTTTTGTTCTTGGTTTCTAAGGTGCAGTTGCTTCATTCTCTTGCTTTTTGCAAGTTGCTTTATTCTGAAATTGTACCGTTTGGGAGCTCAAAAGGGCAAGGGGAAGAATGGTTCGATTCTATCCAAATTCTTTGCTTTTCCATCTTTCTCAATTCTTCTCTAGATTCTCTTATTCTTCCCTGGCCAGACAAACATAGAAGGATTTCCAACCAAGATAAGATTTGATAGGATAAAATATGAAATCCATGAGATTTTTTTATATCATATATGCTATTTCATGATTGAAATAATAAAGTCAGATATATTTACACTATATTATATGTATTGTTTGGTATAAATGTCTATATGAATCATAATTTTTTTAAATGGAGATGATAAAATGCTCTCGCAACCCTTTTGTGTACTTTTTTTTTTCTCTTTTTATTTATTTATTCCCCTTCCATTATTCTCTAATAAAATTTCAATAAATTAGAAAATTTAATATACCTAAAATACTAAAACACCTAAAATATGTAATAAATATGTATTTACATATTGAATTTTATATTATAAGATAGAATTAAATTCGAATATATAAATAAAAATAAGATAATTAAAAACTAAATGATTATATTTTTGTTATTTTGAATTTTTTATATTAGAATTCGAATATTATTTATATTGAAATATAATTTTAATTTGTTAATTTAAGAAATTTGTTATCTGAGAAAAAACTCTACTATTATGGATATTATAAATCATATTCACCTTTATCTCACTTTTCTCACAGGATAATTTTATCCAGTCTATATTTCATTTATATCCGACTTTATCCTATATTGAGTAGGCACCAACCATAGGATAAGATAAATTTTATCATATTCTGAATTTTATCCTGATCACCAAATACAGGATTTTAGCTTGTGTCTTTCAATATATATTTGATTAAACATCAAATATATACAAGTAAAGTTTGATGTATGCATTCAGGGAAATTCTATGGTCCAATATAGAAAAGCAAGGCAACGGTCCCATTCAATCTTAGCCGATAAATTAAGATAGAATTTATTTCAACGGACTAGTGATTTTTAGAAAAAAAAAATGGGAACTCATTCACATTAAAGGAAAATTATCAATTATAAGATCGTTGATTTCACTATCGATTAAAGAAAATTATGATATATGAGGATGATTATTCATTGACGGTACCCCAAAATTTAATCGCGAGACTAGGGAAAAAAATTTAAGCCACTTGCTATTTTTTTACTATCAATTTCTATGATCATACTGTTGCAATTTCCCTTCTTATTTTCCATGGGAATTTTTTCCACTAAAGTTTTTGTCAGTCCAACCTAATGAGCAATCAACCCTTTTCTTCGTACCGTGATCAGCAAGAGCAAACTCAAATTCAATAACAATAATAATATTTTTAATATTTCGTACCTATATTAAATGAACTAACCCTAGAAATAAACCTGATATAAACACCATTGATATATATTATCTTTCTTACTTTTATCATCTTTTAATACTTTTATCAAAGTTTATTTATCCTACTATCTATTTCAAAAAGAGAAACACTATCTAAAATCCAAATTGCCTTAATAATCATGAAATGCAATTTCCTAAACTATATGAACACCAACTGAATGAAACTCAACTAAATCTAATCCTAAGAACTAACTAGGCTCCCATTTTTCCTATCTTTCAATAATATTTCTCTGTTATTACTTTTTTCCGTAGTTGAATATTATTTTTTATTTTTATTTTCATATTTACTTTATTTATGTATTTTTCTTCTTTCTTCTTCGGTCTCCTTTCCTAGATTCCACAAGCCTTCTCAACTTTCAAACTTGTGTTATGCTTTGCCTTCACTGAATGCCTCCATGAAAGCATTGAACATTATAGGGGTGTCAAAAAAACCGAACCGAACCGTTAGAAAAAGCTTATGAACCGAACCGAATATGAACCAAACCTAAATTTCGATTTGGTTCAGTTTAGTTTTTCGGTTTTTGATTTTCAGCTTTTGGTTTTTTCTGTTTTTCTTTTTGGTTCTTTTCTTTCATTTTTTGGCTGGATGAAGCTTATGTACCTCCCTCCCGGTGCTTCCCTCCCATGGCCATATGACGGCAAAGGATCGGACAACAGCCAATCATTTATGTCCTTCAAGCATTTGATGAAAGCTTATCAAAGAAAACCTACGGACACGGTCCTCTTTTTGCTTTCGAGAAACATAATTACATGTATCATAGCTAATTCTTACTGCCTTACGCATGTTGTCCAAAAGCATTGCACCAACCCCAAACAGATCACTTTTTTTGTTTTCTCCGTCCAGCCAAAAAATGAAAGAAAAGAAGCCATTTTCTTTGGATGCTGTTCTTTTATATGACTGTCTTGTTCCTCTCAATAACACCAAACAACATGTAACACGTAACAGATACCAACCAAAAAAAAAAAAAAGACAGTCCGTCCAACAAAGAAACCCATCTCCTTCGGCTCCCCCCGCAATCACCACGAAGGCCACTATGAGCTGCAGGGCTCACCGAGGCGCTGTGAACCCTGCAGCTCATGGCGCTGTACTTGAAGGTGTTGAAAGTCTTCACGATCCTGCCTTCGGCTCTGCCCACAATCACCACGAAGGCCACTATGACTGCCCAAACTGTTACTCTGTTCATCCCCTGCGACTGAAGAAAACCAAGAAAATGAAACCTCTTTTCTCATTCTTTGATTATTATTATTAATAATAAACATTTTTTGGAACATGATGAAACTTGAAGAGACTCGAATTCAGAAGAAACTAAAGATTTAAGGTATATTATTGGAATTTGAAGAGGATTTGCGATTTTTCTTTTACCTGAGTTTTCATTGGGGACTTTGCTTTGAGCTCCATGTTTGGTAGAGAGTAAACTGGAGAGGTCTTTTACAGAGGGAAAGAGACAATCTCTTTGCCGAATGTGTTTGGTTAATGGTTTGATTTTATCAGTTTTTCGGTTTGGTTCGGTTCAATTCATCAGAGACTCCTAAAATGTCAATTCAATCAGAAAGAACATTGCAACCTAAAAGACATCCTTAAGCCTTTTTTATGACGATATATATACCGCCATCTTATCTGTCAATGTTAAGAAACAATAAAACCTAGAAGACAGCGAGTATGGAGTTACCCGAATATTTGTGCTTGCAAAGAGAGATCATAGATATACCACTTCTGGTCACCGACTTCGAACTCGTTTGTCTCATACATGGTGATGTCGTTCGTTGACAATAGAGAGATACTCGATCTTGAACGCATAATGCGCTGGCGGGATCTTTCTAGTCTCCGTAGTTCTCTCTGCTCAGTTAAAAAACCTCCCAAAATCACCAACAGGGAAACAACAACAAACCCAGAAAGGGAAAAAGAGATCAACTGAAGAAGATCAATAGACACATCGTCACGCCATAAAATTGCACAAGTTCATTTTCATTTCTTGTTTTCGGGAGAAACTCAAAGAGGAAAATGGTACCTTCACGCTCGTTGCCCACTTCTGCAGCATTTGAATCCTTTGCTTCTCTCGCTCTCTTCGGCATTATATGATTCTTCAAGTGGCTACAGTACAGATGATGCTTGATGACTGTGATGGTCTCTAGTGGTGTGAGAGAAATTGAAGAAAAAAGACTGCTTTTTTTTTCCCCCCAAAATTTAGTCGCTTCGTTCCGAGGAAATCATCGTTGAGGGGGCAGAGAGGTAGAGAACTGAAACCGTAGTTTGGATCGATTCATATCCGAAGTTCTTTTCTTTTCTCCGTGCGGATTCTTGATTGTCCTTTAAGTCACACAGTGTCTCTCAACCGGGGGATATATATAACATATATTATAGATTTAGAAAAACTAAATGCAAAACTACGTACCATCATAAGTTCGGTCGTCCATTTCACTATTTTTTAAAAATAAAATATTATTATCACAAAAAACTTCAAATTGATATTTTTATCATAAAATTACCCCAAATTAATTTTTTATCAAGTAGAGCTTGTTGTTGTGAGAATTCTTAATTCATGAATTATTAGGAGGGATTTAGGTCACCATAAACACAAATCTTAAATTGGTACACCAGTAACCAATTTATATTTCATTAGTGTTCGTTAAATTGTACATTCAAGTTACTGAGTTGAATACAAATGTACTTATTTAAGATTTTACTATTCGTTTATCATAAATGTATCAATTTGTAATTTTTCATGATATCAATCCAATTTAATGGCTGAATGAATGATAAATTTGTTACAAATATACTAATTTAGAGTTTTTGGTAATCCAATTTAATGGCTAAATGAAGGATAAATTTGTTATAAATATACTAATTTAGAGTTTTTGGTGATCAAAAAATTAATTTTGAGTAAATTTATTAAAAATGTATTAGTTTGAAGTTTTTCGTGATATTAATTTAACAAAAAATCCATTTTATTTTTTAATATTTCTTTTTTCTTCTATTTCTGGGATTTCAAATTTTGATAATTCCTGATGGTTTTTGGCCAGCCGCGTTACGTATTCGATGGAAGAAGAAATATCTAAAGAGGCTTCTGCTTCTTCTTCATTTTCCAAGAAGCAATCGCTTCATTTTTGGGAAAAGAAATGTAGTGATGAAATTAGGAAGAGAAGGGATGTGGCGATCCAAATTCCTTTTCCTTTCATGTGCTTACGCGACAATGCATTGATACCACTTCTTGACTGGAAAAATATAATGAAAATTACTGTACCAATGTAAACTTTATGTGTTGCTTTTGGCTTATGTTTTTTTGCACCATGATCTTGAGATGTCGCAATAGTTTATAGATTTACTATTCATAATGAGATATTATTGCCCCATGGACACTTGTTAAACATCCAAAATATAGAAAAAATTTCATTACCAAAGCACCATCTTTCTCACTGCATTAAAAAATGAAAATATCTCATTACTAGTTATGATTAATCAGTACCCTCAAGACACTTTATAGCAAGATCAATTTTATAACTTGTCATATGCAATCTAATCAATTTTACTTTTTATTTAAAATCATAAGAAAATCAAGTCTCTCAACTCCACGCATTTGCTAATTTTGATTGGCTCTTCATTAAGTTTTAGAGTTGGAATACATGCAAGGATTTGGAATTATGCCCTTACAATTCTGAAGGATGCGTGTGATAATTTTTGCCTTGTTGGGTTCAAAAAAATTCCTTGGACAACAATCTGTCATCTGCAATTTTTTTTCAAAAGTAACTTGTTTTATCTCTTGGATTCTTGTTGTTTCACTGAATAACGAGTCCCTTTGACTCGTCTTAGACGGCTTGTTTTGGTCGGCTTGATTCTATTTGGTATACAAAGAACATTTACCTCCATTAATCCTTGTATTCTTTGATAAACTGATGACATCTCGCGATTTAAATGGATCGTGTTGTTAACACCTTGCACTTTTAGCTCTACAAAAGTCTGATCAGAAGCAGAGATGCCTGTAGAGAACTTATTGCATGATCACATCCAATACATGTATTATTGTTTACAAACACATCTAGTTACATATATTGCTGTCATGGCAATTTGCTAGTTGTGCCGAGCACCTTGACATTGGCCTCAATGACCCATGATTGATCCGTCTGGCATCTTTGGACTGTTTTCAATGACATGAAAGACGGCCAACCCCATTCGCATGCGGAGCTACTGAACCAACTAGTACCAACTGCAAAGCAGCAAAGACAGGAGAGAAGAAAATTGAAAGCGGGAAACATGAGGGATTTGAGGAGTTTCTAACTATACGGACTACGTGAAGAAATCGAATCTGGTCCTTACTAACAGGTGCAACTTAAATCGTCATCTACAGTGGTGAGAAAGTAGGTCATCGTGTGATTGACTTTGGAATTACTCTGGACTTTCAATTTGTGCTACTAATTACACTGGCCTTGAAGTGTAGCGCTCATCCACCTAAGAAGACAAACAGTTACCTTTTGACTGCACCTGTTTGCATTGGTGTTTTAAACGAATGACGTATTCCGCGTTCACTTTCTGACCAGAAGCCAATTTGTCCGAATCAACTAAAGAGAGAAACGCCGAAAGGTTTTTACCCCTGCAAGCCGAATCACCCCATGGGTATAGCAACACCTTCCTGGAAAGAGATTGAAAAATAGATATAATAGATAGGACAAATAGTAAATCAACAAAAACAAAAGTAATCACGGAAAGGAAGTTTGTAAATAGGAGCAACCATTTATAGTCTCCAACAGTGAATGTATCAGAGTATGAACGTTTATTCCCCAAGCTTGACAACCTACATATGTTCCATTCATGAGTGTACGGTGTGCTCTCCTTTAGCGTCAAACATTCGCCAACGCCCGAACTCTTGATAATGATTACCTCCACACCAAAGACACAAGTGTCGTCTTTAAGGTACCCATTGCATTTGTCGGTGAAAGTTTTCAATGGCATGTATCTCGGAATTCCCCATTCAGTTTTCGATGCGTGCAACCTCATGACTCTTCCTTCAAATTCACAAGCGAAGATTCGTCGATTCGATGTTAGCATTTAAAAAGGTGACAAATATCATGTTTTTTTCTGTCGTTACTAAGCTTTTACCTTGTTCAATCAAATATTTATTGCGATTGTGATCAAGCAAAGAGAACCTGACGGCCACCTCAATTGGCCTACCGAGTTGGAGGGGACTCGTCCCCGAAACCGCCAGATATACAGAGATGTGATCTTTTCCTGCTTGGCTCTTGTCTCCACTGGGATAGAGGATCAGTTTCCTGCATGATCAAGATGCTTCCGTAAATTCGAGCACGGGATGTACATGTAAAGTTTCCGGCTATGAATTGACGCTAATTATTATTAAAATTTGTGAAGTGCTACAGCTTCTGATTGCTGAATCAACATTAATTTTCAAAACAATCTCTTCATCCTAAAAAAGATTCCTTTATTCTGTATGAATTTTCAAAACTACACAGGGTTCAAACTTCAAACATCGGATTCTTAAGTAATAACAGAAATTATATGCCTGTAAAGTATTTAAACCATCTTCTGGAAGAAAGGCCTAAATTTGGACCAAAGCTTGTATAAGGAACAGTCTCTTCAAAGATTAATTGACTGCTTGGCCAGCTATGTCGAATCTGAATGTGAGTGTGAGGAGGAGACTAGAGAGAAGAGAAATGAACCATTTATAGCCTCCCACTTCAAACTCGTCCGATTCATGCTTCTCTATCTTGTTCTTTGCGAACGAAGAGAAAGACTTAATCTCGAGCACATAATCTGCCGGTGCAACATCTCTAATCTCCTTTGTCACTTCTGCATCGACCACAACCAGAGAAAGAACCAATCAACCCACAAGCTCTAATAGTTACTTCAAGCCCGAATGCAAATTATATCCAAGACTTTAAGTTATTCATGTAGCAATTGAAAATTTTTATGTACACGGACGTTCTTTTTACCAGAGATTAGATTTGAGGAGACGTACCAGGGTTGGCTTCATTGCATGTCTCGACAGAAGTCATTCTTAATGTTGGAGGTTCGCAACCTTGATCCATGGCCTTGAGGGTTGATTGAATGATGGTTGTATAGTCAATCAATGAAGATTATTTATAATGACAGCTTTTGTTCTTGCTTTTTAAGGTGCAATTGCTTCATTCTCTTGCTTTTTGCAGGTTGCTTTATTCTAAAATCGTACCATTTGGGAGCTCAGAAGGGCAAGGGTTCTATTCTTTGCTTTTCCATCTTTCCCAATTCTTCTCTGGATTCTCATATTCTTCCCTGGCCAAACAAACATAGAAGGATTTTCAACCAAGAAAGAATTTGATAGGATAAAATATGAAATCCAAGAGATTTTTCTATATCACATCTACTATTTCTTGATTGAAATAATAAAGTCATATATATCCACATCATATTATATGTATTGTTTGGTATAAATGTCTATATGAATCATAATTTTTTTAAACGGAGATGATAAAATTCTCTCACGACCCTCTTGTGTACTCTTTTTTATTTATTTATTCCCCTTCCATTATTCTCTAATATATTTTATTAATTAGAAAATTATACTAATATACCTAAACTACTAAAACAAGTAAAATATGTAATAAATATATATATTTACATATTGAATTTATATTATAAGATAAAATTAAATTCGAATATATAAATGAAAATAAGATTAAATTAAAAACTAATTTTTTTTTTGAATTCTTATATTAGAATTCGAATATTATTTATATTGAAATATAATTTTAATTTGTTAATTTAAGAAATTTATTATTTGAGAAAAAACTCCACTATTATAGATATTATAAATCTCATTCGCCTTTATCCCACTTTCCTCGTGAGATAATTTTATCTAATCTATATTTTATTTATATCTGACTTTATCCTATATTGAGTAGGCACCAATCGTAGGATAAGATAAATTTTATCATATCCTAAATTTTATCTTGACCACCAAACGCGGGTTTTTAGCTTGTGTCTTTCAATATATATTTGATTAAATGGCAAATATATACGAGTAAAGTTTGATGTATGCATTCAGGGAAATTCTGTGGTCCAATATAGAAAAGCAAGGCAACGGTCCCATTCAATCTTAGTCGATAAATTAAGAGAGAATTAATTTCAACAGACTAGTGATTTTTGGGGAAAAAAAAAAGAAGAAGAAGAAGAAGAAGAAGGGGGAACTCATTCACATTAAAGGAAAATGATCAATTATAAGATCGTTGACTTCACTATCAATTAAAGAAAATTATGATATATGAGGATGATTATTCATTGACAGTACCTCAAAATTTTAATCGCGAGACTAGGGGAAAGAAATCTAAGCTGCCTGCTATGCTTTTTACTATCAATTTCTATGATCATACTGCTGTAATTTCCCTTTTTATTTTCCATGGCAACTTTTTCCACTAAAGTTTTTCGTCAGTCCAACCTAATGAGCAATCAACCCTTTTCTTCATACTATGATCAGCAAGAGTGAACTCAAATTCAAGAACAATAATAATATTTTTCATATTTCGTACTTATATTAAAGACGGAGATAAACGAACTAACCCCTGGAAATGAACTTGGTATAAACGCTATTGATATATATATTATCTTTCTTACTTTTATCATTTTTTAATACTTTTATCAAAGTTTATTTATCCTCCTATCTATTTCAGCAAGAGGAAAACTGTCTAAAATCCAAATTGGCTTAATAATCATGAAATGCAATTTCCTAAACTATATGAACACCAACTGAATGAAACTCAACTAAATCTAATCCTAAGAACTAACTAGGCTCGCATTTTTCCTATCTTTCAATAATATTTCTCTGTTATTACTTTTTTCCGTAGTTGAATATTATTTTTAATTTTATTTTCATATTTACTTTATTTATCTATTTTTCTTCTTTCTTCTTCGGTCTCCTTTCCCGGAATCCACAAGCCTTCTCAACTTTCAAACTTCTGTTATGATTTGCCTTCACTGAATGCCTCCATGAAAGCATTGAACAACATCCAAGCACAATCTGCACCATTTTATTTGGACAATTCACAGGCCAGCCTTCCCGTTCATTGTCTTCAACCCATCGACATGCAGACAGCACGTGCACTCTGCTTTCCATGGATTTTTCCGGCGAACGGAGAACTACAGTTCTCCAATTTTTCTTGCCGGAGACCATCCCCGATCACCTCACAAGAAACCTGTATGTTGAGTGACCCTCTTGGTAACTACTCTTCTCGGTTTTTTATTTATTATTTATTTTTATTTTTTTAGGTGCAAACAACAATCACAAATTTTAATCTAGCAAAAATACCCAAAAACTCATTTGGTTACACGAAATTACTGTATGACAGAGATTCGTGCTTTATACATTGATCTATACGCGGCAAAGAAGGCAACAAAGTGAATCAGGATCAAAGACTACATATACGCATGAGATCATATGAAAATGTGGCTGTCATAGCATTTGGAGGTTCCAGCCATAGTCTAAACCACAGAGACCGGAGATAGAAATGGATGAAATCAACATGTACATCATGATTTAAGCAGGTTCGGGCTCAGGAAGGTGCTTCTTAGTTGTGTATGCATTTTCATTCGCGTATTTTTAGGAACACTTGAAAGAATTGTAGGCTCGATTTGTCAGACTATAATTCAAGTGTTAACAAACACATCCAATCCATGTATTATTGTTATGAGGAAAGAACTGCCAGTTTATGAATACATCCAGTGCATAAATTTGCCATCATGGCAATTTGCTAATTGTGCCAAGCACCGTGACTTCGGTCTCAATGAAACATGGATCATTCGTCAAGCATTCCTGAACCGTTTTCAGCGGCATGAAAGACGGCCAACCCCCCCACACAGTGGAGCTACTGAACGGTATAGTCCGAGCTGCAAAGTATCAATGACAAAGCAAGAGAGCAGAAAATTACAGTTGCGAAATATGAGGGATTCCAACAGTTTCTAACCATACGGACTACATGAACAAATCATACAATGGCCTTCAAGTGGGGCCTTCATCAACTTGTGAGGACAAACAAACACTTACCTTCCGGCTGATGTACAAAGTTGTTTGGGCCTTTTAATCGAATGACATATCTTGCGTTCACTTTCTGATCAGAAGCCAATTTGTCCGCCTCCACTAAACCGAGAGAAATGGAAAGGCTTTGGCCCCTGTTATAGTAGTCGCCCCTCGGGCATAGCCACACCTTCCTGCGAGAACATTTGAAAATAGTGATAAATAGATTGGACAAATAATAGATCAACAAAAACAACAGTTTATCACTGAAAAGGAAGTCTGTAAATAGGAGCTACCATTTATGATCTCCAACAGTGAATACATCAGAGTACAGATAATCCTCCCCCAAGCTTGGGAGCCTCGATATCTTCCATTGGTGAGAATACGATGCACTCTCCTTTAGCGTCAAACATTCGCCGACTCCCGAACTCTTGATGACGAAAACCTCCACACCGAAGATGCAGGTGTTGTCTACAAGGTACCCATTCGATGGGTCGGCAAAAATTTTCAATGGCATGTATCTCGGAACTCCCCATTCGGCTTTCAACGCGTGAAACCTCGTGACTCTTCCTTCAAATTCACAAGAGAAGATTCGCTGATCCAATATTAGTGTTCAGAAAGGCGGCAAATATCATGCTTTTTGCTATCGTTACCGAGCTTTTACCTTGTTCAGTCAAATATCTATCGCAAATTTGATCGTACAAAGAGAACCTGACGGCCACGTGAATCGGCCCACCAAGTTGGAGAGGATTCGTCCCTGAAATCGCCAGATATATGGAGATGTGATGTTCTCCGTTTCGGCTCTTGTCTCCATTGGGATAGAGGATCAGTTTCCTGCACAATCAAGATGCTTCTGTGAATTCGAGCACGGATGTACATGTAAAGTTCCCAGTTATGAATTGACGCTAATTATTCTTAGAATTTGTGAAGTGCTACAGCTTCTGATTGCTGAATCAACATTAATTTTCAAGACAATCTCTTTATCCTGAAAAAGGATTACATTATTCTGTATGAATTATCAGAAACTGCAGAGGGTTCAAATGTCAGATTCTTAACTAGTAACAGAAATTATATGCCTCTCAAGTATTTAAACCATCTTCTGGAAGAAGGGCCTAAATTTGGAGCATAGCCCTAATAAGGAACAGTCTCTTCAAAGATTATTTGACTGAGGTTTTTTGCCAGCCATGTCGAATCTGAATGTGAGAGTGTGAGGAGGAGACTAGAGAGAGGAGAAGTGAACCATTTATAGCCTCCTGCTTCGAACTCGCCCGATTCATACTTCTCCATGTTATTCTTCGCTAACAAAGAGAAGGACTTAATCTTGAGCACATAATGCGCCGGTACAACATCTCTAATCTCCTTCGTCATTACTGCATCGACTAAAACCAGAAGAAACCAATCAACCGACGAGTTCTAATAATTACCTCAAGCCCAAGTGCAAATTATAATTATAACCGAGAAGTTATTCATGTAGCAATTGAAAATTTCTACACACACCGACGTTCTTTTTACCACAAATAAGAGAGAAACTCCTGCAACAAATGAACTATAGGGGGTTATATTTGAGGGGACATACCGGGATCGGCTTCTCTGTATATCTCGAACGATTCCATTCTCAACGTTGAAGATTTAACTTGATCTGAAGTCTCAAGGGTTTGATTAAATGATGGTTGTAGAGGTAATCAATGACGGTTATTTATCATGGCAGCTTTTGTTCTTCGTTTCCAAGGTGCAGTTGCTTCATTCTCTTGCTTTTCGCAGGTTGCTTTATCCTGAAATTGTACCATTTGAGAAGGGCGAGGGGAAGAACGGTTTGACTCTATCCAAATTCTTTGCTTTTCCATCTCTGTCAATTCTTCACTAGATTCTCGAGTTCTTGCCTGGCCAGACAAACATAGGAGGACGAAACTCCGGGCTTTAGCTTGTGACTTTCAATATACATTTGACAATACGGCAAGTATATATGAGTAAAGTTCGATATACGCATTCAAGGAATTTCTATGGTCCAATATAGAAAAGCATGGCAGCAGTCCCATTCAATCTTAGCTGTTAAATTAAAAGAGAATTAATTTCGATGGACAAATGATTTTTAGAGAAGACATGAACTCATTCACGCTAAAGGAAAATTATTAATTATAAGATCATCAATTTCGCTATCGATTAAAGAAAATCACGATATATGAGGATGATTATTCATTGACAAGGCCCCAAAATGTAATCACGAAACTAGGGAAAAAAAATTAAGCTGCTTGCCATGCTTTTTACTATCAATTTCTATGGCCATACTGCTATAATATCCCTTTTTATTTTCCATGACAATTTTTCCACTAAAGTTTTTTTGTCAGTCCAACCTAAAGAGCAAAAAACAGACCCCAAAAAAAAAAAAACCTAAAGAGCAATCAACCCTTTTCTTTGTACCGAGATCTGCAAGAGTGCACCGAAATTGATATTTTTCATCTTTCTTACCTATATTAAAGACGATGATAAACGAACTAACCCGTCGAAATAAACTTGATATAAACTCCACTGAGATATTTTTTATCTTTCTTACTTTTATCATTTTTTAATACTTTTATCAAATTTCCTTTATCCTGCTACCTATTTCATCAAGAGAAAAACTATCTAAAATCCAAATTGCCATGAAATGCAATTTCCTAAACTATATGGACACCAATTGAATGAAACTCAACTAAATCTAATCCGCAGACCTAACTAGGCTTGCATTTTTCTATCTTTCATTATTATTTTTCTGTTATTACTTCTTTCCGTTGTTAAATATTATTTTTTCTTTTTTCTTTTCTTTTTTTTTATTTGTCTATTTTTCTTCTTTCTTCTTTGGTCCTTCTTTCCCAGAATCCACGAGCCCTCACGACTCTCTTACCTCTCTTATGCTTTTCCTTCACTGAATACCTCCATGAAAGCATCGAACGACATCCGCCCAAAAAACACAAGAAACATGTATGTTGAGTGACCCTCTCGGTAACTACTCTTCTCAGTTATTTATTTATTTTTATTTTTTTTGGTGATGCAAACAACAATCACAAATTTTAATCTAGCAAAAACACTCAAAAACTCATTTGGTTACACAACATTTCTCATGATAGAAATTTGTGCTTTATACATTGATCTATATACAATAGAGAAGGTAATGAAGTGAACTGGGATCAAATACTAAATGTACACATGAGATCAAAAGAAAACAAGGCGGGCATAGCATTTGGAGGTTTTGGCCATAGTCTAAACCACTATAAGACTCGAGATAGAAATGATGAAATCAACATGTACATCATGATTTAAGCAGGTTATGGTTCAGGAAGATGCTTCTTAGTTATGCCTGCAATTTCATTCAGGCATTTTCACAAACGCTTGGTGATCAATTTGAACACAGTACACATGGGGTCAGAGGTCTGTGGACCGCATCACTTCACCTCACCAAATTCTTGCTTCCCTCATCCCACACTCGTGTATGCGACGTCGTGCGTGCGAGCTTGAGTCGTAGCTTTTCAAAAGGTGATAGGGAGAGGGTTGGGCTAGTGGATTTTTCTCTTAGGGGCTTGGGCCCTAGACCAAATTGAGTAACAGTAGGCTTAAATTTCATTTGTTTCGCAAAAAAATAATTATTTAAAAATGATTGTTTATATCTCTTATAAAAATAAATGAATGAAGAAATGAAAAATATTTTTGTCATCCATAAGATGTTTAGATGTAATTAATATTGATGATGAAAACATTTTTCATTGACTAATTATTTCAAACGGTACAACAATTGTTTTTAAAAAAATGTTTTCAAATCATTTATTTTTCATGAAATAAACTGAGTCTTACATTTATTTTAAATTCAATGGGCCTGGGCAATGTTGGAACAAATCAAAACCGGGCTATGTGAATTGGGCTGTGCGATGGATATTTCAATGAGTTGCAATTGATGATTTGGTGGATATAGGCTGCGATTAGGCCGAAGGCTGCTCTTGGGACCCAGACTGGATTAAGCCTTTGTTCTTTTAACTTGTTATTTATTTATTTATACAAAAATATACACTCTATTTGTTGACTAAAATTCATGTGTCAACAAAGACATCCAATCCATGTATTATTGTCATGAGGATAGAACTGACAATTATTGTCTATTTACGAAGACATCCAGAACATGGCATTGTTGTCATGGCAATTTGCTAACTGTGCCAAGCACCATGACTTCGGCTTCAATGACACAAGAATTATCCTTCAGGCATTCCTGAACAGTTTTCAGCGGCGTGAAAGCAGGCCAACCCCAGTTTGTGATGGAGCTACTCAACCATACCGTACAAGCTGCAAAGTAGCAAAGACAAGGGCAAAAGTGCAGAAAAATTGGAGTCTAGAAACATTGAGAGATTTCAGCAGTTTCTAATTATACGGACCATATGGACAAACCGAATTTGCTACTTATTAACGGGTGCGATTTATTTAACGGGGTACTGTGGCAAGAGCAAAGCTCATCATGTGATCGAAATTGTGGATCGCTCTAGACTTTCTGTTTTCACTACTAATTAGGAGCGCTCATTTTTACTCGTGAGAACAAACACTTACCTATGGGCCCACCGTGTACAGCGTTGTTTCGGTCTTTTAACCGAAAGGTGAATCTGGTGTTCACTTTCTGAACAGAAGCCAGTTTGTCCGCATCAACTAGGACGAGAAACATCGAAAGGCTTTGGCCCCTATTAGCCCAATTACCCCTCGGGTACAGCAGCACCTTCCTGGGGAAGAAAATGAAGATGGTAGCAATGCATAGGAAAAGAGTATATATCCGCAAGAGCAGAGTTGTCATTGAAAGGAAGTTTGTAATTGGAAGCTACCATTTGTGGTCTCCAACAGTGAAGACGTCAGAGAAGGATTCATCCCCCAAGCTCGACAGCCTCCATATCTTCCATTCGTGAGTATAGGATGCGCTCTCTTTCAGCGTCAAACATTCGCCAACTCCCGAGCTCTTGATGACGAAAACCTCTACTCCGAAGACACAGGTGTCGTCCGCAAGGTACCCGTTTGACGGGTCAGTGAAAGTTTTCAACAGCATGTATCTCGGAACTCCCCATTCGATTTTCAACGCGTGAAACCTCGCCACTCTCCCTTCAATTCACGAGCCAAGTTTTGTCAATTCCTTGTTAGTGTTTGGAAGGCGACAATGTCTTTGATTTTTGGCTGCTATTCTAGAGCTTTTACCTTGTTCAATGAAGTATCTATCGCGAATTTGATCATACACAGAGAACCTAACGGTCGCGTGGATCTCCCATCCAAATTGAAAAGGACTCGTCCCAGATGCCGCCAGATATATGGAGACATAATCTTCTCCGTTTCGCCTCTTGTCTCCATTGGGATAGAGGATCAGTTTCGTGTAGAATCAAGATGCTTTCGATCACGGAATGTGCATGAAAAGTCTGGTTGTAAATTGGCCATAATTATTCTTCGATTCTTTGAAGTGCTTCAACTTCCAATTACTGAAGCAACATATGTTCTCACAACGATGTCTTTGTCTTAGAAAAAGGTTACCTTATTTTGGATAAATATACAAAACTAAAAATGATCCAAACCCCAATCTCTTCACAGTAACATAAATTAGTGCTTGTAAAGTATATAAACTATCCTCTGAAAGAAAGGCCCAAATTTGGGGCATAGCCATTGGACTACATATGATGGACAATCTCTTCGAAAGCTAATCGACCGATGTTTCTTGGCAAGCAATGTTAAACCACTGCAAATAGTTCTTTTATGCAATCGAATGGAGAGTGCGAGGTGGAGACTAAAGAGTACAGAAACGAACCATTTATATCCTCCTGCTTCGAACTCACTCGATTCATACTTCTCCATGTTGTTCTTCTCGAACAAAGAGAAGGACTTAATCTTGAGCACAAAATGTGCTGGCGCAACATCTCTGAACCCCGTCGACAGTACTGCATAAAGAAAAACCCAGAAGAAACCAATCAACCAACAACCTCTTACCTTAATCGTGACTGCGAATTATATCTGAGACTCCAAGTTATTCATGCAACGATTTTAAAATCCTAGAACATTGACAATCTTTTTTACCACCAGGAAAAGAGAGACTTATGCAGCACATGAACTATGTTGTTAATACTTGAGGGGACATACCAGGGTTGGCTTCTGTGTATACGTCGAAAGGAGTCATTTTCAAAGGTTGGAGATTTTCAACTTGACCAAAGTTTGAGGGTTGATTGAATGATGCTTGTAGAGCGGATCGATAGAGATTATATATCATGACAGCTTTTTTTACTTCGTTTCCAAGATACAGTTGCTTTATTCTCTTGCTCTGCAAGTTGCTTTGTTCTGGAACCATGCCATTTTGAGATTTGAGAGGGGCAAGGGGAAGAACAGCTTGATCTTTCCAAATTCTTTGCTTTTTCCATCTTTATCAATTCACGAGATTCTTGCATTCTTGCCTGACCAGGGAAATGTGGAAAGGAGGACACTTTGTGTTTTAGTTTGTGACTTTTGAGATATTTTTGATAAAAAAAAAGTAAAAGTAAAGTTCGATGTACTAATTCAGGAAAAATTCTATGATCCTGTATAGAAAATCACGGCAATGGTCCCATTCAATCCGTACCATTAGATTAAGAGAGAATAAATTTCGATAGTGATTTTAGAAAGATAGTAACTTTCGACTGTGTATGGAAAATGGTTCTAATTACAAGATTTCCACTATTACTACTGGTAAAAGAAAATTACGATAAACAAGGACAATTATTCACTAATAGGGCTCCGAATATAAGACCATAATAAAAAAGAATGTTACGAATTACAATCATTGAAATAGGTTACGAAGAATAAGGAAAAATTCACAATAAACTGCGGGTGCTCACTAACTTTACAAATATTAGGAATTCAACTTTACGAGACTTAGGTGATTTGCGGTATTTGGAGAATGACTATTAGAAGAAAGATACTAGAAGTATTAAAAGTTATGTAATGCGCTCACTTTAGTGCCAAAATTTTTATCGAATTACTTAAAGTGATCAAAAAAAAACTTTTGGCAATAAAGTGAGTATTATACACGACTTTTGGCATTTCTATTATCCTTCTCCCATGATTACTAACTTGCTATCTCCCAAATAGAAAGTGATTTTTGGAAGGTCAATTTTGACTATCTTTCAGTACAAAATTAAGTTTACTTCAAAATCAAAAGAACAAGTCATTAGTTTCTTTGGTTTGACTCAACTTGGCACCCGTTATGAATGAAAGGGAAAATTACAAATAAAGGCTTGAAGTGTTATTATTTTCTTAAAAAAAAATGACTTGAAGTGAACATTTTTTCAAATAAGGACTAAAAGTGCGCTCATTTTTTTTTCTTTTGGGAAAATGATATAAAGTAAATCTTGTTTCAAATAAAGGCTTGAAATGACTATGACACTTTCAAAGAGGGTCTCACTATTCGGTTGATGAATATCATTTTCATCATTTACTTTCTTCTTCTTTTTTAAATATTTTCCCTTTTTCTTTCCTTTTTTCCCTTTTTTAGATTTTCTCTTTCTTTGCAATGCCCGGAGAGGTGAGAGTTGCCCTCACTAGATCTGGGCAAGGTTGTAGGCCTTGCTCGCTTGATTGTGGGCTTTTGTTGGAAAGAGAAAAGAGAAAAAAATAATTTATAATTTATAGTTAAGATTATCTTTGGACGAAAATGCCTTTTGATTGGCTGTAATATTTAGCCGGCCGATGACCGGTGAGATTAGGCTATTATTTGAAATTATCATAGCCACTTCAAGCCCTTATTAAACACTAACATGATCATTTGAGGTCTTAATTTGAAATAAAGTTAACTTTAGGGTCTTATTTGAAAAAATGATGATACTTTACGTTTTTATTTGAAATTTTCCCTAAATGGAATGATTTTGTTAATAAGCATTTTATATGTAATTTCTAATGCGATGTTTTTCTCATTTTTGTTATAATTATGGTTAATGGATCAACGGAAGTCAACAAATTAAGATACATCTTTTCTGTTCACGTATCTATTGAATTTATGAATTTCCTAGATTCATGTATTTTTTAGTTAATGTATTTATTGAGTTCACGAATGTGACATCTTGAAATTCGACCCCATTTCGAATATACAAAATAGTTGTCTCATTGACGCGCTTATGGTTAATTTACTGAGAATTGATTACTCTTGAGTTAACTAATCTATTAAGCGATGCCGTTAAGGGATATAAACGCGACAGATTAGAGAATTCGATCAGAAAATCAATCGCTCGACCATAATAATCGGCAAGGGTCAATACAACACCGTTATAAATCGATTAGTGAACGAATATAAGTTTATTCGATGGAATCACGTAGTCGAATTGCGGGTGGTTCCGCATGATTACGATATTCGCGTCAAACAGTAATAACCCGATTTCCTATCAATAATATATTCAAGACACGTAATTGAAATCTCGCGATTTTATGACAACCGATGGTCATCTATGATTCAAAGTTGTATGAACGTGGATCGAAAATTATCGACCACAAGTCAAACGCGCTAAAATCCCTAAAAGCTATCCAATATGTTAGGTCGTACTAAAGTTGCGTTTGATCGATTTTAATCACGAAATTGAATTCGGTTTCAGGAATCGGATGTTCGAGTGTGTTACAATTCATTTATAGGATGTCGTCTCATCTTTCGGTGAATTTTCGTCGAGTCCGAAAATTTTGTGGAAAATCGATTTTTAGACAAACAAGAAAATTAAAGAAAATTCGGATCAAGAGGGAAAAGGGGATTTTTGCTGCCCAAAGAGGATTTATTTGTGAGAAATGAGAGCTAATTTGTGATTGGGTGGGCTCTTGACTTAGGGGCATGAAGACTTTGGACTAATTGTAATGAGTGAATTATATATTTCTCAAGACTTTTCATTGGTTGCTGAATTGACTTTCTTTCTTCCCTTCTCTCTCTTTTCCTCCCCCCCAGTAGACCAACTCCTTCTTCTTCCTTATTTCTTTTCCTCACGTTCATTCCCCATTCTCCTCTACACCTCAGCTTCTCCTTCTGCCAGCATCATTTTCTTCAAATCCTCGCCAACCTCACAGAGTCCAACACAACACACCTCCACTACCATCATCCTACCGCCCACCATTCCAGCTCCACCTTACCGCACCCCCACCATCAAGTCGTCCACCGCCACACAGCCACTCCACTTGCACCCCCGCCCACCAGCAGCTCCACGCCTCCAGCTCACCCGCTCAGCCACCAAACAACCGCCGCCCTTACATCAACGCCTAGCCCAACCCGTGTCTAGCCGAGCTGCCGTCCACCCAGCTCCTCCACCGCAGCCCTGTGGCCACCAAGACCACCGAGACCACCGAGTTGAGCCGAACCCCTCCCCTTGGCCGAGCACTTGTAGGGCCGATTCTAGCCACCGTCAAGCCTCCATTCGAGACACGGTTGTTTTGAGTTCTCATCGCCGTTGCGTTGCCATCACCATGAGCCCACCGCCATCTTAATCCAGTGAGTTAACTCCATAATCCTTGATTAGGCTGTTAATTACGCTTAGGGGGTTAGATTAGTGCTAATTGGGATTAATTTAGTTAATCTAGGTTAGTGTTAACTAGCTTGGTTAGGTTAGTTAACCATGGTTAGGTTAATTAAGTTGGATTAGCTTAATTAATCGTAGTTTATTTAATTAATTGCGATTAGCGTAACTAGTGACGGATTAGCCGTTTCGTAGAATTTTATGCTCGTTCTCATGGATGGATTTATGCGTGTTTTTGATGGCTTATATTTGCTATAATATGAAATTGATTGCTTGATGGTAGTTATTGATTTTTAGTATAAAACTCGATTTTATGGACTTTTAAATGGAAAAATGTTAGGTGTCGGCTTTTGATGCCAATTTTTATGTACTATATAAAACCGTAGAGTTTTAAAATGGGAGCGTACTAAGTTTGATGGTTCGATTCTGAATTTGTGACCAAGCGATTATTTTACCGAGATTTTTAATAAGAAGAAAAGTTGGCCAAATCCATTATTTAAACAAAGCATTTGAAATCAAAGTATGGTGTTTTTGGCCCAATATGTGCTCATATGGTCACTTAATAGAACCCGTCTTGATGCGTTTACGCGGGGCGATGCCCGATTTTTATCGGATGCCCGCGCGGGGGTCCGGAAGCCGTTCGCGAATGGATTTCGGAATGAAGCTCTTTTGTGGAATGCCGTCTAGGTGGAGGATGTTAGATGTTGCCGTGCTTGACGGGGCGAGACAATGTCCGGTACTGTTGAGTTGGCGATGACTGATAAGTCGTAATAATCGAAACACGCCTGAATGGTTGTGCTATTGCGCTTGATTATGGGGCAAAATTGTGTGGCACGGTATAGGATGTGTCATAACGGTTTTACCTTATAATCGAGACCTATGTAAATGTTTGAATGGTGAAAATTATGTGTTCCGGTTATTAATTATGCTTGTTGTATTTATAATGGCATATGTGAGGCTATAATATGCAGAGACATGCCGAGGCGATGGGAGTTTTGTATGATGCGTGTTTACGTCCTAATCGGGGTTTAGGTTTAACTTACTGAGATTTTATTTCACCCCCTCGTGGTTAAATATTTTTAGGTCCTTAGTATGGAGATATGTCCAGTTCGTTTTGGGATTCCATGGGACATAGAATTAGAGTCTACTTTTTTCCCTATCCCCGGGACCACCCGAACTCGCAAGTTAGTAATGACTACGATGTGGGTCGATGAGGGCCTCCTTCATGTGGTGCCTCATCCCTTCAAGGCGTGATTCATTAACAAGCATAACGGTGCTCGGGAGGGTCCCTTGCAGTGTTTTGATGGACTGCCCATCGGGACGGAGGATGGGGAGGTAGGTCACCCCATGGATATCGATATCCCGGACGGTGTCGTGGAGGATCTAGAGCCAGAGTCGGAGGGATCCGGGGTGTAGGTTGCCTAGGAGTTTCTTTTTTAGACAAACTTGTGTATATAAACTCCTGGGGTTAACTTGGTATGTTTATAACGCGTAGTTTGTGAAAAATCACTAGTATATTTTTACTATCCATGTGTTTGTTTGTTAGCTGGGTGTTTATTTAATTCGCTCTCACATGTGCTTGATTGAAATATAAAAAGAATGGGTTGGCGACGCGTCTTGGGACGTCGCATTTTTAGTCGATCGAGAAGGAAAAATGCGCATGCTCGAGGTTTGGGGCGTGACAACGAATCTCTTGAATTCATGTGTCTCTATATTCATAAATCTTTTAGATTCACATATCTCTTGAATCATGAATTTTGTGGATACATACGTCTATTTAGTTTATGTATCTTTTCTATACATGAACTAAAAAGCTCTATAAATAGATAGGGGCGTAGAACTTCATTATAGAGTTTTTTTGGACTCGATTCCAAAAGAGATTTGATATACTATTTTATTATTATGATTTTTCTGGGTGTGCTGATTCAATTGAACGGTTCGATTGAGTCATGTTTATATAGTGCTAAAAACAGGTTTAAGGTGTTGTATCTTGGGAGGCATAGTTCGTGAATTTGCGAAACTCCATTGACATGAATTAATCGCCTTAAGGAGATTCGGATATCTGTACCTCACCTCTATTATATTGATATTCCGATTACAATAAACAATTTGTTTTATCTGGATTATATTCCAACAATTTTGCGTGTAATCAGTGCATAGAAAGATGTAAACATTTTCTCACTTGATATGGTGACCTTGACAGTCATCTCGGCGCACACGTTTGAAAGGTGAGAAAGAAAAAAAGAAGAATGAGAAATTTAAGCTGCTCGCCGTGCTTTTTACTATGAATTTCTATGACCATACTATTGAATTTGCCCCTTTTATTTTAACAGAAGTTATTTCCACTCAATTTTTTTTCGCCGGTCAAACCTTAAGACCAATTCGCACTTTTCTTCGTTACCGTGATCTGCAAGAGTGGACCCAAATTTATTAAAAAAAAAAAAGCAACAAAACAATTAAAAATAATAATAAGAAACTTCTCTCTTAATCCGAAAATAAACCGACCAAAAAAAAAAATCCCAAAATAAAATAATAAAAAATAAAAAAGGGAAAAAAATAGAAAATACGAAATTCAACTCACGATCCAAAAAATCCAAATAAAATAAAAAAATTCCTTGCAAACTCCAATTTAAAAAAAGAAATCAAACCTTTCGCCTCTTCACCCACTTTCTATCGCCGAATCCGAGCTCCCCTAGGAAAACTGAACCTTCAAGGCTTCAATCCAAACCTTAAAATCGCTTCGTCATCCGCGATCTCCCGTCTCCGCCCGATACCGCGCGCCGATTCGACGCCGCCTCCCCTGCATTCCCCGCCTCCTCCGATTTCGCCGACGCCCGGAAAACCCTAGGCGCCACCGCCCCGCCCCTCCCCTCCCCCTCCTTCGATCGCCGGTCTCCGCTCCGGGAGATGGACGATTCCTGCGCCGTGTGCGCCGAGGCGCTGGAGTGGGTGGCGTACGGCGCCTGCGGCCACCGCGAGGTCTGCTCCACCTGCGTCGCCCGCCTCCGCTTCATCTGCGACGACCGGCGGTGCTGCATCTGCAAGGCCGACTGCGACGTCGTCTTCGTCACCAAGGTGAGGGGGCCTCGGGAGAATGACGATGATCCCGGTCTGTGGATCGAACTGAGGAATTGGATTTTTGGCGGTCATGTTGGGCTTTTTTTTTTTGTACTTTTTTTTTGGGTGTTAGTATGATTGTATGTGGTAGCCAGTGTGATCTTCATGTGGAGCTGAGTCTGTAACGCGTCGGCGTGGGCGCCACTCGGATCAATGATGATGATGCACTGCTGCAGGGTTGTGCAATAAGTTCGCGACCGGTAACTTTAGTCGAAATCGATCAGCTTGTGATAGTGTCGGCAAAGTCCTATGATATGCTTTCGCCCTCGCTTATGCTAATTATGTGATTAGGCTTACTCTGGGCTGAACGTGAAGACAAAGCGTGATCTTTGATCGGCTATGCTTTCGTGTCACCTGCATTCCTCTAAAGGCGTGAATTCTGCGGAGTTGAAATTCTCTCTGTAATCGATTTAGAGACTTCATTGGCTATGGTGTTCTTATTAGTATAGAGCCGAATGGTTACCGCTCACAAACAAGTTAATTTTAGCTAAATGGCTAGATATATGCTGCACGACAATGAGATACTTTTTCTAATTCACATAGTTCCGGACTTCAGTTGGAGGTTCTATTGCTAGATGCTAGTTCTTTTTGGTGTGAAGTCCTAATTAATCTGCTGGAGTATTATCTGATTTTCAATAATCTGTATTCGCATCTTATATGAATTGTTAGATCAATTGCAATGGATTCCCATAAGATCTGCTGATTTTTGCAAATTGATATGCTGATATTTTAGAAGAGTTCTTTGATTTAGGTTTGACTTTGGTTGTTAGAACTTGCTATTTTCCAAATTTAGGCCTTCACTATTTCAGTTTGCCAGAGCAGTGATATCCTCTTCCTGGTTCAGGATCTTGTTACTCAATTTGATTTTCTATGTATTCAGTTCTAGCAGTGATTACTCCATCTTCAATAGTCCTTATGCTGCTGCTGTTTCCAGGCATTAGGAGATTATACGAGGACACTCAATGATTTTTCAGTACTGCCTTCTGAACCAAAAGAAGGTCGTGTTGGGTCATATTGGTTCCATGAAGATACCCAGGCATTTTTTGATGACGTTGACCATTATAGGATGGTCAAGGCAATGTGCAAGCTTTCATGTAGCATTTGTGACAAATTGGAGGAGAAAACCAATGATGCCTCTAAACGTCGGGGGAGGTTTAGGAATATCGAACAGCTGAAGGGTCATTTGTTTCATCAGCATAAAGTACTCATGTGCAGCCTGTGCTTGGAAGGGCGGAAGGTGTGGATATTAGTGGAATCTAACATGATACGAATAGATTCTAGATGGAATTCTTACCATAGGGCTTGCCTCTGCGACTTTGTTTGTGCTTGATGTTCCATTGATTTTTGGTGATGCAGGTATTCATTTGTGAGCAGAAATTATATACTCGCTCACAGTTGAATCAGCATATACACACAGGAGATTCTGAGGTGGATGGAAGTGAGAGTGAAAGAGGTGGCTTTACAGGTCATCCTATGTGTGAGTTCTGCGGAACACCTTTTTATGGGGATAATGAACTGTACACTCATATGTCGACAGAACACTATACGTGTTTTATTTGCCAAAGGTAAAATTTTGCAGTATTACTAAGACATATGGTACCATTTGAAATTCCAAATCTTCAGGAGTGCTGATCTGTACTGCTGATCTGCAGGCAGCACCCAGGACAATATGAATACTTTAAGGACTATGATGATTTAGAAGTAAGATATCAATGTTCATATATCTTACCTACAGTCTCACACTCTTTTTGGCCAAGGAACATCTCTTACATTTATGTATTATTGAAACTTGTTTCTCACAGATTCACTTCCGTCAAGAGCACTTCCTGTGTGAGGATGAGGCTTGCCTTGCCAAAAAGTTTATTGTCTTTCAAGCTGAAGCAGAAATGAAGGTCTGTGGTCACGGCTTTTGAAATAGTCTGAAATGGACACTTGTTAGATGTTTTAAATGTTAGATTAAGAAAACAATTGCAATCGTTTGTGTTTTGATTAGTCATCATTCATATATTATATATGCTTGGCAGTCCCTATAAAGTTTTGTGTATCTGATTATTTCAGCGGCATAATACCTTGGAACATGGTGGGCGTATGTCTCGTTCTAAGCGGAATGCTGCACTCCAGGTATATATAATTTATCGATTTGAGTAATTCTGAGGGAAGATTATCGTGTGTCCTAATGTTTTGCAGTTAGTGACCCTACTGATGATCACTTGTTATTTTGAGTATGCTTATTGGCATGTCGACTCTGTGTTATATATCCTTGGCATTCTTCCCTTTCTTGATGCTTTGGCGAAATGTTGTTGTTCTACTTCTAGATACCCACCAGCTTTCGATACCATCGGGGTAATGCACAGGATCGTCGCCGTGGAAGGGGTAGGACATTTCATCGTGATTTTGCTGAAGAGCAGATTTCAATGGCCATTCAAGCCAGTCTAGATTCTGCAAACTTTGATCGCCCTCCGCCTGATCCATCCTTATCAACCAATGCACATAGAAGTACTGATCCTGGAGATTTGGATGATATAGATCAAATAGTCCAGCCGTTTGAGTCTTTGAACGCAACTGATTCTGAACCTTCTTCAAGATATCTCCAAGCTTTGGGGCAAAATTCTCGGAGTGGACCTCTACAAGAAACTGCCTTTCCTCCTCTCCCCATGGCTGCAAACTCCAGTCAACAAGCGAACAAACGGGACATGGAAGGTTTGTCAAAAAACACAATGGCTGCTCGTCTTCGACGCAAGAATGTTACAAGTCGAGCTCAGGCTTGGCCAGCTGCAAGTCGTCCCTCATTCCCATCAACTTCTTCATCTGCACATGCAGCAAATGTTGCATCTGTGGCGACCCCAAGTATGAGTAATGGACCTACTTTATCAAGCTATGCTAGTTTGGCTAAGGGTCAGAGTCGGGCAGCTACAGCTCATGCAGTTATGTCAGCTGGCTCTTCCAAGCATGCTGAAAACAGTAGCACCAATAAGATGACCCATTGTTCATCAGCACCTAATCTTGCTGAAAGGACATCTATGGAGCCTTCGGAATTTCCGCCAGTCTCTGCTAGCCAGGTGCGCAAAATGGCTCCCACGAACCAGGTTTTGCCAAAGATGGAAGATGTCCATTCTGCCAACAGATCACTGGTAGAAAAGATACGGGCTGCTTTAGATGGTGACCAAGAGAAGTTCACTGTTTTCAAAGAGATATCTGGTCACTATCGTCAGGGTTCAATTGACACAGAAATATACCTTGATTATGTGCAGAATTTTGGATTGTCACATTTGATTCTTGATTTGGCTAGACTATGCCCTGAAACTGAGAAACAAAGAGAACTTATTGAAACACATAATGCTAGAATGCGAAGGGGTGGTGTTGGGGAAAGTGGTTGGAGTCGGGACATCTTAGGGAATGGTGATGGTAACAGGAAAGGTAAGGGCAAGTCTACTGGTGCTGTTGATGGCAAGCGGAAGAATAAGTTGGCAGATAGCATTATGAGCACCGTTCAGGAGATGCAGTCAAAGTACAAGCCGCCAGAAGAAGAGGTGGAGGTTTTATTGAAGGATGGATACCGATCTGTCAATGGGAAATCAAAAGTAGCGACCAATGGTGAGAAGCAATTATCACTGAGTTCTAGTAATAAAACAAAATCGGAGGCATCTGCTGGGGGTGGTGGAACTAGTAACAGTGTTGGTGATGGAGGTGGAGGTGGAGGGGGTAAGCAGCGGAAGAAAATGTCGAAATTTCACAGAGTTCGTTTGGGGGAGGACTCAAAGGCTGCAATTTTAGACCTGAAGAATTCTGATTCCGATCCTGATCCAGTGGATAACAGATCAAAAGACAGGGAAGATCCTAATGGTGCAGTGCCCGTGCGTGGGGTTTGGAAGAACGGCGGCGGTCAGAAGCTCTTCTCTTAGAAGCACTAATAAGTGGTTCTGCTATAGGAGTATCAACTATGAAGCCCTTTGGGGATTCCAGAGATTATGACTGAACTCGAGACATGTGAAAATGTCTACTTCTCTGAGCTCATCTTGTGTGTAAGCACCATTTAGGTTCAGCCAGCCAGGGCAGTTAATTTAGGTGCTCAGCGAACTATCCTTTGGCATCAAGGCTGATGGCTGAAGGCATGATGGTCGATACTTGGCCATTTTTTATGCACATGGGTTGCCTGGTCCACAGCAAGGTGTGGTATACAGAAAGGTCACTTTTCATATGAGAATTACAGCGCTAGGCTCGTTGATTGTAGTTTGGTTTAGTTTTTGTTTCCGGTGCAATGGCCCTCTGGCGTTATACTTCTTTTGTTAAAATATTTTGCGCCCCTCATCAGCCGCTTCTTTAATTGCTGTTGATTTGGGTGTTGTTGACAAACTATATATAAATGTCCGGTTTTGGTTGAAATACAGAGTTGTGCGACATTACCTTTTTAACTGATTTGACAATGTTTGTCCTACAGCATTGGTTTAATTTTTGCCGAAATGTAGATTGTGGAGTCTCTCTTGCCAACCTAAGTGTTGACACCTAAATTTTGACGACCTATCATTCATTTATTGCATTTGCATTGGATTGGTGACAGATGGGTTTAAATTGATAGTTATGAGCTTTAATTTGACGAGTTGGATTAGGGTCACGCGGATAGCAAATTGGCTCAAGCTCAAGGACCGAAAATTGACTTATAAAAAATGGCGATTTGATATTTTCGGAAAAGATTCATATCATTCTTCCAATATTCGGTAAATCTTTTATATATTCATGCAATTAGATTGGAAGATTTCAATGAAATATCGAAATAATAAGAGGTGATATCAAGTATGGAGGATGTTTGATTCCTTGAGCAATATATCTTTGTTTTGAAACAAGAATGAATATCTCCACAAAATATTTTGGTCGGCATCTTCACATGCCCATGAACAGAAAGGAAGGTGGGTTAATGTTATGGGATTAGTCAATGGAAAGAAGAAATATTCGGTTGAAGAAGAAAAGGAAAGAACACATATTCGTCCAAGGAATCGTGTCCTCGGCCGCGCCATGTGATTTCTTTCTTCGATGGGCATTGTTACTTTGCATATAAAAGGGGGGCTACACAAGTTAGAGGAGGCGGTGGCACATCCTGAGAGCACGTCGGTTCATGAGGGAAGAGAGGAGGAGAAAGCTAGGTCAAAGGTCAACAAAAGAAGCTGATCTCCTTCCTGGGCAAGTCGTGTCCTTTGCCTAAATTCTGGACGCTCTCCGCAGCTCCCCCGACGCCCCCATCCGTAGTTCGACGCAGCAAGCATCTCGGGCACCTTGAACAAGGGAGCCCAACGACGTCCAGCGACTCGCGCCGCTACTTAGCCACATTTCCGACAATGCCAACCACGACCAAGCCGTTGTCCCGTTGGTCCGAGCTGCTGTCCATGACGTCTCCTACTCTTCACTTGCTACGCTGCCGAGCCCAGCCACAATCCTGACGACGAGTTGTGGTGCTGATCATCGGTTTCCCACAAGCGGCTAAGACTGTTAGAGCATCCGAAAGTTGCCGCTACCGCTGATCTTGGGACGTGTTATTCAAGCGTCCGTTGCTACCCTCATCACGTCCAAAACTCCTGGTGTTTGTGGAGTCTCCGGTGAATTGCTCTTAACAGTTTTTAATCCCAACCTCGTGCACATCATCAAGAATTGTCTCATCGTGCTAAGAAGCATCAACGCAAATTGCTATCCGCGAGCCTCGTTGGCCTGCGCCACTCGTCTAACAGCCCTTGGTGTCGTAGCACCACCTCTTCATGTCGAGTCTCACCCACGAGCCACCGCTAGTCATCCGTTGAGCGGATTCTATTTGGTTCAAATTTGGCAATATTATCTGCGGAATTAGGTAATTATCTTATCTAATTTGATTTGGATATTTTATTGCCTAATAAAAACTTTTCAATATCTCACGTGCATATTTGAATGATAGGCTACTTCCAATTAGGATTTATTACCTAATCTGCAACTGCACGCCGATTTTTTATTTCATTTATAAGGCTTTAAATGAAATAATTAATCACGCGTGAATAAAATTAATATTTTGATACTTAAAATCAAATTATTTTTTTTACCTAATCCGCAAATTATTGATTTTATTAGCGAAATAATTTTTTTTTTTTTTGGTCTATGAAATAATCAAATTGATTAGATATTGTTTACTAATTCGAACAATGGATGATATCTTTGATGATTGTGAATGATTTGGTGCTTATCTTGCTTTAATTGCTTTATTTATTCCAAAACTACAAAAAAAGAATACATTTGCAGATTACAATTGATTTTCTAGATCGAATTGCATGATAGAATAGTTAGATACATTTTTAATGGGTAAGTACACTATTAGTACCAAAAGTTACTAAAAGTTGTGTACGACGCTCACTTGGTGTCAAAAGTTTATTTTGGATCACTTGAGAGCCAAAAAGTTTGAAAAACGATCATTTTAGTGCTAACTCCGATCTGGTTGACCGGAAATCTGACGTGTCACTTTTTTTATTAATTTTAAATCTAATGTAGTTTGTCGAAGAGTACAGTCAACATTTAAACAACAAAACGATGCCGTTTGGTGTCTCTCTCCCAATTCAAAACCCTAAATCCCCAAATTGAGAGAGAGAGAGAGAGAGAGAGAGAGAGAGAGAGAAGATAAGTCGGCAATGGGCCAGTCACCGTCCTCGACGGCCCCACGCTTGGCGGCCATGGCTCTGACCCCGACCCCGATGATGGCCACTCGGCGGCCAAGTCGAAGACCGTGATCTAGTCGGTGCTCGGGGAGGTCGTCGACGAGTGCGCCGCCCTCGATCTCTCCCTCTCCATCTCCAATCTCCCTGACGAGTGCCTGGCCTGCGTCTTCCAGTATCTAGGCTTCGACGACATGGGTCGATGCTAGTACCTAGGCTTCGGCGACAAGGGTCGATGCTCCCTCATGTGCTGCCGTTGGCTCATGATTGAAGGCCGGAGCCGCTAGAGGCTCACCCTCCACGCCCACTCGGATCTGCTGGACGTAGTCCTGGTGCTATTCGCGCGGTTCAACTCGGTCATGAAGCTCGCGCTCAAGTGCGACCGCAAGTCGTTGAGCATTAGCAACAACGGCGGCCGAGCGAGCTAGGTCGGCGTTGAGCGAGGATCGGACAAAAAAACCCTAATTTCAATCCCAAAAAAAAAAAAAAATCCCCAAATGAGTTGTGCGACATCGTTTTTGTGAGGCCATCCACTTAGAACGGCAAAACGACGTCGTTTTCTTAAGAATGACGGAAAACGACATTGTTTAAAAGCCATATTGATTTTTTTTTTTTAAATATAAAAACCACCTAATCATTTTGGCTAGAATTTCTCGCTGGTGGCACCAAAATAATCGTTTTTTATCCGATTTGACACTTAAGTGATCCAACATAAACTTTTGACACCAAAGTGAACGCCATACACAACTTTTGGCACTAATAGTATACTTACTCCCATTTTAATTATATTAGAATGCAAGGTTAGATAATATCTTGAAATTAAATTGCATGTCGAGATAAATTTATAAGTTAAGATAGGATTTGGATTAATTTATTTCTTAACTTAAAATAGATAATATCTCACTTTAGTCAGATTTATATTGTTAGTAATTTTTAATTATGAATTTTATTAAAAATACAAAAGTATCATGCATATGTCATATAAAATTAGGTTCATGTCATTTAGCAATTATTGCTAGGTCCATTTAATTAGAAATTGCCCATTATTAGAATTATGCCATTTACTTAAATTGCATGGCTTATAGCTTAGATTTCATTAAACAAAAGAAGACTGCGTGTTAATTAAAAATTATATATAGGGTTGTTAATGTGAATTTTGACCTAACATTGCAGATGCTTTCTTTGTTACGAGATAAGTCCCATAATTTATTTATTACTTTCTTGGGTGTTAAATTGATAGATTGCGCACACGCATGATCGTCTCATATGTTTGAAAAGTAAATTAAAACTAATCTAGACTGCTTGCAAAGATATTTTTCTTAAAAATAAAAAGAATAATATTAAAAGGGCATTAGAGAAATTTAGTATAACTAAGTCCCTGAACTCACAATCTCTAATTCGTATGAGTAAAGTAAAATCTCCCGTTAGTGGCAATTCCTAGCTAACCTAAGTCGTAAATTGATATGGGTTTGGAAGAGCTGAGTTAAGTTTAGGCTTACTAGTCCATTACCCAAACCTTACGTGGTACACGCGAGGTTAGGTCGCGACACTAAGTACAGGGCAATGTAACTTCCTAATCGTGCATCACTTGCTAAACGTGATTTATAGAGTTTGGATAAGTGCGGCTATCTGTGATAATTTGGTATAGCCTGCATTTTTGTCGAAGCCAGTTATGCAGTAAAATGCCACAATTTTTATACATAAACTGTATATTTAAATCTCTGGCTCTATCTCAATCTTGAGTACAAGCTCAACTTGCTGCAGACTTTATATTCAATGATCGAGCCTAGTCCAGCTCAAAAAGACATGACCCTCTACATTGAGTTTAACCCGAATATTCAATATCATACAAGAGCCAGTGGCCAAATGTTAGGAAACATGTCAAAACATAACTCTTGCCGTTAGAAAAGTCAAAAACCGTGGGATGCAGTGATCGTTCTCAAGTGTTTCTCGGACAAAACATCATCTGAAGGTTAAGAAAACTCCCCAGAACATTTTTCCGCCGAACAAAGGCACTCCTGAGGCATGAGCATGTCAATTGGAAAAAGAGACTGACTGCCCGACGACTTCACTCCGAATAATTAGAAAAGAATGCAATTGAAAGCAGTGCGAACATAACAATTACTTGTGTATATTGAGGCTTGAGCAGAGAATGAGTGAGCCTCACAAAGGCAAAAAAGGAAATTACACCAAATAGACATTGAATATCTTGCAATGCAACATGTGGTGTACAATGTAATTTGAATGAATTGACACATTTCAAGTTCACAAGATGCCATTATCCACACATCTACATTATTTGCGAGCCAAAGGTTTTCTCACTACTGTAACACATGTACAGAAATCCATCCTCGTCCTTATATGATTCGTATACAGAGTCCATCAAACTGGCTGCAGCAAACAATCAAAAGAAGCGGCAATAAATGCAAAGCTTCCACACCTTTCATTCATATAGTTAAAAGATCGAAAAGGCAAAATTTACCTGTCTGCGGCAGTGTGTTCTTTACAAAGACGAACAGAGCTTTTCCAGGAGGCACACGAAGCCTGCTGCTCAAGATGTGGATGAACTGTCCAACGGACATGTCTCGAGGAACCAAAAATCTGTCAAAGCAAAAACAAAGCACCGCAGTTAAGGACATAGCTGCATTAGTTTTGATGTTCTCTCTCACTGCTGCGCTTGGAGTACTGGTTAATGTGGTAATGGACAATACATCACCCCTTTTCCCTATTCTTTTTCATCAGAACACGCCAACAACCATCACAACAATACTCGTTAATCGGTTTTGCTCATCAACTGGGTCGACAAGAAGCTTTAAAGGACACGACTTTTTCAACAGCAGCTCTCATTTCTCAAAAGACACAGCGAGCACTGAAGTTGATAGATACCAGAGACGCTCAACATAGCTGCCAAGACCATTTGTCATCCGAGACAGCGGCTATCCTGTTTGCACGTCCCATTGGGGGCCTTGAATGTCCACATAACAAGTACCCATCTACGCCACAACTTAACGTAGCAAACCCGCGATGCATACAGGAAGAAACCGTAATATTTTGTGCAAGCCAGAAAGAACCACAGAGCTTGAGAATTACAATCAACAGCTAGAACGCAATAGTGGGCTGACGAAACATTCATAGCTTCCGCTTGTACATCGCGGGCACACTGCTCGAGTGATGCCAATGCAAAGTTCGAATGCTTTTCAGTTCAGAACACGCTGACACATTGCTCCAGCAAGCAAAACTACCCTTTTCGACTTACTTCTTTTTCTCCATGTCAGGAAGTTTCGTTCTCGAATATCTCTCCACAATTACCTGCAAGAAATCGGTCGATCGCGTCAAGCAAACAGCTCCGCTCAAAAAGACTAAGGAAAAATAAAACATCATGAGCCGAAAACGAACAGAACACCTTCTATGGACAAAACAAAATCCCACAATCGCTGGGGCAACGCAAGTAGAAACCAGACCCACATCCCAATATCACCGCTGTCGGGCTAATAAGGGAAAAAGGGAAAAAGGGGAAGGGGGGGATTTTGAATTTTTGAGGACGAGAAGCTGTTGGAGGGACTACTCACGGGGACGCGGTTGGGGTACTTGGCGATGATGTCGCGCGACTCGTCCAACCTTTCCTCTGTCAGCAGCAGAAGGAGGAATTGGGGTGGATTAGTCTCGAGCGTTTCGATCGAACATACAACGGAGTGCGTAGAATCGATCGAGAGAGAGAGAGAAAAGGTACGAACCGAACGTGAACTCGTCCTTGAAGGAGATCATCTTCCCAATCCTCTGCGCAGAAACTAGAAAGAGAGAGAGAGAGATAGGTAGGGAGAAGGAAGACGAGTCTGGAAAGGTGGGAAGGAAGAAGAACGGATACGGCAACTTAAATTCGATTGGTCCACGGCATTAAACATATTGAAAGAATTATATATTTATCTTAAGAAGCAATAGAGGACACCAAGGCGGGGATAGCTCAGTTGGGAGAGCGTCAGACTGAAGATCTGAAGGTCGCGTGTTCGATCCACGCTCACCGCATTTTCCCACCTTCTTTCTCATTTTATTTTTTTCGTTCTTCTTTTTCCCTTCTTCATTCTTATTTATTTTTTTAAAATTGTATATATATATTTTCCTTTGACCCTTCTTCTTCTTCTTCCTTTTCCGGGCACGGCAAAAACCTCTCATGAACCTCACGAAGCGCGCACACCAGCAGCTCCGAGAGCACGAGCAGCCAGCAACACAGCAAGAACCAGAGCTCCGCATTTCGCAGCACAAATGGCGGACCCCGTAGAGCAGCACCAGCAGCATCAGCAGCACCAGCAGCACCAGCTTCAGCAGCAGCGGCGGCGCGGATGGCGGATTCAGGGCGGGCAGTACCTCGGAGAAATCTCCGCTCTCTGCTTCCTCCACCTCCCTCCTCCCTCTCCTCTCCCTCTCCTCCTCGCCGGTACTCTCTCTCTCTCTCTCTCTCTCTCCTGGACTCGACTCGGAATCGCGAGACCGACCGGCGTGCTCTTGCCGTTTCCCGTCTGCAGGTTCCGGCTCGCAGGTGTCGCTGTTCGACCTGGCGTCCGGGGCCATGGTGCGGACGTTCTACGTCTTCCGGGGGATCCGCGTGCACGGGATCGTCCTCGGCTGCGCCGATTTCCCCGGCGGATCGTCCTCGTCTTCTTCGACGCTCGGTTACGTCATCGCCGTGTACGGTGAGAGGAGAGTGAAGCTGTTCCGCTTGTCCCTGCGGCTCGGAAGGGGAGCTGGCGAGGGGAGCGGAACTGTGCTGTCCGCGGATTTGGAGCTGGTTTCCGCGGCGCCGAGGTTGAGCCACTGGGTTATGGATGTTCGCTTCTTGAAGGTGAGAGGCTTCGGCCGTCTTCTTGGTTCGGGAAAATGCTGCTGTTCGAGCTTTGATTGTTTCTTTTTTTTTTTTCTTTTTTTGCGGTGGTTTGATTGAGTCGTGAATTTTGGTTAGTAGGAGAATGTAACTTCTGAGGATGGGCTGCGGAGGTGTCTTACCGTTGCTATAGGATGCAGTGACAACTCCATACGCCTTTGGGACGTCGATAAATGTAGCTTCGTTCTTGCAGTTTCTTCCCCTGGTTAGTCATCGATTTTTATTGCTCTTTTCCGCTCTTCAAATTGTATTATAGTAGTATGAGGGTATTGCAGTTTCGTTAGTTGATACAGCGACAACTCTGTATACCTATTTATTCTTGTTTTTGTTTTTTGTTTTTTGTTTTTTGTTTTTTGTTTTTTTTCAGATAAATAATCTGCAAGCCTCATCCCCTCGTCCCAATTCCCTGCAAAAACAGAAATCAATATAAAAAGGAAAAAGATTTGATAGTTTCCTCTTTTTTTAACTTTGGGTTGATTGTAAATGCAGAGAGATGCCTTCTGTACTCCATGCGGTTGTGGGGTGACAATCTTGAAGATCTCCAAGTTGCATCTGGCACAATTTACAATGAGGTGGCGAATCATTCGATCTTTGTATATTGTGAATTTGTATTGCACGTGTTCCGATTTCAGTCCTTTTTGGTGAAAATGTGATCATTTTACCCCTTTGACATTTGAGATTTAGTGTGAAACTCGACTTTTCTGCATCAGTTCTCCTCGTTCAATTGTTGCAAGGGGTGCATCTTTCCTTGTCCATGAATTTCTTTGTTTCACGTCATTCTTTGATTTGTTCCTTTTGAAATATTTAAATTAGAAAATGGCTTTCTTGGATTATCTGGTATTTGCTCCTGAAATTTTACTAGAAGTCTGAGTCGGACAGTTTTACTAGCTATTGTCCTGCATCTTTTTTGCTTCTGGTTGAAACTTAAGCAAATTGCATGAATGTATTGGACAGATTTTGATCTGGAAAGTGGTTCCCAATCATGATGCTCCGTCTTCAATTGAGCTCACAGAAGAAGGCCTGACAAACTCTTGTGCTTGCAACAGTCTCCTCCACAAATATCTTCACTACGAAGCCTTTCACATCTGTAGACTTGTTGGTCATGAAGGTTCAATATTTAGAATCGCATGGTCCTCTGATGGCTCCAAACTCGTCTCTGTATCTGATGATCGTAGGTTGATTTTTTTTATCCTGCAGCTCCAGTGTAATTTTTCCAAATGGCTTTCATGATGGAAAAATTGCTGATTCAGTTTTCTTATGCATCCAGTGCACGTATTTGGGAAGTTCATTGCAAGTCGCAATATTCTGAAGATGCAGGGGAGGTTGGATTGCTTTTTGGACACAGTGCTCGAGTTTGGGATTGCTATATATCTGATAATGTAAGATTCGTTAACAGAGTGATATAAGACTGCTGAGAAGGCAATGCCATGGAAATATTTCAACAATGCCAATTATCTTTTTTAAGCTGTGTGTAAGTGTTCTTTTGAGTTGAGTGACATTGATGTTCCTGTTGTTATTTGCCTGTGGAATGCTACTTTGACGAGAGCTATAAAGAAGTTGCTTTGGACTTTTAGTTGCTGCGGCGGTTTATACGCAAGTTGGTGCAACATGAGCCATATTAAATTCATCAAATGCAAACGGAAGGCTCTTTTGTGTTTAATGAACTGGAACTTCATTCCTGGAGAACTAGTACTTTAAAGATTTAATCTTGGGCAATAATATAAACTAAAAACAATTGTTGTATTTCTTTTTGCTAGTGTGTCTGAAGTTGTCTCTCACATTGTATTTCTTTTTACTAGCATGTTGGAACATGTTTTTCTTTCCTAAATACGTTAGTCGTCGGGCTGGTTCTTATGAAAAAGCCTTGAAGTTGCATTGAAGTATAAAAAAGGCACAATAGGAACCGCATTGTAAGATCAAAGTAAAGCAATTGGTACTAGAGATTTGGTATTTGTTATAGATTAGTTCAAATGTCACCCTCATAGGCATTTCACGTATTTTGTTTCATATTCAAGTACTGAGAGTGCTCACTCGATGTTATGACCATCTTTTTAAGAGTTTCCGTGGAATTAAGTCCTAATTATTCTTATGGGCCTCTTTTCCGAGTGATGTGACTAACTTTTATTTCTTGTGATTTTACTTAGTTGATTGTTACTGCTGGTGAGGATTGCTCATGTCGTGTGTGGGGACTGGATGGACGACAGCATGATGTCATCAGGGAGCATATGTAAGCAATTAGAGTTGTTTTTTCTTTTTTTTCCATTGATGTTGATTCCAATGCACACCACATGTGATGGTGGTGCTTGCCCTTTTTCAATTATAGAGAAGATTTCACTGTGTACTTCATTGACACCTCGCTTGTGAAGGAGAATGCTAAGAAGCTGGCATAAAGCAAATCTAAATTCTCAACCCCCATTAGATTTTTCGTGCCTTCATTTTTGGATAATGCTGCCTCTAGGATTTATTTATTTCATTGAAATAACAAATTCCAATTGTCTGCATCCCAGTGAATTATTTATTTAAAATTTTTCTTTTTTGGTAGAAGTATATATTTTCAGTCTATGACTGTCCTCAATGAATATCATTGGTATCAATACAATGATGAGTTGCTCTTGGCATGCCACTATTGTGTTTCAGTGGAAGGGGTATATGGCGGTGTCTCTATGATCCATGGTCTTCACTCCTTGTCACTGGTGGTTTTGACTCTGCAATTAAAGTGCATAAACTGGATGCTTCTTTAGCTGAGGCTTCTGCAAAACAGTCCAACATAAAAGACTTGAGTGACGGAACTGAGCTATTTACTACACATCTTCCGTATTCATCAAGTCATAGCGGACACATGGACAGGTAATGTTAGCTTACTTTAGATTTGAAAAATCTAGATTCCATTGTACTGAAAAATCTTAATAGGAAAAGACTAAATATCTCGATGTTGAATCACATTGTTGGTGTTCGATTACTATTGGGAAGTAAAATAATGGTGGTTAATATACTTTATGCATCTCCCCCCCAAAAAAAAATAAAAAATTCATGCATTTCTTCAAGGTCCGGGAAAGAAAAGGAACTTGCTTTAGCTGGCCGACTGTCAAGAAATGATATGATTGAAGATTATTCTCCTGGGGTTTCTAGTGACTCTGTTGCGATGCCATTGCTACGTCACATTGATGAGCAGGCTAAATGAGCTGTGACTTGAGAGTGAATTAAGATTTGCCGTGGACATTTTTCTGTGTTTGAAATGGCATTTAAGAAGTTCATATTTCTTTTTCTGTCGGTATTTTCACTTTATTTTATCATTTCCTTATTTCCTGCATTGTTGTTGGTTTTGTTAGAAAGTCTAACCTAAATGATTAAGTAATTAGGTGGAGGGAGACCCAATGTATATAAAGAGCATATTAACCTAATGGACAAGTGATGTGGGATATTTTAACTCCCTTTTCACATTCAAACCAGACTTAGAACGTTCTTGGAAATGACAAATAGGGAGCCTCACAGGCGAAATCAATCTGATGTGACAGACCTTAAGTAACATGTTAGAAAGTCCAATGTAAAAGCTTAAGCTATGAGGTGGAGAAAGATCACATGTATAGAAAGATCATATAAGCTGCGTAGACAAGCAATGTGCGATGCTTTAACAGATTTCTCATGACTTGTTGCAGCAAAAGTGAGTATGTCCGATGCTTGAGCTTCTCACGTGAAGATGTGATGTATATTGCCACTAATCACGGTTATCTCTATCATGCTAAATTATGCAATGATGGCGATCTAAGGTGGACTGAACTTGCTCGAGTAAGTAATGAGGTGCAAATTATTTGTATGGAACTGTTGCCCTCAAATCCATATGATCCTCGGATTGATGCTGATGATTGGGTTGCTGTTGGAGATGGTAAAGGATGGACAACAGTTGTCAGAGTTGTGAAGAATTCTGATTCTCCTAAAGTGAGCACCAGCTTCTCTTGGGCAGCTGAAATGGATCGACAGCTCTTGGGAATCCATTGGTGCAAATCACTAGGACATAGGTAAACTCTCTTCTCGAACATTGCAACATGTCAATGAACTGCTGATAATTAAATTCTCGAAGGAATGACCAAACATTGTTGGAACCTCATCATAAGTTAGTATTAATTCATTGTATAACTTCCTTGTGGCCAACACTATAGAGGATGTTGAATTATCCTGATTCTTAGGAGCTGATTATTAGGAATATTCAATCCTGATTTTCTGGATTCTAATTATTAGGAAATAGCTGTAAATAATTAGTTAGGATATGATTTATTAGTATCCCTTGATTTGTGGGATTATAGCTATATTATTCAGATCTGTTTTTTCCTAGTTAGTACTTGTAGAAGTCCTATAAAGAGCTTTGTAATCCTGGTACATTTTATAAAAAGAATTATCACAATTCTTTTCTCTAAATTCTTCATGGTATCAGAGCTGAAGGCTCATTCTTCTGGGATAGTGTTGCAGTGCATCCTTCATTGATGCAATAATCTTCTAATCACAGCCTTCATTGCTGGGTTTGTCTTTGTCCCTAACAATCTGGTCGCAACTCTCATTATTGTGATCCCTTTAGCCATATTTTTCTCTCTTCGCTTCTAAACTTGTCCCAATTTTTGCCCTAAAACCTCATACACTTGCAACCTCTACTACATCTGTTTTTTGCTCTTCCTTTCCAAGTACTTTCTTTGTGCTTGGAATTATCCATGTCTGAGACAAAACTGATTGGAAAGTCTTCGGGTCAAAATGAGGAGGCCAACACCAACCATATGACCGGAGATCTACAAAATGTGAGAGCAACTTATAGGCTGAATGAAAAGAATTATCTCAAATGGTCACAATTCGTCAAGACCTATTTGAAGGGTAAAGGAAGACTCAGCCATCTTCTCGGAACAGGTCCAACACCAGAAGATCCCACGTTCAACGCATGGGATGAGGAAGATTCAATGATCATGTCATGGCTTTGGGATTCAATGAATCCAGCCATAAGTGATACATGTATGTTTCTCAAAACAGCAAAGGAGATTTGGGATTCTATTCGCAGGACTTATTCAAAGGCTCGAGATGCAGCACAAGTATATGAAATCAAGGTAAAGACAAGTGCAACAAAACAAGGGAGCAAAACGGTGACGGAATATGCCAATTCCCTTCAAAATCTATGGCAAGAACTCGATCATTATCGAGTATTTGAGATGAAGTGTGCAGATGATGCTGCAACTCTAAAAACCTTCATTGAAAAGGATCGAGTGTATGATTTCCTGGCAGGTCTTAATTCTGAATTTGACCAAGTCAGAATTCAGATACTTGGAAAGGAAGAAATTCCTTCTTTGGAAGAGACGATCTCTCTAATCCGGGCAGAAGAAAGTCGAAGAGGAATAATGCTAGAGCCTCAAGCTGTGGAAGGCTCAGCATTAGTAACTCGCAATGCGTCAACACAAGAAAGAGGAAAGTCGGATGCTTTGAGGCCTACATGGAGGGATAATCGAGACAATTTATGGTGTACCTACTGTAAGAAGCCAAGACATACAAAGGAACGATGCTGGAAGCTGAATGGGAAACCAGCAACCTCAAGCCGAGAGTGGGGAAACAAAGGAGGACAGCCAAGGCCTCAAGCTCATCTAATTGAACAGACCAGCCAGCAAATCAGTGAAGGACAGGTGAAAGAATCCTTCAGCAGTGAGGAAATAGAAAGAATTAAAGGGCTTCTAGGGTCTCTTGATAAACCTTCTGGTGCATGTTCCTTAGCACTCTCAGGTAAGTCTCCATTCTTCTGTCTAAATGCCTCAGAGAAAATTTCAAGTGAAGCTTGGATAATAGACTCAGGTGCCACTGATCACATGACTCACACTTCACATTTTTTTAGTACCTACACCCCATGTCCAAGCAATAGGAAAATAGTGGTGGCAGATGGTTCTTTGGCCACTGTTGCAGGAGTTGGTGACATCTATATTACAGCTATTCTTACTCTAAAAGATGTCCTCCATGTGCCAAAACTATCAGCCAACCTAGTCTCCATACAAAGGCTCACCAATGACCTCAAATGCTATGCAATTTTTTACCCTACCTACTGTGTTTTTCAGGAACAGGATTCGGAGAGGAAGATTGGACTTGCTAAGGAAAAGAATGGGTTGTACTATCTTGAGACACCGAGGATTTCGAAGAAAGTCATAAACAATTCTCCATTGTCATTTCTTAGTGCTTCAAATAAGGATGTCATTTGGCTTTACCATTTTCGTTTTGGTCATCCATCTTTTCGTGTCTTAAATATCATGTTTCCTTCTTTGTTTAAAGGACTAGATATGAGTCAATTCCAATGTGATACTTGTGAATTTGCTAAGCACACCCGTGTATCTTTTCCTATAAACAACAAAAGAAGTTCTCATCCTTTTGATTTGATTCACAGTGACATTTGGGGACCTTCCACAATTCCAAATATCTCAGGGGCTCGATGGTTTGTTTCTCTAATCGATGATTGCACTAGGGTCACATGGATATTCTTACTCAAACACAAATCTGATGTAAGTAGTATTGTTCCTAATTTTAATTCTATGGTTCAAAATCAATTTGGAGTTAAAATTAAGAGCTTTAGATCAGATAATGCTAGAGACTACTTTAATCAGATTTTGTCAAATTATTTCCAAAAGGAAGGGATCATCCATGAATCATCTTGTGTAAACACACCACAACAAAATGGGGTGGCTGAAAGAAAAAATGGTCATTTGCTCAACACTACTCGAGCATTGTTGTTTCATGGAAATGTCCCTAAGTCTTATTGGGGGGAAGCTGTCCTTACATCTACATACATGATTAATAGATTGCCATCAAGAGTATTAGATTTCAAAACTCCTATGGCAATTCTTTCTAGCTTTTATCCCCATTTTAGGACAACAAATAATCTCACACCTAGAGTCTTCGGTTGCACCTCATTTGTACATGTTCATAATCATCAAAGGGGAAAACTAGATCCTAGAGCAATCAAGTGTGTCTTTCTTGGTTACTCCTCTACACAAAAGGGGTATAAATGTTATCATCCTCCTTCTCGAAGAACTTATATATCAATCGATGTTACATTTGTGGAAAACAAATCTTATTTTTCACAGTCTTATCTTCAGGGGGAGAAGTCATTAGTTGAAGATAAAGACTTTGACAATCTTAATCTTGACTTATCTCCTAATAATCTTCCAATCCGAGCTCCTACTTCTGATCAACTAATCATTGATCAATTAACTCTTGACCAATCAGCCTCCAATTCTAATCAACAGGCTCCTCACAAATCAGTTTCTGATGAATCAGTTCGTGCTACTTCAATTCCAGACTCACTCTCTACGATTGAACCTATTCCGGAACAAGAGTCCACTCCCGTATCTCCCCATATTTATGACTCTATGAGATTTCCTCAGGTATACTCAAGAAAGACAGCTGTTCCAGACCAAACACAAGTTCAAGATTCCCATCCGAGTTTTGCAAATGAATTTCCGGTAAGTTCCGACTCTCCTTTGCATAAACAGTCACTTGATATGCCAGAAAATGACTCGGATCTTCCCATTGCTGTTAGAAAAGGTACTAGGGAGTGCACAAAGCGACCCTTATATCCACTATCTCATTATGTGTCACTTGACCGCCTATCACCATCTCATAAAAATTTCATTGTGAGTCTGAACACCATTTCTATTCCAAATACTTTATCTGAGGCATTGTCTAAAGAAGAATGGAGGAGTGCAATGAGAGAAGAAATGGATGCACTAGAAAAAAACCAGACTTGGGAGATTGTTGAAAAACCTAAGGGAAAGAATCTTGTGGGCTGCAAATGGGTTTTTACCTTGAAATACAAAGCTGATGGTTCTCTTGAGAGATATAAAGCACGATTGGTGGCAAAGGGTTATACTCAGACCTATGGAGTAGATTATCAGGAGACATTCGCTCCGGTGGCAAAGATGAACACCGTGAGAATTCTACTCTCTTTGGCGGCTCACTTTAATTGGCAACTTCAACAGTATGATGTGAAGAATGCATTCTTACATGGAGACCTAGAAGAAGAGATCTACATGAGTATTCCACCGGGATTTGAAGGAGAAAAGACAGCAAACAAAGCATGTAGATTACGGAAAGCATTATATGGGCTCAAGCAATCACCTAGAGCCTGGTTTGGGAGATTTTCCAGAGTTATGAAAGCTTCGGGCTACAAACAAAGCCAAGGTGATCATACTCTCTTCATTAAGCATTCGGCAAGAGGGAGAGTGACGGCACTTCTAGTGTACGTCGATGATATTATTGTCACAGGTGATGATGATGAGGAGAAACAGCAGCTGAAGCGGTGTTTGATTAAAGAGTTTGAAATAAAAGAGCTAGGAAGACTCAAATACTTTCTTGGTATTGAAGTTTCTTACTCTAGACAAGGAATTTTTGTCTCACAACAGAAGTATGTGACTGATCTCTTGAAGGAAACTGGAAAACTTGGTTGTAAACCAGTAGCTACACCTATTGAGCCTAATAAAAAGCTTGGGGATGCAAAGGAAGAACCTGCTGTAGACCGAGAAATGTATCAAAAATTGGTCGGGAAACTCATCTATTTGGCTCATACTAGACCTGATATTGCCTATTCAGTAAGTGTGATTAGTCAATTTATGCATGACCCAAGAGAATCACACTTACAAGCCGTCCATCGAGTGCTACATTATTTAAAAGGAAGTCCCGGAAAAGGAGTCCTATTCAGGAGAAATCAAAAAATGGTGCTGGAAGCTTATACCGATGCTGACTATGCGGGATCTATGGTGGATAGAAGGTCAACATCTGGTTATTGCACATTTCTTGGCGGAAATTTAGTGACTTGGCGGAGTAAAAAACAGAATGTAGTTGCAAGATCAAGTGCTGAATCAGAATTTCGAGCAATGGCCCAAGGAATATGTGAGCTATTATGGCTTAAAATCATCCTAGAAGACTTGAAAATCAAGTGGGAGGGTCCTATGAAGCTGTATTGTGACAATAAATCAGCAATTAATATTGCTCATAATCCTGTACAGCATGATAGGACGAAGCATATTGAAATTGACAGGCATTTCATCAAAGAAAAGATAGAAGAGGGGTTGATTTGCATGTCCTACATACCTTCCGGAGATCAACTAGCTGATGTGCTAACCAAAGGACTTAATGGTGGGATCTTTCATGATATTATCTCCAAGCTGGGAATGGAAGACATCTATTCCTCAGCTTGAGGGGGAGTGTTGAATTATCCTGATTCTTAGGAGCTGATTATTAGGAATATTCAATCCTGATTTTCTGGATTCTAATTATTAGGAAATAGCTGTAAATAATTAGTTAGGATATGATTTATTAGTATCCCTTGATTTGTGGGATTATAGCTATATTATTCAGATCTGTTTTTTCCTAGTTAGTACTTGTAGAAGTCCTATAAAGAGCTTTGTAATCCTGGTACATTTTATAAAAAGAATTATCACAATTCTTTTCTCTAAATTCTTCAGAGGAAAACATGAGTTTAGTTGTAGGGGTTGAACGAGGAGAAAGGGACTGGCCTGGTAACACAACAAGTAGACCTTGTTTGTTTAGGAAAGAAACGCTTTTGTCAAAACCTTGTTAGGAAGGTCCCTTTGGGGTATTGGGAACAAAAGGAGATGCTTCATGTAGGAGAACTATTGTTGTAATTGTAAGGGCGTGAAAGTCTAAGGATAGCAATTTATCTGATGGTTTTTACTTATGGAAGTGGAGTGGACTCAGGATCTGGTATGTTTTTCCCTGGCACATTTGATTTAAAGTGCACAATGGTGATCCTAAGGGTTTTGTGCCGTATCAATGTAGTAAAAGCTTGAAGTCAAGTTTGTGAAACTATTGTCTACTGATGTGCACAAGAGCTTTCTAGTCTCTGAAAAGCTAGCCTTTGCTATTTGTTTGTTGCTCAAATTTATGGTGTTCGAATTTTTCTAGGTCCTTATAATCGTCTTTGGTTTCCATATTGTCTAGGTTCATTTTCACTGCTGACCCTAGAGGAGCCTTGAAACTTTGGAGATTCTTTGAGGTTTCACAATCTAGTTCTCTTTATCCAGAAAACAGTCCACAAACTTCCTTGATTGCGGAGTTCAAATCAGATTTGGGAGCTCGAATTATGTGCTTGGATGTGGCATTTGAGAGCGAGGTATATGCTTGTGATCATTGTTGTCACACTTCCTTTTCGGCATTATCAACTGTAAGAAACCTATAATAAAATGTATCTATAAGAAAGCTAAATGTTTGTTATACTATAAAGGAGATACAAATGCTAAATTCTTGAAAACGATGTTATTTTGTTTGTCGTAACTCACATTATCTGTTGCAATATATTGACCACATCTTGAGGCTAACATTTAAGATATCATGGATGCCCATTTCAACGGTCACAAGTAAGCAAAATCCTTTTGTAGCAAGTGCATGATTATCTACTGTCTCCAACCTTGGCCATTGCTGATAACGATTGGGGCTATGGAAGAAAGGAAAATCATCTCCCTTCCAACATAGCCAGTGATCTTCATTTTATCAATTTTCCAAAACATGTAATTTCTGCACCAAATATTTGATTAGACACTACTTTTAGGAAACCCAACCTTATTATCAACAAGTCTGTGTTGTGCAGAGTCCAGATGGCTGATCATCTTGCTTGATGTTGCAGCTGCTGATCTGTGGGGATCTACGGGGTAATCTGGTTCTGTTCCCTTTAATGAAGGACCTGTTGCTGGATACCTTTGTCGTGTCAGCAGCTAAAATCTCTCCAGTAAACCATTTTAAAGGAGCCCATGGCATCTCAGCAGTTTCCAGCATTTCAGTGGCTCACATGAACTTCAATCACATTGAATTACGTTCTGTAAGACCTTTACCATGTGCATCTCTCTTGAGGCAAACATCTTTACATTATACCATGGGAATGGTGTCTGCCAGGACATTGTTACATTAAATGACACAAAGTCTTTGTGGTTTCAGACTGGAGCTGATGGATGCATATGCTATATGGAATATGACAAAGGTCTGCAATCTTTAAATTTTGTAGGGATGAAGCAGGTGAAAGAATTAAGCATGATTGAATCTGTTTCCACTGAAAATGAATCTACCGGTTACAGAACAAGTGGCAGTTATGCATCTGGTTTTGCATCCACAGATTTTATAATATGGAACTTAGTAACTGAGGCTAAGGTTCTCTTGCTTTTCTTCTCTTCATTTATTTGTTTAATTTGTTATTTGTATTTTTTTTCTTTTCTTTTGTTTGTGTCATGGGATAGACGTTTGTTGTAATTTCTTACATTACCACTGGAACAGGTCCTGCAAGTTTCATGCGGTGGTTGGCGGCGTCCACATTCTTATTATCTGGGTGATGTACCAGCGATGAAGAACTGCTTTGCTTATGTCAAGGTTTGTTTGTGTTATCATACGGAAATGAGATCACATTGGAGATAGAAGTAGTGAATCCCGTTGGAAATCTATTTCTAGAATTATCTGACATAATTTATTTGATTGTCGGAATTTATCTGTGGAAAAATCTGACATCATTTTATTTGATTGGTTTAGACACTTTTGCCACTAGTTGGTTGTCTCCAGTTACTGAATAGTAGGACTAGCGGTGCGTCTCACCTCATAAATGGGCCTACTCAAGATGAAATAATTCAGCAGAACAAATTTAATGGACCTTTTATTAATTGAGTCCTAGGAGAAAGCCCTTCCAAAGTTTGTAAATTTTGGCTTATGATTTAATCATTCAGGCTGATAATATCCTCATTCTTTTCCAACGCCACGGCTCTTTGAAGAAATTGGCATGCAGAACAGAAATTCTTATTCTCCTAACTGGGGTTGGCTACATGATTCATCTTATGCCATTTTGTCAAGTAGTATGATCCAAGGGTTATAAGTCATCTTATGCCTTATCTTATTCCAGTACGTGGGGTTGGCTACATTAACCATTTTATGCCTTTATTCTGTCTTGTATCAAGTTTCTTTATCCAAGGCTCAAGATCTTATTTCAAGTCTCTATTCACATCTTTTTAAAGTCTTCTCCTATCCTTTTTTTACATCTTGCTCACTCTCTGCTGTAAGATTTGTGTTTAGTAGTTAGATTAAACCGTGCATTGATGCACTTTATAAGGAAACAGTCTCTCTTTTTGTATATGCATGTTTTTCTGGTCAAGCATACTTTGTGAAAATAACATATAGTTTCCACTTTCAAATATTGTTTTCATTCTAACTTGTCCACTACAGGATGATATTATTTACATCCATAGACACTGGATAAAGGACTCAAAGGACAAGATACTCCCTCAAAATCTACGTTTGCAGTTCCATGGAAGGGAGGTGCATTCTTTATGCTTTGTCACTGGAGATTTCCAGCTCAGAAAAAATAAACAGTCAAGTTGGATTGTAACTGGTTGTGAGGATGGGACAGTGAGGCTGACTAGGTATTGTAATGACTCTTTTACAATGGATTGACATAACTCTGCTTTTGTTAACACTCAGTAAGTTTCTTGAAATTTTAAGATAAAGGTTATTCACTTCCACTTGACAATAGCTGGTAATAGACTGTGGCAGATGCAGCTCAGTGAATCTCTCTATCAATGTACATACATAATATAGCTGGTTTTTGTCAGAATCACCGAACCAAAGTCAGCTTACTAGAGCCTCTCGTGTTGCCAATTCTTCCCTTATATGATATCTCTTTCTAGTTCCCCTGCCATTTCACACGCAATATTTAGAACCTAGTTTGGCTTTGCGATGCTTAATTGGATCTTGTTCTGATTTACCTTTTCTCTGTTCATTCTTTCTCAATTTGTTTCTGTCCCTCCTTTTTCTTTATTTTGATATTTGTTGTTTTCTATAAGAACGTTGATACCAATTTGGAAATCCTCAGTAAGACATTTTTGTTTAATTAAATCTGGGAAACAAAGTTAAAACAACTGCATAGGTAGTGAAAAGCATTTTGTATCTGGACTTTGAAGCTCCCATCTCAGTTTTTATCCTTGATAACTCTGGATTTTGTTTTTGATATCGTGAAACTAAAAATTGATGATTATCAAACACAAAGAAGGAAATCTCGTTGTCCACCTGCCATATTGTATGTAGTCACATTATTTTGTTGAACTTATCAATGAGTATGCAATGACAAATCCTAGTCTTATGGTGATCTGTTAAACTTCCAACCATCTATTCCTAGGGATCATGCAGATTTAATACTAAGTCTCTTAATAACGTGGTTTCATCATCTCATCTAATGAGCAATTAGAAATGCAAATTAAGGAATACCCAACTCACGTACTAAGATAAATTAATTGTGCCTGATTTAGGTATACTCAGTGCACTGACAATTGGTCTTCATCCAAATTACTTGGAGAGCATGTTGGTGGATCAGCTGTCAGATCAATATGTTGCGTTTCGAATATCCATACAACCTCATCAGGTACTAACGTGTCTGATGTAAAGGGTATAGAGAACATCCCTAAGGATATAAAGGGAATACTCATGGAGGATGAACATAATCCATCATTGCTTATTTCTGTTGGTGCAAAGCGTGTTCTGACTTCTTGGCTGCTGAGAAGAAGAAAGCAGGATGGGAAAGAAGATGATGTTACTGATTTACAAGAAGCCGAAAGTAGCTCATTGCCTTCATCAGCTGGATCCTCTACATTTTCATTCCAATGGCTTTCCACGGACATGCCAGTGAAGTACTCAGTGCCTTCCAAAAAACCAGGAAGCATTAAAAAGCTAATCGGTGTCTCTGACACCAATTTAAGATGTAAATCACTTCTGCCTGATAGTGAGGCTCTGCAGTCAAAAGTATCTGCAGTTGATAAAAATGAAGATGACTGGAGATACATGGCTGTCACTGCTTTTCTCGTTAGACATTCTGGTTCTAGGTGGGCATATTTATTTTGATGTTGTTTTGTAACTTTCTCAAATTCTGATGCATTTTGTCTTATCTTCCTTTTTGTCTTCATTTCAGGTTAACTGTCTGTTTTATTATCGTTGCTTGTTCAGATGCTACACTTGCAATACGAGCTCTCGTCTTGCCCTGTCGTCTATGGTAACTTCAAGGAGCATATTAGAATGGTTCCTCGTCTACACTCCCTCTTTTTTCTTACTCAAACATAGTCTCTCCTTCTCCACCCAATTGCAGGTTTGATGTTGCTCTGATGGTTCCTCTATCATCACCAGTTCTGTCATTGCAGCATGTCATCATTCCAAGACATCAACTATCAGATGGTTGGTTATTAACCTGAAAGCATTGTTTAGCTTATGTTGACTTTATGTCCACAATAACTCAAATGCTATCGTCTACAGTTATAATCTTTAGAAAGGTCATGTTTTGGACTTATTCATGCTTGATGTCATGTATACCTGAAAAAAAGTTCTTAATTTGATCTTGCATTTGGAATTCCAGAAAATGTGCAGATTGGTAATGTATATGTCGTGGTTAGTGGAGCCACTGATGGGAGTATTGCTTTCTGGGATCTGACCGAAAGTGTTGAAGCTTTTATGAGGCGGTTGTCAAATATCCATCTAGAAAAGTTCATGGATTGTCAGAAACGACCACGGACTGGAAGAGGAAGCCAGGGTGGAAGATGGTGGAGATCGCTGAGCAAAATTGCTTGTAAGGAACAGCCAATCAATGCTCCTGTTACTGTGAAAGCTATAAAGGAACTAAATGGGAAATTGACTGGCAGTGTTGCCTGCGGGTCTTCATCTTCTATGCTAGATGCCTCCCCTGAGTTAGATAGCAATGCACCTAATTCTTCATTTGAAATTATTGAAGTAAATCCTTTTCATGTTCTTAATGGTGCTCACCAATCTGGCGTGAATTGCCTTCATGTTTGTGAAACGAAACACGGCCAAAGTTCCGATGGTCGTTTTCTTTACCAGTTAGTCAGCGGTGGTGATGATCAAGCACTTCATCTTCTTAAATTTGAGGTGTTGGTGCAGCCTCCAGTCCAAGTTCCAGATGTTCCAAATTCAGACATCAGAAATTCTATACTCGTTGAGGAATTTCTTCATGATGAGCAGAACCAGAAAACCAAGTGTACAATTGAATTCGTTTCTCAGGAAAAAATTGCTTCTGCTCACAATTCTGCTGTAAAAGGTAGAGGTTACATCAAATCTTTTTATTTTCTTTACATGTGATTAAAGTCAATTGCCTTATCTTGGAATTGAACATGTAAATAAGTGGTAGATATTCTGGTTCTTGATTCTATCTGGGTCAAAGTGACATGTTTTCTGCAGTTATTTCTTCTACTTTTGACCTTTACATCTCCTCACTCTGAGCTTTCTGAGGTCAGTCATTGGGATTTGTCAATTTTCTTTCAAGAGAATATTGTTTCCTACAAACTACATATTTTGTGTGCATCTTTAATGATATTTGCTTTTTTCCATAGTTTTGAATCTTATCCCTCTGTCCTTGACGTTGTTTGCACATAGTCAACTCCAAATTGTTTTTTTTTTTTCAATCACCATTAGCGATACTACTCATTTCTATAACATCTTTTCCACTTCTAGATAGTTGCTGGTTGAATTTTCTGCAAGTTCTAACTTCTTTAAATGAAATACCCCTTTGAATGCCTTCCTCTTCTTTAAGTTCTAACTGTGGTCATTGTTATGAAGGCGTTTGGACAGACGGCAGTTGGGTTTTCTCAACTGGTCTTGATCAGCGTGTCAGGTGCTGGATTAGCAAGGAACGTGGTACACCAACGGAGTTTGCTCATTTTATCATTAGTGTGCCAGAGCCAGAAGCATTGGATGCAAGATCCATTGGCTGGTTAGTGATGCATATTCCCCCAATAAACATGAGCAGCACAAAATTCTCTTCTGGTAGTTTCTAAAGCTCCTTTCATTTTAATCCCATTTCAGGGACCAGTACCAAATAGCAGTAGCTGGAAGAGGGATGCAGATGATCGAATTTCATGTGCCTTCTTCTGAGATTCGGTAACGACGATCAAAGGTTTCCCCTTTTTTTCTTTCTTTGCCTACTAAAAGTTCTTCAGGGCAAAGTCAAAAGGTTTATTCCTCATTGGATTTGATATATAATCTGAGTGTCTTAAACACCATTAAAATGGCCCGTCAAGAAAGAGTTGCATCTACTTGTCATCTCGTTTTTACTGGGTATTTCAACATGTACCTGTCAAAATCTGCGGTTTTCTGTTCAATCTCCTGGATCTTATTGCTTGGAAAACGTCAAAAACAGAGATGCTCAAGGAAGAAGCGAATCACTAGGTCTACCAATTGATATGCAATAAATTATCTTCTCATGTGATATGCCGGCACGGGTTGCGATTTCCCCCAGAAGGGAGCTTTCGTTAGTTGTTATCCAGTCCTTATCACCTTTACCTTAATTCGCGATCACGTATTTATTATGATCTGAAGTGAACCTTTAGTTTAGTTTTCTGAGGGTGTCGGCCGAGATAAAGGCGAAGGACCATGAAGTGATGAAATATCGTCTCATTCAAGCTGGGGGCCTCTTCTGCTCATATAGGACCAAGAGCTGCCCTGTAAACGAAGAAGACAAAACGTGGCTCGTCGCCATTAAAAGCTCCTGTAAATGAAGAAAACGAAATTTGAAGGTGTCGGTCCATAAGGAAAACAAAAACAAAATAAAAAGGAAAGGAAAGATTTGGGATCTGGAAGTTGCGGTAAAGGGCTAACCGACACACCGGGAAACAGGTCATTGTCCATCGATTTAAGTGCTGAACAGCGTAAACAGCCGTGGTTCCTACCGCCCATCCTCATTTTCTTTCTCCATGTGGGGCTCAGAGTTCGCATTTATATAACCTCACGTTCTTGTATCTAGCAATTGAAAGAATAAGACGAAGAGTAAACCCATGTTCTCAATACCTTGTGTTTATATTTGTCTTTGGAGTCCCGTTAACGAGTGTCTTGGGGATTGATAAAGGTCACATATGTTGCGTAAGAAGCCCGTGGGTGCCTTGGAAATTGAAATCTCACGGTCAGCTTGTGCTCAATAACACTTCACTCAAGTGGCTTGGGAGCATGATTAATTAGCCAGAGTTATGTTTAATTAGGATGACTTGTCATACTTTTGGAACATGGTATGTTACCTTATGAATCTTTTAATTCTTTTCTGAAAACTTGTTCATATGAACTCAACTCGAGCATTGACAATTAGAGGTGGCAAAATGGGTCTTAGACCCATATATGACCCATTTAAATCATAAATGGGTCACTTGTTTTTGAAGAAGTTAGTTAAATGAATTTAACAATTAAAGATTTAAGATAGGTGGGTCTTAAGTGGGTTTTAAATGGGTTGGATTTAAAAACCATTTTCAATCAAAACCACACAATCTCTCTCTTCTCTCTTTAACTTTACAAAAATATTTTTTTACTAAAATTGAAATTATAATTTTTCTTTTCTTTTCTTTTTTCTTTTTCTTTTTTTTTTCTTTCTTCTTCATTCTTTCGGTGGCCGGCGACGGGCCAAGCGAGCCTCGAGCTCACCGGATTTGGCAAGGCAGAGGCCTCGCTGACGTCCAATGAGGCTCGAGCCTCGTCGATCTGGCGAGACTCGAACTCGTCGGCGTTAGGCAAGGCTCGAGCCTCGCCGGATCCTGCGAGGGGTGAGCTTGAGCTCACCGGATCTGGCGAGGCAGAGGCCTCGTCGATCTAGCGAGCCTTGAGCTTGCTGGCGTTGGCGAGTCGGGCGAGCTCGAGGCTCACCTATGGCCAGTCGCCGTCTGTCGTCTGGGCCCGCAGCTGGCCAAAGAAGGAGAAGAAGAAAAAAGAAAAGATAAAAAGAAAATTAGAAATTATATTATTAAAAAATAAAAATAAAAATAATTACAAATAATTAAAATTCGATTTTTTTAAAAATTATAAAAATTGTCCATTAAATTTGTGTTGTATAAAACTATTTTAGCAATATATATATATATAACAAATAAGATTTCTTAAGTTTCGTTAAATAGGTTGGGTATGGGTCAAAAATTTTGCACTGCAATAATTGGGTTATATAAACGGGTTAAATTCGTCAATTTGGGTCGAACCATTTATGACCTGACCGGACCCTTCGTTTAACAAGTCTATTGACAATACGGTATGGAGACAGTCTTGTGCTTCAGAAATTGAGCTTTATATAATTAGAGTGCGATTATGACCGATTGATTTTGGAGTCGAGTCATGTTCAAGTAGTTAGTAAATTAACACCCCGACTCAACTTAGTTGACTTTTTACCTCTAATCAAGGTACCCTTTCATACCCATCGCTCTTCAAGATTAGTCACTAGTCTAAAACAATGGAAAATGTGGGAGTTGTGGGGAGCACATATCGTGTGGAATTGTGGCGACCTACAATTTAAGCATTCCCTTCTTTTTTTGTTTTTCCTGTTCTAAGTTCTATTGGAAACAGGATATTGAAATGTTCGTCTTGAAGTCGGGTTTGGTTGACGTCTGAAGTGTTCTCGCATGGGAAGCCAATTTCGAGACCTTTTTCAAGCGCAAGAAACTGTCTCGAGCAAGATTAGGGTTCAATTCTCCATTAAGACAAAGTTGCTTATAAATGACATTTCTCCCTTTCTTTTTGGTGCTGGGTTGTGGTTGAATTGGAAGCAAGATTTGTAGAGTGAATCTGCCCGGTTATGACCTTCACTATACGAGTAGAAGTATCTTACAAGTATTAGGAGATCTAAGGCAAAGCACAACTTTTGTGCAGAACAAGAAACGGTCGTAAATATTTCTCTTTCTTCTCCTCGGAATAGGTAAACATAGTACTCGAAATTTCTTAGTGATCCGGCTATGTACATCTCTCTCTCTCTCTCATAAATATGTATTATGTATATGCACACATCATGGGGACCAACAACATGGCTACTATTCTTATTTTCATTTAACTATGGTTCTTGAAAATGAAAGAGATAGCAACATCGCTGCAACAGAGATACATACCTAACCAGCACGGTTCTCTTTAATTATTTCCCATATTTTATTTACACGCTCCTTACATGCCGTAGTCAAAGATGTTTTGTTTGACTCTACTGAAAACGACGCCATCATAAGAGGGGCATGTCACGACTCTTGGGTGTAATGATCGATCAGATGCCACTACAGTAGATCCGGTCCACGCATCCATCTTGTCCAGATGAAAGCCTTGCGGGTTAAAACTTAGCCTCTAATTGGCTAAAATAGTCAACAGTAGAGGTGTCAAAAACCGAACCGAAAAATTCGATTTTTTCGGTTCGATCCTCATCAAAAATTGAAATTTTTATTATCGGTTCGGTTTTTATCGGTTAATCGAATCAACAAATCGATAATAGCTTATTTTTTGGAAATGAAAAATATATACAACTAAAAAAAATGAAAAAAAAAACAAATGCAAAAAGTTGAAAATCAAAAACCCAAAAACCGAATCGAACCGAACCGAAATTTCGGTTCGATTCGCATTCGATTCGGATCTCATTCGGTTCGAAAGTTTTTCTTAACGATTCGATTTTTCAAAAAAATCGAATCGAAACAAACTGTTGCCACCCTTAATTAACAGAGCAGGGAGTATTATACAAACGTAATTGGCGTGCAAGAGAGAGAGATGATCGAGATATGATCGCGATGGCGAGTAGCCAGCGTGGTCGATTCCCATTTTTATCGTGTGATCGTGTGATTCAACGTGTGAAACATGGAGAAAGATCAAAGTCGTGAAGCATGAAATTTCAACCTCCGACTTGGTAGGTCGATATTTTTTCACGGATTTTTGTCCTCGACCAATAATCTCTCGACACAAAATTTGATAATTACATCTCTGATTTGTCAGCAGTCACTACGCGACACAACTTTCCTAATCTCCACTTTTATTTTATTTTATTTTGGACCCGGTCAATTTGCCACGTGCTTGACATGTCATCTTTTTGGGGGTTGGCGGCTCTAAGCCACGGCTCACTTCTTCAACGGCTCGAGCTTAGCTCCGATGGCTCTAACATCTCTTGATTTAATTTACAGACGAACGAGACAAAAATCTGGTTTATGAGGAAAATGGTAAAATCGGTAGGTGACCAAACTCCACGATCTCTGATTTTGACTGACTAGCACGATATGATAATATCTCAATTTTCTAAGCACTACTTAATGCCACGTCATTGAATTATATAGAAAAATAAAATGTTTAATTCCAAAGGTGGACCCAGTTTTGCATTTCTCCGTCCTTCTATATAAATCCCACGTAATTGGAGTGCTTTTCACGAAATTATTGCATTCATTGAAAGTCTGCCGGTTGTTTTCTGTTTATTTATTTATTTATTGGCCTAGGCAAATTCCAAGATTTGTGCAATAGTATAATGGTCAAAAACTGTTGGGAATCTGAGAATCTAATAAATGGTCTCGTGCGATGTTTTGGGAAATGGAGAATGAGCTAATTATATAATCTGTGGATAGAGTAGAAAACACTAATGTATTCCAATGGGCAAAAGCTAGCTTTCTTGCGAACTGTAAATTATTTTTTCTTCAAATTTTTAGTATTTTCTTATACGGAGATTTATGTTTTCCTTCTGTTGATATGTTGAGCCTCTCGTGGTCAAAGACCAACAGCAAACCAAAGTAAAAAAAAAAAAAGTGATGGAACAATGTGATGTTTTCCTTGAATCTTCACCGTGAAAAATGTTCCAGTAAATAAGTGCATTCGTCATTCTCATTTGAGATTTGAATTTTTGCGGTACCACTTTTTCTTGGGGCTAGTACGAAAATATGCATTTATATACCACCATATAATCGCGTTAATATTCGTGAGATAGAAAACTTCCATATACTAGGCAAAGTTTAATCAATTATCAATCAGCGCCTAGCATTATAAAGAGGGGGGCGGGGGAATTTCAGGAAGCCCTAGAGGGGGGGGGTGGTTTTTGAAAAGTAACCCTAGAGCAGTGCCTATCTCAAAGAAGCCTCTTGTCCAAGGCCTAAAAGATAACACATGAGACGTATGTGGTCCTTGGCCGGCGAAGATTTGAGACGCCGATGAGGTGGGGTTCACTTGAGATGCGGTCACCAACTTCTAGGACTTCATCGGGACAATCACCACCGTAGGAGTTACTTTGCGAAAACGGTCCCACTTTTTTTGAGCTTTTTCTTAGAATGGAAAAGAATGGTGTCTATTTTATGATGATTTTGGTTAGCCAAATAAATCTCCAATTTGTTAGCTCGAAGTCAAAGATCTTATACATACATACATTCAAATACATATAATCTATAATATATCCAGCCACAAATTGAGTTATGTCCTACCTAACGTCCCTCACAAGATGGAGGCAAAGAAAATGGAGAAGTGTTATATTATATTATATTATATTATATTATCATATCATATCATATTATATTGTGATTTAGTTTTTGGTAGTAGTTAAAGTAAATTGTCAGCCGTGGAGAGATTTGCTTATTAGTTTCCATCTGAAAGATCGCTTAAACACGAGCAGATCAAAGTTATAGAAGCACATAATCAATTAAAACTGAATAGGAAGTAGGCTTATGGTACTTAGGATTTAATTTTGAACTCGTGCTAGAATCCATGTATGTAGTACCGAAGTCTCCTTTCTTTCTTCTCATAGCATACGCCAACAGGGTAAAAAGAAAATTTGTTTACTCCACACTAAGCACTTTTTCGTGTCAATACTTGTATTGAAGTTGCAAATTGTTAAATGTGTATGGTAACTTCCTATAGAACGGTATTTGAACTAATATTGGTAAACAAAAATCTATTGGAATCAAGATCGTCGATGAAGTCACCATCAATGGTTGTGATGAATTGGTGGTTCTTTCTTTTTTCGGAAAATCTTGATAATTTCCTAAAGTTATCAACCTAGTTAAGGAGGGCATAACTCACAATATGTGTTGATTGTCAACGGTCAAGAATATGAGGTTTGAATGTCACTTTTATTATAGAGTTTAAGTAAAATGCATTTTTTTTCCATCAAAATCTAAAATCATAGTTACATTTTAGGAAATTAAGAAAAAAATAAATAAGTATAAAATTACGGGTCAACATTTTTGTATAGCGAAAGTTTCAAGTGCTTCAAGTTAAGAAAATACCTAGATACATTCAACACATCATTTATATTAAGTCAAAATAAAAAGTATAATGGATGGCGACACTATTGATTTTTGGTGATCACACCATCTAGGGAAGGACTAGTGCGTCTCTACCTATGCACCAAAATCGATTCTTGATAGGGACATCACCCTTGTTTAAGTTAGGAACGATTCTGAAAATCAGATGTTAGCCGAATTTGTTCATTCAACTTTTGGGCCTATGCTCTATGCCTCCCTTTACGTCATCCCCTACAGTCACTGACATTCTAAACGTGCAATTAATTTTTTATGCTCGCTATCATCCGAGATCGATTGGCAAAATCTATAACATTCATCAAAAAAAGATTCGTGAAGCGTTCGGCCTCAAATCGTTGCCTAAAAACATTCTCGAAAGCCTTTTGCCCATCAAAAAGATGTATTTATAAAATGTAGTTTTTGCTCAATCTTGAATATGCGGTGGTGGGCATGTGACCCATATGTTAGCACCTAGAGAGATCAAATCAATCGGTACCCCTTCTTTTTTTTTTACTGAATCAGTGCCCTTTTAATTATTGAAAAAGGCGTAGTAATGTAGTTTTTTTTAATCCACCTTTCATGTAATTCCAAAATCAAAAGTTTTCTTTTCCATTTTTATGTATAAATATAGTCACTTCTTGATCCTATATGACAATCGAATCTTTCTTATGTGACATTCATTAAATTCATCCCTAACAAAATTCAAGTGGCTGCATACTTTTGTCTCCAATCAATTAATCTTATTTACTTGAATACCCTTACAATAAAAAGA